>OX458318.1:7825000-9075000 GCA_949768715.1 Dascillus cervinus | reverse complement strand
TTTTATGGGTTATTTTATACTTACCTCAATCTTTTCGCACATTCTTCTATAAATTAGTGGCACTATGAAGTGATTCATAAACACAATATCAACAAGTGTATTAATTACTGACGTTGAGATCGGCAGTGATGAAGTGTAAACAGTTGGAAATTGCAATTGTTGGAAACTGATCTTAAACGGATATGACGCATTGCTAACCATTTCAGTAAACGCTTTATTTATATTTTCTTGCAGACAAATGAAACCGTTTGTAAAATATTCCGAAGCTGTAAAATGAGAATAATTAGAAAAAGTTGTTATTATATTCGAAATTATTCTATTGACAAGAAAATAATAAAATTAAGAAGCACGAGCATAATGTTAGTACATCCCATGCAACACTCAATATCTACTGGATGTCTAATTCATGGCTAGGCTATGTATGTATAGCTAGGACGTAAAATAGCCATCCAGTAGATATACGGCGCCCGATATCCAGCAGATATTTTTGAAAGATTTCCTTTGGATATCCGAAACAGACATCAGGTGAACATTCTCTAGATACATATTTTTATCTCCAGGAAATATGTTCCAAATTAATATATTTATATTTATATCTATGAAAATTTAAAAATTATATAACTACCACATTAGAATTATATTGTTAAAACATACGATATTTTGCGTGTATTAAAAATATTTAATGATATTAAATTAAATTAATTATGTATTATTTAAATTGTTTCATTAAAAAAAGTTTGGTTATATTTACACTAAATACGACCAAACATTTTTTAAATGATGTAGATGATCTCCAACTCAAACAAACAAATAATTTTTCTATTGGTCGAAACATGGGAATTCGTTTTTCTCCTGAAAAATATCAAGCAAAATCCATTCTCACAATTTGTAAGAGAAGGGAGTATGATCACATATTCGAGAATACAGATTCGTTTATTTCAAGAGAACCCCCACCACTTTTCTCCAACTTTTCTCTTGCTTTGTTCATTCTCTCGAGTCACCCTGGATAGACAAAATGTATATCTAGTAGAACTCCGACCGAGATATACCCTGGGTGTCTGAGTTTGTTACAAATGTATGTCTAGTGTATGGCTAAAGTATATCGCCACCCGACATTAGACATACTATAGATATCTTAACATCTGGCGAAGATATTCTCCGGACATCCTGCAGACGAACTTGTGTTGTATGGGATTATGCGCTTAGGTACAGAACTATTTTTATTGCCTGAAGGCTAACTTTAGACATAATTACCTAATTCTTGACTATGAGGATATTTGAATATATTAGTGTCAGCTTTGATCGAGTAATATAATTGTTTTGGAATTTCACTTGAAGAAATATTGAACAGTATTGCTATGATGGAGCTGTTCGTTTCATTTATATATTGCTTTAGCTCATCTATCGAATCGATACTTTTTAAGGCTAAACGAAAAAGAAAATATATCTTCTTAAAAGAAAATTAATAACTTACCTTCATTGGAAATGCCTATTGTTTGTATAACTTTTTTCATTATGTTATTCGTAAAAGCATTTGCAGGTGCATAAACTATCGTCTCGTCGAATGTTATGGTGGGTGTTAATTTATATTCGATAATATTTATTACCTGCAAATCAGTGCCAGTGTTCAGTGTCCAGTAGATATTCAATAATTTTATTGAAAAATACAATATCCATAATATAATTGGCGGCAGGAACCAGTCCTTTATCACAGTACTCTGAAAAACAAATTATAGTTAAAAATATATATCTAATACTATCTGCACTTCCTTAAAGCTGCGTTATAGTAACAAAAACTGCGTGAATATTTTGCCTTTTAGGATTTCAAATAAATTTTTATGATGTACTGCACTGAGTTACATTTTCTGAATTACCTAGGTAAAGTATTTGTTTACAGTGGTGATTTTTCGAACTTGCAAAATAGTAATTTTTCTAAGGCCTGTAGTTGCTTAAAGAGGGTGCGATTTATAGAAAATTCCACCAACTTACAGATACGCTAAAATGGGTGCACGTCTTATAATTTAGAACAGTGGTAATTTCACCACTATGCTTCATAGTTTTATTTCTTCAGTTAAACAAAAAAATTTGAAAAAAATATCTAATTCCAGCAAGATATTTGCATACTACCGCGAAGCTGTAAATCGTTTAATTTTTACGGATTCAGACAACACAACATCGCAAAGGCGGTGTCGGCTGTCATAATATTCTCGCTGAATGGGGAATTAGACTTTTGTGAATACTCGGAATTACAAACAAATATTGTTATTATTTGCTACATTTGTGAGTATAAATGCAAGACTTTGGTAACTCAAGAAATATGGCGACGGGAAATAGAAATAAAGTAAAAAAGCCAACTTTAAACTTTCGACAGTGACACTGACAGAAGTTTCGGCCACTATACAATTAATTATTCTGAACGGATTAATTCCGACGCCGGCTTTCACTGTAATATTTAGAAATAATCTAAAATTTAGTTAAGGTGGGTTTCGTAGGTCTAGAAGTGAGGTTAGAATTATTGAATTTTCAATCCAAGTTAATTTAAAATGTACAGTGCAGATAAACTTCAAAAGGTAGAAATCGCAAACCACTGGCATGAAGGTATGATGACATATACTTTTCATAATTTATTATGTTATATTAAAATATTTTCAAGCGATTTTGCTCATTACCAAAATTTCTCAAGTGACATACTTGATAAATTTAGGTAATGAGCAAAATCGCTTGAAAATATTTTAATATAACATAATAAATTATGAAATTATGATTTTTTACTACAAATGAACAATTTGAACTGCAAATTTATCGATTATTGTAAAATAACAGATTTTTCCGTCAATTTACGTTATAAGAACAAGTGTGTGGGATGAGTAATCATTGGTAAATAATAAGGTCGCCTTAAAATAGGCGCAAGGGATTTAAGAGATGACGGTGAAGTACACCAACGCAATTGACAACGTCTTCTTCAAGCGGTACACCCTGCTGGACAACTAATGAGGCTCTGTCGAGCGAATGCATGACGGAATAAATAGATCCCTCTATCTGACTAGCAGTTTCGGGTGGAGAGGCTAGACAGAGAAATCGACCCTAAAGGTGGAAGAAACAATAATGTTCAACAGCATGGAGATCCAGATGGGAAACCATTGCAGTAAAGAATCGCTAGCATTCATAGTAAAAATTATCATGGCTCAATTCAAAATTAAATTTTCCGGAGCAAATAGTCCCCCGATCAGATCTCTTTTGAGGAAAGGCAACAAAGGAAGAACTCGAGAAAACTTATAAAAATCGCAGCGTGGCATGACAGAAGGTTGTTTTCACCAGAAAATCTAAATAATACAGTGTTGGAGATGGAAAGACTGAAACACTCAGACAGCCCCTATTAACATTATTCAAGTCTACGCTCCAACCATAGACAAAAGTGATGACGAAATTAAGCATTTCCATGAACAACTTAACTTAGTGCTCAGACCCGTATTAATGAATGATTTCTTATTAATGACCGATTTCGGTATCTATCCAACGAAATGCACCATTAAATTGAAATGCTACTTTATTTAAATGTAATACTTATGCTAAATCAAAAGCAAAATTATTTCAGGGTAATTGACCAGAATTAATCATCAATGATGACAGAGAAACGAGACCAGAGATATTACGGGAGGGGGTGATGCGTACCATAAAGTAAACGAAGGGTCGTAAAGCGAACGGGCCTGGCGAGATTGCAATTGAACTCATAAAACTTACCATGACATGATGCAAGTGATTCAGCAGAATGTTTTGTTCAAACCGTCCTCTGGGTGTGATTCAACTGGCAAAATTGTCAGTTCGCTTCCCAAACTTACGATTTTCCAACGAAAGTGATGAAATTTAGCGCATTCGATGGAATTGTGACGAAATCAACGCAACAGTCAAATTTCTATTTTTATTTTGAGGTTAATAACTCGACTATGAACTTGCGATTGAGGTGGAAACAAAACGCGAACCACGAAGAATAAAACTAAGGAATGCACTGACTACAAAACAATTGCAGTGATGAGTCACGTTTTAAAGACCCTCTTAAGAATCATCGGTAACCCCGTCCACAGAAAGATGGACGATGAAATTAGCGATAGTCAAATGGACTTCAGGAATGGATGGGACATCAAAAGGTTAGAGTCAGATTAGACAATGAACGTTTGGAAACGATATGCATCGTCGGGAGATTCGTCAAAGCTGCGTCAGATCACCAAAATGCTCCAAGGGCGTTGGCATTAATGGTGAAGTTATCAATAACCTCAGATCACATTAAGTGCAAAGCGTACAAGACCTTGAAGGCTTACTAGAACGCTTGAATACTGCTTTTAACAAGGGTTAAAAATGAATTTAACTAAAACAAATTTCATGATCATTACAAAAAATGTTAACGTCAACGAAACTCTTCATATAGCTAGTACAATTGTAGAGAAGGTCAGAGAAAGGTTACGTAGCATAAGGAAGGAATAATGGCCACCCAGAACGCTGAACAATCAAGTGAAAAAACTGATCATGGAAGAAAAGATTGAGGGGAAGAAAGGCAGAAGGAAGATTTCCTGGCTTAGAAATTTAAGAGCATAATTCGACTTAATATCCAGTCACCTATTTAGATAAGCTTTTAACAAAGTAAAAATGACTATGTTAATTTTCAACCTCGTACCTATAGGAGATGGAACTTTAAAGGGGCACAATACACAAAAAATAAGTTCGTTTAATTTAAAAGTACGTTTAATTCTAAGAAAAATGGTATATGTATTTTGTTTCTACTCAGGTTATTTAATGAGTTATAATAAATTTAAAATCGGAGCGTGACGTCACTAGCGCCCTATTTTATACATGGAAAAATTGCTCGCTTCACACGATCATTTACCTACCTTTAAACAATGTTTTCGAAATTTTGTTACGGGTATTTAGACTGTTTTTTTGTACTGAAGACGATAGTGCAACCAAAATTTTAATATAATGTCGAGTTTTTTTAAAAATATAATAAATGCGATGACACGGCGCGGTCATTGGTACCATTTTTACGCGCTTCTAAAGGTTATTTCTACCGCCCAGACAGACTTCATAAAGCAATTATTTTCAAGACGCCTGACCATTGTGGAGTTTTGAATGTTTTGAATGTTTAGGTCGCAATAGTATTCTAGTAGAAAACACGTTGATGGTCCGTATCAGTCAGTATTTACTGTTAAATTGGTTGGTTGCACTTATAAATTTAATTTTTAATTATGAAAACTCCTTATTTATTTGAACCTGAATACACAGATGACGACGAAGTTGATGCTTTTTTTGAACCTAGTAGTGTAAACAAAAATTACGAAAATCGAAGGGGAATTTGTAATTGGTGTAAATGTGGAAAATGTGTAGCTATGCCAAAAGATGAAGAGTCTATATGTTGTTAAGAATATGATAATATAAAACATTTAATTGGTAATAATACATGCATTACACAAAATAATTTGTTTGAAAAATTGGTTATTGACAAAGATGTTTTAAATATATCACGTCATAAACCCAACTTCCTGTAGCTTTCGAAAAATGTGACCCAATTCATATGTTTTTGTTTGAGCCAATAGGTTAATATGTACTGATGGTACAGCACTTTTTTTTAAACAAGGTTCTTTTGAATTTGGTAGAAAATTTTTTGTTAGAACAAACGATTAGTCTAAATCACTTTCTAAAAAATGTTTATTGCAAATTCTTGCATTTTGTCCTGGTTGAAATGATTGCCTTTTACAAAATTCTGACCAAAATGCAAATCGTTTCGGCGATTTTTCTCTATTAGGAAAACGATGTCCCGTTGGTTCACTGCATCCAAAAACTGGTCGGCGATGTTCTTGTGGCTACTGTTGCAAATAACTCGGAGTTATTCTGCATTTACGACTTTAAATCGCAATCAACTTTTACTGATAATAATGAGGGTTCACTGCAGAGTGCAACAAACCTCGTTGCTTTTATGGACGGATCACTTATAGTATTGTAAAAGGCACAGTCATAAACTTAGAATATCTTTAGCCGAACTTTACGCACAATTAGATAAAATAGGAACGGAACGCACAGTCGGGGCGCTGTCCTAACTAAACTAAACACCGTATTGAAATTCTGATTCTTTTATCGTCTTTGGCAAAACCATTTACACAGTCTCATATAAATTAAGCATTAAAAATATAATTTTTAGGTAGATGGATCGTTGTGCGAAGCGAATAACTTTTGCCCGTGAGAGATACGGAGCTTGGGTGAGCTCGACCCAGTGACGTCACAGGCAATTCTAAATGTCTTAATATCTTCTAAAACAATTTTTTTTTTACATTGGAGTTTTACCAAATAGTTTTTAATAGTTCTGACTACAATAATTTAACACTAAATAATAATTTTAAAAAAAAAGTTTTTTGTGTAATGTGCTCCTTTAAGAAGAAGAAAATAAGCGTTGTTCCTTACCTTTTTATTACAAATCATTGATGAAGTAAGCACACCGACCATAACTGGTGAAAAATAAGTTTCGCACGAAATATTAAACAATATCACCGGCTATTATCTCACAAATGCAAATTTTCCCTCTCCTTGGAGATAGGTATCAAAATGGATGAAGCACTTATCCTTTTACCGCGTTTTATTTTAAACTAAAGTGTGCAGTAAAATAAATTATAAAAGCACAATTGTATCAATATGAGATGTTACTGTAAGACCTTTATCGACATTGATTGTTTTCGGATAATATCAACGTCATGTGACCTAATTTCAACCTAAAGAAAAAATTCTAGAAGCAATTCAATAAATTCTGACCAGTATAATCTGCCAATACCAAAATTATGGAATAATTATAACAAGTGGAAAGTAGATAAGAAATAAGCTTTTATAAACATGGCGTCGCAAATGCAATAATTTAAAGAATATTAGTAATTTGTGTTTAACCAATTTTTTTTTGTTCCTTAAGAAAAGTACGCCGAGAGAAACGTCCGCCAAGTTGCAGTATCAACATTTCAGTTTTGAAAAAAATGGTCAATTTTGCGGCAAAGAATTTGAAGTAATCAGCAAAAATTGGCAAGGAATTAGTTTTTCATCACCACTACCTTTTAGCTTCAGATAATTTGTTTTTGAATTTAAAAACATATCCACTTATTGTTAGTGCTTCTAGACATTAATAATAATCACCGTTATATCATTTTGCCATTTGTTTGACAACTTCTGTGCTCCACTTGAAAATAAATGTCCCGGGCAGAATCGAATCTTCTGAGATCTTCATTTAGTATTTATGACTCACATATCTCACTCACATATACCTGTTGGTCATTTAACTTAATTTTGATACTGCATTAATCGTATCAAGCGAAGTCATATCTATCTTATCATTGATAAAATTTAAAAAATAGATGATAAATGGTAGTAGGAATCGCCAAAAAAATAAAAATAAAGATTTTATTACATTTTATAATTTCATTACAGTAATAATATATAGTAGGCAACGATTTTAAATAGTACAAATTACACTTCATTTTTTCAACAAAATCAACACCATTATTACATATGTGATGCCAATTAGTCAACTTTAGTTCTAGAAAAAAGAAAACTATTCATAGCTATTATTTAATTAGTTTCAACTTTTTTAATAACATATCTACCGAAATATACTGCTGAAAATAACTACTGATCGGATCTAATGGATCCAACGAATTTTTGAATAAAATTGTATAATAATAATATGTAGTAATAAAATGAGATTAAAACTAGTATACAAAGTAACAAACTTTATTTAAGATAAATACTCCTGACTTATTAAATTAGAAACCGCTTATGCCAAATACATACAGGCTGTCTTACGAAAACCGTATCACGCAATAACTTTATTATTAACGAACCGAAATTCAAAAACCACATAACACAGATATATAAATACTACAAAAGACTATTGTTTTTTATTTATTTATTTTTTAATGTGGCGATAGTCAACTTTTGATTAATAATTATTTACTTCTTAAAATAGAAAATAGGAATCGAACCGACAAAGCGCGAAACAGAACCCCGTATTATATTGCTTTAACCATCACACAATCCTTCTATATTCAAATTTTCACTTACCATTTGGTTTAAAAATAACTGCAAAATAACTGCTTGAGCGTCGAGTCGTACCTATTATTTTACCATGAGTTAATGGGAGGCTGGGGGTATGACTACAATATACTACAGACTCTTTAGCAAAGGAGATTTTCAATTGTCTTTTGTTCAAAAACTTACTTATGTAAAATATCTATCAAAATTTTCATGCAGTCATTTTGACAATTTAAAGAGCAACAAAAATCAAGAAAAAAAATGCCGATGACGTACAATTATAAGTGGACATAAATGAATATGGGTCAGGTTAAAACTATTCGTGCTTGTAACTGAAAGAATCACCCCGTGAATTACATTTTCTCATTAATTTTTTTTTGTTTTTTTTATTTCTACTAGCAATTAGCACAAAAATAACAAATCATTTGTTAGTACTATCAGTGTTAGTCATAAGTAATATTAATTGTATTATTTGGAGTTAATATCCAGTGATAACACTCTCCACTTGTTATTATCACATTTTGTAAGTGTACAAGAGTTAACTTTAGTTTTTTAGAATTCGGTATGATCTAATGGCTTGAATATTTTTAGGCTATTATCGACTAGTTCACTGCTATTACATTTGGGTGGGTGTCAAGGTGTATTGCACCAAGTGTGCCGTGTCTTTTTTTAAAATTAAACATACAATGTAAACACGACGAGCAAATTTATAATAACCAATAGAAATTCAAGTTTCAAGGTGCACGTGAAGAACACGCGGGTGTGGCATTTTTATTACGGTGACATAGACCTTAATAACTTCTATAATGGATTTCACTTGAAGGTCGTTTCTGAATCTCATTAAGTAATTGCCTTTAAAAATTGTAAGCATTTATTCCCACCGAATTCAATTACAGTTTTACATTTTAAACATGAATCATTGCAACACAATGAATGTCATTTGTTAACAAGAATCAGACATTAAATACAAAACTAAGCAATTGGTTTTTGAGTTATAAATTGCCCTTTTTTTTAAAGATCTTTTAAAAATAATTAGATAACTATCAGATGAAAAATTAAGACGTGTTAAGAAAATTCTCTAATTAATGTTTGGTGTAACTTTGACAGTGAAAATTCCCATATTCTCCTAAAGGTCTTCTATAATTTTATAACGTAATAATTTATATAAATAGTATTACCAATAACAAAGATTATGTATCAATTTATCCTGGATTATAAATTCTAATTGTTTCGTTTGCTAAAAGAATTAAAACCCTTAAAAATTAATGACCAATGTGTTAAGTAAACACCGCGACATTTATTGTGTTGCAAATTTAGTTGATACAGTCAAACCTGAATAAGACGGAACTGTTTGGGATCAAAACGAAAATACGTCTTGCCTAGCTTTTCAGTTTAACCAGTGGTATATTTATAACAATAAGTAAATCAGAACCAAAAAGAAGTTTCATCTACAGGATTCCGGCTTATACGGGTTTGACTGTATTATTGTTAATATATTATCAGATTAAGATATTAAGTATAATAAAATAATTGGTTGCAGCTGCCTAAAATTATCTGATTGGTGTAATACGGAGAAGGCGCCTTCAATAAATAATGTCACAGGTTTGGGTGGGAGCAGAGGATTTGTGATTGTTTTTAAAAACGTAATCTCACAAAGGTTATTTTAAAAAAAGTAAAATGTTACAGTGTGTTTTTTAATTCCAGAAACGGTTAGTGAGAAAAAAAAATTTTTTTTACTTTATGTTATAGTAATGACATTTTGCATCTGTCAGCTTAAGATTATATTAGTAATGTAGCTTTAACATTACAAAATGTCGCACCAAACTCTTTCTGTCGAAAGAAACAATACGACTATTTTCACAGAAACTTCCAAAGAAAGCAATAACTTTGATATTCTGTCAAAATTGTATAGGTTATGTTATTAAGCACCAACATAAAGTAAAACAAAATATCTTTCAAAGCCTTCTAACCATTTCTGCAATTAAAACACACCATAATAAAATGTTACGTGACACATGGGTAGGGAGGAGGGGGGTCTGGCGAAGTGTGACACTTTGTGACATATGGGTAGGAAGTTGGTCAAATTTGATGAAAAATCTGTGACATCATTTATGGAAGTAGCCCAATGCCAAAAGCAACGCTGTATTTGCTTGACAATAGATGTTCCAGACCCACGCCAAATTTTAAACAGTTAAGCAATCGCTTTTTAAATTTGCAACTGTTAAGAAAACATCTTCTAACGTCGTTTCACTGATATTATAATCCTCAATAACACCATCATGCGTCACCTTTAACTTTTCAATTTCATCAAAAATATCACTCCAGCACTTTTCCGGATTATCGATCTGATAATGTAACATCCCAGAGTGCTCATCTTTTAATTTACAAGTGTCTCCATACTTTTTATTGAAATCCTTCTTTACATTGTTCACATCAGGAGAGTCATTCATCAACAATGAATCACTTTCCGTGTTCTTGTCTTTCTTCTTGACCGCAACTTCTTGTAAATTATTAACCTTAGCTTCAATTTTATACTTTAATTTTAACAAGACTGTAAATCCTTTACTGAACGTCTTTTTCAAATACGGGATGGTTCCTTTGCACTGCACTTTTCCATCTTTCATAATCGCCACATTATTACACAAAGCCTCGCATTCATACATATTATGTGAAGTCAACACAATGGATTGGGGCTCATGACCTTCTTTCTTTGATTTTAATTCCGTCAAAATATTCCATAATTGCTGGCGTGAAACGGGATCTACTCCACTTGTCGGTTCATCCAACATTATGACAGGAGGACACCCTATCATTGCAATGCCGACACTCAATTTACGCTTATTCCCACCGCTATACTCTCCGCATCGAATGTCTCCATAATCACTTAGCCCTAAAATATTGATCCAGTAGTCCACATGTGTGTCAATAGATTCTGCTGGAATTCCTCTGATGCAAGCAAACAGCTTCAGCATTTCTTTTCCAGTAAGCACTTCATTAATGGCGTTAAATTGAGGACAGTATCCTAATTTTTGAAGATAAAATTCTTGCTTATTTCGCATATCAAGGGACCCAGTTTTTTCATTCACTTTGGCAGTCCCATTTGTAACAGCTTCATCACACACCAGCATTCGGAAAGTTGTTGTCTTTCCAGCACCATTAACTCCAAGTAGCCCAAAACACTCACCAGGTTTAACTTGAAAACTGACATTTTTCACAACTCCTATTCCATTATAATCTTTTTTCAAGTTTTCTGCATGAAAACGTCCACCATCAGATGACGAAGAGGTGCAATTACCGGCGCCATCAACTATGCATTAAACAGAAATTAATTTGTGATTCTGGGAATTACTAACCGGAATTACCTGTATCTGTATTTGGAACTTTATTTGAAACTGTATCTTCTGAATCACTAAATTTCAATTTTTTGTATCTACATATTTTTGAATGGTAGAAATCAGTGCATATTTTCTGCCAATAGCTGTCAAGGAACAAGAGTAATACTAAATAGAAGAAGGTGGAACCAGCCGTTATACCAAGTAACCAGTTGATGGGTTTGTCGGTGCCACCAAAAAATGACTGGTACTCAAGACAATCAGAGCTCGCAAGATTTACTAAAAATGGAAAAAAAATAGGAGTATATAATATAGTTTTATGAATAATTTTTGCAAAAATATTTTTTTTAATTCAATTTTTTGATTTTGAAACTTTAAAAACAAATTTCTAATTTTATTTCAAAATTAGGACTACAGTCAGTCACGAAAGTTTTCGTACACCCTACTAATTATGCATAGTTCAAAACGTAGACATTCAATTGGGATAAAGAATAGTTAATATATCTTTAAAATGTTAAAAAACATAAAATATAATATAAAATAATAATAATAATACTTATTACTTACAATTATATACTTATTATATGAATATCATAAAATCGAATGTCACGAAAGTTTTCGTACACTACATTTAACTAAGTATTTCCCCGTTTTATGTGCGTGCAAACATACAGAAGTCGGTAAATCCCCTTCATAGCTTCACGTATTGACGAAATATGTAAATCATTTTGCAGTTGCAAAGATGAAAGTCAAAACGAAGCACATGTCTTTGGACATGCGCGAATTAATTATAAAATTGCACAAAGAAAACAAATCGTTTCGTGAAATAGCCAAAATTACAAACAAAACGCATTCTACAGTGCAGTATGTAATAAAAAAATTCAAAACATCAGGAACAATCAATACTGCACCACGTTCTGGACGACCAAAAATTCTAAGTGACCGTGATTCTAGAACCATTGTACGCACTGTTAAGAATAATCCACGGATTAGTGCACCTACACTTGCCTCACATGTGGAACTTGATATTGGCAGAAAAGTACATCCGGAAAATGTAAGAAGAATTTTAAGAAAAGCCGGATATAACGGAAGGGTGCCGCGTAAAAAACCTTTTATTAGTGATGCAAATCGCGAGAAACGATTAAACTTTGTTAAAGCACATGAAAATAAGGACATGGACTTCTGGAGAAAAGTATTGTTTACAGACGAAAGTAAATTCAACATTTTTGGATGTGATGGAAGAGGAAAAATATGGAGAAAACGCAATACTGCCTTAGATGTAAAAAATTTATTACCAACTGTAAAACATGGAGGTGGGTCCGTAATGGTTTGGGGATCTATGGCGGCGACTGGTGTGGGAAGTTTAGTGTTTATTGAGCAGATAATGGATCGATGAATTTATTTAAACATTATCCGACAACATTTACGCAGTGATGCAGAGAAATTATTGCTAGGAGACAGATGGATCTTCCAACAAGATCAAGATCCGAAGCATACTGCTAACGTTGTTCGAGAATGGCTATTATACAACGTCCCCAAACAACTGCATTCACCACCCCCAGTCGCCGGATTTAAATCCTATTGAACATATATGGGAGTATCTGGAACGAAAAATTAGAAAACATCGGATAACGAATAAGGAAACATTGAAATTAGCGTTAGAAGAAGAATGGAATAAAATTCCTGCAAACGTTACAGAAAATTTAGTTAGCTCCATTCCTAGACGATTAGAGGCCGTAAGAAAGTCTAAAGGAGGTCCGACGAAGTATTGAAAATATTGTACTTAAAGTTTAGGAGTAGTTTTTGCTCATGTACGAAAACTTTCGTGACATTTGATTTGACGATATTCATATAATATGTATATAATTGTAAGTAATAACTATTATTATTATTATTTTATATTATATTTTATGTTTTCTAACATTTTAAAGATATATTAACTATTCTTTATCCCAATTGAATGATTCAGTTTTGAACTATGCATAATTAGTAAGGTGTACGAAAACTTTCGTGATGACTGTATATTTTTCATAAAATTCAATTACAGTGTATGAACTGAAGAGCACCACACCAAGCAGTTTCTCTCAACTAAGCGAGCAAAAATGAACACCTAAACAAACAATAAAAAAACGCCTGTTTACTCTAACGGAGAAAATAGACGTAATTGAACTTTATTTTCAGCAAAAACTCGGTGTGCGTCTTCTAGCCAGTAAGTTTAAAATCGGCAAAACACAGTAAAAGGAGCGACTTTTTACAAAAATATCACACAAATTAAATATAAATCAAAAGCAAAACTTTTTTTAAACGGAAGAGTTTAAGAGCCTTCGCTAGGTTGGCTGCATTTCAATCGAAAGCGAGACTCATCTGAATACATTCTGATTTGTTGATCTGACGTTTAGAAAAAAGGCGTGTAAAAATTTCATTTGGAATAGAAATTTCAGTGTTTTAAGGGCGTAATGCTGGCTACTGAAAAGTTTTCGACGACAAGAACAATAAAGTTCTGAGTGAGATATAAAATCGCCGTTGTCATTTACGGTAGTGCATCTGACGTGTGATGCAAGCTATGGTTGACGTGTTTGTAGAAATTATCATTTAACGATTATGGGATGGAGATTTGTTTATTCTATATGCGAATTGTTTATTTTACTCGAGCTGAAACATGACACCACACTGTTATTCGGAAAGGCTTTCTTATCGTTCGGACAGCTGTTTCGTCGATTTAGCATTTTTTAAATTAACAAAAATGATGGTGTTTGTTATGAAGCACCGTCTGGGCCACGATGTGAAATTTATTTCCGCAAAAATTTAAAAAAAATAATGTTCAAAATAAAAGATTCCGCGCAAATCAAAACGTCCGCAGAAATAAAAGAATACAAAAAATTTTCTTTCTGTCCGAAAAGAAAGAGTCCGCGCGAATAAAGTAGTTCGCAGAAATACTATTTTATTTCTATTTTCTGCAGAAATAAAAAATAAAATATCCTCCAGAAATATAGAAGTAATAATTTCCGGGTCCGTGAAGTTGACACCTGATGTGGAGGTACAAACGGTGAAATTTATACCAATCTTTTGTACTTCGTTTGTACCCGTTTGTACCCTCAATAATTTTTCAATTGAATCCACAGTTTCGCAGATATTCGCTAAAAACGTGATCCGGTGCCAACTTCACGCTAGCACCGGACTTGAAAGATTTCGTTTGTACTTCGTTAGTACATGTTTGTACCTCAAATTAAATTTCTTCAAGTTCATCCCTCTAAATATAAGAACCGAAAAACGTCGCGTCAATGTCAATGTCACAGTTTATCTCTCGCGATATTGAAATTGTTAACGTCAGCATCTATTCATTTGTTTAACTTTAGTGAATTACTTTTGAAAAAAATGATTTACAAGGCATAAGGGCATTATGTCGTAACAATTATTCATTCTTCTACGGCCCCATATTTAGTAACAAATAAAATTATTAAAAAATTAAATTGTATCGAGTAACTACCCCGCCTATATATTTTCCCGTGTCTTAGATAAAGGAAAAATCTTTCTTGAAAAAACACCTCAAATTATGCGTATGATTTTTCAATATATTGCAATTATACCCAGATATTCTTAAAATAAGCAATGTCGTCCTTACGAATTACATTTTTACCTATACGCTAATCTATTAAGTTACACTGACCCTCATAAATTGGACAGAAGTCGGCCGTTAACTCGCATCCGACATCTCCAGACTGGTGCACAGAAAATTGGGTATGGGACTTAAAAGAAAGGCACCCCTAAACGAGTCGCAAAGACGGTCAAAATAATTAAAACAAATTTCAAGAACCAAAATCGGGTGATTAAAACTCTAAAAATCGTTCTCATCTCGAATTTTACATTTTAAATGTAAAAAATAGGTTTGCAACAATAAAAATGTAATTCGTAAGGACGACATTGCTTATTTTAAAAATATCTGGGTATAATTGCAATATATTGAAAACTCATACGCATAATTTGAGGTGTTTTGCATTGGTCGTTCTACTGCCTATTCTGAATTCCTGTTGCATCTTCATTTTGACGCAAATCACGAATTGGCATTTTCTTCGGATACTGCGGATCAACCAATTCAGGTAGAAAGCATTTGGAAAAGAAAGTCACCAACTGATTCTGCATGTTCGCACGCCAGAAAATATCGTCCCTGACGATTTTTTGTACGCTTAGTCCAAATGGTGTCCATATAACAAACAAGCAATACTTTCTATTTGTTACATGTAGCTGGCCCTGTACTTGGAAATAGTAACTGTCTTTAGTTTTTAATGTTATTTCACCATTTATTATCTCCGAAAATTTAATTTTCTTTTCTCGAATGGCTTCCGTTGGTGAAGACGATGCGGCTGTTGAGGGACATTTTATTTCGACAATCCCATCATCATCTATTACACCATCCGGCGAAGCTGCTAAGAAATTAAATTCACTGTCAATAAACAGACCACATTCGCGTACACGAATTCCATGTGTTTTCTCCAATTCTCTTAGAGCAACAAATTCGTGTTCCTGTCCTCAACGTGTTGCTGCAGTCCCGAAAAATTTATCAAACAAAAGACGCTTTACCAAATTTGCGCAATGTGTAGTTTTTCGCATTTTGCATATTGCTGCAAAATTGGACGCAGTCAACCGTATGGAACACTCCTGTCGCCATAATAAATTGGTACTTTGACCTATCGTGGTATGTTGTAATTCGTCTCGTTCAGAATCCGATTTTTTAATCAACGCTAACATTTCTTGTTCTTTTATATCGTACTGCTCTTTAGTTAACATTACAACAATTTCACTTTCTGTGGCACCATAATCACTGTCGGCAGGTGTTATGGGCTCCCTTTTTTTCTTTTTTACATCTGGAAATAATTCCTGTCTGCATCTTTTCCAAGTTCTTACCCTTTTCAAACTATTCATAAAGCGTTGAGTGTGTTTCCCTGGACTGGAGTGCACAGCTCTTTTATGAATAACCCGCGGTAATTCACCAGGTTCCAAATTGAAAGAAATTGAAGCAGCTTCACATCGAGTTTGATATGAGCCCCTTCCACTGAAATTAATTCTTTTGCCGCCAACGAATTTTGCCAAAATAGAATTGTAACACTCCGCTGCATTATTGTCCATGTTTATCAACAAACTTTCTGCATTTCTTGCAACTCTATCAACGATTGCCATGACATCTTGATAAAGGCCAGATACCTTCATTTCTGAAATCCACTCTTCATTAACTTTAAGATCAGTGCAGAAGTAAGACGAGCAATCATCGTGTTCCCCAAAAACGTGATTAGGTCCATTTCGAATATCATTGCGAAGCTGCGTAATTTTTTGACTATGTGATAATTCCAAAGAATTAGCATATTTAATGGCACCTTGGACACCATTCCTTAACCGCTTAATTCTATTATTAAGGCAATTTCTCTGCGTTATTGGAACTATCACTTTTTTGGAACTTATTCTTCGCTGAGAAAGCTCTCGAAGCTTTGTACAGAAGTTCCGCAGCAAATGATTGCAGCATTCAATTTTTTGAATTATTCGGGTACCATAGGGACGAGCTTCCATCAATTTTTTTGTAACACTACTATCACCATCTCCAATCAAATACCCGTATTTTAAATTATGCATTTCAATGCTTCTCATAAAACCTTCAACAAGAATATCAGATTCCATTCCTGTAGACGCCTTGTTCCAGTTCTTAAAACAGATATGGTTTGGCGGTTCAGTGTTTCGTGTTTTGGAACGAGAACATACACAACAATATTTATTTCGGACACCTAAAAACAACACTTTACCAGTTTTTTGTCCGATAATAACACCAACCCCAGATGAAGCATTGTAATTAACTCGGTAACTCCTTTTGCTCCAAGCGCCATCTGCGATCACACTTATTACGGGTATGCCATCTGAATCCACGTTTCCTTCTTCAATTGCAAGTTTTGCTTCTTCTTTCCCAGCCTTTTCGATTATTTCCCATGCCGTATCATGAACAAACTGTGAAACTGTTTTTTCGGTTGCAGTGAACAAATGAGGTCCCATACATGGAATATCACATGTAGAAACTACTTCTCGTAGTTGGGAATAGCCGCCTCCAGTAGAAATAATCCCCAATACTGCTGCTTTATTGATATCCATAGTATTTGGATCATCGTCCGAAAATATAAATTTTTCAGATTTGCACATATCACACACAATAGTAAATTTGCTTTGTAGTCCAATTCTTTGTTCTTTCGAGAAAAGTTGATTATGTCTAAAAGTGATGATTTGCATAAAAAATCTTTCAATATTCACTATTCTTCGGCCACTAATATCGTTATTGTCACGCGCACTGCCACTAGTTTTTGCTACATTTTCCACATTTATTTCATCGGTAAAACTATTACGGGGTAATTGTACATTATTGTCCATCCCAGGTGAAGCCAAGGTGCTGCTTGTTGATGCTCGTTCAACAATTGGATTGGACAGAGTTTTTATCTTGTTGCGAATTTTTTTCAATTTTTGTCTTTGGGATTTACGTTTAGCTCCAACAGTTAATCGAGGCATTGTCGAGAGAACTTAATGGTAAGCACAATAGTTACCTACTCGTAAATGGTGAACCAATTAAATAAATATTATTTACCTAAAGTACCCTTTAGCAATGTAATAGAAACGCAACACAAGATCACACTTTGTTTTTTTTTTTTAAACACTTTTATTTGTATAAAAACAATTTCTCGGTATTTCAAGTTATTAATAACTTTACTCCACTGAAAGTCAATGAGCGACTGATACAAAAAAGCACAACCAAAGATTTCCTTAAACAAATCTGGATTTTACAGTGTACGTTCTCCGAAATTGGCGCGCCACTTTGCATCCGGTACGTCTGGCATGTTACCCTGCGATAATTTTATTATTATGTTTTTAAACGCCTGAAATTTAGGCAATGTGTATTTAAAAACATAAGTTCATGTTATCCATATTACGTCAAAACGGCTCATCTGAGTGATGTGCAAAAAATTTATATTTAATGGTTAAATATGCGTGAAGGTACCGACCGGTCGTATTTGCCATAAAAGACAAACGTAGCGCCTTAAAATACATGATAAACATAAGGCATTTTTTAAACATTATTATTAAATAGAATTTTTTTATAGAAACATGTTTTCTTGATCTCGGAACTTCAATTCATCTTTAATTAACAAATTACTGTTTACTTCACTCGATTATATACAATGGTTACTGCACAATATTTCCTACACGAAACGCTTACAAATTTACTGCAGCATTACGCCCTTAACAAAGCGGAAACCGATATGCTATCAATTTTCTTGGAACCGACGCTGCTCTCGAGAACGGCTAAGTTACACCAAATTCCGTGCGCACGCACCTAATAGAATTAGCAGTACTGACCGAGTCTGATTGAGTCGGTTATTGTTGAAAGAAGATAAGTCACGTTTTAATGTTTTGAGATAATCGATAAAAAGTTTAAAATGTTATGATTTTTTTGGTGACGGTGGTAACTTCTATGAAGCCTTCAAATATGTGTGAAATAAATCCGAAAATTTTGGGGCAGCCGTTTATCCATTTAATTTTGGAAGTCACAGTTCCATGAACACAATTTTTCTTGTAATTGAGTCAGTGCTTTGTGTGTGTTTAACGTAAATAAATCATTATGTTTGAAAAATTTATTAATATCAATGTGAACAAGTGAGCCAAAGAGCCAGTAATGCAATTAACCTTCCGATGGTATCGTGAGGTGGAGGGACGTTAAGAGTATGATTGGGTCGGATTCGACCCACATCCAATAAACTAGGTTTCTCTTTCTTTTTAATCGAAAAATTCACAATACAGTGGAACCTCGTTTTTACGTCCCCGCATTTCACGTTTTCCCGTTATTTACGTTTAATTTTTGCAGTCCCGTTTCATTTTAATGTAGATAATACCCGGTTTTACGTTTATTTTCCCCGCAATTTACGTTGTAAAAATTTAAAAGGCAGTTATTAAATTTATTGAAATTACAAATTCCATTTATTTGAGCACATTCGATTAAATCTATAGAAATCATTGAAATGAATATGTTAGCAGTTTTTAGACACTCCTGCACTTTGCAAAGTTTCATGATCGTGATTATGTGGACAATGTTTTATCTCATTCGGTATTGATTCTCGAAAAAGTGAAAGAACACGTGACCTCACGCGTTTTGCTCGCGCGTAATTTTGATATACTACTTTGGCTGCAATAATAAAAAATCGTGAATCTACTAAAACAAGTGCCATACAATGTCGTCTCATGGCAAAAAAACGCATGCACAAAAGCATTTCAAAGTACGAAGGAATTATAGTATTGCAAGAAACCTATAAACACAAGAAATAAATTTACTCCAAACTATGTTGGTATAATTTTTTAAAGAAAAATTTTCATTGTCCTTAATTTACGTTTTCCCTCCATTTACGTTTTTTTTTGTCGATCCTTTCAAAAACGTAAAAACGGGGTTTCACTGTATTTTAAAACAATATATGTTTAAATCCTTTTTAATGCATAAAAAGAAACGTTGTTTCATTTTACAAAAACAAGGAAAAAGTATACAAAAAATTCTTTGAATCTTCATAGAATCTGCATAGTTTCGGTATTTTCCGTAGTTAGAAAAGGCTGCGTTTTTACAATATCAGACAACTAAATAAAAGAAAAAACGAAAAAAATTTCTAAAAATAATGAAAAAAATAATTCTTTATAGTGTATAGTCGGGTCGCATCCGACCCGGCCTCGAGACCATGGCCCAATAAAATTAAAATTGGCTGAGCATGCAACGTACTTGGGGGTTGCTGATTCGTCTATATCAGTAGGAAGGCTGACTCGAGAGATAGCTGAAACCGCTCACCGATCTGATAAAGGTGGTAGACGTAGGATAGAAAAATATTTGACTTGGGTCGGATCCGACCCCGACCATACCATCGTAAGGTTAAAATCTCATTTTTTAAATGGATCATGTCAGCGACTAATCCCCTTTCAACACTTAACAGTTCAGTAAAAATCATAAGGGACTAAGTCGAAAAGTTCCCTTTCAATACCAAGCTACGCGTTTACCTTCTTTAAATATTAGAAATTCCATAATAATAGAAAACGGCCAAAAGTGATTTTATCCCCTTTCAACAATAACCGATTCAATTCAGTTGAACAGGCCGCCAGTGGGCAATGGTTGGAGTATCGTCGAAAGCTACTGACAGCATCAAATTTTTTTAGCGTGTGTACCCGTCGAAAGACCACTAATTGTGGAAAATTGGTTCAAAGGCTTCTTTATGGTAGCGAACTGCATGTACCTGCTGTTATACATGGCAGGAAAAATGAAGAAAAAGCGCTGAAACAATTAGAAATTCAAGAAAACCTACAAATCAAAGAATGTGGCTTATTTGTGCATAAGGATTTTCCCTTTTTAGGTGCCACACCTGATGGCATTATTAACGAAAATTTGATTGTGGAAGTGAAATGTCCAGTATCAGCCTATAATATTGAACCCGAAGAAGCGATCCAAAAGAAAAAAATTACGTTTTGGAAATTAGATCTCGCAACAAGAGAATACATTGTAAATATAAAGCACTCTTGGTATTATCAAATACAGGGCCAACTACAGGTAACAGGCAAGGAAAAATGTATTTTTGGTGTGTGGACAGGAAACAAATTCCTTTTGAGAACAACACACATTAATAAAGATGATATTTTTTGGCGAGAAAATATGAAAGAAAAATTGTGTGAATTTTATTATGATTGTTTGTTGCCTGAATTGATAGATCCAAGGCATACAAGAAGTATGGCAATCCGAGAACCGCAAACTATTCTTGACGCTCAGCAACAACTTAAAGAAAAAAAGGAGAAATTGAAAAAACGTAAAAAATAATATTTTCTTTAATTCTCTTCAACTATTGTTTGTCATGTGACCAATGCATTATCACTTTTTCATAGATTTTCAAATATTTTGTAGATGACCGATAGGCCCTTTTTGCCGAGTTCGTTTTAAATGAACCGCCATAAAGTATGGCGGTATACTTTAAACTACATGCTCAAGAATTTTCCTGCAAAACTGACGACAGTATGCCGAGTTATAGAGGCTTGTGTAGCACGTTGTCACCTCTTTGGGAAGGTTTTGTGATTTTGTGAAGTTTATGCTCTGCATCTTGTTACTTTTTTGTGTATTTTTGTCCTTATTATTAAGATGAGAAATCATTTTACTATTATTATTTTTACTCTTACTTTTTTACATTTTTATTGCTGTATAATAATTATAATAATTTTTAATTTTTCTTCAAAAACATGTTTTTAAACAGTAAATCATTTCTTAGCAACTGAAACGTTGTTTATTTTATTTTCCTTTATTTTTAAACTACCTATTTCTTGGGAAAAAAAACTATCAGCGGAAATAATTCTACTACAAAAATCAGTTATTTCATCAAATTTTTTAATAAACTGTTTTTTTAAATATCGTTCCTCAAAACTTATGTAAAATAAATGACTAATTCTCTACTTTGCAATTTTTGTAGTGTATTCTACTACGTTCTGTTGAAGCAAAACATATCGTATGTCACAACTATAAACAAAGATTGCAATATTTATTTGACCACTTCAGCTGTTGAGTTTCAACATCATGCCGCTAGTTTCGCTACCTTACGGATAACAATTACATATTTTCTTGGCGACACAATTGCGGGCTTATTATAACAAAAACATATTTAAATTTTTGCTGAATGTATCACTGAAAGGATTGTTAACATAATGCTGGACCCTTTTTTCGCTTTTTCCGAATGACAACTTTGCAAAGTGAGTGAAAACTTTGTACCGCTATTCTTGCAAAACATCATAACTTTAAAAACCTCATTACATCATTTTAGAAGAAAAATTTAAAAAAATAGCACCAGGGTCTTCTAGATAAAGGTTCATAGTTTCTAAACACGTAAAGATCAAATCAAAATTTTCGTTTTTGGCTGCCCTACTAAGACGCCTGTGGCATACAAATTTAACATGCGTCCAGAAGACTCTTAACATCGACAAACTGACTTGCTACAAATGGTTTGTTAAAGCACGAAGTAAAAACATTTCTTTGTCAGGGCATATAACAGGGGTGGCCAAGCTCCTTGATAGTCCGAGCCATTTTTCAAAATTTGAAATTTTTTGCGAGCCGCAATTAAATACATACACATAAGGAACGATAATATTTTTATAAAATATAATAGCACAAAAATGAAAAGGGAACTCGGGTACATTTATCGAGAGCCACAAATAATCCTTCAAAGAGCCGCATGTGGCTCGCGAGCCGCAGGTTGGCCACCCCTGGCATATAATAAGGGTAAAGGTGAAAGAAGTTGCTGAACAGTTAAATTACCAAAATCTTAATAGATCAACTTGAAGGTTGAAGTGGTTTAATCCTTTGCAGTGGTTATCGTTGTAAATCACATCCTAAAATTATGCATCTTTTCTCATTGAAATGCACTATTTAACAGGTTATCGAACATAGAAAAAAGATTTAGGAACTCTAACCAGGGTCGACAAGTATTTTGTTATACCATATTTGAGATGTCTGTAGAGTAATAAAAATTGACAACCGTGAAATTGTCCACTATAAAAGGAAAAAATTTCAGAATTTTTTTTTTTAAATGTGCCGCTTATAGAGAATCCAGACATTTTCCACTCACAATCGCAATACCCACTGTTGAGACCTTTCTCATAGCCGTGTGCTTGGGATTTTCTATTTTTTTGTTGGAATATAATTTTGAAATAATCAAACGTTTCTAAAAGCATTAAAATAACTTAGTATGGGAATCAGAACCATGCAACTAATTACACTGGAAAAAGTACAGTTACACCGAAATCACTCAGTCCAAATCGACGTCTTATTTATAAATCTAAACATAAATCTGAAACACCACTGCAGGAAACAGACTATAGTTATCATTAGACATTTTATGAGGTTGTTCTGTGTAAATTGTACTGTGCACAGAAAGGCTAATATTTCTCCGTCCTCAAAGGGTTAACAGAAGACACAACATTAATTTCAAGACAGTTTCTGGTGAAACATTTATAATGCTGATGAAGGGGGCTGTTTTTTCTGGTTTTGCCTAATACAACATGCATTTAAAGGTAAGACGTGCTCGGGTGAAAAAATGGTCAAGGAAAGATTGGCAATTTTACCTTGCGTTAATATAGTAGGAGATTTAGAAAAATTGCTTCTTATTGGTTAAACTGGCAGACCTCGTGCTTTTCATAAACTTTAAATAAAAAAGCGTGGATGACTACCGCCTTAATGACTGAGTTTTTAGAAACATTTGATAAGAGAATGCGACTTCAAAAACGAAAAGTACGGTTATTTCTCAATAATGCTACAACGCATCGATCTGATCTGATATTGAAAAACATCAAGATGCATTTTCTTCCACCCAATACCACTGGAATCTGTCAACCCCTAGATCAAGGAATTATTGAAAATTTCAAAACATTTTATCGATCTGCAATTTTAAAACCTATCTTGTCAAGAATGGTGTCCATTGATTCTGTAAGAGAACTAGTAAAATCCATCAATGTCCTAGACGTCGTTTAATTCATCAAAAAAGCGTGGGGAAAAAAGACTCCAACAACCATTCAAAATTGCTTCAGAAAGGCCAGATTTACACACTCATCCCTGAAGCTTACCTACATTTTGATCCTGAAGATGAGTTACCTTATTCGTTATTACTGAAATATCTAAAATGATGAATCAAATTGCACCAAATAGTAATATTGATTTTGAGACATATGCGAGGATAGATGAAGATTTAATTTATGAAGATCAGGACCTTGACATAAATTTTTAAACTGTTCAATTACAAGAAGAATTGGATTCAGATGATGAAGTGAAAGTAGAGGACTACAACTGCGATAATTTGTAAAAACAAATAAAGAAGCATTGTTAACTTTGAAGAAAATTAAATGTTTAACTTTAAAAAATAGTGACCAAAGGATTTGAATTATTGAATACTTTAAGATCATTTTGAGAACGTGTTGCTTATTAACAGAATGGTAGTATACTCTCAACAATGTAACAATGATGGATTTTTCAACCATCTTAATCCCAACCCTAACTTTTTGTTTTATTTACAAATAAAAGCATTGTAAAAATGACGTTATTTAATGGTTTACAAAACACGAATTATTGATGAAAAAACTTCCCGTGAACGGACACTTCTATTAAGCGAACAAATATACGGCGACGGCGAGTGTCCGCTTTAAGAGAGAATACACTGTATTTTATATATCTAATAAACTTACCACAAAATTGATGACGTCTCCTGTCACTCTCGCTCAACATCCAAAGGTTGTAATTATCAACAGCTTTTTGTGAAAAAATCACGGTGCTGTAACACAAAGCTATCTGAGGAATGAAATACCCCACGTATTTCACATGTTTTCCACAATTTTCATAATACTCTTCGCCAGAATTCTCCAGAATTAATATGACAACAGTAAATACAACGCCAACAAATAAACTACTAATCAAAAAGGAAGTGAAACCTCCAGAGGCTGATTTTTTGTAGCTAAAAAGATATGCGTATGGAATACTGCTGAACCCATAAACCAGAAGAATGATAAATAAAGCAGCTGCAATAAAAAAAAAAATCAATAACTTATTTTAAAACAAAAAACTTTCTTACAACAAATTAAAAAACTACAAGTAACCCTTTCAGTGTGGACCCAAAAAAATCAACAATATAAACAATCATTCTTAGAAGTAAATACAACTTTATTCATTTGTCTTATATGCACTTAAATATTCTAACCATTCATTCTAGCAAAGTTCCTAAACTTCTTCTGTAACTATCACACTGAAGGAATTTTAACTAATTCTCGGCCCTAAGAATTTCAATTAATTCGTTATAAAAAGAAAAACGGCGAAATCCCCTCTAGTGAGGCAATCTCTCCATAGTACACTTTTTCTGGTCCCATATGCATCCACTAGGGAGAGGTTTCGCTGTAGTAAGTAAAAGAATTACTCACCGAAAGTTTCGAGTCCACTCATAAAAGTACTTGTACTGAATGCTGCAGCAATGGCCATAATAATCAAAATGACAATAAAATAAGCCATGAAATCAATCACAAAACAAACAAACCAATATACGTATGATTTAATACCATACATGAATTGCAATTGTTTTATGTTAGTTAGATTTTCCATTTGCGGAAACACAATAAAAGTTCCAATGTAAAATATGATGCCAATTGGGAATAACATGAGCCATAATATAGCAGTTTCAATTTTATCTAGGGCTTGTGGTGAAGTTGCAAACACTGTATTCAAAGGTGCATTGATTGTTGATATGCTGTATTGATTGCCAGCTAAGGACTTTAAAATTGCATTCATAACTAAATTTAGTGAAATCGGTGCTCCATGCATTGCTTTGTTAGAATAAAACGCAGTTACACTCTTATCACCAAAGGTGTTGTTAAATTCAGCCGCTACAATCATATAATGGTCATAATATGCAATGTTTTCAATGCCCTTCGCTATAATCTCTGAAATTTTAAGATTAGATTAGAATTAAAAAGTTGGGAAACTAAAATAATCACCATTAGATACATAATTACTTCTGGTGACTATTGCTTTTTGTGAATCGGATACGTGACGATATGTCTGTTCGATACTAGATAAAACCGAATCCGTTTTATATGATCCTCCAAAAATGACCGCAGTTTCTCCATAAATTCCCAAATCCAGTTCATATCTAGGTCCTTGTGCATGTTCAGCACCTGAAGCGCTTTGTCCTAGCCAGAAAACTAAGATTGTCATCAGGATCGGTGTTAAGACCTACATTAAAAATAAGTTTAAAACTTAATTGACAGCAAATACGATTTCTTTTACTTGAGCAATTTCAAGCTTCCAATTCTTTCTTTTAACATACAGTTTTTTCAATACAAGGCCCCATAATCTTGATTTTACCAAATCCATGCCAGTTACAACCTTGATGACTGTAAAATGAATAATAGCATATTATTTAACGAGCACATAATGTAGGCTATTATTAACGAAGATGAAAGTTTGTAAATACGAGTCGAAGACGAGTATTTACAAACATCTGAGTTCATAATAGCCATTATGTGCGAGAAAAATACAGCTGTTTATCTACAATCAAAATTTTATTCGATAAAACTTTGAAATGCTGATAAGTCCTGAAGCAAAATTGACACCGAAATTAAACCGAAACCAAAACGTGATTTTCATCGAGAAACCTTTGCTTCCAGTTGTCATGGGCGCAAAAAAAATAACAAGGATCTGTCAGTTAGCAAGAAAAATACGAACGTGTTTTTCTTTTCCTTATATTATATTTTTAAAGTGACGACTTAACCACCCTCAAGTTGTGACACTTCTCCGATTCTCGCGATAGCCGAGGTCTCCCTAATGGATAATAGTGTTTTACTCGTTCCTAATTTTCTTTTTCCCGCAAGGACGTCGTGCATTGGCACCGTCCGATAATTGTTCCGTCCCGTAACAGTTTAGTGCAAATATTCCCTCAGTAATAGAAGAAGGAAGAAGAAGAAGAGATTAGGCAGAATACCTCGGTGTTTTACCATTCCCTCGCGAGGAGACATGGTTCTGATTTTAATACGGTGTTACTGTCGCCCAGAATTGAACCCGAGACATTTGTTTAGGTAGCCTCTTAAAAACTAATCATTCTACCGTGCGCATAGGCAACCAACATTACTCTCCGTTCATTAATGAAAATAGATAGGCAACCAACAATACGCTCCGTCTTTTAATGAAAATGAAACTGAAGGGGCGTGACCTGTGGATAAGGTGCCTTGTTATGTATCCATGGCTAGCATATGAAATGAACGTATTACGTCATGATTGTAGATTAATAGTATATTATTTAACGAGCACATAATGTAGGCTATTATTAACGAAGATGAAAGTTTGTAAATACGAGTCGAAGACGAGTATTTACAAACATCTGAGTTCATAATACCCATTATGTGCGAGAAAAATACAGCTGTTTATCTACAATCAAAATTTCATTCGGTAAAACTTTAAAATGCTGATAAGTTCCGAAGCAAAATTGACACCGAAATTAAACCGAAACCAAAACGTGATTTTCATCGAGAAACCTTTGCTTCCAGTTGTCATGGGTGCGAAAAAAAAAAATTATATTTTGAAAGTGACGTCTTAACCACCCTCAAGTTGTGACGCTTCTCCGATTCTCGCGGTAGCCGAGGTCTCCCTAATGGATAATAGTGTTTTATTCGTTCCTAATTTTCTTTTTCCCGCAAGGGCGTCGTGCATTGGCACCGTCCGATAATTGTTCCGTCCCGTAACAATTAAGTGCAAATATTCCCCCAGTAATAGAAGAAGGAAGAAGAAGAAGAGATTAGGCAGAATACCTCGGTGTTTTACCATTGCCTCGCGAGGAGACACGGTTCGGATTTTAATACGGTGTTACTGTCGCCCAGAATTGAACCCGAGACATTTGCTTAGGTAGCCTCGTAAAAACTAATCATTCTACCGTGCGCGTAGGAAACCAACATTACGCTCCGTTCATTAATGACAATAAATAGGCAACCAACAATACGCTCCGTCTAATAATGAAAATGAAACTGAAGGGGCGTGACCTGTGGATAAGGTGCCTTGTTATGTATCCATGGCTAGCATATGAAATGAACGTATTACGTCATGATTGTAGATAATAGTATATTATTTAACGAGCACATAATGTGGGCTATTATTAACGAAGATGAAAGTTTGTAAATACGAGTCGAAGACGAGTATTTACAAACATCTGAGTTCATAATAGCCATTATGTGCGAGAAAAATACAGCTGTTTATCTACAATCAAAATTTCATTCGATGAAACATTAAAATGCTGATAAGTTCCGAAGCATAATTGACACCGAAATTAAACCGAAACCAAAACGCGATTTTCATCGAGAAACCTTTGCTTTCAGTTGTCATGGGCGCGAAAAAAATAACAAGGATCTGTCAATTAGCAAGAAAAATACGAACGTGTTTTTCTTTTCCTTATATTATATTCTGAAAGTGACTACTTAACCAGCCTCAAGTTGTGACGCTTCTATGATTCCCGCGGTAGTCGAGGTCTCCCTAATGGATAATAGTGTTTTATTCGTTCCTAATTTTCTTTTTCCCGCAAGGGCGTCGTGCATTGGCACCGTCCGATAATTGTTCCGTCCCGTAACAATTAAGTGCAAATATTCCCTCAGTAATAGAAGACGGAAGAAGGAAGAAGAAGAAAAAATTAGGCAGAATACCTCGGTGTTTTACCATTGCCTTGCGAGGAGACACGGTTCGGATTTTAATACGGTGTTACTGTCGCCCAGAATTGAACCCGGGACATTTGCTTAGATAGCCTCGTAAAAACGAATCATTCTACCGCGCGCGTAGGCAACCAACATTACGCTCCGTTTAATAATGAAAATAAATAGGCAACCAACAATACGCACCGTTTAATAATGAAAATGAAACTGAACGGGGCGTGACCTGTGGATAAGGAGCCTTGTTATGTATCCATGGCTAGCATATGAAATGAACGTATTACGTCATGATTGTAGATAAAAATTAATATTGTAACTAACTAAACTAACTAAAATTGGTGCAACTGAGTGCAAGTAGCTACGTAAGATAAAAGTAACTAAGTGATATGACAGAAATAGGAATTGGAATGTTCTTTTACTTTTTAATACCTATTTCAATTTTTGATTAAAATTATGATAACATTAGAAAGTTACATCAAGGTATAAAAGGTAAAAGTTAAATGACATTCGAAATCATTTGTGCGAGTAAATGAAACTGTGTTTATTACAACAAACACAATACCTGGTATAGGGGGAATGTTTCCTCCATTCGTTCAAAAAACAGAGAAATATCAAATAAATATACGCACAGAACATTAATTTCATTTAGTAAGTGTATCCAGAGCATGCCAACAGTAAAGGGTACAGCCGGCGGCTATTGTGGGCGCATTTTGTTTATGCACAATGGCTGCTGGCCTTTATTGTTGGCATGCACACTAACTATTTCATGGTGCCAATTTATATTTAAGATACTCAGTGATGGTAATCAAATAATTTAACAACCGATTCTCTGTCAGCACTGGGCAGGGAGTAGAATCTTTTTATAATAGTTTCTACCAGAAACAATTTTAACAACCGGTTCACACAAACCGGCTGAATCTCACCACTAAATATACTGTTGTTTGTTCTGAATATTTGATCAAATGAATCAGTGCAACAAAGAACTATGAAAGAAAATTTTTTAATCCAAAACAATGTTTCCGGCACCAAAAATGATATAATTGAATACACTCAATACCAACAGTTTGTAAACTTACGCATTTTCTTTATCCCAATTTTACAACCTTCTCCATCTGTTTCAGTTGTTGCAGCATCTCCATCTGTTTCAGTTGTTGCAGCATCTCCATCTGTTTTAGTTGTTGCAGCATCTCCAGCCCTATAAAAACAGTTAACAATCACCAGACTGCTTGTTAACTCTGAGATAACCAACCTTAAAAACACTTCTTCAATAGTAGTCATCGACATACTTTTATGTGAAATGTATAATTCCTGGCTGTTATCTTCCAATTTTTTCAACAACTTGGTGAACAGTGGCTTATCCTTATTTGGCAACAAGTAAACCAAACTATTTCCATCGTTACTCTTTAACACAGCTTCTGGAATAACCTGTTGAATCCTTCCAGTGATACAGTTAACTTGATTCTCAAATTCGGCAATATCATGTTCTGAATTGTGCTTTGCTTCATCTCTGATTATTGAAAGATGATGTCCAGTTCCATACTTTTCCTTTAAAAACATTGGAGTTCCATAACAGACCAAATTCCCGTGATCCATGATTGCGATGCGATCAGCTAAGGCATCAGCTTCTTCCATTGAATGGGTCGTTATAAGAACAGTTCTTGAGCCACGATATGAAAGCAAAACATCCCACATATGCCTGCGTGCTTGTGTATCCATTCCAGAAGTTGGCTCATCAAGAATCAGGACTTTGGGATTACCAATTAAAGCTACACAAAGACATAATTTACGCTTCATCCCTCCTGATAGATCATTTGGAAACTGATTCTTTCTGTCACGCAAGTTCAAATTGTCTAAAAGATACATTGCATCCTTTCTAGCTTGAGCTTGCGATAAACCTTTTAATCGCGCAAAGAACATTAAGTGTTCCCAAACAGTCAAATCGGTAAAGTAAAGATTGTGCTGAGGACACAGTCCTAAAGAGTTTCGAATTTTACTCAGATCGGTGTTAATGTCGTAATTATTTATTTTAATGTTGCCTCTGCTGGCACCGATCATTCCAGTTATAATTGACATGGTTGTGGTTTTCCCAGCACCGTTATGTCCTAAAAGAGCAGTGATTTGTCCTTGATAAATATCAAGAGAAAGGTCATCAACAGCCGCAGCATTGCTGTTATAAAATTTAAATAAATTCGTGATTTCAATCCCTATAGGTAAATTAGGCGAAGGAGCTTCTATATTTTCTTCAGATTTCGAATTTTGGTTTTCACTTTTGGGACTGAAATTTTTAATTTTCCTTTTTGTAGCACAAACAATCGCATCCCAAAATTTCTATAAAAATAATTTATGTTACAAATTGTTACATCAAAAGAACTAGTTACCTTAAATGGATAATAGAATGGTTTAGCTATTCCGAAAGTGCGTGGTAAAATGGCATCTAGGTATAAAGTAATTAGCATGAATAGTATACTGTCAATTAGCAACATAACAACAACAGAGCCCATCGTTAATTCACTGTGACCTCCACTTGCCGATTGGAAAAGATTGCTCCAGTTTGCCCCAATTCCTAAAAAATAAAAACATTTTGTTTATGACGATAGTAAAAAAATAATTGTTTCTTTGTACTTCATCCAAACTTAATTTTTGCAGTTAAATTTAATAAATTTTAAATGTTGTATCTTTTATAATATTCTTTTAGAAACTGAACCAACCTCTGGTTTCATAAACTGAAATCGCTTTATATCCATAATGGAGAGCCATGTTTGGAAAGAGTGCAGTTAAAAGTTTTGCCATTTTGCTCATCTGGGGATAAGTATCAGCTAAAGCCCATGGAATAAAATACGATAAAATCCAAACAATAATTCCAACGATCATGGCCATAGTAGCTGCAATTAAAAATCAAAAATGCAACAGAAATTTTCCGCAAAAAACAAACTTACGTTTATTGAACATTGTGCTGATTAAAAAACAAAATGTTATGCCTGCTGAACAATATAATAAAAGAAAAACGGTAAATAACGACCAATCACAATATTCAAGTGGTGGATACGGTGCATCCCACAGCTTCACTTTCATAAAGAACACAATAACACCAACTGACAAAAAATTCACAAAGAATGCATGGAAGAACCATCCCGTCCACATCATCCATGACTCTAATCCCATCATTTTCATAAGTTCCTGCAAAGTTCAAATTTCCTGTTTGTTTTATTTTCTATTTAATGAGAGTTTAAATTCACCGTAATTCCGGTTTGCTTCTCCTCAACAATTCTTTGTAAAACAGCAAGACACAGTAATACAAAGCTGAAAATTGTAACCAGAGGTAGGATATATAAAAACATCTCCTGAAGTCCTGCATCATCTTGATGCGGTGGATATGGAAATTCTTGCATTACAACGTTGACAGGAACTGCGTTATTAGTGATAAGTTCAATGTAAGCCATGTCAATAGATTTTTGCAATTGGATAAAGCCTTTCGCGAAGTATGACTGAGAGCCTGTGTAAAATAGAGTTTTGCTACACTGTAAGAAATTTGCATACAATTTCAATATAACAAATATAACAAATAATACAAGAAGTTTCATATTAGTTTGTAAATTTAAGGGTTCAATTTTCCAAAAATTTCTTGAAAAGATTTCACAACACAAATATACCTCAACATTTTAATTTTCAACACACAAGTATGCCAATAAATTATTCTTATCTGAAATTGAATTAAGTAATTTGATAAAAGCACAAATTTAATAACATTAACAGTCATTTTAAATTAGTTTTCAAAATCAATTACTGGTTTTCCAATTTTGTTTCTCCGTAATGCATTTAGCAAGAATTTGATAAGGAATCATTTTATAGCAAAGCATTTTCAAATCAGTTAAAACAAAAATTATAATTTTTTGAATAAAAAAAAAATTTACTAAAAAGCTTGAATATTTTGTCGTAATTAATATACAGGGAAACTTCGGCTAATGGACATACTGGTAGTTTTTGTTGCAAGAACAAAACGACGAAATTCCGCCTAGAGAAAAGAGCTCCTTCATAATAAATACTTTTCAAATCCTGCGAGTATCAATTATTACGAGATTTTGCTGTATTGTGGAAAAACTGTTTTGAAATGGCAGGAACTAATTTTATCAAATTTCCTGTTGATTAGTTCCTTATTTATTTGTGGTGATACAGTAAAACCAGCATTTGATAAAATATTCCAACAGGAAAAATTAAATAACACAAATGATAAGATAATTCAAAGGTAAAAGCTGTTCTTCACAATTCAAATTCATCAATCAGTTTACAAATATTTGTAATACATTCAAAACAATTGATATCAACAGGACTACTCAGCGTTAAACCACACCTTGTAAAACAAATTTTGTAGATAATATATTACCTATCCCAGAAATGTAATAAGAACGTGAACCGTATAAACTGCCTGAATTCCATTCTGCTGCCAAATCAGTGAATCGAATTTCGTATCTCAAATTTAAAGGCACTTCCCCAGGCGCAACATCTTTAAAAACCACAGCTATAAGATTATCTATTGGATGCGTTGTGTATGCGATTAACAAATCAGTTTCTGAATCGTACCCTTTAAATGCTGAAAGTATCTCAATTAGAACAATATTTCATTACACATTCGATATACCCACATTCAACATTGTAGCTAAATTCTTTTTGGATCTTCCGCATTAAATCAAACACAAATTTAGTATTTGGGGCATAGTAGATAGTTGAACTGTGATCAAATTGTAACGCCGTAAGTTCATTGTATGTGGTCGTATTTTCGTATGCTTTTCCTAACACATTTGCTTTCGAACGTGCATATGCTATCAATATGAAGAATATTATTGGAATTGAGATTTCACATATTGTTAAAAACCAGTGCCGCCTTCGTATTGTCAAATTTTTCCAGGCTATTAATATTAATTTCGACCAGATTGAAGTATAGGTCATTTTGTCTGGTGACCCTATCGGGACAGCATTCTGGAAATAAAGATTGGCTTATCAATTTATGGGTATTGATTACATTGGGCATATGAAATTTTAAGTGTCAGTGAAACTACGCAGCAGGAAATGCGCAATTGAGATTACAGGTCATGAGGTAATAATTAAGTGTAAAAATTGGAGTTGTACTTGTTTAACCCTAGAATGATATCGTTATTAGAGTTAATAGGTTAGTGTCAAGCAATATTCGGCTGTAGTCAATATTGATTATATTGCGGTTTAAAGATAAGAGCTGTGAGTTTCTGATTATTTTACATTTATTTGTTTATATCATACATCCGAAACAGTGATAGCAAAAATTCCAAATGCCGCAATTAATCCGCTAGAGCTGACGCGAAATACATTTTATTCGCGGCTAGCGCCCTGTTTGATAGGCACTGGTTTATAGAGCGCGATTTGAGATTTTTGTTCGTGCATGAATCGGTCATTTATTTTTGGACAGAGAGCGTAAGTAATAATTTAACAATTCAATACAGTAGAACTCCTCTAGTCCGCCCTCGGTTAGTCCGTCACTCCGGTTAATCCGACCGTGGTCCGAGTCGCGAAAACTCGTCAGTGACTCACCACCCGTCGCGCCATTGTTTATAGTAACCCGTCATCTCTCTTATCGTTTCGGATGTAGCGTGTTTTTTTGTACTGAGCTATGCAGTTTTAGTGTTTACTGTTCGCTGTTTTTACGACAGTGTTTTCTGTATTCGTTACAGTATTATGTTTTTACTGTTTTCTGATAATCCGACCTTTTTGCGTTCCGACTATACCCCCGGTCCCGAAGGTGACGGATTAGAGGGGTTCTACTGTAATTGTCTTTATTTTTGTCATCGGTTAATTTGAGAAAACGCCCACTCAAAGCAACGAAATTAGTTATTATATTAAACTACTTTATCACAGTCTCATCTTAATTAAGAGTTTATTTTTTCGGAAATGTATTTCTGGATACTTACATTTTGTTTTTCTAGAATGTCTTAGTGGTAAAATATATATGCGTTTTTCGTGCGTTAAAACGTTGCGTTTTCGATAAAGAAACAATGAACAGTCCACAGTCTAAACATCCTGCAAAATCGCAACGTTTTCTCTGTTGGTGTAACGGGTACCTTAATCATCTTTTGCATTTAGACATCTTGGTAAAAGTTCCGGGCCAATCTGAAAGTAACCATAAATAAACTTAAATGTGATTTCCGTCATAACAAGTAGGTAGGTTCTAATGATATTATTTAGATGTACCGAAAGAGAGTTCATTTTTAGCTAGAACGAATAATAAACACGGAGGTCTTGCTCATACGGACAAGGTAACCTTCAAACGCTCTAATAAATAATAAAAATGTGTCGTATTTTTTCTTCGAATTACTTGTGTGCTGTCGATTTCATCGTTAAACATAATGCTACCATCTGTCGATCATTTAGTTTATTGATATGCTCTGGCAATTTTAAGAACATTTAATTTTACACTGCCATGTAACTTCACTTATTTACGAGATAGAGTGTCACATCTGCATGTTGCTCACGTGCAACTTGAAACTATAATTTCTATTGGTTACTATAAATTTACTCGTTCACTCGCATAATTGGAGAAAAGTGGAGAGTGCGTGTTCAGCACATGATCACCTTATTTCGTAAATAAATTGAGTCTAAACACGTATAAGTCAGCAAATTTTCAGATCTAACAAATGTCAGCATCGTAAATTTGGTTAGTAAAGTTTTTGAGGTAAGATGACGAAAGTTACATTTTTTGGGAAAACCCGTGTTTCGTCCCTTTGAAGATAAAAGATGCAATTGAATAAATTCCTAGTATAAGGCAAGATATGGAAGAAGTTCTCATAAAAATTTCAGTTCTTAAATCCATTTACAGTGGCCAGGAAAAATCGTAGAAGCTTAACCTCGTCATCTTACCCCGCCTTCCCCTACACTTTTTGAAGATTTTTCAAACATTCCAGTACACGCGATAATCGTTTCGGATCTTTAAAAATTATTCATTTTATTTATCGAAAAATAATCATGAAAGCTCATGACTTTATTAAATATTTGCAAAACACTTCCCGTTGATACGGCAATTTATAATTTAAAAGATTAAGAGTAACTCGAATTCGATACATATTGGTAGGTTCAATTGTATCTTTTTATTTACAGAAATTGTTTTTGTTTTTGCAATTTGTAACATCGTTTCATCACTTTGTTATTTCTTAATGTTTGTTTATTTTGTAATAATAAAAATGTTGGTATCAACTGTTTTAAATGTTTTTTTCGATCTTATCTAAACCACACTTTATAGATTGTACATTTTATTTAATTTCTTAAGTAAATACAATAAGTAAAATGACAAAAAAATATAAAGATAAAATGATAACATTTATCAAAAAATGAATTCAATTTTTAAGTAATAATGATAAGAATTTATGGGTAATTTTTTTCTTTTTAGTTATGAAAAACCTAGTTATTTTCATATTCTTGAAGCATATTGCAACCACAAGTAAATCATATTTAAGTAGTATATAAAATAAGGAAAAAGCAAAAAAGTATAAAGATAAAAATGATAACATTTACCAAAAAATGAAGTCAATTTTTAAGGAATAATGATAATTTTTCCTTTTTAGGTATGAAAAACCTGGTTATTTTCATTTTTTGAAGCATATTGCAACCACAATTGTGAAATTACCGTATCGGACACACTTACATTGTGTATTATTACTATCCCGTTATTTGCGTCTAATTTTTGCCGCCCCGTTTAGAGCAATTGAATGCCACGTTTGAAGATCACACATCGTTTACTAAATTGGTAGGAATATTTACAATTTACTGTTAATATATTTTTACAATTACATGTAATTTTTTAGATTGATTTTTTATGTTCTAGGCGGGGAGGATGCCTACAGAACAATTTAAAAAAAGTGACTAACTAATGAGGTTGCTCAGTTATTTTCAGGTCAAGGAAGGAAAAACAAGAAATCTTTCCTTACCCTTAAAAACGTATACAATGCGATTACTCGTAAATATAACCTACATAATAAATTAATTTGAAAAATATGAATTAAATGACATTTTAGCAGCAACAAGAAAACGCCACTAGTAGATAAGCATGGACGGAATTAAAAAGTCTGTGGGGCTTTATTTGGATTCCATCAAATTCAGAAGCAGTGCTGCCAGGTCAAACCGGTCAATAGAAAATGAATAAATATATTATTATTGAATGTATTATTATTACATAACAATATTAATATATTATTATTATATAATTATTTTGAGTATTATTTTTTATATTTTTAAAAAACAATTACAAAAAATATTTCCTCAAAATATTTAGAAAATATTTCATCAAAACATTTAGAAAATATTTCTTCAAAACATTTAAAAAATATTTCTTCAAAACATTCAAAAAATATTTCTTAAAAATATTAAAAAAACATTATTATGACAGATTCGTTTATATTTTAAAAATATTTCTAAAAAACATTTAAAAAATATTTCTTAAAAATATTTTTTTAATCTTTTTAAGAAATATTATTTAAATGTTTTTTAAAAATATTTCTTTGCTACTAGGGAAGTAAATCATACTGTGTTTAAAAATTGCAATGCTTCGTTCACAAATATTTCCAATGTGAACAAAACCTAAATTTCAATCTGGCACATTATGTTAAAACATTAAAACAAGTAGAACTACACTTACTGAAGAAATTTTCTTTGCAGCCTTAAGCACAAACATTGTCCAAAAAGTCATTGTGAATCACACTTTCACAAAACTTAATCCTGAATATTGAAAATTAATATGACAAACGTAAATGATGATGTAAATGCATTTTTAAAGGAAGGTAAAAACAACAGTAATAAGAATAAACGACAAAGGACGTGCAATTATTGGTAACGGGATTCATGACGAACGTATGGAATAGAAATGAAATTTAGATAATTATTATAAAGAGCTTAGCAATAGGCTAAATTTTAATCAGATTTTAAAACATAAGCTATAAAATGTTATCTGTTGATAACAGTTATACAGTCGAACTCCTCTATAGTGATGTTCGAAAATCCATGAAAAAACATCACTATAGAGAAACTTCACTATATAGAATTCACGTATAATTTTACAGTTTAGCAGTCACTTAAAACACCAATCGATATTTAAAATGAAAAAAATTAAGATTTATTATGTTTGACAGTTGTTGATCATATTTATGTAATTAAATACTTGTTGAAAAAATCTGCCCAAAATTTATTGTCCAGCAGTACTTTTAAAAATGGAAATTCCCATAAGGAATTTGCAAGAAATTCTAAAGATTTTTCAGGTAGTCGGAATTTGGGGAAAAAACCAGATGCTCAATACATCCATTATATTTCTATTACCAAAAAATCCGTTCCCCAAGAATTTTGGTAAACCTTTCTAAAAGAATAATCACTATATAGAGGCTTAACATCATAATAGAGGGTTATTTTTATACGCAAAACGTGGAAAAATGCACATTCTTAACAAAAACATCATTATAGAGAAAAAATCATTATAGAGGAGGTCACTATAGAGGAGTTCGACTGTATATTAAAAAGACGAACAACGAAAGATATCATTAAAATTATCAATTTCTGAATGTTCCTCGAACTCGTGACTTTTTTTTTTCTCGATTAGTTATATTAGAATTGTTGGTTTTTATATTGTATTGTATATTGAACCGAACTATCCTGTGTCAATAAAATTTTAAATTCATTGATAGTTGCCTATATTCTGCAATTAGTTACTCAGCAAATTTATATTAATATGCATCAAAAGTTTTATCTTTATAAACGCTTTGCTACGTTATCATCATAACTGTACATTTCAGTTTTAATAAACAGGTGCTAACTTTATTATCTTGTACGAAAATAACCTTTTTTTTGCATCCCGCCACAACCGTTGCTATGCAACGTTCTCCTATTTCCTTACTCATCTAGAGCTCACGTTCCAAAAAAAACAAAAAAACAAATCGGCCAGTCACCCTCGAGTTAGTTCCACGCATTCAATCTAGAAGTTTTAAAACAAAACAATAACAAAACAATAACAGAAATACAAAAAATACAAAATATACAAAAATACAAAAAATACAAAAATACAGAAATTAGAAAAAAACAAATTCGCACACACACAAAATCACACAACTCCGCAAAACTAACACAAACTGACACAAACAGCCCCCCATCATTTACTACAGTTCACAACTCCTCCCTGTCTAGTTCCATCTCTAACACCTCCTTCCCTTTCATGACCCCTCCACAAATTCCACTCCGGCATCCCACTTCTCCTCACTCTTAAGCATTTCAGTTACCACAGTATCATCCACAACACATTGCAATATTGCCTCTAGCGCTTCCCTTCCTTCTCTCCAACTCTCACACCACCTCAAAGTATGCTCAGCATCTTCCTCCGCCTCCCCGCAGTGTTGACATGCCGACGATTCCCTCCTCTTGATCCCGTGCAAATACTTGCCGAAACACCCATGTCCCGTGAGGAGCTGGGTGAGTCGGTAGGTGAGCTCGCCGTGCTTCCTGGACAACCACGGACTTAACTCCGGGATCAATCGTTTCGTCCACCTGCCCGTTGCTGCGCTGTCCCACCTCGTCTGTCAGCTACAGATCGTGGCCTCCTTTTCCTCCGCCCTGATGCGCCTTCTCGTTAACGGGTCCTTCCCCCTTGTTTCCGTGTACACCCTGGCCCTTTCCTCCGCCAGCAGGTCTAGCGGGATGACTTCCGCTAGAACTCCGGCTGCCGTGTTCGATACCGTCCTGTACGCCCGGATGATCGCCAGGTTGGTTGGCCTTTGGGCCTTGATCAACGCCTCCCTGGCTTTCTCCCACTTGAGCGCCTCCACCCAGCACGGAGCTGCATACAGTGCTATCGAATTGACGACACTGGCCAGCAGCTTCCGCCTTCTCCCCTTCGGGCTGCCTATTCGAGCCATCAATTTAGTCAGTGAGCTCGACATCCTGGCCGCTCGCGCCGACGCGTCTCTTACGTGCGGCATCATACGGAGGGATGGATCCAATGTGACACCCAAGTATTTGGTTTGAACCGCCCTGACTATGTCGGCATCGCCAATTTTGATGGTGGTCGGAGGATGTGCCCTCCTACCCGAGAGCACCATCCACTCGCACTTTTCCGGTGCCACCTCTAGGCTGTGCTGTTGCAACCAGCCCGCAATCGTCCCGAGTGCTGTGTTTATTTTGGCCTCGAGCTGCGTTGCATCCCTATCCGCACCTACCACGACGAGGTCGTCGGCAAAGGCCACCATGGTCACCCCTAGGGGCGTCGTCTGTCGCAGCAGGTCGTCGTAGACCATGTTCCACAATGTAGGTCCGAGGACCGAGTCCTGCGGTAATCCGCACGACAGCCACCAGCTCCGCTCTACGTCATTGACCTTTATCATGAGTTTTCTCTGCGACAGGTAGCTCGCCAGCAACCTTCTTAAGTACGAAAATAACCTGTAATTTTAAATTTCAACTATGCATGGTTACCGTACCTACACTTCAATGAGAAAATCGTTAACGCCATACTTAATGTTTCTACCCTTTGGTCGTGGTTTACCACGCTAAAAATAGTAACAAACCTCTTGTCAACTACAAGAAGTGTAAATTCTCTAGGATCAAAGTTTTAATTTAATTTTTAAGAAATTTAAGCATTTGTCCGCCCAAAACATCGTGTGTTACAGTGTGTTACATTACAAAAAAGTACCGGCATTAAGGCTTCGGGGATATAAGATTTTTGCCGTTTCTGGGCTAACGCCTAAAGTACTGGTAACCTCCTAGACATTTTTATGGTCTTATAACGATTATATTGTCCTAAAATTTGTTGCGGTACATTCACAATTGGACAATGCGAAGAAGTTTCACATTTTGCAACTTTCAAAGATGTGTTTGCGATTGTCAGAAAGGTTGTTGATTTTTCTGGTCACAGTATCGGTCTACATTTATTATTTCAATTTGTCAATGTTTAAGATACATATGTATATTAACTTCCAATTAATGGATTAGAAATTGTTTGCAATAAATTTTACGATATTTTGATCGGAAAAGAATCATGCAAAATTACAAGCACAAAAGTTACCTATACACCAAATAAGTAGTACAGTAAAACCTCTCAATAGCGGCCACAAAAATTTATTGTAAAAATGACCGTTATAGGGAGGTGACCGTTATTGAGAGTGATGAATATATCTAAAAAAAAAAAAGTTGAATTTTTTTATGGTTTCTTTATTAGGGTAAAATATTACATAATCATAGAAATTGCATAATGAAGTTACATTTTCTTAAAATATTGATCAATAGAAGTTTGTTTTACGTTCTTAATTTTTGTTTGAAAAAGCTAAGATTCACATTTTGTTAAAATGTTAATAATTTCTACAGCTAGTTCACTTTTGTCAGTAGAAAACAGAAAAATTTGTATATCTCTTAGTTTTTCACACACTTCAACCATATCCTTGATATTTGACGTATAAATTTCAGATTCTTTCACATCACTTTCACTATTTGAATTATTGCCTTCATCATGATTAATTCAGTGATTATTTCTTGGTTGCCTACTACAGGATTTGCGGTCAATACATTGCAATCAATAGACGCATAATTTTCCAGACTTGCGCCGGGCATATTGTTTAAAACTGGAACAAGCTGGGCCATCGGAATTTCATCTTCTTCATCGAAATCATCTTCTTGCTCAACACTTTCTAAAAATCCGGCTTTTGCAAAACAGTTTGAAATAGTTGCTCGAGAAACGCTTTTCCAGGCTGCTAATATCCAAACTAAAGCGCTGGTCAAATTGATGCTTTTTTGTGCTTCTTTGAAAGAACTTTCATTGTTTGTGAATGTTAGAACCCTTTTAATCAAAATTTTTCTGTAAGCTACCTTAAAGCTATGGATGATCCCTTGATCTAATGGCTGACAATGTGAGGTAGTGTTTGGGGGTAGAGAGATTATTTTTACATGTTCTAATGTCACTTTGGGATGGGACGTGGCGTTATCCAGAAATAAGAGGACTTTTCTGTTTTGCTTTCTCATCTTTTCATCAAATTTCTTTAGCCACGAAGTCATAATCTTTGTTGTCATCCAGGTTTTTTTATTAGATTCCCATTCTAAAGGAAGTTTGTGGATGTGCGACCCATTAAAGCACCGAGGGTTTTTACTTTTTCCGATGACTAACGGATCTTCCTTGTCACCTTCCATATTTGCACAGAATAAAATTGTCAATCTGTGTTTCGAGTTTTTTTTACCAGTACATCTATCTTCCTTGAAAGCAAACGTTTTGTTCGGCATTGCAAGGTAAAATAGTCCAGTTTCATCGGCATTATACACATCTTTTGGTAAGTAGTACTTCAAGATTACATTTTGTAGCTTTGTTTTCCAGGCTTCAACACTGATCAGCTGACTCACCGCAAACTATTTTAAAGCTTATTTAATGTCTTTGACAAAATTTTTCAAGCCATCCATTTGAAGCTTTAAAATTTGAAATGTTTAAATTTTTGGCTGCTTCCAATGCTTTTTCTTTTAGTAAAGGTCCAGATATAGGGATGTTTCTATTTCTCGCTTTACAGAACCAATTGTAAACTATTTGGTCAATAGCAAATCCTTCGGTTTTGGGAAATTATCTCTTCTGCTCTGGATTGGAATTTTCTTCAAAATACTTCTTTAAGTCGGACTTATTTTTTAAAATATCGTTAATTTGTGTCCTTCCAGCTCCAAACTTTTCTGCCAACTTTCTAGCACTGGTACTGAATTTTTCACTTTCTGTAATAATTTGAATTTTGTCTTTAAGCGACAAACGTTTTCTTTTTGGTGGCATGATTACACAAGCACGGCGAAACGTAAACTGACTCAAAATTATGAAACTACCGGTTGGTATGTATACAGTGAGGACGCGTGGGTTGGAATAAATTCATTTAAAATTCATGGGTTTGGTTTTTGGAAAAACGTTCGGACCGGTCAACTTTAGTTTTTAAAACTGCATCTTTTTTGATATTTATAATTTTACGATCGTCTTTTGTTTTCGCACTATGGCGTCATCAATATTTTTTTTAAATTGCACCCCATATTTTTGTTCACGAATTTGGATGCAGCACATTTTTCTGAGTACAGAAATGTCAAATTCGTATGACCTTGAAGAGGAAAGTTTTCGAAATAATAAGTAATAAAGTTTCAAAAATTTATGAAAAAATCATTAGAGTAGACCACTAATAATATCATCAAGAAAGCGCTGGAAATCGAGCAAAACATTCAATTGCGTGCTTATTTTTCCGGTTTATTGAAGTAGACTTTAGATTTCAGATAACCCCATAGATAAAAATCTAATGGGGTTAAATCTGAAGACCTAGCTGGCCATTCGATAAAACCTATCCTTCCGATCCATCTATTTGGGAAAACATTATGAAGGTATTCTCGTATTGTTCTCGAATAGTGTGGGGGAGCTCCATCCTGTTGGAACCATATTGAATCTGCCGGTATATTTGGGTTTTCATTATTCAGATAGAGTGCACTTACACTGGGTATTATGTCATTTTGTAGTAAGTCTAAATATTTTTCAGAATTAAGTGTTCCCTCAATAAAAAAGGGACCCACAATTGAGTTACCCACAATTCCGGCCCAAACGTTTACTTTCTGAGGGAATTGTGTATGACTTTCCATTCTCCAATGTGGGTTTTCTTGTGCCCAATATCGAAAATTTTGCCTGTTTACCGAACCATTCAAACAAAATGTTGACTCGTCGGAAAAAACTATCTTACGTAAAAATTCCGGGTTGGCATTGCATCTATCCATCATTATTTCGCAAAATTCTAATCTGCCGTCGAGATCGTCTTCAATAAGTTCCTCAACAAAATGTACTTTGTATGGGTGCCATTTGTTCTTGTGTAAATATTTTAGAACAGAAGATTTACTTATTGTTAGTGACTGTTCTGCAGCTACTTGTCGACTTGATTTGTGACGATTTTCTTGTAAATCGAGCGATACATTCAATTGTGTACTTTCTTGAAATGTACCATGGTTGGTTTTGTAATTGTCTCTTACGTGGCCAAAGTTTCTAAACTTTTTCTCCATCTTACTAACTACTGATTGTGTAATAGGCTTCTCCGGGTACTTATCATTGAAAAATTCGCAAACTTCAGCTTGTGTTCGAGTATTATCGTCATATCCTACCATCATCAACATTTCTATTCGTTGTTTCTCAGTTAAACGCGCCATTCTTCAAGCTTTGAAACTGTACTTGACAAGTGTCAACAATCAAAAAAACAAAATAAACACACAATTGAATGTTTTGCTCGATTTCCAGCGCTTCCTTGATGATATTATTAGTGGTCTACTCTAACAATTTTATCATAAATTTTTGAAACTTTAAGACTGATTATGTCAAAAACTTTCCTCTTCAAGGTCATACGAATTTGACATTTTTGTACTCAGAAAAATGCGCTGCATCCAAATTCGCGAACAAAAATATAGAGTGCAATTTAAAAAAAATATTGATGACGTCATAGTGCGAAAACAAAAGACGATCGTAAAAGTATAAATATCAAAAAAGATGCAGTATTAAAAACAAAAATCGACGTGTCCGAGCGTTTTTCAAAAAACCAAACCCATGAATTGTAAATGAATTTATTCCAACCCACGCGTCCTCACTGTATACATAAATATAAAGGCACAATTTTCGGAATTAGGTTGTAATAAATCTTGAAGCTACAATACAAAAAGAGTTTGCCGGCGGTTCTGTCATCCATAAACATGTCGCTTCTTCACTTTACAAATAAGCCGCCACCCGCAATAAACATCCCCACAAAATATTTTGTGACCGATATTGAGAGGTCAAATTGCATGTAATTTTCCAAGAAAAATTTTCATTCAGTGGCCGCGACCGTTATATGGAGGTGCCGCTATTGAGAGTGTCATTTGCGGGGAATTTCCGGTGAATTGGTTCTGGGAATCGGAAAAGTGGCCGTTTTTAGAGGCGACCGTTATTCAGAGGTGGCCGAAAATAGAGGGTTTACTGTACTTAATAAAAAAGTAAATTTCAACCCCTTACATACAACAATTTTTTTCAATATTCTTTTATTTGTAATATTTTTTTAATGGAGATATGATAACTGTTGAAATTAAAAATGTAGTTATAAATAATTTCATTTAAATTTTATTTTTTAGAATTATAATGTATTTACAATTTTATGTAACAATGCAGTTAATCTTTAGATGTATGTGCCAAATAAGACCTGATATTGACAGTATGTGAAAGGAAGGTCCGTTTAGCAAATTGGATCAACTTGAATTCCATTTTTATCAATCCAATTTTTGATTTCGTAGTCGTGGTCAGTAAAACTACTTTTTTGAGTAGTAGTTGATCCGGTGTTGTCCGAACATTCTGTAACTACACAGAATAATTTTTTAAAAGTACAACAATTTTTTGTTGGTTTAAATTAAATATACCACCTGATATTTTTATTGTATTAGATGTATAACCACTAACTAAGTTTAATAGTTCATTTTGAGTAATATATTGATAATGCTTTGTTTACTTGATGTCTAAAAATACATCATTATTTTTATTATTAATAAATAAGTTAAGAAAATCTACAATTTTATTCCACAATCCACCATATATTAAAACCAGTGCTTTTAAGAAAATTTCGGGTCCATTTAATTTCTTTTGATCTTTTCAATAAAATAATTTCCTAATTCCTAGCTCCGAGTTGGAGCATGTAATGTATGCTTTATTACATTTTTCTCAGTACTTTTTGCTTCTTTATTTTTGAAATAAATATAAGAAATTTCAGCATATATGTAATTTATTTATACTTCTACAATCAATTATTTTAAAAATCAACAATAAATTTAAAATCAACATAATTTAACATATGAATCAGCACCATTTGAAACTTAAAGAAGGATTGGTCACCATAACTCTAGAACTTTACTAAAATAAATAGTACGTACACAACACATCCATCGTTAAAAAGTATACCATTTACAGGATCAGTTGAGACGATGTCGTTAAAGTACCGATCACGGCTTAAAGTAATAAAGCTGTTATTTAGGTGTGAATTGTTACCGGACGTATTCAGGTAAAAATTTGGATACTCGAAAATTTTAACAAGGGTTAAAAATGAATTTAACTAAAACAAATTTCATGATCATTACAAAAAATATTATATTATCATATTTATAGCTAGTACAATTGCAGAGAAGGTCGGAGAAAGGTTACGTAGCATAAGGAAGGAATAATGGCCACCCAGAACGCTGAACAATCAAGTGAAAAAACTGATCATGGAAGAAAAGATTGAGGAGAATAAAGGCAGAAGGAAGATTTCCTGGCTTAGAAATTTAAGAGCATAATTCGACTTAATATCCAGTCACCCATTTAGATAAGTTTTTAACAAAGCAAAAATGACTACAGTAGAACCTCGATTAACCGTCACTCTCTGCTATCCGTCAGCGTAAAAAAAAAAAACGTGATCGCGACGAGCGCGGTCAAAGCGATGCGATGTCTTTATACCATCCTCAGGGTGGTCGGTCTTTCGTTTGAATGGCAGTTTCCTATTGTAACCTATTTTGGTAAATATAAATGTGTCGGATGCACTTCAACCAATTTTTTTTTGTTCCTCAAGAAAAGTACGCCGAGAGAAACGCCCGCCAAGTTGCAGTATCAACATTTCAGTTTTGAAAAAGAATTTGAAATAATCAGCAAAAAATGGCAAGGAAGATGTCTGGTTTTGCAACTGGGCTACTCAATATAAGTTTTTCATCGCCACTACGTTTTAGCTTCAGATAATTTGTTTTTGAATTTAAAAACATATCCACATCTAGACATTAATAATAATCACCGTTATATCATTTTGCCATTTGTTTGACAATTTCTGTGCTCCACTTGAAAATAAATGTCCCGGGCAGAATCGAATCTTCTGCGATCTTCATTTAGTATTTATGACCCACATATCTCACTCACATATACCTGTTGGTCATTTAACTTAATTTTGATACTGCATTAATCGTATAAAGCGAAGTCATATCTATCTTATCATTGATAAAATTTAAAAAATAGATGATAAATGGTAGTAGGAATCACCAAAAAAATAAAAATAAAGATTTTATTATATTTTATAATTTCATTACAGTAATAATATATAGCAAGCAAGGATTTTAAATAGTACAAATTACACTTCATTTTTTCAACAAAATCAACTTTAGTTCTAGAAAAAGGAAAACTATCCATAGCTATTATTTAATTAGTTTCAACTTTTTTAATAACATATCTACAGAAATATACTGCTGAAATATAACTACTGATCGGATCTAATGGACCCAACAAATTTTTGAATAAAATTGTATAATAATAATATGTAGTAATAAAATGAGATTAAAACTAGTATACAAAGTTACAAACTTTATTTAAGATAAATACTCCCGACTTATTAAACTAGAAACCGCTTATGCCAAATACATACAGGCTGTCTTACGATAACCGTATCACGCAATAACTTTATTATTAACGAACAGAAATTCAAAAACCACATAACACAGATATATAAATACTACAAAAGACTATTGTTTTTTATTTATTCATTTTTTAATGTGGCGATAGTCAACTTTTGATTAATAATTATTTACTTCTTAAAATAATAACAAATGCTTAATACCTATAATTTTTTATAATTGTGTAGGTATATTAAAATTTTAAAAAAAGTTCAGAAAATAAGAATCGAACCGACAAAGCGCGAAACAGAGTCCCGTATTATATTGCTTTAACCATCACACAATCCTTCTATATTCAAATTTTCACTTACCATTTGGTTTAAAAATAACTGCTTGAGCGTCGAGTCGTGCCTATTATTTTACCATGAGTTAATGGGAGGTTGGGGGTATGACTACAATATACTACAGACTCTTTAGTAAAGGAGATTTTCAATTTTCAATTGTCTTTTGTTCAAAAACTTACTTATGTAAAATATTTATCAAAATTTTCATGCAGTCATTTTGACAATTTAAAGAGCAACAAAAAGCAAGAAAAAAAAATGCCGATGACGTACGATTATAAGTGGACATAAATGAATATGGGTCAGGTTAAAACTATTCGTGCTTGTAACTGAAAGAATCACCCCGTGAATTACATTTTCTCATTAATTTTTTTTTGTTTTTTTATTTCTACTAGCAATTAATACAAAAATAACAAATAATTTGTTAGTACTATCAGTGTTAGTCATAAGTAATATTAATTGTATTATTTGGAGTTGATATCCAGTGATAACACTCCTCCACTTGTTGCTATCACATTTTGTGTGTACAAGAGTTAACTTTAGTTTTTTAGAATTCGGTATGATCTAATGGCTTGAATATTTTTAGGCTATTATCGACTAGTTCACTGCTAGTACATTTGGGTGGGTGTCAAGGTGTATTGCACCAAGTATGCCGTATCTTTTTTTAAAATTAAACATGCAATGTAAACATCTCGACGAGCAAAGGAGAAAGTGACACCCCAAATTTATAATAACCAAAAGAAATTCAAGTTTCAAGGTGCACGTGAAGAACATGCAGGTGGCATTTTTATGTCGGTGACATAGACCTTACTGACTTCTATAACGGATTTCACTTGAAGGTCGTTTCTGAATCTCATTAATTGACTTTAAAAACTGTAAACATTTATTCCCACCGAATTCAGTTACAGTTTTACATTTTGAACATGAATTATTGCAACACAATGAATGTCATTTGTTAACGTATCAGACATTAAATACAAAACTAAGCGATTGGTTTTTGAGTTATAAATTACCCTTTTTTTAAAGATCTTTTAAAAATAATTGGAGAACTATCAGATGAAAAATTAAGACGTGTTAAGAAAATTCTCAAATTAATGTTTGGTGTAACTTTGACAGTGAAAAATTCCTATATTCTCCTAAAGGTCTTCTATAATTTTATAACGTAGTAATTTATATAAATGGTATTACCAATAACAAAGATTATGTGTCAATTTATCCTGGATTATAAATTCTAATTGTTTCGTTTGCTAAAAGAATTAAAACCCTTAAAAATTAATGACCCAATGTGAACACCGTGACATTTATTGTGTTGCAAATTTAGTTGATACAGTCAAACCTGAATAAGACGGAACTGTTTGGGATCAAAAGAAAAAGACGTGTTGCCTAGCTTTTCAGTTTAACCAGTGGTATATTTATACCAATAAGTAAATCAGAACCAAAAAGAAGTTTCATCTACAGGATTCCGGCTTATACGGGTTTGACTGTATTATTATTAATATATTATCAGATTAAGATATTAAAAGTGTGCCCTAAGTAGAATAAAATAATTGGTTGCAGCTGCCTAAAATTATCTGATTGGTGCAATACTGAGAAGGCGCCTTCAATAAATAATGTCACAGGTTTGGGTGGGAGCAGAGGATTTGTGATTGTTTTTAAAAACGTGATCTCACAAAGGTTATTTTCAAAAAAGTAAAATGTTACAGTGTGTTTTTTAATTCCCGAAACGGTTAGTGAGAAAAAAAAAAATTTTTTACTTTATGTTGATAGTAATGGCATTTTACATCTATCAGCTCAAGATTATATTAGTAATGTAGCTTTAACATTACAAAATGTCGCACCAAACTCTTTCTGTCGAAAGAAGCAATACGACTATTTTCACAGAAACTTCCAAAGAAAACAATAACTTCGATATTCTGTCAAAATTGTATAGGTTATGTTATTAAGCACAGATTACTACCCACATAAAGTAAAACAAAATATTTTTTCAAAGCCTTCTAACCATTTCTACAATTAAAACACACCATAATAAAATAATAATACGTGACATGGGTGAGGAGGATGGGGGGTCTGGCGAAATGTGACACTTTGTGATATAGGGGTAGGAAGCTGGTCAAATTTGATGAAAAACCTGTGACATCATTTATGGAAGCAGCCCAAAGCTGTATTTGCTTGACAATAGATGTTCCAGACCCACGCCAAATTTTAAGCAATTAAGCAATCGGTTTTAAATTTGCAACTGTTAAGAAAACATCTTCTAACGTCGTTTCACTGATATTATAATCCTCAATAACACCATCATGCGTCATCTTGAACTTTTCAATTTCATCAAAAATTTCACTCCAGCGCTTTCTCGGATGATTGATCTGATAATGTAACATCCCCGAGTGCTCATCTTTTAATTCACAAGTGTGTCCATACTTTTCAAAGAAATCCATCTTTACCTTGTCCACATCAGGAGAGTCATTCATCAACAATGAATCACTTTCCGTGTTCTTGCCTTTCTTCTTGACCGCAACTTCTTGTAAATTATTAACCTTAGCTTCAATTTTACACTTTAATTTTAACACAACTGTAAATCCTTTACTGTATATCTCTTTCAAATACGGGATGGTTCCTTGGCACTGCACTTTTCCGTCTTTCATAATCGCCACATTATTACACAAAGCCTCACATTCATACATATTATGTGAAGTTAACACAATGGATTGGGGCTCATGATCTTCTTTCTTTGATTTTAATTTCGTCAAAATATTCCATAATTGCTGGCGTGAAACGGGATCTACTCCACTTGTCGGTTCATCCAACATTACGACAGGAGGACACCCTATCATTGCAATGCCGACACTCAATTTACGCTTATTCCCACCGCTATACTCTCCGCATGGAATGTCTCCATAATCACTTAGCCCTAAAGCATCGATCCAGTAGTCCACATGATGATCAATAGATTTTGCTGAAATTCCTCTGATGCAAGCAAACAGCTTCAACATTGTTTTTCCAGTAAGCACTTCATTAATTGCGTTAAATTGAGGACAGTATCCTAATTTTTGAAGATAAAATTCTTGTCTATTTCGCATATCAAGGGACCCAGTTTTTTCATTCACTTTGGCAGTCCCATTTGTAACAGCTTCATCACACACCAGCATTCGGAAAGTTGTTGTCTTTCCAGCACCATTAACTCCAAGTAGCCCAAAACACTCACCAGGTTTCACTTGAAAACTGACATTTCTCACAACTCCTTTTCCATTATAAACTTTTTTCAAGTTTTCTGCATGAAAACGTTCATCATCAAATGACGAAGAGGTGCGATTACTGGCGCCATCAACTATGAATTAAACAGAAATTAATTTGTGATTCTGGGAATTACTAATCGGAATTACCACAGTCTGGTGTATCTGTATTTGGAACTGTATTTGTATCTTCTGGATCTGTACTAAATTGTAATTTTTTGTATCTACATATTTTTGAATGGTAGAAATCGGTGCATATTTTCTGCCAATAGCTGTCAAAGAACAAGAGTAACAGTAAATAGATGAAGGTGGAGCCAGCCGTTATACCAAGTAACCAGTTGATGGGTTTGTTGGTGCCACCAAAAAATGACTGGTACTCAAGACAATCAGAGCTTGCAAGATTTACTAAAAATTGAAAAAATATATAGTTTTAAGAATAAGTTTTGCAAAAATATTTTTTTTAATTCAATTTTTCGATTTTGAAACTTTAAAAACAAATTTACAAAATACTTTATAATAATCCAGAATTTAAATATTTGTTTCCAGTAGAGCAAATTTCTAATTTTATTTCAAAATTAGGACTTTATATTTTTCATAAAATTCAATTACAGTATATGGACTAAGCGAGCAAAAATGTCACACCTAAACAAACAATTAAAAAACGCCTGTTTACTCTAAAAGAGAAAATAGACGTAATTGAACTTTATTTTCAGCAAAAACTCAGTGTGCGTCTTCTAGTCAGTAAATTTTAAATCGACAAAACACAGTAAAAAGAGCAACCTTTTACAAAAATATCACACAAATGTAAATCAAAAGCAAAACTTTTTTAAAACTTAAGAGTTTAACATCGACAAACTGACTTACTACAAATGGTTTGTTAAAGCATGAAAAAAACTATTTTTTTGTCAGGGCATATAATAAGGGTAAAGGTGAAAGAAGTTGCTGAACAGTTAAATTACCAAACTCTTAATAGATCAACTGGATGGTTGAAGTGGTTTAACCCTTTGCAGTAGTTATCGTTGTAAATTACATCCTAAAATTATCCATCTACTGTCTTGGTGGTTTTTCTCATTGAAATGCACTATTTAACAGGTTATTGAACATAGAAAAAAGATTTAGGAATGCTAACCAGGTTTGACAAGTATTTTGTTATACCGTATTTGAGATGTCTGTAGAGTAATAAAAATTGACAACCGTGAAATTGTCCACTATAAATTAAAAAAATGTAAGAGAATTTTTTTAAATGTGCCGCTTATAGAGTATACAGTAGACAGTTACTAGGGTTTGAGACAATCAATTTTCCACTCACAATCGCAATACCCCCTGTTGAGACCTTTCTCATAGCCGTGTGCTTGGGATTTTCTATTTTTATGTTGGAATATAATTTTGAAATAATGAAACCTTTCTAAAAGCATTAAAATAACTTAGTATGGGAATCGGAACCATGCAACTAATTACACTAGAAAAAGTACAGTTACACCGAAATCACTCAGTCCAAATCGACGCCTTATTTATAAATCTAAACATAAATCTGAAACGCCACTGCCAATGGGTAATAAACAGAAAACAGACTATACAGGGTGATGAAAAAAAGATGCCTATGATTGATATTGGGACAATGCTTTCTGTTGAAGCATTGTGGAAATCGCAACAAAAGTGATCCAAATAGATTCTGTTTAAAATTAAAACAGTTTGTCTAAGAGCACAACGTGGCAATACTGCACATATTTCTTTTTCTAAAGAATTACTTTCAGGTAGGCCTACTTCTTGTATCTAAGCAACCAACACTGACAGTTACTGTCACTTGCGTAAGACAAACAACTGTCACGTTGACATAACTTTTTTTATTTCAAAAGAATTTAATGTAATTAAACAAGAATACACATCAAACAGGCAATTGAAGGGCTGTATTCAAAAAGTCTCTAAGCGACGTAGAGATTTTCTACTATTTGCGCTATTTCTGATAAGAATGGATGAACTTTCGGTCGCACTTACTGATTCCCGTTTGAAAGGCCCCTAACCATGTTATTTAGTAAAAACAGATTAGTCAAAAACGAAATAATGTAATTTCCAGATAAAATTGTAACATAAAATCTCAAATATCTCAGAATAGGAAAAGTGACTTAGAGTGACTGTCGCGCTAATCCTCTGCTTCGTCCTGGCGCAGTTTCAATCGCTTCCACAACTGCTTCCTCCAACGGTGGTGTACGAACTTCACGAGGTCGTCTACCGTTTACAGAAATCGGCACTATTTGGCCATTTTCTCTTAATTTTTGCTCCACTTTTCCAATTACGTTAGCGTCTGGATGACGTCGATGGGGATACAGTCTAGCATATTCTCTAGCAGCTTCCGATGCGTTATTATCTGTCTCACCCAAGCGGAGCAACCTGTCTAGATATTCACTGAAATTGTATTCCATTTTAAGACTTTTTATGACATTTGACTTGTATCGTTCAAATTTGACAACAGAACTGACATTGAAAAGTGAATTATTGTTACAAACGTTTCCTAGGAGATTTGCGATGTTGCGACATTAATACATTTTCCTCGGAGCCAAGAAACCGTACTTTTGACATCGGTAATAAAGTTCGTTTCAATAGATTTTTTACACTTTTTTTAAAAAAAGCACCATCAACTGCATTAAATTTAGACCCTAACAATGAAATTATTACAAAATTGTTAATCGTATAGATTTTTATTGTCTGAATAGGAAAGCTTATATCTTGGTGAAGAGACAACAAATTTTATTTTGGCTTTCAAATTCGTGTTTCGTTAGAAATCGTCTATAACATGTAGCTACTCACGGGCACCTTTATTTCATCACCCTGTAGTTATTATTTGACATTTTATGTTCCGTGTAAATTTCACTGTGCACAGAAAGGCTAATATTTCTCCGTCCTCAAAGGGTTAATAGAAGACACAACATTAGTTTCAAGACAGTTTCTGGTAAAAGTGTTAATGTTAATTCCAAAGACGTCGAAAGTCTTGTTTCAAAACTTCCCTCATTGTTAAGTGGATATGATCTCAGAAACATTTATAATGTAAGACTGGCAACCCACAATCATTCAAAATTGCTGAAGAAAGGCCAGATTTACACACTCAATCATCCCTGAAGCTTACCTACATTTTGATCCTGAATACGAGTTACCTTGCCTGTTATTACTGAAATATCTAAAATGATGAATCAAATTACACCAAATAGTAATATTGATTTTGAGGCATATGCGAGGATAGATAAAGATTTAATTTATGAAGATGAGAACCATGACATAAATTTTGAAACTGTTCAATCACAAGAAGCATTGGATTCAGATGATGAAGTGAAAGTAGAGGACCACAATTGCGATAATTTGTAAAAACAAATAAGGAAGTATTGTTAACTTTGAAGAAAATTAAATGTTTAAGGATTTGAATTATTGAATACTTTAAGATCATTTTGAGAATGGGTTGCTTATTAACAAAAAGGTAGTGCATACGTCAAAAAACAATGATAGATTTTTTCAACCATCTCTAAATATAATTCCCGATGGTGGTCTATGGTTACGCAATTTTTTTTTTTTAACGGATCAGAGTAGGCGACGAAGCTGAGTGTCAACAATTGACTAATTATATCTTTTTTCTCCAAACGTCATAAAAGTGGCATTTAAATGACAGAATGTTGCTAGTAGAAGTTTCATTTATATGCTTAAGCAGATAAAGTACTTTATATGCTTAAGCATATAAAGTCCATGTTACTTGATTGAATAAACGAATACATTTTTTTCCAAACACCATGTAATGAATTTCTTGAACGCTGCTTCATAAACACCGCTTGACTTTGTAGGAAGAAGATTTTCAATCTCGGCTCTTGCTATTTCGGCTATTTCAGGTGGAGTTAATTGAATTTCGTCTGAATTAGACATTGCCACAAAATTGACTGACTTTTCTCAAACAATAATTTGTTGTTTGGCGGTTGCTACGGTAATATCTAGAAAGTGTCTATCAGGCAATGCTATTTTTGTACAAGTGTAATGTTTCCCGAAATAACCTTGTTAATTAGATGCTTATTTTTGTATTATAATTTTACGTTTGGAGAAAAAATAACATATATTATTCGGAGTATAAGCGCTTTATGTGCTTCGGCTGATTTGGCTGCCTCACTACGATCGGCAGTCAACCTATCAGCCACAGCACATAAAGCTTTGCTTATACTCCTAATAATATAAATAACTATTATATCGTCAATTTACGGAACTTAAAAGTAAGTAAAGCAAAATACATTATATTGCAATGCAAATGTATATAAATAAAATGGTAGATAAATAATAAATAAAATGCATAAATACACAATAAATACTGTCAGCCTGTTCTAGGGCTGAGGTTTTCTACTAGTTTACAAATAAAAGCATTGTAAAAATGACGTTCTTTAATGTTTTACCAAACACGAATTATTAGGGAGTTATCGCAGAGACCCCGGTACGTGAAACGCAGCGGTTATTCTCAATTTGTGGTTAAAGCGCATGCTCAGAAAGTAACGAAACGTGAAGTATTTAACCGACCGCCTTACGTTTGCTGAAATAGCATGGGGAAGATCGGATCGTTTTTGGAAAGTTCTCGAAGGGATCACGTGACGCGGACACAGCCCGGCTGTTCTCAATTTTTTTTGTTAACGCGCTTGCTCAGAACGTGAAACATTTACACGGACCCGATATATTTGCTAAAATAACCGGGAAGAAATTCATAACATAACGTTAAGTAGTTTGAATTTAAAAATGTGTAGGAACTAATTAAGTCGGTTGGCTGCGTTTAGGGTTTTGTTGCTATTTTGGAGAGTTCGCAATTTTATTTATGTTAAACGGTTATAAATTTACTTCAAGACAAAATTTTTTTTACATGTTATAAAATGTATTAAAGTATCATTATCTTAAAAAAACATAATAACAAAATATTTTGTTAACACAATAATAAATAATCAATATGGATTACATATGTAATTTATGCGCCTACTTGTGTAACAACATAACAGGCGCCTACTGAAGGGTTAATCACTCCTATTGATTAACGTTTTTGCATCTGCCGTTTGTTCTTTTAATTTTAAGTGAAGGTTGTAAAGTACTTAAATCATAAACGCATTAAATACATTAATAAAATCTTCATTAGGCATGACTAAATTTCAAAAAGTTGTTATCTTTGGTTTCGTATGCTTTCAGATGACAAAATAAATTAGAAGGAGTTAAATTTTTGATTTCTAATTCCTTGCATACGGTACAATTGTGAAATGACAACATTTTTTTGTATAAATAACCACAAACGTAAAACAAAGCATTTTCGGCGAGGAAGTCAATTTCACTGAAATCAGTGAAATTAAAACTGAGTTAATTATTTGAAATTGACACCGGTTGCTGTTCATTAACAAATTTTTCTAAAATATTTTCATTTATAACAGTTAACAATTGATCAAAATCATTGGCACAGTTTGCACTTTCATTATGATCTAAGTAATTTAATGAAAATAATTTTTTAAAAGTGTTCTGAAATATTTGTAGAGTAGGATTTGTACTGTTGCCCCCTGAACCCCTAACAGTTCCAAACCAATTTGCAAGAGCATCTTGATTTAGCCTTCTGGTACACAGGAACGCACGGCCTTCATTTTTTAATTCGACCCACAGAAATTTTAAAGCCTTATATAAGCCAGCCCTCAAAACATTTAATTTTTTTTTCTAATTAATTTACCAGCACTATCAAACAATTTTAATAGATTTTATCAAATCTACCAATTTTGTTTCGTGGGAACGTCAATTTGCAAAATTACCAATTACTAATTAATAATTAAATTTAACGCACCACGTAGATCGCGAAAAATATTAACACTGCTACAAAAAAAATATCAATCACGTCTTTTTAATGCATACATAAATTTGTTTCCTAATTTGTTTATTCTTTGGTATAATGCTTAATGTAAATGGTTTTCTGAAATGTGTACTTATCTGTTATTTACGTAATTAACCACCTACACAGGAGGAGTAATAATTTATAAACACTCCCAACAAACTTCTAACAGCCATTTAAAAACAATACAAAACGAATTGTAAAATCCAAAATTCCATAATTTTCAATAAATATCTCTGACATTTTTCAAATTTTAAAGTCTACCTGACAACTTCGGCTTTCTACATTCGCGCCTAATATTTAAACTTCCATGTGCTTTTGAAAGTTTCGCCAGACATGCGCATTCAAATAATATCACCGTTAAATTGTCCCGTTTCGCTTCTTGTTCATTTATGTATCTATTCTTTGCAGGTACTACGACCTAACAGTTTGAAGTTGGGTCGGGTAATTTTAAAAGCGTTAGCGTTCACGGAGAGACTGCGATAACTCTTGTTAGGGCTCTCTCCGTAACTTGAATTTCGGACTGGGTCACGTGGTATTTTACCGAGCGGAGACTTTAGCGTGGTCCTTGCGATAACTCCCTATTGATGAAAAAACTTCCCGTGAACGGACACTTCTATTAAGCGGACAAATTTTCGGCGACGGCGAGTGTCCGCTTTAAGAGAGAATACACTTACACTGTATTTTATATATCTAATAAACTTACCACAAAATTGATGACGTCTCCTGTCACCCTCGCTCAACATCCAAAGGTTGTAATTATCAACAGCTTTTTGTGAAAAAATCACGGTGCTGTAACACAAAGCTATCTGAGGAATGAAATACCCCACGTATTTCACATGTTTTCCACAATTTTCATAATACTCTTCGCCAGAATTCTCCAGAATTAATATGACAACAGCAAACACAACGCCAACAAATAAACTACTAATCAAAAAGGAAGTGAAACCTCCAGATGCTGATTTGTTGTAGCTAAAAAGATATGCGTATGGAATACTGCTGAACCCATAAACCAGAAGAATGATAAATAAAGCAGCTGCAATAAAAATTAATAATTAATAACTTATTTAAAAACAAAAAACATTGTTACACGAAATGAAAATACTACAAGTAACCCTTCCAGTGTGGATCCAAAAAATCAACAATACAAGCAATCATTCTTGGAAGCAAATACAACCTTATTCATTTGTCTTATATGCACTTAAATATTCTTATACAGTTGTCAATCATCTTAATCTATCCTAAATAATAACCATTCATTCTAGCAAAGTTCCTAAACTTTCTTTGTAACTGTCACACTGAAGGAATTTTAACTAAGAATTTCAATTAATTCGTTATAAAAAAAAACAGCGAAATCCCCTCTAGTGAGGCAATCTCTCCATAGTAGACACTTTTTCTGGTCCCATATGCATCCACTAGGGAGAGGTTTTTTGCTGTAGTAAGTAAAAGAATTACTCACCGAAAGTTTCTTGTCCACTCATAAAAGTACTTGTACTGAATGCTGCAGCAATGACCATAATAATCACAATGACAATAATATAAACCACAATATCAACCATAAAACAAACACACCAATATACGTATGATTTAATACCACACATGAGTTGCAATTGTTTTATGTTAGTTAGATTTTCCATTTGTGGAAACACAATAAAAGTTCCAATGTAAAATATGATGCCAATTGGGAATAACATGAGCCATAATATTGCAGTTTCAATTTTATCTAGAGCTTGTGGTGAAGTTGCAAACACTGTATTCAAAGGTGCATTGATTGTTGATATGCTGTATTGATTGCCAGCTAAGGACTTTAAAATTGCATTCATAACTAAATTTAGTGAAATCGGTGCTCCATGCATTGCTTTGTTAGAATAAAACGCAATTACACTATCACCGAAGGTGTTGTTAAATTCAGCCGCTACAATCATATAATGGTCATAATATGCAATGTTTTCAATGCCCTTCGCTATAATCTCTGAAATTTTAAAATTAAATTAGAATTAAAAAGTTTGAAAACTAGAATAATTACCATTAGATACATAATTACTTCTGATGACTATTGCTTTCTGTGAATCGGATACGTGACGATATGTCTGTTCAATACTAGATAAAACCGAATCAGTTTTATATGATCCTCCAAAAATGACCGCAGTTTCTCCATAAATTCCCAAATCCAGTTCATATCTAGGTCCTTGTGCATGTTCAGCACCTGAAGCGCTTTGTCCTAGCCAGAAAACTAAGATTGTCATCAGGATCGGTGTTAAAACCTACAATAAAAATAAGTTTAAAACTTAATTGACAGCAAATACGATTTCTTTTACTTGAGCAATTTCAAGCTTCCAATTCTTTCTTTTAACATACAGTTTTTTCAATACAAGACCACATAATCTTGATTTTACCAAATCCATGCCAGTTACACACTTGACGACTGAAAAATGAATAAAAATTAATATTGTAACTAGGGGTACCAATCCCGCACCAAAACTTGACTGCCATCATAAATTCCGCGGATCCGCAGGATTTGCGGAATTGCAAATTATCACAATGTTTTTTTTAGTTGCTATGAAAATTAAGTACCAGAAGTTAGTTATGCAATAAAAGACAACTAAATTCAAAATAAAAGTAGCATTTATTAGAAGAAAAAAATTAAGAAAAATTATTGAGATTTCTTTTGGAAATACTTTCAGAGAAATGATAAAGTATTCAAAGTTTGATCTTGTAAATTTGACCTGATTTTATTGCAGAAGTACCCAGCGACAGAAAATGCGCGCTCGGCATACATATTTTTTAAAATTCGGATATTTTTATTCAGTCCCGCAAGTCCCGCGGCTCCCGCATGTGTAGTCCCGCATTACTGATCCCGCAAAAATCATGCGGAATTCAGCGTTTGCGGGATTGGTATCCCTAATTGTAACTAACCAAACTAACTAAAATTGGTGCAACTGAGTGCAAGTAGCTACGTAAGATAAAAGTAACTAAGTGATATGACAGAAATAGGAATTGGAATGCTCTTTTACTTTTTAATACCTATTTTCAATGTTTGATTAAAATTATAATGATAACATTAGAAAGTTACATCAAGGTATAAAAGGTAAAAGTTAAATGACATTCAAAATCATTTGTGCGAGTAAATGAAACTGTGTTTATTACAACAAACACAATACCTGGTATAGGGGGAATATTTCCTCGATCCGTTCAAAAAAACAGAGAAATATCAAATAAATATATGCACATAACATTAATTCCATTTAGTAAGTGTATCCATATTGTATAGCATGCCAACAGTAATGGGTACAGCCGGAGGCTATTGTGGGCGCATTTTGTTTATGCACAATGGCTGCTGGCCTTTATTGTTGGCATGCACACTAACTATTTCTTGGTGCCAATTTATATTTAAGATACTCAGTGATGGTAATTAAATAATTTAACAACCAATTCTCTATGTCAGCACAGGGCAGGGAGTAGAATCTTTTTATAATAGTTTCTACCAGGAGCAATTTTAACAACCGGTTCACACAATCCCACCACTGAACATACTGCTATTTGTTCTGAATATTTGATCGAATCAGTGCAACAAAGAACTAGGGAAGAAGAATTTTTAATCCGAAACAATGTTTCAGGCACCAAAAATGATATAATTGAATACACTCACTACCAACAGTTTGTAAACTTACCCATTTTTTTTATGATAATTTCACAACCGTTTTCATCTGTTTCAGTTGTTGCAGCATTTCCAGCCCTAAAAAAACAGTTAACAATCACCAGACTGCTTGTTAACTCAGAGATAACCAACCTTAAAAACACTTCTTCAAGAGTAGTCATCGACATACTTATATGTGAAATGTACAATTCCTGCTTGTTATCTTCCAATTTTTTCAACAACTTTGTGAACAGTGGCTTATCCTTATTTGGCAACAAATAAACCAAATTATTTCCATTGTTACTCTTCAAAACAGCTTCTGGAATAACCTGTTCAATCGTTCCAGTGATATAGTTAACTTGATTCTCAAATTTGGTAAGATCATGTTCTGAATTGTGCTCTGCTTCATTTCTGATTATTGAAAGATGATGTCCAGTTCCATACTTTTCCTTCAAAAACATTGGAGTTCCATAACAGACCAAATTCCCGTGATCCATGATTGCGATGCGATCACCTAGGGCATCAGCTTCTTCCATTGAATGGGTTGTTATAAGAACAGTTCTCGAGCTGCGATATAAAAGCAAAACATCCCACATTTGCCTGCGTGCCTGTGTATCCATTCCAGAAGTTGGCTCATCAAGAATCAGGACTTTGGGATTACCAATTAAAGCTACACAAAAACACAATTTACGCTTCATTCCTCCTGATAGATCGTTTGGAAACTGATTCTTTTTGTCACACAAATTCAATTTGTCTAAAAGATACATTGCATCCTTTCTAGCTTGAGCTTGCGATAAACCTTTTAATCGCGCAAAGAAAATTAAGTGTTCCAAAACAGTCAAATCGGTGAAGTAAAGGTTGTGCTGAGGACACAGTCCTAAAGAGTTTCGAATTTTACTCAGATCGGTGTTAATGTCGTAATTATTTATTTTAATGTTGCCTCTGCTGGCACTGATCATTCCAGTTATAATTCCCATGGTTGTGGTTTTTCCAGCACCGTTATGTCCTAAAAGAGCAGTGATTTGCCCTTGATAAATATCAAGAGAAAGGTCAGCAACAGCCTCAGTATTTTTGTAAGATTTAAATAAATTTGTGATTTCAATCCCTATAGGTAAATTAGGTGGAGCTTCTATATTTTTTTCAAATTTCAAATTTTCACTTTCGGGACTGAAATTTTTAATTTTCCTTTTTGTAGCACAAACAATCACATCCCAAAAGTTCTATAAAAATAATTTATGTTATAAATTGTTACATCAAAAGAATTAGTTACCTTAAATGGATAATAGAACGGTTTGGCTATTTTGTAAATGTTTGGTGAAATGGCATCTATGTATACAGTAATTACCATGAATAGTATACTGTCAATTAGCAACATAACAACAACACAGCCCATCGTTAATTCATTGTGACCTCCACTTGCGGATTGAAAAAGATTGCTCCAGTTTGCACCAATTTCTAAAAGAAAAAAACATTTTGTTTATGACTATAGTAAAAAAATAATTGTTTCTTTGTAAAAAATTACTTCGTCCAAACTTTATTTTTGTAGTTACATTTAATAAATTTTGAATGTTTAACTTTTAAAATATTCTTTTAGAAACTGAACCAACCTCTGGTTTCATAAACTGAAATCGCTTTATATCCATAATGGAGAGCCATGTTTGGAAAGAGTGCAGTTAAAAGTTTTGCCATTTTGCTCATCTGGGGATAAGTATCAGCTAAAGACCATGGAATAAAATACGATAAAATCCAAACAATAATTCCAACAATCATGGCTATAGTAGCTGCAATTAAAAATCAAAATTGCAACAGAAATCTTCAGCAAAAAATAAACTTACGTTTATTGAACATTGTGCTGATTAAAAAACAAAATGTTATGCCTGCTGAACAATATAATAAAAGAAAAACGGTAAATAACGACCAATCACAATATTCAAGTGGTGGATACGGTGCATCCCACAGCTTCACTTTCATAAAGAACACAATAAGACCAACTGACAAAAAATTCACAAAGAATGCATGGAAGAACCATCCCGTCCACAGCATCCATGACTCTAATCCCATCATTTTCATAAGTTCCTGCAAAGTTCAAATTTCCTGTTTGTTTTATTTTCAATTTAATGAGAGTTTAAATTCACCTTAATTCCGGTTTGTTTCTCCTCAACGATTCTTTGCAAAACAGCAGGACACAGTAATACAAAGCTGAAAATTGTAACCAGCGGTAGGACATATAAAAACATATCCTGAAGTCCTGCATCATCTTGATGCGGTGGGTATGGAAATTCTTGCATTACAACGTTAACAGGAACTGTATTATTCGTGATAAGTTCAATGTAGGCCACGTCAATAGATTTTTGAAGTTGAATAAAGCCTTTCGCGAAGTATGACTGAGAACCTGTGTAAAATAGAGAATTTTGCTACACTGTAAGAAATTTGCATACAATTTCAAGTGTGCTTTTAAATATAACAAATAATACAAGAAGTTTCTATATTAGTTTATAAATTAAGGCTTCAATTTTACATAAATTGCTTGAAAAGATTTCACAACACAAATATGACTCAACATTTTAATTTTCAACACACAAGTATGCCAATAAATTATTCTTATCTGAAATTGAATTAATTTGATAAAAGCGCAAATTTAACAACATTGACGGTCATTTTAAATTAGTTTTCAAAATCAATAACTGGTTTTCCCATTTTATTTCTCCGTAATGCATTTAGCAAGAATTTGATAAAGAATCATTTTATAACAAAGCATTTTCAAATCAGTCAAAACACAGATTATAATTTTTTGAATCTAAAGAAATTTACTAAAAACAGAATAATTAAACTTGAATATTTTTTCGTAATTAATATACAGGGAAACTTCGTCTAGTGGACATTCCTGTAGTTTTTGTTGTAGTTTGCAATGTGTGCTACATTGCAAGAACAAAACGACGAAATTCCGCCTAGAGAGAAGAGCTCCTTCATAGTAAATACTTTTCAGATCCTGCGAGTATCAATTACTATTAAGAGATTTTGCTGTATTGTGGAAAAACTGTTTTGAAATGGCAGGAACTAATTTTATCAAACTTCCTGTTGATTTGTTCCTTATTTATTTGTGGTGATATCAGTAAAACCAGCATTTGATAAAATATTCCAACAGGAAAAATTAAATAACACAAATGATAAGATAATTCAAAGGTAAAAGATGTTCTTCACAATTCAAATTCATCAATCAGTTTACAAATATTTGTAATACATTCAAAACAATTGATATCAACAGGACTACTCAGCGTTAAACCACAACTTGTAAAACAAATTTTGTAATATATTACCTATCCCAGAAATGTAATAAGAACGTGAACTGTATAAACTGCCTGAATTCCATTCTGCTATCAAATCAGTGAATCGAATTTCGTATCTCAAATTTAAAGGCACTTCTCCAGGCACAACATCTTTAAAAACGACAGCTATAAGATTATCTTTTGGTTGTGTCGCATATGCGGCTAACAAATCAGCTTCTGAATCGTACCCTTTAAATGCTGAAAGTATCTCAATTAGAACAATATTTCATTACACATTCGTTGTACCCACATTCAACATTGTAGCTAAATTCTTTTTGGATCTTTCGCATTAAATCAAACACAAATCTAGTATTAGGGGCATAGTAGATAGTTGAACTGTGATCAAATTGTAACGCCGTAGGTTCATTGTATGTGGTTGTATTTTCATATGCTTTCCCTAACACATTTGCTTTTGATCGTGCATATGCTATCAATATGAAGAATATTATTGGAATTGCGATTTCACATATTGTTAAAAACCAGTGCCGCCTTCGTATTGTCAAGTTTTTCCAGCCTATTAATATTAACTTCGACCAGATTGAAGTGTAGGTCATTTTGTCTGGTGACCCTATCGGGACAGCATTCTGCAACTAAAAATTGGCTTATCAATTTATGAGGGATTGATTACATTGGGCGTATGAATTTATAACTATCTGTGTGTCAAATTAAACCAGCAGGAAATGCGCAATTGAGATTAGAGGTCATTGGGTAATCATTAATCGTAAAAATTGGAGTCGTACCTGTTTAAATATACTTTTGAACATTAATTAACGTAAATGTTTTAAAATGTTTTCAACAATGCTTAAATAGCTCACACACTGCTAGACATATTTTATATTTTAGCTTACGCCATTATCTGTGGCTTGTGCTGTCAACCAATAATTGGTTGATATTTAAAGCGTGGCGGGAGAATTATCAACTACCACCAGCGTTATTTTTGTTATTGAAACAGTAAATGACAATTCTTTCTTTAGTGGCGTTTGTTAATATTTAAAATTGTAATAGTATGTATTTCAAATATTATTTTGTAATTTAAAAAACTTTTCAATTTAATATTTTTCTGAGTGTCTATGTCGTAGGCAAATAGCTTTTGACAAGGCAAATAGTATTCATTTTATTAAAAAAAAGTCTTTTATATCCAGTTAAACTTTTTAATATAGGGTTTTCCAATAAGAGGTGTTATTTTGAATAGCCCGTTATTTCGGTAGATGTCACTTTTGGAGCTGTAATTTTTTGACATTTGACAAGTAGAAACTACGCCATTAATAAAAATGGAACGATACACGCTTCAACAACGCATTGAAATTATTAAAAAATAGCGCAATCCATTAACCGTAACTGGTGCTCCAGCCTCATTTTCGAAAAAGTAAGGTCCAATGACCCCGCCGGACCATAAACCGCACCAAACAGTCACACGTTGAGGATAGAGAGGCTTTTCAACAATAACTCTTGGGTTTTCTGAGCCCCAGATGCGACAATTTTGCTTGTTGACGAAGCCATCCAGGTGGAAATGGGCCTCATCACTCAAGATGATTTTTCGATGGAATTCCGGATCATTTTCATGCATTTCAAGGACCCAATCGGCAAAGATACGACGTTGTGATCGGCCGGCTTGAGTTCTTGTGTTAACTGAACTTTATAAGCCTTAAGACCCAAATCTTTATGCAAAATACGGTGTAATGACGTTTTTGGAATGTCTAATTCCAAAGAACGACGAGGAATGGACAAACCTGGGTTTTCTTCAACACTTTCGGCTACAGCAGCAATATTCTCGGCTGTTCTTGAGCGACGTGCACGGGTTTTATTCTTCACATCACTAACTTGTCCCAACAGCTCGAATTTTTCCACCAATTTCTGTATTGCGGTCCGACAAGGTGCTTCACGACGACCCAAAAATGTTCGAGTTTTACGAACCGTCTTTGCCAAATTTTCACCATTTTTATAGTGAATTTTAATAATTTCAATGCGTTGTTGAAGCGTGTATCGTTCCATTTTTATTAATGGCGTAGTTTCTACTTGTCAAATGTCAAAAAATTACAGCTCCAAAAGTGACATCTACCGAAATAACGGGCTATTCAAAATAACACCTCTTATTGGAAAACCCTATACTTAATACAAAAGGTTTTTTTTATATGGTTATCATAACAAAAAGAAAAGGTTATTATTCAATTCAAAAGGATTTTTTTAAATAAAATGAATACTATTTGCCTGGTCAAAAGCTAATTGTCTGAAATAACTATTTGCCTGCGACATCATCATAAACAAGATCGACTTTTAACTGCTTATTTTTTTGATGTTTCATCGACTGACTAATACAATTTCATAATATTATGTATCTTACTGTTACTGTTACCTACTGTTAGTAATTCTGACGTCGTACGTTTACTGAAAATAGAAAATTAAAAAAGCAGTATTCAGAAAAACGTAGGTATTGCACAAGTTTTTGTAACACTCCTTTTCGGAAATTCTGCAAATTTGTTATTAAAATAATACAATCGAATTTCCTTATAACGATGCGCCATTTAAAATTCGTTATGTAGAAATTTATGAGGGTATCGAAAGTTTTCCAAATTTCTGATAACGGATTTTTTACAATTTTTTATTTTAACCGAATTGGTTGCGACCTCAACTGTCGTATCTAGTGATGTTGACAATGATTACGTACCAATTTAGCAATGTTACAATGAAAAGTTTATTTAATAAGCACTTTAAAACATTAGAGCAGCAAACATGTTATCGTTGCTAGGTACAAATGTAGGCCACTTAATTGGTACACGTCGTTTTGGAGCAATTAGCAATTATATATAAGCCTCGTTTATAACTAATATACCTACCTACAAATCGACATTTACTGTATTAAAAACAAGTCACGCAAAAAAAAGGGGTTGGGATAGTTTTCTTACATCAATTATGTAATTAAAATACGTGTAACTTATCAACAGTTATTCACAAACTATAAGTAACTTGGCGCTATACCTCGTTGTTTTACCCAAAAGTCGTATCAAAAGATAGATCTGATTGGTTGCAGCAGGCCGGTTTTACACTGATTAAATTATAGAGAATAGGCTTGTCATAGCAGCTAATATCCGTAATTTACATTTATATTAATAAAAACAGTTCTTATCAGAACTACATGATTTCAGTTGTGCACTGAGCAACTTTATTCCCTTGTATTACATTTATAAAAGTAATGAAAACAGTAAATTCTTATCATAAATTTTGTGTTTCGTAGGTTCTATTAAGCACAGTTCTTAACAGTTCGTTTTCCCCATTGTACAACCGGTAAAAAGATAGAAATTAAAAATTACCGCCAAAAACTACTTGCTAGAAATATTTCAGTGTAATTAGTTCTTCAATTTCATGGCTCAAATTAAAAAACAGACTACACGAAAAAATGGATTATATGACGTTTGACGTTACTTCCGCTAGTTCAAGATAGGTGGCGACGAGCATATTTTGAAATTTGTTATATGAAATTGATATTAAACGTGTAATTTAATTAACAAGGCTGCCTCAAGAATGGACCACAACTTAACATGGGTAACTATAAACTAAGTAATTTGTGACTTATAGGAAATTATATAACACTAGTGACAGATAACACAATTGAAGCCACAATCGTTATAACTTCATAATACATATGTATAAATGACACCTTGGTCATTTAATTTAAAGAAGAAAAAAGACGATCTGATCGTAAGTGAGGAAAGTGTTTACTTTCATCACTAGTGGATAAGGTAAATAATATATTGTCAGATAATTTAGAATATTTACAAACGTTGTATTTAGCTACTAACAATAAGACGTTGAAAAAAATAGTATATAGCATAGGAGCAGAAAAACCCATTACAAAACTCGCATGATGAAATTATTCGCTGTCGTTCTTCAATCAACTTTCATACTCGTGTTGCAATGGATGACTTTCTTCACTTCAATCCTTCCATTAACAGTCCTCGGCGCCCCGAGACTAAATTCAATGGTTTTGTACGTTGTCCGTACGGTCTCATTTTCAAATTTGAAAAGAAGGTCGCTATCTTATACGACGAGTACACGCTAACCAGACGACTTCCATTTAATTACAGTTTGATATTATGTCAATTAAGCTTGTTATTAATTAAAATGTCCAAATTTCACCTAGTCGTACAACTTGCTGTACGCCTCCAATTTTCAACATTTTGCTTTAAAATTGTAATGGTCTTGTAGCTTACTCATTTATCGGCGGCCCTCACTATATCGTTTTTCTTCATATACTGCCGTTTTTTAATTATTTCAATGTTTGTAAATTCATGTAAAAAAAACTGCCGAGAAATGACCAAGAAAAAGATCGCCTGAAGGCATCTGTCTTTTTAATTTATTGGGGGTACTTAAGATACTAATGTCTTGTTGTGGGGTCTGCTTCAGCAAGAGAATTCTAATTTTGGTATATGAAACATTCAATGACAAAGCTTGCACATTTTCGGTATATTCTATCTACCTGGTTCGAATCCTCTTTTATGTGAAAAATAAGTCACTTTGCAATTTTGTTGACTTATGTTCTTTTTGAAACGAACGATTTTGATGTTTTAAATATCATTACAACTTACAGTCGCAGTCATTTGCGATTTAAGCTGGTTAGATATCATTTAAGTTGGCACGTGCAATCACGTGTATGTGTAGATATAAAAACTAAATATTTCAATCTTCTATTTTCATTTGTTTTTGTTTTTTCGTTAAACAGATTAATTTTGTTTACTCTTCATTTTTGCAATAAATTTTTAAACCATAGCATTTTTGAATAGACCATGAAGAGACATTTCAAATGAGATATCACAAACCCCGCTTTCCATTTAAAAATTTGGGGGTTGCAACTGTAACTCGAAAGGGGTTGAGGTTAGGAATGAAACTTTCACTTTACAGGATATCATGTGATAGACTAAAAATTACGTGTTTCGGGATTTGTTTTCAATGTGCAGAATAATTTAGATAATGAATTTATTCCAGTTGGCTGGCGTTTACTGAATATATATCGGAGATATAAAAAAATGTTTCAAATGAAAATTTTGCGTGAATTAGTGTACATAAATGTAGCAAAAGTCATTTTTCCATTTGTAAATTAGAAATATTTCTGTTTCCCAAAATAAACAAAAACAACCAGTTATTTTTGAGTCCGCGCCCCGTTTGAAATAAAGCTGCACTGGTTCAAGGGTGTCAGTAGCGAAAAAAAAATTTTGCACTTCTGTGCCCCATAAGCTGTCACGTATTCATGGAATGTAAAATTTTTGAGATCGGTTATAATGGGCAGGTTTTAGAGCACACTGAAGCAATACTAAATATAGGCAGTTTTTTCAATAATTTTCCAAGTTTGATTGCTCGCCGTGTGGTCATTTTTCATCCAATTGGATCAAACAAAAAACCATAATAAAGAGCATTTAATGCCCATTAGACTGACATATCATTTGTTTCGATGTAACCAGTGCATCAGCCTGGAGCGCACGAGACGTGAGATAACAGCAAAAACAGTTCATTTGCGGTTTAAGCAATCAAAGTGGTGAACTTCAAAAAATCATAGCTCATAAACTATTGGTCCTAGAGTAGCGGTCTCGATTCGATTCTGAGTGCCTATATCGTCAGGTATTTAAATGAATCAAATTTTTTTTTCTCCAAAAAGCCGTTTGCTCAGCGCACTCAAGAACGTGTTTTTTTAAAGTTCAACCCCCATTTTCAACATTTTCCGAAAAGGTCGCGAGGTCAAAAACTTGACATTAACATTAGGGGCATTTATGATAAAACATATCAAAAAACCAAACCTGACCGACCTTTTGCAGGGTAAAAATACATTTTTACTGGACTAAATACATTGTTTTCAAATTTGAAATTTTGTTTTGAAAAAGCGGTTTTACCTCAAATCATAGACCCACGAAAACGTACGAGTGCAGAGATCGAAAAGCCGGAAGCAAATATTCAAGTAATCAATTAATAAAAACCAAAGTTGCTTTCCTATTTGCAATTCCTACCGATAGGTACTATAAAGTTTACAAATATTTAAATAACGCTAATTACATCACAACAAATTTTCGGTTTTTTATTTTGTTTTACTAATAACATTCAAAAACCATTTAAGTCAACAAAAAAAACCCTTCTTCCTCTGTAAGTCCCATTCCAGTACAAAAATATTTTGTTACACATCTGGTATTTAAAAGAATAAAGGAGCCGATACGCCCGAATACATATTGTGTCGCCAGTATTGTAAACTGTATTTCGAGTAAATGTAAGTCGTTTCAAGGAAGTTATTTATGGCTACTTTACCGGGTTCTATTATACCTAATGATTTATGACCGAGATGGTAGCGTGGTTGCCTATCATTTAATGCAACCCCTAACGTCGTAAAATTCAACTTCTACAAAGACAGGTCCTCTATGCCGAGAAGTCTTAAAACAACTTTAACAGTCCTCGGCGCCCCGAGACTAAATTCAATGGTTTTGTACGTTGTCCGTACGGTCTCATTTTCAAATTTGAAAAGAAGGTCGCTATCTTATACGACGAGTACACGCTAACCAGACGACTTCCATTTAATTACAGTTTGATATTATGTCAATTAAGCTTGTTATTAATTAAAATGTCCAAATTTCACCTAGTCGTACAACTTGCTGTACGCCTCCAATTTTCAACATTTTGCTTTAAAATTGTAATGGTCTTGTAGCTTACTCATTTATCGGCGGCCCTCACTATATCGTTTTTCTTCATATACTGCCGTTTTTTAATTATTTCAATGTTTGTAAATTCATGTAAAAAAAACTGCCGAGAAATGACCAAGAAAAAGATCGCCTGAAGGCATCTGTCTTTTTAATTTATTGGGGGTACTTAAGATACTAATGTCTTGTTGTGGGGTCTGCTTCAGCAAGAGAATTCTAATTTTGGTATATGAAACATTCAATGACAAAGCTTGCACATTTTCGGTATATTCTATCTACCTGGTTCGAATCCTCTTTTATGTGAAAAATAAGTCACTTTGCAATTTTGTTGACTTATGTTCTTTTTGAAACGAACGATTTTGATGTTTTAAATATCATTACAACTTACAGTCGCAGTCATTTGCGATTTAAGCTGGTTAGATATCATTTAAGTTGGCACGTGCAATCACGTGTATGTGTAGATATAAAAACTAAATATTTCAATCTTCTATTTTCATTTGTTTTTGTTTTTTCGTTAAACAGATTAATTTTGTTTACTCTTCATTTTTGCAATAAATTTTTAAACCATAGCATTTTTGAATAGACCATGAAGAGACATTTCAAATGAGATATCACAAACCCCGCTTTCCATTTAAAAATTTGGGGGTTGCAACTGTAACTCGAAAGGGGTTGAGGTTAGGAATGAAACTTTCACTTTACAGGATATCATGTGATAGACTAAAAATTACGTGTTTCGGGATTTGTTTTCAATGTGCAGAATAATTTAGATAATGAATTTATTCCAGTTGGCTGGCGTTTACTGAATATATATCGGAGATATAAAAAAATGTTTCAAATGAAAATTTTGCGTGAATTAGTGTACATAAATGTAGCAAAAGTCATTTTTCCATTTGTAAATTAGAAATATTTCTGTTTCCCAAAATAAACAAAAACAACCAGTTATTTTTGAGTCCGCGCCCCGTTTGAAATAAAGCTGCACTGGTTCAAGGGTGTCAGTAGCGAAAAAAAAATTTTGCACTTCTGTGCCCCATAAGCTGTCACGTATTCATGGAATGTAAAATTTTTGAGATCGGTTATAATGGGCAGGTTTTAGAGCACACTGAAGCAATACTAAATATAGGCAGTTTTTTCAATAATTTTCCAAGTTTGATTGCTCGCCGTGTGGTCATTTTTCATCCAATTGGATCAAACAAAAAACCATAATAAAGAGCATTTAATGCCCATTAGACTGACATATCATTTGTTTCGATGTAACCAGTGCATCAGCCTGGAGCGCACGAGACGTGAGATAACAGCAAAAACAGTTCATTTGCGGTTTAAGCAATCAAAGTGGTGAACTTCAAAAAATCATAGCTCATAAACTATTGGTCCTAGAGTAGCGGTCTCGATTCGATTCTGAGTGCCTATATCGTCAGGTATTTAAATGAATCAAATTTTTTTTTCTCCAAAAAGCCGTTTGCTCAGCGCACTCAAGAACGTGTTTTTTTAAAGTTCAACCCCCATTTTCAACATTTTCCGAAAAGGTCGCGAGGTCAAAAACTTGACATTAACATTAGGGGCATTTATGATAAAACATATCAAAAAACCAAACCTGACCGACCTTTTGCAGGGTAAAAATACATTTTTACTGGACTAAATACATTGTTTTCAAATTTGAAATTTTGTTTTGAAAAAGCGGTTTTACCTCAAATCATAGACCCACGAAAACGTACGAGTGCAGAGATCGAAAAGCCGGAAGCAAATATTCAAGTAATCAATTAATAAAAACCAAAGTTGCTTTCCTATTTGCAATTCCTACCGATAGGTACTATAAAGTTTACAAATATTTAAATAACGCTAATTACATCACAACAAATTTTCGGTTTTTTATTTTGTTTTACTAATAACATTCAAAAACCATTTAAGTCAACAAAAAAAACCCTTCTTCCTCTGTAAGTCCCATTCCAGTACAAAAATATTTTGTTACACATCTGGTATTTAAAAGAATAAAGGAGCCGATACGCCCGAATACATATTGTGTCGCCAGTATTGTAAACTGTATTTCGAGTAAATGTAAGTCGTTTCAAGGAAGTTATTTATGGCTACTTTACCGGGTTCTATTATACCTAATGATTTATGACCGAGATGGTAGCGTGGTTGCCTATCATTTAATGCAACCCCTAACGTCGTAAAATTCAACTTCTACAAAGACAGGTCCTCTATGCCGAGAAGTCTTAAAACAACTTTAACAGTCCTCGGCGCCCCGAGACTAAATTCAATGGTTTTGTACGTTGTCCGTACGGTCTCATTTTCAAATTTGAAAAGAAGGTCGCTATCTTATACGACGAGTACACGCTAACCAGACGACTTCCATTTAATTACAGTTTGATATTATGTCAATTAAGCTTGTTATTAATTAAAATGTCCAAATTTCACCTAGTCGTACAACTTGCTGTACGCCTCCAATTTTCAACATTTTGCTTTAAAATTGTAATGGTCTTGTAGCTTACTCATTTATCGGCGGCCCTCACTATATCGTTTTTCTTCATATACTGCCGTTTTTTAATTATTTCAATGTTTGTAAATTCATGTAAAAAAAACTGCCGAGAAATGACCAAGAAAAAGATCGCCTGAAGGCATCTGTCTTTTTAATTTATTGGGGGTACTTAAGATACTAATGTCTTGTTGTGGGGTCTGCTTCAGCAAGAGAATTCTAATTTTGGTATATGAAACATTCAATGACAAAGCTTGCACATTTTCGGTATATTCTATCTACCTGGTTCGAATCCTCTTTTATGTGAAAAATAAGTCACTTTGCAATTTTGTTGACTTATGTTCTTTTTGAAACGAACGATTTTGATGTTTTAAATATCATTACAACTTACAGTCGCAGTCATTTGCGATTTAAGCTGGTTAGATATCATTTAAGTTGGCACGTGCAATCACGTGTATGTGTAGATATAAAAACTAAATATTTCAATCTTCTATTTTCATTTGTTTTTGTTTTTTCGTTAAACAGATTAATTTTGTTTACTCTTCATTTTTGCAATAAATTTTTAAACCATAGCATTTTTGAATAGACCATGAAGAGACATTTCAAATGAGATATCACAAACCCCGCTTTCCATTTAAAAATTTGGGGGTTGCAACTGTAACTCGAAAGGGGTTGAGGTTAGGAATGAAACTTTCACTTTACAGGATATCATGTGATAGACTAAAAATTACGTGTTTCGGGATTTGTTTTCAATGTGCAGAATAATTTAGATAATGAATTTATTCCAGTTGGCTGGCGTTTACTGAATATATATCGGAGATATAAAAAAATGTTTCAAATGAAAATTTTGCGTGAATTAGTGTACATAAATGTAGCAAAAGTCATTTTTCCATTTGTAAATTAGAAATATTTCTGTTTCCCAAAATAAACAAAAACAACCAGTTATTTTTGAGTCCGCGCCCCGTTTGAAATAAAGCTGCACTGGTTCAAGGGTGTCAGTAGCGAAAAAAAAATTTTGCACTTCTGTGCCCCATAAGCTGTCACGTATTCATGGAATGTAAAATTTTTGAGATCGGTTATAATGGGCAGGTTTTAGAGCACACTGAAGCAATACTAAATATAGGCAGTTTTTTCAATAATTTTCCAAGTTTGATTGCTCGCCGTGTGGTCATTTTTCATCCAATTGGATCAAACAAAAAACCATAATAAAGAGCATTTAATGCCCATTAGACTGACATATCATTTGTTTCGATGTAACCAGTGCATCAGCCTGGAGCGCACGAGACGTGAGATAACAGCAAAAACAGTTCATTTGCGGTTTAAGCAATCAAAGTGGTGAACTTCAAAAAATCATAGCTCATAAACTATTGGTCCTAGAGTAGCGGTCTCGATTCGATTCTGAGTGCCTATATCGTCAGGTATTTAAATGAATCAAATTTTTTTTTCTCCAAAAAGCCGTTTGCTCAGCGCACTCAAGAACGTGTTTTTTTAAAGTTCAACCCCCATTTTCAACATTTTCCGAAAAGGTCGCGAGGTCAAAAACTTGACATTAACATTAGGGGCATTTATGATAAAACATATCAAAAAACCAAACCTGACCGACCTTTTGCAGGGTAAAAATACATTTTTACTGGACTAAATACATTGTTTTCAAATTTGAAATTTTGTTTTGAAAAAGCGGTTTTACCTCAAATCATAGACCCACGAAAACGTACGAGTGCAGAGATCGAAAAGCCGGAAGCAAATATTCAAGTAATCAATTAATAAAAACCAAAGTTGCTTTCCTATTTGCAATTCCTACCGATAGGTACTATAAAGTTTACAAATATTTAAATAACGCTAATTACATCACAACAAATTTTCGGTTTTTTATTTTGTTTTACTAATAACATTCAAAAACCATTTAAGTCAACAAAAAAAACCCTTCTTCCTCTGTAAGTCCCATTCCAGTACAAAAATATTTTGTTACACATCTGGTATTTAAAAGAATAAAGGAGCCGATACGCCCGAATACATATTGTGTCGCCAGTATTGTAAACTGTATTTCGAGTAAATGTAAGTCGTTTCAAGGAAGTTATTTATGGCTACTTTACCGGGTTCTATTATACCTAATGATTTATGACCGAGATGGTAGCGTGGTTGCCTATCATTTAATGCAACCCCTAACGTCGTAAAATTCAACTTCTACAAAGACAGGTCCTCTATGCCGAGAAGTCTTAAAACAACTTTAAATCACCGTTTTGTCCACTCAACCTGTTCCTATGCCAACGGGTGGATGAAAGTAGCAGACGAAGGTTTTTGACTTTTCAATTTCTCAAAGAATTCGGAAATAAAGCCCTCATCCAGTTCTTTCAACTTTTGTCCTTTTGCTTTCGGGTGTACGAACCAGTCCGAAATAAAAGTATCTTGCATGATACACTTTACTATGTTTTTGTGATGTGACAACTCTAAATGTTGCATCCAGTAATCGACATCTGCTTTACTTAATTTAACATATGATTCAGCTATATGCTGTAACGTTGTGGCATTTTCTGGAATAAAGGCAATTGTTGGAAATTTTGGATCTAATAAATCTAGCCGATTTGTCAAGATGGACGCCCACTTCAGCAGCTGAGTCATCTCCGAAATGCCCACTGATGGTATGTCGTCAGTATCCAGTATGTATATTCCGCTGCCAGCTAAGTTTCTCTGCAACGTAGTTTTCCCAAGTCCAGGCATAGCGTATATAACCACGTGCGTTGTCGTTCTTGCCCTTTCCTCCTTCGTAACAATATTCAAGTCAATTGTGACTGGTTGCGTTTTGATCTTATTTGTCATTTCGATGCATTCGTGCGGCGATAATTTCACTTCCACCTTTTTGTTTAGACTGCGATTTTTAACAAGTTGAAACGGTGAAGCATTTATCAAATTAACACGCGTTTTTAGACTTGCTCCTAACGCCGTCGTAACGGCGAGATTTGATAAATCCTCTACTAGGTTTAATTTATTGTCTTCTTCGTTCCCTCCTTTGCGCTCTATTTCGCTCTCCACGATAATGGTCACCCCCTCCGGAATCGCCACTTTGCATGACAATACGATTGAATCAGATATCATCATGTTTCCTTGAGAGATGAGTAAACATCTTGAGCAATTTTGTTGCTCATTAAAGCTCTTTTTAATTTCTTGCTCCTTCACAAATTTCTCGTGCGTCTTTGCAAGGCATATTTTATAAGCTGCTCTTGTTTGACGCCAAGTAACAGGTATATTACATTCTTCCTTTTTTCCGTAGGGAGCTTGTCCATCTACCTTTTCTCTGATTTTTTCTTCCATTTTATCCATGCCAAAATTCTCTGATTTGCCTTGTATTTGAAGCGGGTTCTATGTTGCCTTGATCTGTGCTTTTGAAGAACTTTCCACGAACTGTATTTTTCGTTGTACTTGATATTTACTTTAATGATTTAATATTTTGTATTAAAACAAACAAAAAGTCAAATATACTTACTGCGTCTTTTTAAATAAAATTAATAAGTTAAATAATTTATTTAGGTTTCACTGTGCATCCGATTTAGTTTGCGACCACAGGCCACTGTATTTGGTAGCTAAAATTAATTATGCAACTACTACAAAAAAAAAACAAATCATATTAAATCGGGGATTCCCCGATGCAGCTAAACCACAAAATTAGGCTCAATAATTACCGCTGAGAACACTGTAGTCGAGGCAAACAGCTGATGTGTAAGAAATAACATTTTGTCAAATTCTTTGTGGTATTGTTTGTATTGCTTCTTGTTTGTCGACATATTATTTGGAGGCAAGTGATACATAATTATTTTCTATGTAGTAATACGCAACATTCATAAAATCGTTATTTCAAATAAATTCGTTTATCAAACTCTTGGAAGAGCGGAAGTCACATCAAAGTTCAATGGTGCTGACTCTCAATCTATTAATAGACAAAGTGTAAACATATTTGGAGGTTGCTCCGAACAGCAGACTGACCTAATCCGGATCCGCATGACCGGCACGTCGTCCGTTTTATGTTTTATTCACAATCAGTTAGTAACATACAACTTTTCTAACTCCTTAAAAGTTGGAAAGTGAGCGATTTTTGATGAATACATTTCAGCCAGTCAGAAATATTAAAAAAGGAGTCAGTTATGAGGCGTAATCGGTCAGTAAAACAATTATAACCAACCTGTGAGGGCGTTACTATCGATTTAAACTACAAATGTCAACATATAAACCATGTTAACATATCTAGAGTATGCAACCAACTTTTCTCACGTGCATGGACGGTGAACGCAATCAATTATTTATTAATTACTTTTTATTATTATAATGTTGGTTGTTTTATTAAATGATTGATTGTGAATAAAATAGTATACAAACCTCGGCGAATGTATTCCATTTCTGTCTCGAGAACTAGTTCACCTCAAGGCTACGCCTTTCGGTAAACTATCCTTCTCTCGACAAAAATGGAATACTTTCCGCCTCGATATGTAATATACTATTATTATCTGTGGCCATTATACTAAATACATTAGAGTTACCAATACGCGCAACTCAACAAGTTTATCACGTATTTGTAAGGATGCGAGGTCATCTACGCCATCTACCGCATTGCGATATAATAGCGGTTCTCTCATATGAAATGCTATGGAAAAGAATGTTTAAGAAATTTTAAAATGCCGATTTAATTGCGAGAAAAATTTTTAAATTTTTTTATTCTTGCCTTTTAGCATTCATTTTTCATTACATTCATTCACTTTTTGTGCATAGGCTCTTCTAAAAACACTAAAAAGAATTAAAAGTAAATTTAGTTTGCTAATATAGCGAATTGAATGTTTTAAATTAAATTAATTAGGTTCATAGAAGTCCTTCAGGGTAAAAAATTACGAGAAAGGGAAATTTATTTCGGAAAAGATAGAAAACAAAAAATGTTAATCCTATAGAAAAGAATGTTTAGGAAATTTAATAAAATAATAGAAAACCTTTTATATTTTTTCATATAAGAGATGCTATGGAAAAAATGTTTGGGAAAATTCAAGATGTTGTTTTAATTGTGTGAATTTTTTTTTGTGTTTGTTTTTGCTTTTTAACGTTAAGTTTTCACTGCTTTCATTCATGTTTTGTACTTTTAATTTTTGTAGTGTAATGAATGTACTGAAACATAAATGCTAAGAGGCAAAAAAAAATTTAAAGACTTTTCTCACAATTAATGCGGCATTTTTAACTTTTTTAAACGTTCTTTTCCATAGCATCTTATATGAGAAAACCACTATTAAAGACGACGAGATCGACAGTCGGCGCGGACTGTCGCCGGATTTTTACCACTCACCTACAGTTTATCGTCAGTCCGTGGCCTTCAGTCCGCTCAAAACTGCGCTCTGGACTGACGATTTCCCACTGGCCAGATTTTTTAACTTGATTGAAAAATCTCCGCGAGGCCAACGTTAAAATATTGCTATAAGTCTATATTCGTTGATTATACGTTGATTCCCGCCCCCGCTAAGCAGCTGATTTTGTGTGGATAACAAGTTAAAACTAAGCGTGAAGTCAACTTTCAACTACAACATTCTTCAACATTCTCCACTACATCAGTTTTATTCGTGATGCCCATTTTTCTCGAAAACGGTGAAAATGCAAGAAAAAATTTCTTGAATTGCATCCATAAACGCAGCACACTTTTACATTAGGTACTCTTTTTCGTTTTGAGACACTACAGTGCTTATTTACAAGAGAATAGCATAACTAAAGCTACTGCTCGATCTGATGTCAAATTTTAACATCAGATGACGTATCGGCCTGTTATAGCGGTTCAGAGAATAACGCCCAATATAAAATTTATTACTCTTTGGCTAAACCCGTGTTTGACTCGCATCAAAAACGTGAGCGTCCTAAAATTTCTGCGGTGTCACCAACCTTCGGATCATTATGACACATTTTAACTGTAATTAGTATTAGTCGATGTTTTAAGAAAAAGAAAACGTATTAAGTATTAGTCATGAATATATTCTGATAACAAAGCGCATAAAATTAATTGTGAGTACTACTGACACTCTGCGGCGGCTATTACAATTTTATTCGTAACGATCCTCCAGATACAACGAACCAAATCCATCGACCTTAAAAATAATCAGTTCCGGTTACAAACTAAAAATCCCTCAAATATTGTCTACGCCAGATGCATTTTTCTCGTAATTATAAATTTCGAAAGTTAAAATCCGACAATTTCTACGTGCCGAATTAGTAAAGACCTAGGTTAACCCTATCGCTATAGATATCCTTGACTTATAAAAATGCAAATTAAGTTGGTTTCTGAAATTGAAATTGCAAGGTGTTGTTTATAATGGTTTAGAAAATTTTCTATAAGATTGTTTACCCCGAATATATATCTTTCACAATGATAAGCAGTAGTATAGCTATGGGGTTTCGGGGCCACTTTACATAGGGAATTAACATGTGTTAAAATATGTCGTTTGGTGTAACGTGGGTTGCCTACATCGCAGACGTTGTAGCATCCTTCGCGCTTACCCCCACCCCTTACCCCTCTCTCTCTGTCGAAGATTTATCGCGGATTCTAGGAATTTATCGCGGATTCTAGGAATTTATCGCGGATTCTAGGAAATTATCGCGGATTCTCGGAATTTCATGCGATTGATTAATCAATTTTGCAGATTCTTGGAATTTCACATGATTCATGTGTTAATGAGTTCATTAACCTAATGAGTTATTAATGAGTCCTTTCGGTTTCAAGGTCACATGATGTCATCAGGCAATTAGCATAATAAGTCATTTCAAGGTTGACAGGTCCATTCATGCATGATGATGACGTCACCATGTAATTAGCTCAAGATCACCAGGTGCATTCTTTCATAATTAGCTTAATGGTTAATTAATGACCTCTAAGCTTCAAGGTCATGAGGTGTATTCTTTCATGATGAGTAATAATTCATGATTAGAAAGACGGCGGATGATTTAATTGATTCCGCGAGATGCGCGCGCAGGAATTGGTGAAAAAGAACACTGATAATATTACATAAATTTTTATTAAGATATTAATGCTAAATACATTACTAAATACGTTTGTTTGATAATGTTTGAAGTATAATCAACAATCGGTTACTTACATATCTAATTGGAACTTCAGAGATAACTTATTACAATCTCAAACCCTAAAGATGCTGCAGAGCATCCTCACTGTAACGCTTTACACCTATCAGCCATCCTTACAATCGTGTGATATTGGAAAATGTCAGTTATCAAAATAACTTGAATTTGTTGTATGTTAATAATGATAATGTTGAATTCCAGCTACATTAGTAATATAACTAATTACAAATATGCTCGTTAACCTCATTAACTCAATATTGAAAACATTTATTGAAATAACTCAAACAATATCCATTATTCATGTATGTTAATAGTCAAAAAATAATTGATGATAACAAAATGAAAAATTTTCCGCTCATTAGTAAGATGAGTCATTATGAATAAGCCTGGTGGTCAAATTAGAAAGTAGCTCCGAACACAACCATATAAAAGTGATAGTTATCACAATAACTCAAAAAACTAATTGCAAAATATGCTCCTTAAAGATATTAACTAAAAATCAAAAAAAACATTTATTGAAATAACTCAAATAATATCTATTGCAAAAATTATACCAATCTTACTTATTGAATATAAATACATTCTTTTAAATGCTTTTTAAGATAGCTGACCTCTGATAGCTAGCTCATAACAATTCAAACTGTACATACACTTGAAATAATAATTCATTGGATTGTATTAAACATTTAATTGTACCGCACAATACATATAAATAATAAATTCAAATAGGAATATGATTTCACTGAATTAGAATCTAATTTTCTAAGTCAGAATATGATTTTTCTGAGACATAAACTATTTTTCTGAGTCAGAATAAACATTCTCCGAGACATAAACTAATTTTATGACTCACAATAAGCTTTTTCTGAGTCACAATAACATTAACTTAATGAGTCCTTTCGGTTTCAAGGTCACATGATGTCATCAGGCAATTAGCATAATAAGTCATTTCAAGGTTGACAGGTCCATTCATGCATGATGATGACGTCACCATGTAATTAGCTCAAGATCACCAGGTGCATTCTTTCATAATTAGCTTAATGGTTAATTAATGACCTCTAAGCTTCAAGGTCATGAGGTGTATTCTTTCATGATGAGTAATAATTCATGATTAGAAAGACGGCTGATGATTTAATTGATTCCGCGAGATGCGCGCGCAGGAATTGGTGAAAAAGAACACTCATAATATTACACAAATTTTTATTAAGATATTAATGCCAAATACATTACTAAATACAAAATCTAATGGGAAATGTGCAACTACATTAAAGAAAAAATCAAATAAGTTTACAAATATACACTAGACACAGTCCTTAATCATTGGTGGACCATCATATTCATCACCGACGCTTGTTTGATAATGTTGTAAGCATCATCAAAAATCGGTTACATCTTTATCTGACGACTTCGATATGACTGAAGCATTACATCAACTTCTTTAGAGCTTATTCTGACTCAGAATAAACTTTTTCTGACTCAGAATAAGCTTTTTCTGACTCACAAAATTAGTAATGACCTTTTACACTTCAAGGTCACTAGGTGCATGCAGAATTCTCACCCTGAAGGCTGACCTCTGATAGCCGACTCCTAACCATTCAAACTGTACATTCACTTGAAATAATAATTCATTGGATTGTATTAAACATTTAATTGTACTGCACAATACATATAAATCTTTTTTAATAAATTCAAATACGAATATGATTTCGTTGAATTAGAATCTAATTTTCTGAGTCAGAATATGATTTTTCTGAGACATAAACTATTTTTCTGAGTCAGAATAAACATTCTCCGAGACATAAACTAATTTTATGACTCACAATAAGCTTTTTCTGAGTCACAATAAGCTTTTTCTGAGTCGCAATAAGCTTTTTCTGAGTCACAATAAGATTTGTCTGAGTAGGAATCTAATTTTTAAGTTACAATACTATTAGTTAAGTTGGCATCATGAGTTTCATAATTTAATATTATAAGGTAGTGTATCAATAGTAGTCTGCTTGTTCACTCATCGCACTCCAAAACGATACTGCAGACTACTATTGATACACTACCTTATAATATTAAATTATGAAACTCATGATGCCAACTTAACTAATAGTATTGTAACTTAAAAATTAGATTCCTACTCAGACAAATCTTATTGTGACTCAGAAAAAGCTTATTGCGACTCAGAAAAAGCTTATTGTGACTCAGAAAAAGCTTATTGTGAGTCATAAAATTAGTTTATGTCTCGGAGAATGTTTATTCTGACTCAGAAAAATAGTTTATGTCTCAGAAAAATCATATTCTGACTCAGAAAATTAGATTCTAATTCAACGAAATCATATTCGTATTTGAATTTATTAAAAAAGATTTATATGTATTGTGCAGTACAATTAAATGTTTAATACAATCCAATGAATTATTATTTCAAGTGAATGTACAGTTTGAATGGTTAGGAGTCGGCTATCAGAGGTCAGCCTTCAGGGTGAGAATTCTGCATGCACCTAGTGACCTTGAAGTGTAAAAGGTCATTACTAATTTTGTGAGTCAGAAAAAGCTTATTCTGAGTCAGAAAAAGTTTATTCTGAGTCAGAATAAGCTCTAAAGAAGTTGATGTAATGCTTCAGTCATATCGAAGTCGTCAGATAAAGATGTAACCGATTTTTGATGATGCTTACAACATTATCAAACAAGCGTCGGTGATGAATATGATGGTCCACCAATGATTAAGGACTGTGTCTAGTGTATATTTGTAAACTTATTTGATTTTTTCTTTAATGTAGTTGCACATTTCCCATTAGATTTTGTATTTAGTAATGTATTTGGCATTAATATCTTAATAAAAATTTGTGTAATATTATGAGTGTTCTTTTTCACCAATTCCTGCGCGCGCATCTCGCGGAATCAATTAAATCATCAGCCGTCTTTCTAATCATGAATTATTACTCATCATGAAAGAATACACCTCATGACCTTGAAGCTTAGAGGTCATTAATTAACCATTAAGCTAATTATGAAAGAATGCACCTGGTGATCTTGAGCTAATTACATGGTGACGTCATCATCATGCATGAATGGACCTGTCAACCTTGAAATGACTTATTATGCTAATTGCCTGATGACATCATGTGACCTTGAAACCGAAAGGACTCATTAAGTTAATGTTATTGTGACTCAGAAAAAGCTTATTGTGAGTCATAAAATTAGTTTATGTCTCGGAGAATGTTTATTCTGACTCAGAAAAATAGTTTATGTCTCAGAAAAATCATATTCTGACTTAGAAAATTAGATTCTAATTCAGTGAAATCATATTCCTATTTGAATTTATTATTTATATGTATTGTGCGGTACAATTAAATGTTTAATACAATCCAATGAATTATTATTTCAAGTGTATGTACAGTTTGAATTGTTATGAGCTAGCTATCAGAGGTCAGCTATCTTAAAAAGCATTTAAAAGAATGTATTTATATTCAATAAGTAAGATTGGTATAATTTTTGCAATAGATATTATTTGAGTTATTTCAATAAATGTTTTTTTTGATTTTTAGTTAATATCTTTAAGGAGCATATTTTGCAATTAGTTTTTTGAGTTATTGTGATAACTATCACTTTTATATGGTTGTGTTCGGAGCTACTTTCTAATTTGACCACCAGGCTTATTCATAATGACTCATCTTACTAATGAGCGGAAAATTTTTCATTTTGTTATCATCAATTATTTTTTGACTATTAACATACATGAATAATGGATATTGTTTGAGTTATTTCAATAAATGTTTTCAATATTGAGTTAATGAGGTTAACGAGCATATTTGTAATTAGTTATATTACTAATGTAGCTGGAATTCAACATTATCATTATTAACATACAACAAATTCAAGTTATTTTGATAACTGACATTTTCCAATATCACACGATTGTAAGGATGGCTGATAGGTGTAAAGCGTTACAGTGAGGATGCTCTGCAGCATCTTTAGGGTTTGAGATTGTAATAAGTTATCTCTGAAGTTCCAATTAGATATGTAAGTAACCGATTGTTGATTATACTTCAAACATTATCAAACAAACGTATTTAGTAATGTATTTAGCATTAATATCTTAATAAAAATTTATGTAATATTATCAGTGTTCTTTTTCACCAATTCCTGCGCGCGCATCTCGCGGAATCAATTAAATCATCCGCCGTCTTTCTAATCATGAATTATTACTCATCATGAAAGAATACACCTCATGACCTTGAAGCTTAGAGGTCATTAATTAACCATTAAGCTAATTATGAAAGAATGCACCTGGTGATCTTGAGCTAATTACATGGTGACGTCATCATCATGCATGAATGGACCTGTCAACCTTGAAATGACTTATTATGCTAATTGCCTGATGACATCATGTGACCTTGAAACCGAAAGGACTTATTAATAACTCATTAGGTTAATGATCTCATTAACACATGAATCATGTGAAATTCCAAGAATCTGCAAAATTGATTAATCAATCGCATGAAATTCCGAGAATCCGCGATAATTTCCTAGAATCCGCGATAAATTTCTAGAATCCGCGATAAATTCCTAGAATCCGCGATAAATCTTCGACAGAGAGAGAGGGGTAAGGGGTGGGGGTAAGCGCGAAGGATGCTACAACGTCTGCGATGTAGGCAACCCACGTTACACCAAACGACATATTTTAACACATGTTAATTCCCTATGTAAAGTGGCCCCGAAACCCCATAGCTATACTACTATAAGCATCTGGTTTATTAGATATTCATTGTTATTATTGTTATTATATTTAATGTAGAAAGTTTTTGCGAAGGAGCATTATAATAATTGTGTAATTAAAAATTAAAAAAACATTTTCTTTTATTACGAACTTCGTTACGAATTTGAGGTTCGTTATAGCCGGCTTAGACCGAATAATGAATTTCATACGGCACTACAATATTCAACTTGTCATATTGTTTGTTTTGATTTTTCTTGTTTTTTGTTATTTTTCTAATTAAATTTTTTATTTTTTGTTTTTAAGCCTATTTAACGTACATACCTATAGATCATGCAGCTTGAACCGGTTAAAACTAAAATCTGATTTTAACGGTAAAATATACAGGTTTTATGTAAGTAATGGATAAATATTTAAGTGGCGGTAGAACTAACTATTTAGATAGGAAATTTAACAATAATTTTGGTATTGTATGCATTTTGAATGAACTGGAGACTTTTGAGTCTAACCAATCACATGCTGTTTCGGAATTTTACAATCAATTCAAATTGGCTGATGCGGAAAAAATGCTGATTGTCAAAATTGGCCTAATAAAGTTCTCAATCATTTATTAGTACGCTTTTCCAAAAATGAGTTCCGGTAAAGTTGTATTTTTCTTATTTTCTCTTTATTATTTCATATCTTTTCCTTAAATTTACTCTCGTGACACCAATAATATTAGTTTTGTGATTTTTAATTAGATAACATCGATTTTAGCAAAACTGGTTCAATTTAAAAGTCCTCTGTTCTTACTATGATTGTTTACTACGGAACAATGAAATGTATGTACAATGCAAAGGTCCAAAAATGAAGTTCGGTGAAATGACTGACGTATGCATATTGTTTGTTGTTCTTCTAACAAAATGAATCGCATCTAGAACAATGATTAGATCTGTGCAATGATTAGATTATAATAATGTAGGTACTGCATTTCTTTGTAATTTTCTTTCTCTCGCTATCTCTCCTTTTCTCTCTCTCCCTATCTCTCGTCCTCTTTCTCTTAATTGACAATCATAAGGACTGCTTCGTTGCAAATATAGAAGACTCCATGTGCAGGTATCTTAGGAATACATTATGTTTTCGCGTTAAAACTGCAGTGGAGAAAGGAGCTCACAGCTCCCAAATGGCCTTAGTTTTTGCAAAAACAATTTCCTCGTACTTATTTACTGCAACGGTCGATCACACATCTATTGAAAATTGAACTATAACTTTATTTCCTGCCAGTTTTGTTTATCTGTCTTTTTTATCAGTGTTTGCTCAGCTTTTTACAAACAAGGGGAAATTTTATGTGAGTATCAAGTAAACAAAGATATTACAGACCACATAAGTATACTTATGTGGTCTATGTAGATATTTTCGATTCCAAAATTGTTAATTTTTTATAGATTAATGGAAAGCAGAAAAATTTAGGTATTTACTTCGATGAAATCAGTAAAACTTCTATTCATTTCTGTTGTTCAACTGGCCTTCTCTCCACTCTAATACTCACAGCTTTGATTATACGCTTTTCCCATGTTTCCTTGGGTGTTTCTCGCTTTCTACGATTTGGTGGTATCTACAGTATGGTCATTTTTGGCAGTCTGGTTTCTTCGACCCTTTGGACATGTCCGTATAATATTAATTGTTGGTATGCTATTATCGAACCACCTACTCGCATTCGTTATCTAATTTCGTCATTTCGTACTCTATCTCTTTTGAATATACCCAGTGATCTTTTAAACAGATCTATTTCAGTTGCTCCAAATTTTTTGTCGCTTTTGTTCTGTAATTCCCCATATCCCGGCTCCATAGGTTAACCTGCTTTTAATCGAGGTTTCATATATGTTATATTTACGTTCTTTTCCAATATCATGATTCTATAATGTCCCATTAAAACACCATATGGTTCTTCTATCTTGTGTTGTTCTTTTCTTTATATCTCTATCAGCTCTTCTTGATGCATCGAATTCTATACGTAACTGTCATTATCTTCACAAATCAGTAATTTCATAAATAATACTCCATCCGCCCAGAAATAGGTGACCGATTTGAGATTTTTGTTCGTGCATGAATCGGTCATTTATTTTTGGACAGAGAGCGTAAGTAATAATTTAACAATTCAATAATTGTCTTTATTTTTGTCATCGGTTAATTTGAGAAAACGGCCACTCAAAGTAACGAAATTAGATATTATATTAAACTATTTTATCACAATCTCATCTTAATTAAGAGTTTATTTTTTCGGAAATGTATTTCTGGATACTTACGTTGTAAACACATACTTACATTTTGTTTTTCTAGAGTGTCGTAATCATCTTTTGCATTTAGATATCTTGGTAAAAGTTCCGGGCAAATCTGAAAATAACCATAAATAAACTTAAATGTTATTTCGGTCATAACAAGTAGGTAGGTACTAATGATATTATTTAGATGTACCGAAAGAGAGTTCATTTTTAGCTAGAACGAATAATAAACACGGAAGTCTTGCTCATACGGACAAGGTAACATTCAAACGCTCTAATAAATAATGAAAATGTGTCGTGTTTTTTCTTCAAATTACTTGTGTGCTGTCGATTTCATCGCTAAAGATAATGCTACCATCTGCCGATCATTTAGTTTATTGATATGCTCTGGTAATTTTGAGAACATTTAATTTTACACTGCCATGTAACTTCACTTATTTACGAGATAGAGTGTCACATCTGCATGTTGCTCACGTGCAACTTGAAACTATAATTTCTATTGGTTACTATAAATTTACTCGTTCACTCGCATAATTGGAGAAAAGTGGAGAGTGCGTGTTCAGCACATGATCACCTTATTTCGTAAATAAATTGAGTCTAAACACGTATAAGTCAGCAAATTTTCAGATCTAACAAATGTCAGCATTGTAAATTTGGTTAGTAAACTTTTTGAAGATTTTTCAAACATTCCAGTACACGCGATAATCGTTTCGGATCTTTAAAAATTATTCATTTTATTTATCGAAAAATAATCATGAAAGCTCATGACTTTATTAAATATTTGCAAAGCACTTCTCGTTGATAAGGGAATTTATAATTTAATAGATTAGGAGTAACTCGAATTCGATACATATTGGTAGGTTTAATCGTGTCTTTCTATTTACAGAAATTGTTTTTGTTTTTGCAATTTGTAACATCGTTTCATCACTTTCTTATTTCTTAATGTTTGTTTATTTTGTAATAATAAAAATGTTGGTATCAACGGTTTTTAATGTTTTTTTCAATCTTATCTAAACCACACTTTATAGATTGTACATTTTAGGAAAATAGCAAAAAAGTGTAAAGATAAAACGATAACATTTATCAAAAAATGAACTCAATTTTTAAGGAATAATGGCAATTTTTCCTTTTTAGGTATGAAAAACCTGGTTATTTTCATATTCTTGAAGCATATTGCAACCACAAGTAAATCATATTGTCTTCACAAATATTTCCAATGTGAACAAAACCTAAATTTCAATCTGGCACATTATGTTAAAACATTAAAACAAGTAGCACTACACTTACTGAAGAAATTTTCTTTGCAGCCTTAAGCACAAACATTGTCCAAAAAGCCATTGTGGATCACACTTTCACAAAACTCAATCCTGAATATTGGAAATTAATGTGACAAATGTAAATGATGATGTAAATGCATGTTTAAAGGAAGATAAACACAACAGTAATAAGAATAAACGACAAAGGAAGTGCAATTATTGGCAACGGGATTCATGACGAACGTATGGAATAGAAATAAAGAGCAGTTTATGAGTGCTTAGCGATATGATAAATTTTAATCATATTTTACGACATACGCTGTTATCTGTTGATAACAGTTTTATTTATGTTAAAAGGACGAACAACGAATTAAAATTATCAATTTCTGAATGTTCCTCGAACTCGTGACTTATTTTTTTTCTCGATGAGTTATATTAGAATTGTTGGTTTTTATATTGTATTGTAGTATATCGTGAACCGTCCAGTGAATCAACACTGCTCAAGTAAACTGAATTATTAAGAACAGTGGAGGATTTTCGAACTATCTTGAGCGCAAAATAGTTCCATTAGGTCTCTACAGATGAGAAGCAGGTGATTTTCCAAACATCTGGAAAACTGCTTTCCTAGTATTGATAGAGAAACCGCGGAAAGGAGATTTAATCACATACAGACCGATATGTCTGCTCGATGTCGCGGGTAAATTGTTCGAAGGTGTCATTAAGGGTCTGTTAGAGAGGGAATTAGAGGATAAAAGTGTTTTGAATGATAATCAATTTGGATTTAGGGCAGGGCGATCTACGATAGATGCAGTCAGTAAAATTCTCGAAGTGCCAAATCGAATTAATCGATTGGCGTATAGTAATCGCGGTTTCTGTGCGATGATAACTGTTGACATACAGAATGCGTTTAACTCGGCACCGTGGACAGGAATTATTTCGGCATTAGAGAGAGCTAATATCTCGGTTCACATAATAAGGATGATACAATCGTACTTATCAGATCGTTGCATCGTTACTTCTCACGGAGAACGGATTAATGTAACCAGCGGTGTTCCACAGGGTTCGGTTCTTGGTCCAACCCTTTGGAACATATTTTATAACGAGGTATTGGAGCTCGATTTGGGAAAAGATGTGACACTCGTGGCGTACGCAGACGATTTAGCGATAGTTGTAGAGGCTAAATCTGAAGATGCGCTACGAGAGGAAGCACAATACGCCTTCGGTAGAGTTAAACGCAAGCTGGATGACATGGGGATCAAGATCGCCCTGCAAAAAACAGAAATGGTACTTTTGGCAGGGAGAAGGAAAATTAAAAGCTTATCGATCGATATCGACGGCTTTAGGTTAGATAGCTCGGATGCTATTAAATATATGGGTGTCTGGTTAGACAAAGATGTAAAATTAACGACGCACGTTAAAGAGGTATGTTTAAAGGGAATGAAATTAGCCGCGACGCTTTCAAGGTTAATGCCGAACATCAGAGGTCCGAAAGCTGGCAAACGCAGAGTACTGTCCTCGGTGGTAATTTCCGTGATTTTGTACGGCGCCCCTGCCTGGATAAAGGCCCTAAGATTCGAGCGTTATAAAAACATGCTCGATAGGGTCAACAGGAGGTTAGCCATTAGAATAACATCCGCATATAGAACAATATCCACGAAGGCAGTGCAGGTGCTTGCCAGAATGCCTCCTTTGTGGATGAAAGCGAACGTAAGATCGGAAATTTATTTAAGGGGCAAAGATCATACCTCTTTGGCAAACGAATCCTTAATGATAGCTTGGCAAGAACAATGGGACGATTATTTAGGTTGGGCAAAAATTTTCGTTAAAGATATTAGAAAATGGTTCAATTGTAAGTGGGTAGAAATGGATTATTTTTTAACACAATCCATGTCCGGACACGGAATTTTCGGAAAATATCTCAATTGGATAAAAAAGGCGGATGTCGATACTTGCTGGTTTTGCCAGCAGGTAGACACGCCAGAACATACTATATTCATTTGTGACGAATGGGGAAGCATCCGAAGAGATGCTAGGATTAAAATGGGTTGTAATATAGACCAGAATAATATTTCTGAGTTATTATTGGATTCCGAGGAATCTTGGAAAACTGTAACCAACATGATGCGGGACATTATGCGTGGAAAACAGCAAGAGAAATTTCGTAGGGAGGAACTCCTCGTCAGAGATGATGTGATATCAGATTCTGACGAAGATTGAAGGTTAAAGGTTGTGTCATTGAGAGAATGAATGTATATGAGGTATTTTGAATAATTTTTTCTTTTTTCTTTTTTCGATCTGTTTGAAATTTTTTAGAAACGTCAAAATTTACCAATTGAAGATTTTTGTAATTTTTTGCTCGTGAAGCGTTTATAGTAATTATTAGGAGCAAATAAGTTTCATTTAATTTTCGTAAAGTCGCGAGACGGATTCCATCACTTTATTTGTAAAGTTACGGCGAAAAATGTAAAAATTTTAGAAACGTCAAAAAAAATTATTCAATATACTACTTTGATTTTGATAGTAAAAATTCTAAGCCTCCTAGGTTTAAAATTTTTAATTATTTATTTATTTCTTTTAATTATTTTTTGAATCATATTTAACCAATCTTATTGAGTCATTTAGGTTGTAACGAACATCACAATTAAAGATGCAAGTTCATGTGAAGCCTTGACAGCCAGAGGGTCCATTACCAAGGGGAGTCAAGGGATGCCTTCTTCACAATTCAATCTAAGATGATCAAAGAGGGAGAGAGTGATAGAGAGTGTGAATGATAGGTAAAGGAGGAAGAAGATGAAATGAGTAAAAGTGTGTGTGAAAGCAAACTAATAAGAGGCAATTTTTGATGATAGAGGGAGAGAGTGATAGAGAGAGAATGATAGGTAAAAGGGAAAGAAAACGAAAGGTGAAAAAGTGTGAGTGAAAGCTTACCAAAAGATGTGATCTAATGATAAGATGTAAATGGAACTAAACAGTCACTCATCTCGAAGTAATACTTGACGTAATGTTAATGTGGTTCCCGTGGTGAGGAAGACGTATGGGGGAGGAAGTTAGTAGTCACACAGGTTACCTCCTCTTAACAAAAAAAAAAAGGTCTCTACAGATATGATCCAATTATTGTTTTTTTCTTATCAGTCCATTCCAAAAAAATACATTGTGTAAATCAACAGTTGGTTGCGAGTTGTAGTCAAATGTAGAGGCAGGTATCTTTGAACATAATTTTGGAGTACTTTTGTTAACTTAATTTTGCTTTTTTATATTTGTATGTTAGTAAAGTGTTCCTGGAGTAGAACATACTAAAATACGTTAAGATAACATTGTCAATTTCTGTTATTTCTATGTGTTCATATACTGGATGCCAAAATTGATAATTCCAGTGAATGAACAGATGTTCATTTACTGGTCCTTACCTTACCAGTTCTTAACCAGTGAATGAACTACTTTTGTTCAATATACATTATTCGATTGTCAAACTTCCCCTTCCTAGCTGACTACGGTTTGAAGATAAGAGCTGGGAGTTTCTGCTAATTTTGAATTTATTTATTTATATTATAAATCCGAAATAGTGGTAGTAAACATTCCTAACATTACATTTAATTATTAGAGTTACATTTGTCGATGTTAATAGATAAATTTGAACGTACAGATGTTTGAGTTTGGCTTCAAACCTTTTCGACAAAAAACCACTAAGTTTAATAGTTCATTTTGAGTAATACATTGATGATGCTTTGTTTACTTGATGTCTAAAAATACATCATTATTCAATATTGTACAATGAATCACAATCTCTTATTAGTAAACCATTCAAATGAATGATTCCATTTTCAAACTTCAGTCTAGGTCATACCACATATTAAATGTTTATTATTATTAAATAAGTTTAGAAAATTTACAATTTTATTTCACAATCCACCATATATTAAAACCAGTGCTTTTAAGAAAATTTCGGGTCCATTGAATTTCTTTTCATCTTTTCAATAAAATAATTTCCTGTATTAGAACGTTTTCTTTTATGACCATGAATGTACTAAAAAAAACCGACTGAACTAGTTTTTTGTGCATGATTTTGTTACAAGATTTTTTTGCAGTTGGGTGCGTTCAGTTTCATCAGCGCCAACGTCGACAAACTAAACTGAATGATATTTAATGTTGCATTAGAAAATTAGAGGCACCTGATTTACACGTTTTTTAATTATGTCCGGATTATAGAAGCGAATGCCCGAACTACTGAAGTCTCCGAGTTGGAGCATGTAACGTATGCTTTATTACATTTTTCTCAGTACTTTTTGCTTCTTTATTTTTGAAATAAATATAAGAAATTTCAGCATATATTTAATTTATTCATGCTTCTACAATCAATTATTTTAAAAATCAACAATAAATTTAAAATCAACATAATTTAACATCTGAAGCAGCACCATTTGAAACTTAAAAAAGGACTGGTCACCATAACTCTAGAACTTTACTAAAATAAATAGTACGTACACAACACATCCATCGTTAAAAAGTACTAGGCTGCTCGATCTTATCTCATCAGATTTATTTTATTACTTTTTACAATTTCCCTGAGATAAACGTCCATTCTTTATTTATTGTGACATCTGTACAATGCAATTTATTAAGTACTTGACGATCTACCAAATAAAAAAATAAATAATTTAATTATAAATAATATTTCATATCTAGACCTACCCCCAGTATTCAAAAAACTGTTGAGCACTTCATGCACTGCCAAAATTGGAATCGACATGTTAGCTCTCGGATAAATTACTCCGCTTTCCTGAATTTTCGTATTGGAAACAGCTATTCCCACGAGATTGCCTTCCGGTCTTAGAATAGCTCCACCGCTAGCACCGGGATGTATGCAACAAGTGGTTTTCAACATCGACTTAGTCACGTGAGATATGTAGCCCTTCGATATCGTAGCGTCCGGTTTCAGATCCTTGGAAAACAAAGGGAAACCCGCCGAATAAATCCGCTCTCCAATTTTCGGAGGACTCAGTGATAACTTAATAGAATTGATCTTAATTTTTTTTAAGATTCTGGGGTCGGTCTTTAAAACTGCCAAATCGTAAATAGCAGAATCTGGAGTTTTGTAAACGACCTCTGCATTCAGCATTTCGCTCCTCCAATACATTCGAACCGGTCGATTTGTTTCCTAAATTTAATAAAATATATCTTTGTGGGGTTAGATTGTTTCGATTAAACTTACGATAACGTGAGAATTTGTGATTAAGATTCCTTTGTTTGCGTTCAAAACGATGGCAGTGCCCCATCCCCCTCCACAAACGACTTGAACTAATGATTTGTTAACAGTAGCTAGACAAAAAAAATAGTTTATAGTCCAATCACGATTAGCGCTAATTTACTAGACAATGCGGGTAATAAACAATGAGGGCTAAAAGTCGATAAATATTATACTTACACAATAATACTAGATTTGTTGTAATTGATGCATTTTTTGCGCTCAAATTAGTTCCGCCAGTAGGAACTAACTGGGCCAGAAGTTGTGCTAAATTAGCACCGAGGGTCAATCCTATCCATTCGCCTTTCCACCAACTCAACGAAGATACGATTATGGCAAACACTCTTTTCTTGCCCCTAAAACAATTAAATTAAACAAATGCACTAATCTTATTGAAATCGTCCCAATAAATTAATACGCTATTTTATTTTGCACTATATTTTGCTTTCATTTTAGTTAAAAAGTATATTTTATTTGTCAACTTTTTAATTAATGTTTTATTCTAGAGCCCAACAAGATGCATATTTTTTAGTTATGAAACACAAGTTTTAGCATGTTTCAAATTTCCTAAATCAAATTAGTTTTACAAAGAACTAAAATTTTCGCATAAGTTCTCATTTGCAGTTTTTTTATACCGGGATCTCCAAATAAAGTGTTTAATCGAATTTACAAATACAATATATCATAATTTAAAATGATAGAGCAAGAATTCTATTTACCAAGTTTTATTTACATTGTAATTTTATATATTACAACCATTCAAGTGATAATGTATATAATTTTTTTAGTTAAATTCGATGCTATGACTGTGCCCAATACAATAAAATTCAGCGAGTATGTATATCTCAGTCCATTAAAAGAGATATGAAAGAAGGGAGTGAATTGCAGGAGTTCAAAACTATTGATGGCAACACTTGAAGTTGTATTTAAGAAGCTAGCAATAGTATTAACTGAGGAAAATTAAATCACTTAAGGTTTGCAGATGAAGCAGTTCTAATGTCTGAGAGTTTGGAAGAGCTGCAAACTATGATGCATGATTTAAAAATGGAATCTGAAACAATGGGACTTATTATGAATAACATTAAAACAAAAATAATGTCTGACCAGGAAGAAAACAGGAATATACTAATAGACATGATAGAATTTGTAGATGAGTATAGCGGAAATTGACAGAATTCGGTTAGCGTGGGTAATCTTTAGAAAGCAGGTATAGTAAAGAACAAGGAGGTCTAATGCCTGTTGTAACGTATGGTGCCCAGATTTAGATCTCCTGGGCATATTATGAGGCAAGCTGATGAAAGGTGGAATAAGAAAATTCAGCATTGGAGACCGTTGACATATAAACAAGAAAGACGACTCTTACATATGCGCTGGTCGGATAATTTACAGGTGAATGGAGACAAATTGGGGAGGCCTATACCCAACACTACTGAAGAAGCCGGTATTTTTCTACAGTCTTCCAATATTGGTAGAAATAAGCTCGATTACTTTACGGAATAATGTAACAACAACAACAACGATTGGTGAAAGAGTAAATAAACCGCAAAGTGTACCGAAGAAATCAATCTTTTGATCTTGTACTGCTACTGCTAACACCTCGCCATGAATGGTTAGACGATGTCGAGAAGAACGATAAATCTTATAGTTTGTATCATATGTACCGCTTTGCTACTTCATCCTCAAGATTGAAATATAAATTGGTGCATAACCACTGGGTTGCTACCGACGCGACGTTAGTCATTTTCAGACCTGTTGGGGCTGGGTTTAAAATTATTGGTTACTATGAGACAAAGCGGTACATCCACAATAAATTGCAAGGCTATCATATTAAAAAGGAGCCTACTTGCTAATAGGCAATTTCTTAAAAAAAGTTCATACATCAAAAGATATACAGCCATAATTGCTCTGATGTAAACAATTTCTTAAACGAGTGTCCTAATATCAACAAAACATTACTATTAATTCAGTAACAATCCATACCGTTGACATCATCATTGACATCATCATAACTTTTAAGCATATCATCCAACAACGACCCCAAATCGTCGATTCCATTCAACCACTTTATTCTTTCATCAACTAACGCATCTAAATTGGTTTGAACAAAATTTAAAAACGTTTCAGGGGCCACTTTTACTTTAATTTGCAACCCACTGCCATTCACCATCATACCAGACTCCTTATTAACAAAATCTCCTAATAAAGTGATGTCTTTTGTATTAACAACCCGTTAACAACATTTCAGAGATTGGGAAACTACAGCATTCAATAATTAATACCCCATCGCATATAGTGAGGGTTGCAACAGACATGCTGAAGCAAGATTTCATTATTCTTCTTCCACGATCTTCTCGTTCTTGAGATTTATGATTCATTTAATGTATATGGGATCTGATCGGAAGAAAATTGGAAAAATTGCAGCAACCCCCAGTCACCCTAACCACTCGTGGGACAGCCTGTATATTATTGCAATGGTACAATTAGACATAAAATATTGTTTTGTTGATGATAACTTAAGTTTAAAAAGCTCTGAATAAATAGTATTTACTGCGAATTTAATCGATAACAATCATATTTTATCGGTAATTGTGAAACTATTGATCAAATAAAGGTTGCACATGTTAAATTATTTGATAAAATATGATTGAACATTTCCGGTGATTAAAAAATTCTAAAATTCTTGAAAAAAAATTCAATTGATACTTAGCAGATGATACCAAGCCGCCTTCCATAAATTATGTCACAGGTTTAGGCGGGGGTTAACGGAATTGTGACGGTCCGTAACAGGGGGTTATGGTGTCTTTTTAAAAACGTTTTATCACAATGATAGGTACTTTCAAAATAGTAAAATTTTGATAACTATTGGTAAATTATCATTATAGATTCGGCAACTGACATAGCGTGGGGGAGGGGGTGTTTGGCACAGTGTCACACCTCTGTGACATCATTTATGGAAGCCGCCCAATTAAAATTCTGCAAATAACTCCGTGGTAAAGTTAACTCCATAATACTTAAAATTTTAAAAATATATCAATTTTAACTTTTAAATTAATGCATGTGCACCACATTACAAGATAGCTTTTCATACGGTTCAACACCGCGAACTGTTAAAATTTCAATAAAAGAAAGTTTTTATTATTATAACATCAGGTTAATAACAAATAAAATCTAATCATTCATTCATTCATTTTAAAAACGTACGCCTTGCACTGATAGATAAGCAACACATCTTGCATTCCAAAGATTGATTTGAAATAGATGGCGAGGTGAAAAGTGTCCCACTAAAGTTAACAATTTAATGTAATTAATGAAAAGTAAATCTTGAGATTGTAATATGTATTGCCTATTCTGACTCTGCAAGGCGTTCGTTTTTAAAATTAAAATTCCGTGCAAATGAATAAAGACAACAAAATACAATCACATGCTACAAATGCATGTGATAAGTGTTGTAGCACTCACCTTTCCTCACAGTACATCAATCCTCCTTCGCTACCAGGCGACGATGGACAATCGCTCAACACAAAACAGTTATCATTTCCAAAAACATTAGAAACGATCCCTTGACTATACGAATTTAAAAAATCTCTATGACCAAAGGGCGTACTCTCAATAAAAACATCCTTTCCTCTCGTTAGATCAACTTCTTCAGCCTCAACCCATAAATCACGCAGTGCTTTCCTCAAATCGTTAAAATCCCTGTTACAATCGCCAACCTCCAAAATATAAAATAACGCCAAGAGCTCCTTAACTTGTTTATGCTTCTCTTCGACGTCAATCGTCCAATCGAACAAATATCTGGGAATGGAATTTAAAATATTCCTGCAAACGAAACTTGCTATCGCTTTCCCTTCCTTAAAAGATATCGCTTCGCCATTTTTGGCGATAACTTTTAATTTCAGACCATTGGGTTGTTCTACGTGCAAAACCCCAGGTTCTCTTCGTTTCACCTCATGGTCAAGTTTTTTCTCTTTTAAATATGAAGACAAAACGTTAGACGTGATCAAAACGTATCTTCCGCCGAAACTAAGTCCAGAACTTCCATAGATTTCATTTCTGATCCTGTCTTCGTACTCCACAAGCACTCCCCTAGTCATGTTCCTAAAAAAAGAACAGTTAAATCTGCGGTCTGTTTGAACTACTATATTGATCTGAAATGCAGCCTGAAGCACGAATGGGGCGTCACCGCAATCAAAATTCATTCCGTGAGTCATGCAAAAATCTTTCGCCCTGAAGATGTCATCCGAAACGTTTTTTGCGGCGGTGCTTTTCTCGATTTTAATTGCGATTTTTTTTCGGGCACACCTGGTTGTGTGTGAACACCTGACAGTGAATGATTCGTTGCTAAATTACAATCTGCGAGAGATTATTAAATGTATAAGTAACAGTTTAATAACACATGCCCGTTAGGCTGCATTAGATCATTGAGTGAAATTTCAGAGCAAAAAATTCGCTAATTGCCGGTTTTTGCATCACATCTGATCCAGTTTTTCAAAAAATTTCATATAAGCTTAATATTTTCTTTAAGTACTATTATCAATTTGGGATAAGATAATTGATAGATACGGCTTTTAGTCAATACAATAATAATTGCTTCAAAATAACAATAAAACCTGTTAAAAATGAAATAAAGCTAAATAATCGCCAGCCCATAAATAGATATTAATTAAGCAACTACCGCATTTATTATGTTTTCATTTTTTATATTTTTATTTGTTTTTTGTGATTCAGAAAAACTGACTCATCATAAAGAAAAAATGGAAAACAACATAATTGTAAGATTTCAAAAAAGTTTAGGAAGAAAATTTTAGAATTTGGTAGAATTACAAATTTTATTTACTATTTTCAGGGCTTAATGGAAATTTACGAAAAAAAACTTTAATAATTTAATTAAAAAATAGTGCATTCGATTTTTCAATAAAGATGCATTTTTCGCTTTTGCCTAACCCTCAAATAACATAGGATAACTTCATAACTTCAAGGAATTACTTGTAGCGTGTTTTTTATTCCAGTTGTGTAACAAGACGTTAAGTATTGTGTTTGATGCATGCATTTTTTTGACAGTGTTTTTATCGTCGCATTAAGGCCACTCGATGCCATAAGTACGGCTCAACAATATCTTTTCATTGTCTAACTGATAAAATATTAGCTTTGTTCGTAGTAGGAATTTCCAACCGTTGGAAACCAAATTGTTAAACCTGTGCGTAACTACGTAATGCGTTTCAAACCGTTGGAAATTTTTGGTTCTACGAATGCTTTCGCTGAAGCGGGTACTGTCCAACCTGGGATTTTAAAAACAAGAAGTCACGGGGGAAATCACTTTTAATTTCTCAATTTGTTACACCGAAATAATTATTATAATTATTAACAAAGATGAAAGATTGTAAATATGAGTCGAAGACGAGTATTTTGCAAACATCTGAGTTATTAGGTGCAAGAAAAATACAGCTGTTTATCTACAATTAACATTTTAATTCTTAATCCTTAAAACGCCCATTGGGTATGCAACCAACATTATGTGACAATTAGTTTGTCTCTAATCTTCAAAAAATTGACATCGAAATTAAATTGGAGATGGATTCTATTTAGATTTTGTTCGCTAAAATTTCATCCGATATTTGTATTGCTCGGTGTAATGTATTTTATGCAAGGCGTACCCGCTTCTCTCCTATGTCTGAAGTAAAGGCTGAAAATGAAGAGAAACTTACAGAACTAAAGGTACATATGACGACATCGAAGGATCCTCTTCGATGTAAACTTGAAATAAATCAGAATATTATCCAACAAGTAATGTCATTTAGGATTTGAGAATCGAATTTTCGAGTTATGGTGATATTGAAAATGAAGTATTCCAACAGCTAATGAAAACTAATAAATAATTTGGAGAAATAAATACCTGGATACAAAAACAAAGTCAAGAATTTATAAAGGCACAATACGACCTCACCTACACGGCTGAAACCAGATCCGACACTTTTAAAACAAAACGATCATTAGAAACAGCAGAAATACTTTATTTCATAAAGAAAGAAGTGAAAATATAAGACAGTAGAAGATGTGAAGGAGAAAACATGGGAGGATAGACGCATGAAAGGAAAAAAGGAATGGAATTCGCATATTAAAAAAATGGGGCGGAATAGAATTGTAAGAATCGGGAAAAATAAATTACCTTTGGGCAACAGAAGTATAGAAAGTCCGAGAAACCGATGGAGGGATCATTTAGAACCAGTTTGAGGAAAAAGAAGTGAGGCATTGTCGAAGAAAAACAGGCTTTAAGTCTAGCTAGAAGAAGGAAAAAGAAGAATATCTAGGCAGAAGACCTCAGTGTTTTGCTATTACCTTGCGACATTGCTGTCGCCCGGAATTGAACCCGGGACATTTGCTTAGGGAGTCCCACACAAACTGCAAAGGTTCGACCGTAGCTAAATTAAGTTACTTATTACATATTATAATTCAATCTGAATTGTAAAGACGAGACAAGATTTTTTACGGAAGCAATCTTTGAAAACTGTTTAATAATGAAAATAAAACTGCAACCAACATTACGCCCTGTTTAATAATGAAAATAAAACTGAAGGGGCGTGACTTGTGGATTAGGAGCCTTGTTATGTATCCACGGCTAGCATACGAAATGAACGTATTGTCATGATTGTAGATAAAGACAACATCGTGACAACAAGAATAAATATTTGCTGCATGTATAATAAAAACAATTTTGCAATGCAATGCGTTTTTTATTTTTCTGTATGTTTCCATTTCTCCAATAATTATAAAAGCATATTTTGAGAATTGCAAAATTAAAATTAAATTAAATGAACACTAACTAAAGTTTATTAAATAAGGGTTAAAATTAACGAAACAATAAAGATAAAATACAATTTTTATGACATTCATTTGAAGAGTTTCATAAATTTAGTAGAAAGATATATTAGTTTAATTTCTATAAAAAATGTTAATTTTTACTGGCTGCAATTACTAACCGCTTAAAAAGTGGTTTGAAAAATTGAACATCAAAACTGTAAGAAGAGAAAACAACTTTTTTTGTCGTTTGGAAAAGTCTTACAATTTTTAGCAAAGTAGAATAAAGTTTAAAGAATATTGCAAAAACTGTTCAATAATTGAACCCTAAACATCTTTTGCCTTCCCAAAAAACGTCTACCACAATGATCTCACCAATTCAATTGCAGGACATCACTTTCAAAAAACCGCCTCAAACAATTAAAATTCCTTTAGGAAATTACAATTAATTGTCGATGACGCCCAGAAACGCACTTTGTTACGAGGAATTAACAAAACTATTCGTTTGACGTCAAAATTTTATTAAAACCAATTTCTGTTTTATTATAAATAACCCCATGTCAAAAAAATTGTTAAAAAAATACTGGCCCATGGGGGGATCGAACCCACGACCTTCGCGTTATTAGCACGACGCTCTAACCAACTGAGCTAATGGGCCACATAGTAATCCCTTCTGCATGCAACTATTAATTGCCAACATAGATATAATTAACAAAATTTAAATTTAGTTAATAAATAATAACCTAATTTAATTCTTACCTTAATAGAAAATGAAGCGTACTCTCAACTCTTGAATTTGAAATTTTCTATACGCTTTCAACCGGCATTTATATGAAATGCCACGTTGATAACTGCAGTTATTATTTGTTTTTCAATGCAGAGCTATTGATTATTACAAACTTTGCGAGGAATACATTTCTAATCTTCATAAACTATTGAACCTTGAAATCGTGCAACGCGTTGGTCTGCTCACATATTAATTGATGAAGTTGCTAAATAGTCATATTGTAAATATAATTAATTTTGAAAAATACGATATCAAGGTTTGTTGTGAGTGCTCGTGGTGGTCAACGAGCAATGATTTTTATTGAAAATGGCAACATAATCTGGGTGATGCAACCAATAAATCTCGTGTGAAGCGCTGGTGACGTTGTTTTTAGGTACAACTAAAAATTATATTAATCAGCTGGTTAGTGCGTTTTGCCCTTAATCCAGGTAATAACGGAGAATAGCACGATTGTAGATTACGACTGATTTTCCTTCTTTATTGAGATCGTTAATTCCTAGAAATTCAATCATCTTTATGTTGACATCCATGAGCTTGGACGCATGGGGCATCTTCGAGACGCAATTCTTAAAATCCACATCCTTGGAAACCAACTAAAATATTATAGGATCTACCGGAAATTTATCATCATTTATCACAATTTTTAATATAAATTGGACATCTACATGTAAAAAGCAACTGATCAAGCTTATGCTTTGGCATTTTTCAGAATTATTGTTGCAGTCATAGTATATCTTGCATTATTGGTTGTAATTTAATGATTATTTATTTACAATAAGTGAAAAAAAATTGATGCACTAATTGCGATTGTGTGCAGGATGCATATTGTCATCTCTATTATACCGTTTGGAGAGTCTAAAGGGTGAACACTTATCTTTATCAACATACCGTTGATTTTTATATTTAAGTTACATGATTTCAAAAATGGAAGAGTTCTTATTGTAAAAATACATTATTACAATGGAAATATCATTGGGCATGTTTGCATTTTGCTGCTCATCTCGATAATAGAGCTATTTTCTTCTACCATAACAGTTTATGAAATTATACAAGCATTTTAACAAATTGATATAGTCTGTTTTTTAATTAGACGCATGAAATTGGAAAAAAATTACACTGGAACGAAATTGTTTCAAAATATGAACTTCGTACGAATTCATTAATAATAAGGTAAGAAATAAGTTGCTAAAGCAGAACAAGTATAAATATTTCTTTTTCAAATTATGACAAATAATAGTATATTGTTCAACGAGTGAGAAAGTTGGCCATTCCCATGAGATTGAAATTTGCAACACGAGCCGAAGGCGAGTGGAGTAATTCATTCAAGTGGGAATAGCATTTCTTGCGAGTTTAATACTATACTTCTTCTAACCATATTAATCAAACTGACAATTTAAATTTGCAAAATGTATTTAAACGATGAACGAGTGGATATTTTTGAAAATAATTTGACCGGTGATATTTATATAAATTTCTTGAAAAACATTTTACCAACGCTTTTGGAAGATGTGCCCTTAGAAATTCGTTGAATTATCTTCACATAGTTTTCGTTTGAATACATTGTGCAAATTTAAATTGTTATTTTGACAGTTATTTCTGCCAGGAGTTTTCAAAAATATGAAATTTAAATATATGTTTTTTTGTACCTAGTATATTGTGATTTTTGAATATTGGGTTGCGTGCATTGGGCGTATGCCTCGGAAAGTTACGTGAATCACGGTGTATACATTAACCGCACCATAGTTAACAATAGTGAATGGAGGCGATTTTTCATCGATACGAGTATCTACATTTAAGGTTTCGTTGTTGGTTGGATAGTTTTTCGTTGTATTTTGCACACTGCTGCTGGAACTGCGTTGATAATTTTGTTGGCTGAGTTCATATTGTTATTAATGGAAGTGTCTATATAACCTTCGGCTACTGATGTGGACTCCCCCCCCCCGCGTGTCTTTTCATAGCAGTTATATCTGCACCTGCATCTAGTATTGTAGCTGATGATCTTTGGAAATTGTGTCCAGTATACTTTTCAGCTTCCGGTAGTTTTAAATAATTGGCTATATTTTGCCCCATTTTGGAAATCTTGTTGACACCTATTTTTGACAAGTGCACTTGCTTTTTTGATAGTTTAGAAAAAAATTACCGGTTGACACATTTTGCGGGCGAAGATTCATATATGTATTTTTTAACAACATCATACCAATTACGGTGAATTTCCGTGAAATTTTGGTTTTTGTGACGGGAATAGTGACCAACATTATTTTACTTATGTCAGCGGGGGACATGGAAAGAACCTCCCGGTAGAGTGTGCATTATGTGCATTCGGGCATCCCCTGGACAACGGTAACTATACAGGTACCGGCGAATCTTTCCACACACTGAGCTACGTAGAAGTATTGAATTACTGAGACTCCAGAATGAAGAAAGAACTTTCGCCAGAGCCACGTCTGACAGTCATATCTCTTAATATCGAAGGTATCTTAACAGGAAAGCAAGAATGTTTCTCAAACGCATACAAACTTCACTCCTCTGACGTCCTGGGCCTCCAAGAGACACATAGAGGGCCAACCAATCGTCGCCCATATGTTCCAGGAATGATTCTTGTGAAAGAGTCTCCTCACGAACAATATGGAAGCTCACTATTTGTACGGCCAGGAAGCAAAGTAAGTTGGAAAGTTGGGCCGAAGAGAATGAACTCAGCCTCATCCATGATCAGAAGCAGCCCGCCTCTTTCAATAGTGAACGATGGAGGAGAGGCTACAACCCGGACCTCATCTTGGTCATCACATCTCTAGTCGCAACATGTTACAAAACAGTTCTCGACCCCATACCACACACCTAACATAGACCAATCATGTTGAAGTTTAGGCCAGTAATAGTGCCTCAGAAAGTACCTTTTAAAATGCGCTTTAACTTCACTAAGGCTAATTGGAAAAAAATTGCGAACATGAAATCGAGCATTAGTTAGCGTCCTGCTGCACCATAGACTCTTCAAAAGTTGGCTGAGACACTTATGGAAGAATGGCGAAATTTACCTCAAAACGATAAGATATGCAATTCGCAGCATACCTCAACGATGCCTGCTGTTATTGTAGCTAATGGAGGGCATACGCGTTACTAAAATTATCTATCAAAGCGCTAACAGAATTTTCATTACATTTTAAGTAATAAAAAGCATATACGTTTTGGTAGTTTTGGTAGTTTCTCTAAGTAATGCTGAAAGAGCAATATACAAAAGTTAATACTTGCGCCCGTCTTTAATTTGAAAATTTCTGTATGGTTAAAAAGTGTTTCTCTAATTGTTTTGCACAGAGTTCTTTTGGACCCTCTTGAGTTACTTACCAACCCATTTGGTTCTTCGAGGAATTAGATTACATACCAGTGGCACTGTGTCAAGTCTCATTCCTTCTTCATTCAAAAGGTTTGGATGTAACACAAACACCACACAATTGTTTCAGAACCAAACGAGACCATTGTCTAATGAATTATAGTTTCACATCTTTTGCTGCCATAACACCAAATCGAGAGTGTTCCATCACTTGATTTAACTTTCAAATTATATTTTACTTTCAATCATCCCAATTGTACTTTCTGGCGATGATGTTACGTTCCCTTAGTTTTTGTTTTTTGTTAACCCTCAGCTAATTTGCCCCAACAACGCCCAGTCGATCGTCCGGTAAAAAAAATGCGTCGCGACGAATTACTGACGCAATGTACCAACACGTGTGTGAAATTAGAGAGTTTATCCAATGGGAAAAATAAACACATTTCTCTTAATAATTTCGTTGATATCCTCGTAATCATAAGGATCACACACCTACAGTCTAATTGGACTTTATTCAAGCTTTCAAATGCGCCTCTCTTATCGTTCCAATTGCCGCTGAGGCTGAAAAAGGACGTCGATTCGAAAGCTTTTATTTAATGAAAACGGCCGTCGATTAATTGATGGGAAAAATATATTTTAATCAAAGAACGGTCTTGAAGGACGTGAAAGCAATAATAATTCTATAAGTAGAATCGTATAATACATAAATGATAATCTAACAACCCCAGCGGGGGCCTGAGGAAATTTCTGTGTGTGTGTATCTGTGTGTATCCGACGCCTTTATATTAGCATCACTTTATGCTGAAAGCTTCACTTGTCGAAGACGTCTTCATCAGACGTCTTGCACAGTCAACTTACAACAACGCAGCAAACAAGGTAAGTGCCTTTCGCATATTTTTTTGTTTGCCAAAATTGTTTAAACAAATTGTTAACATATTTCCAAAAATTCTGATTTTTATAATAATGTTGGAAACAACTGGGCAATCACCAAATTTTCAAAATCGCTAAATTTGCCGTTTTGGTGAGAAATTGTTTATATAAAAAGTGTGCTTTGGAAATTCGATCAACAAAAAATTTGGTTAAAAATGTAGAGGGTAAAATTGCGCTTTATTTTTGAAAAATGTGAATTAAAAAAAATTGCATTCGAAAATGAAAGTTTTGTTTAAATGTGATAAAGTTGATCAAAACAGAATTTGGAGAAAAGAAAAAAAATCAGATGTTTAATTGTTAGCGCATTTCCAAAAATTCGTATTTTTATAACAATGTTGGAAATAACTGGGCTATCACAAAATTTTGAAAATTACTAAAATTGGCATTTTTGTTAGAAATTGTTTATATAAAAAGTGTTTTGGAAATTTGATTAGCAAAAAATTTAGTTGAAGAAAATATTTTAAAAATGTAAAGGATCAAAAGCTTGCGCTTTATTTTTGAAAAATGTGGATTAAAAAAACTTGAAATTGGAAGTTTCGTTTAAATGTAATGAAGTTGGTCAAAAAAGAATTTGGAAAAGAAAAAAATTTAAATGTTTCCGCCCGGGATCGAACCGGGGACCTTGTGCGTGTGAAGCACACGTGATAACCGCTACACTACGGAAACTCACTACTGTGACTATGATAGTTTATCATAAAAAATTTAATAATAAAATTACCATCAAATTTTAAATTTTAAATTAAATACAGTATTATTTTTAACATTATTATATTTTAATCACTCTGTACGGGAATTTTCATTTATGAAACAAAAAAAATAATATAACTGTATTTGATAATTTTTCATGGTGGAAAAACACTGAAACAGTTAAATGAGCTTTTTTGAAATCTCTTAGAATTTCTTCTATCTATTATTTTAAAATTGAAAAATTTTAGCTTATACGGCGTGATTATAAATGATTATAATATCCAGAGGTGTTCTAAATTTCAAACCTAAGAAACTTCCCATTTTAGAGCGGAAATTGTGAGTGCATATTTCAAAGTTTGCTGCGATGTTAGTATCATTTATAATGTCCTTTTAGTAATGAATTATTCAAACAATGGTATTAAATTCTATTATCAAATTATCTAAGGATTATTAGAATAATGACTTACATACTTATATATATATAAGGCGCCAAACAGCGCATGTATTTTAAAGTTATAGCGCCAAATAGGACGCACAGTTACAGTCGGTTACAGCGGCAGTATTTCAACTTAAATTATTTAATTATTATTTAATTATTAAATTATTTAAAGTATTTAAATTATTTATTAATTATTATTAATAATTCGCGGGAAGGCGGTGACTAGCGTTGCAGACAAGAACATCTGCGGGGAGGTCCATCAAGGCATTTGGGGCCAGGCAAAGTTAAAATAGATGAAGGATTTCTTGACTTTTCGAGGGAGAGCAGTACTCTGTGGATCAGTTTTCTATGTTGATGGCACCAGAACATTTGCAGGGCGGTCCATCAAGGCATTTGGGGCCAGGCAAAGTTACTTGTGGCCGGTGGATCAATACATACTTAGCAATTAATTGGTGTAGCAAATTAAGATGGTCAACCACACTCCTTTTGGAATAATACGGCATTGAATTTAAGATCACAGCGCCGAACGGATGATATTGAAACTACAGCTTAGGAGTAAATTACTTTATATGAAGTGCGGAACAAGCAAAGGGAATAAATATCTCAATTATTGTGCATATTTATCAAAATTCCCGAAACGAATAATTTTTAGATTATGAAATGGTATCCTGATAATTGTAAATGAAAACTTTATTCTTAAATTCAGCCCCCTTCGAGTGACAGTTGAAACCCCCAAATTTTTAAATAGGAAGTAGGGACTTGTGATACCTCATTTGAAAGGAGTTTTCATGCTCTATACAAAAATGCTATGGTTTAAAAATTTATTTTCAAAAAAATAAAGGGAAGAAATTAAAAGTTCCACTCGCAAGTGAGTAGCCCAAATGCAAAAGTGGATATCTCCATATTTAGCCAAAAAGATATTTTTACGGCTTTGTATAGATTGTTTGGTCCTTCTTTAGTTGGTGATATTCATTTAGGTTCAAAAATAGATATATCATACGTTTTAATGCACCAAAAATCACATTTGGATGCAAAAGTAGTTATCTCCGTGAGAAATTTCAAATTCTTAAGATTCAAAAGTGAATATCTCCAAACAACCAATCAGGCGCTAGTAATTTTATTCTGCGCATGTGCAGCAACTGTCAAGCAAGGACAATACAAAAAAGGGGCAAGACTCTCGGAATGATTAAACCTGCCGTACTAGATATAGGTGTTAACGTAAATATTAAGCAAACAAAGTTAAAGAATGTACAAGAACTGTTAACATTACATTTTGGTCAAGACTGGTCAACAAATGAAAAATTATGTAACGAAATATCATACTACAAATCTGTGTGTGCCAACTACTTGCAAAATGGTACCGATGAAGATGAAAGTGACAATGAAACCCTGCTGTGCGAACCTTACGGAGAACTTCCGGAGATGTTCACATAACTATGTTTTTTTTTTTATTTGAATACCATTATTATTCTTTGTTTTGTAATAGTGTTTTAAAAACAATTCTTTCATTAGAGTGCAAAAATACATTAAGTACATCCAAAATTATTCAGAAGCAACATATTTCCACAATTCAAATGCAAAAATGGTTATATCCAAGAACATTTTCTGCATTTACAGAAAAACCTGTGGTTCAGGATTTGCGACACATAAATATACCAAACAATAGATTTATAACATTTTTGTTAGAACAAAGCAGAAAATGATTATCTTTTTCTGGTGAGTGTAAAATGTTTTTTTCTCCCCCTGAAAAGTTGGGTTGTCAGGAGATAACCACTTTTGCATTTGGGCTACTCAAGTGAGGAATTAGGTTTTCGACGAGTGCTGAACAAGGTTTCGTTTAATCCTGCTCTTAAAATGATAAAAGCCCCCATTGCCCTGATAACCATTTTCACCTACCCATACATATTGTTTATGAATTCGCCGTTAATTCTTACTTAAAAATTAAATTCATTATCACATGTAATAATCATTTAAATTTGATATTATACCTAAGTGTTTTTGAAATTACTTATTTACCACTCAGCTAGGTACAACTATCAAGAAAATTCCCACTTTGATGATAAAGTTTTGTTATAAAGATGTTATTTTGAAGAACCAGGCACGCTAATATCATGAAAGTGAGCATGTTTGGTAGTTTTTTCAACTCCCTGCAACGTTCAAACGATATGCATTCATTTTGACCTATATGACTGAACAGCTTGTAACAACGACGTGAACACGTGAACACAGTATGATTACTCCACAAATTCAATAACAAAAAATCACAGAAAGTTTAAATACAATTAAATAATTTAGCTTCTTCAGCAAAGGCTATATTCTCTATCAGCAAGTAATAATTCAATGAATAATGACAACACTAATGTTTAGAAATTATTCTACACGAATAATTCTTAGATGTAATTTAATCAACTTAACAAAATTAAAAAGACTATTTTAAACGTAATAACAGATCGGGTGAGCCATCAGTTTCCAGGCTGCAACCAACATTTCACAGATATAGTTACTTACAAATTTTTCCTTTTTTTCCCATAACAACACTTTTTAAAACCTTTTCGCATATTACACTCCACAAACATTTTAAAAACACATTTTAAAACATTGTCAATTTACACATTAATTAAAAAACATTTTAAAACGTAAATTGCTTATAATCATTGTAAATTGATTATAATCATTGTAAATTGATTATAATCATTGTAAATTGATTATAATCATTATAAATTGATTATAATCATTGTAAATTGACTTTTTTTAAATGTTTTAAAATGTTTTTTAATTAATGTGTAAATTGACAATGTTTTAAAATGTGTTTTTAAAATGTTTATGGAGTTAAATTTATAATATGTGACAAGGTTTTAAAAAGTGTTGTTATGAGAAAAAAAGGAAAAATTTGTAAGTAACTATAACAGTTAATTACATAACAAGGGAAACTCGATTTAAATTAAAAACAAAAAAAAACAAATTCACAGATATATTTCTCCTCTATTATGTTGTTATGAATGTATGGTAGCTTTTTCGTTCAATAACACTGGGGAACAATTTTCAACATAATCCCTGTTTTCGACGTAAATGGCCATGTTGATTTCAAAACTGCAATCAGTTTTTTCTATCACTTAAAGTTTTGTCTCCACAGCTTAACTTAATGCAATCACTCTTAACCCTAGAGTATTAACGATCGTCAATTTGACGCCTACAATACAATAAGCGACTTTAGTTGATATTTTTTGAATCGTATTGGGTTATAGATTAAAAGCTGTTAACTCGCTGTAAACTTGTTTCACGTGAGTCACCTATCTTCAGCAAATAATCTGAATTTTTGGCAGAAAGCTTTGAATCTACAGTAGAACCCCTCTAGTTCACCCTCGGCTAGTCCGTCACTCCGGTTAATCCGACCGTGGTCCGAGTCGAGAAATTTTTTGCGACTCGTCAGTGACTCACCACCCGTCGCGCCATTGTTTATAGTACCCCGTCATCTCTCTTATCGTTTCGGATGTAGCGTTTTTTTTGTACTGAACTATGCAGTTTTTAGTGCTTACTATTCGCTGGTTTTATGACAGTGTTCTTCTGTATTCGTTACAGTATATGTTTTTACTGTTTTCCGACCTTTTTTGCGTTCCGACCATACCCCCAGTCTCAAGGATGACGGATTAGAGGGGTTCTACTGTATATTTATTTCAACAAAATTAAACATCTGTTACCAACCGATTCAGACTGTATGTATACAGGGTGATGAAAAAAAGGTGCCCGTGATTGATATCGGGACAATGCTTTCTGTTGAAGCATTGTGGAAATCGCAACAAAAGTGGTCCAAGTAGATTCTGTTTAAAATTAAAACAGTTTGTCTAAGAGCACAACGCGACAATACTGCACATATTTCTTTTTCTAAAGAATTACTTTCAGGTAGGCCCACTTCTTGTATCTAAGCAACCAACACTGCGTAAGAAAAAACAACTGTCACGTTGACATAACTTTTTTTATTTCAAAAGAATTTAATGTAATTAAATAATAATACACAACAAACAGGTAATTGAAGGGCTGTATGCAAAAGCCCTTAGGTGACGTAGAGATTTTCTATTTTCTATTTGCGCCATTTCTGATAAGAATGGATGAACTTTCGGTCGCACTTACTGATTCCCGTTTAAAAGGCCCCTAACCATGTTATTTAGTAAAAACAGATCAGTCAAAAACGAAATAATGTAATTTCCAGATCAAATTGAAACATAAAATCTCAAATATCTCAGAATAGGAAAGAATGACTTATAGTGACTGTCGCGCTAATCCTTGTATGCTTCGTCCTGATCCAGTTTCAATCGCTTCCACAACTGCTTCCTCCAACGCTGGTGTACGAACTTCACGAGGTCGCCTACCGTTTACAGAAATCGACACTATTTGGCCATTTTCTCTTAATTTTTGCTCAACTTATCTAATTACGTTAGCATCTGGATGACGTCGATGTGGATACAGTCTAGCATATTATCTAGCAGCTTCCGATGCGCTATTATCTGTCTCACCCAAGCGGAGCAACATGTCTAGATATTCACTGAAATTGTATTTCATTTTAAGACTTTTTGGGACATTTGAGTTGTATCGTTCAAATTTGACAAGAGAACTGACATTGAAAAGTGAGTTATTGTTGCCAACGTTTCCTAGGAGATTTACGATGTTGCGGCATTGATAAATTTACCTCGGAGCCAAGAAACCGTACTTTTGACAACGGTAATAAAGTTGGTTTCAATAGATTTTTTACAATTTTTTTTTTAAAAGCACCATCAACTGCATCAAATTTAGACCCTAATAATGAAATTATTACAAAATTGTTAATCGTATAGATTTTTATTGTCTGAATAGGAAAGCTTATATCTTGGTGAAGAGACAACAAATTTTGTTTTGGCTTTCAAATTCGTGTTTCGTTAGAAATCGTCTATAACATGTCGCTACGCACGGGCACCTTTATTTCATCACCCTGTATATAGCCAATTACGTATACATACTGTATGTATAAATAGCCAATTGAGTATACAAACTGTATGTATAAATATCCCCATCCAAATTTTTATACCGTCGTTTTTAAAATTGAAAGGGCCATAATAATCATGAAAAACATATGACGTTACTATTTAAAAAAAAAAAACGTTGAAAAAAAAAGATTGGTTGGTCATTGAGTTCCGTATAAGAATATATATTTTTATAAATTAAATTCGACCTGTTTGAGGATTTTTTTCGAAAGATAATAATTCCAATTTTATTGAATTCAGTCTATACTTTAGCCGCTCACTGTATAATTTAGTGCAACGGGAAACTGCCGAATTTACGTGAGATGTAGACCGCATAAAAAAATTCGACATCAAAAAAAGATGCGAGTGTACTTACTACAAAGTGCAAAGAAAATACTGAGAAGGAGAAAGTGAAGATATTGTCGTCAGCAGTGATGAAGAAAACTAAAATTAACTGAACGTACTTCGTTATCTGAAGACTGCAAACGATTGCTAAAAAATGAGGGTTATTTAATTTTGATACAATTTCTTTGGTTTTTTACCTTCGAAACAAAATAACGGATTTTGATAACCTCATCTGGAAATTGCCCTTAACACTCTCTTCTTGAATATTACAAAAAACAATGCAAATAAAAGAAAAACTTTTAAATTAGCTACTTAATTGCAAAACACCTGTTAACGTGGGCATCAGCAGTCTCAATAACCAACAGGTGTTCCGGAAAAAAAACCGGGGGTCAAGCCTCCTTAACCGCTTATTAGCCCGATCACAGACAACATTGCGGTTTATGTCAACAAATTTTTAAACAAACGGCCCACTACAAATTGCTTTGGCCGCGGGGAAAATTTTTTTCCAGCGATTGATTGATAGGTGAAACAGTCTCAAATGAGTCACCGATTTGAATATTTGAGATCATCACCTTTCTAAGCGCTGAACCCATATAAGGCGGCAAATTTCAAAAACCCTTTCCGGACGCGTCATCACTTAACCTATAATCGCTTCTCAGAAAATCTAAACGGATGTAAAAGTCAAAAAATTTCAAGCAACAATTAATTAAAACGAATTCCAGAGGAAACGATTGGTTTACAGATATGAGGTGATCTTAATTGCAACAGTCGACTTATAAATCAACTTTTACTTCGTTTCGTTTCAACTTGTGCAAGTTTAGCTGAATTGTGACGTGAAGAGCGATGGAGTTAAAACGCGTCGAAAATAGTAAAAATAAATTTTACAATCAAGCCAGCAGACAGCTTGGCTCTGTTTTGCTCCACATCAAGAAGGCGTTTACGTAACGCCTGCTGCGTCACTGTTACACTTTGCGGTTTCGACAAGGATAAAAAACGGGGTGAAAAAATTTAATGGCCCTCAGAAGTTAATTATCCGCTCTTTCTCCGTTCTTTCGAGGCGGTTTATTTCGGGCGCGAGAGAGAGGCTCGGATGCAATTTTGGCCTTCTTAGAAGTCGCCGGCCGCATCGCCAAATTTTAATGAAACACCTGTTTGGGAAAAATCAGATAACGATCTTGATTACCCCGTTTTTTTCGCTTTTTTTGCAAAAGCTCCAAGTCATTAATATTTACTTTTAAGGAGAGCGAAAAAAGCGATTCACAGTTTTTGATTTTTGCACGTGTTGGCCGGCGAATTTGGCCAATCGATTTTTAGAAAAAATCTTTATGTAACGCTGCTATTGCAAACGTTGCCCCCAATTTCGCGCCTAGACGCATAATTCAGGAAGCCAAAAAATACTCTTTAACCCCTGGAACTAATCCAAATGTAAAAATCACTAGGAGACATAAAACTCAAATTTTCACTTGTTGCATGTATACAGGGTGTTCAAAGATTATTTAGAAAATGAATTTTTAGACAATTAAAATCTTCGACTTGAAGTTAAATTAAATGTTTGTTTTTTATGAATGTGTGTAAGTTGGCGGAGAATAGACTACTTGCGGGCAACATTCCAAATCGTCATTCATTCGCCAAACCATTAGTGACATTTTGTTTAGTCTTCGGAGGCGCAAAATTATTGAAGTCTTTACATATAAATCGCTGTTTTATTGCCTCCAGGCGTATTTTTGGCGACAAATAAAATTAAAAACTTAAAATTTAGATGTCTGGTCTTTTAGAAGTTTTCAAAACGCTACAAATTTTGTTCGAAAAATTAGACAGTAAATTTTGCAAACATTAAAGAACTATTTTTACAATTGCAGATAATAAGACGTTAAAACGTGCCTATTTAACCATATTTATGACAAGTATATAAAACAGGAAACCGCGAAATGTAGATATTATATCTTCAATTCGTTGAAGTTGACCGCAGTTTTACGTCGGTAGTACAATACCAAACTGGCAACTCATTGCGTATTGACACAAATTAGCTAACCAAATCGATTCCAGATCACAATTTTAATTTACGAAATTGTAACATTGATTTTTTTAAATATTTTCATTAAAGTAGCATATTAATTTTTAAGGACGATATTCAAACTGATTGAAATGCGCCTGTACAATCTTCACGAAATTGTGAAAACATTATTTGCGCTGTATATTGCAAGAAAAAAAAAATTTGGTAACACCGAATACAATGTTCTTATATTTAAATGAATCTGAACATTTTATTTCTTAAACACATAAAAAATATAACAAACATAATGTGTTATAAATCTTGTACATTCCAAGTTGACTGGTAATTAAACATGTTCGGAAATATAATTAACCCTAGGTTGCATGGGTAAAATTCACAACGAGAATGCATACCATGAGTCTTCTGAATATTTATATATTACTACATTATGTACATATTTATCAATTCTAATAATACACAAGAAACAAGATTTAAAAATAAAAATATACAATATTAAAAATTTCTAATTTAGAGATACATTTTCTGCACACTAAAACACTGTTGTTTGTCTTCCAATTCGTGTAGGGCATTCCTCACATCTTCTCTTTTTTTGAGTTGAAGCCATTTGGAAGTTTTGTTGTATAGCAGCGTAATAAAAAGTTTGATATTAATTTGTACACTGTTCTAAAGTTTTGTGTTTTGAATTCTTGAAATCTTACTATATAGTGCGACCTTATTCTTCCTTCTGGAGGAGGGGTAAAACACCACAAAATTATTTTTCCCAATAAAAGAAGCATTTGGAATACGCAAATTGGGCTATCATTCGGTGCGATTTCTATTTCGTTAGTGAAAGAGCTTTCTGGAGTGTTATTAGCTATTTCACATTGTTGATATTCTTTGTCAGATATGGTCAAAGTGGCGATATCAATCAAAACCTCAAGTTCGAAAATTTTCATGATTACTGTAGCTGCTCTTTTGGAGAAAGTAAAAATTTTTGTGTTCAAGTTACTGCTTAGTTTTGAATATAAAGTCGACCAGACTCATGTTGTGCATTCAACGACTGCCGACGAAAAATAATTTGTTCGTAATATTAGAATCGAAATATATATATTGATATACATTTGAATGAATCATAAATGAATTCTCAAAAAATAGATGTTGTAAATGAAATAAATTACAATTTATAGGAGCTCAAATTTGTACATGAGTTTCCGAAACTCACGGTATAGTCTAGGGGCCATAGGAATGCGACGGCTGCAACCAACGTATTCTTAAGTATTTTGACCTCCTGATTCCAAAAATGTTGTTCACAAAGTCTGAAAGTAGTCAGTTTAATTGTTATTAACAAATTAAATGTTTAAATGGGAATCAAAACTTTATTATTATATTATATATTATATTATTATAGATAGTAACACTTTTAATGCATTAAAAGATCCAGTTTTATATAAGAGACTTATATTTTTTTGAAATTTTAACCAAAGTTAGTGCAAGTACCTTACGTTTTCCATCTTTGCGCGCACCAATTTTAGAATTTCTCTACTTCTATTGGACAGATTGAGACGAACAACGTCTCATTTTAAATCTTGAACTTTATTTTACAATGTAGGTACGTTGCCTTTATTAGTTTATTTATTTAACGATTAATAGCAGCTTAAAAGCCGGTGAAATTTGAATGAAAATGCTGATTTAATTTGTTTATAAGGCTTTTTTATTATGTTAGAAAAAAGATAGAAACATGCAGTTTTAGGCATTCTTTTCAAAATTTTAATGCAAACAACATAGCGATATGAAAACAATAGCTTACCATTTAAATTTTTTGAAAACATTAAGTAAATTTGTAGCTATTCAAAAACTCTCGATCTGGTGGCTTTTCTTCATAACGCAATGGTAATCTACCGATGAATATCAATTAAGCCATTCAGTATCTTTCAAATGAGACGAAATTGATCAAAATCAGTTAAGTATTACCGAATTTGTCGTACTTTATTGAGTTACGGAAATATGTCTCCTCCCCACCCCTCAATTGAAGAAACAGAGAAAAATGTTACAAACAAAAATAGTACAGAATTTTTCGTAGAAAAAGAAAATGTTGTTGGATACCTATCGATCTATTTGAATTTAAGAAGAAAATTGAGTTTTTGATGTTTATTTTTCTACTATGCTCCCTTGCGCTGAAATCCGAAGCTTAAAATACTTTTAGTGAATTTCTTTGGTCCACTTTTGTCATGAAAGTTTTCTTTTCAAAATTTGAGAGCCAACGGTTATACAGCCGGTGTCCAACCTTATTGAGACACCCGGTATATACTGCTTAATAAATAAGGATTTTTTAAACCTACATTCCTAAGTAAATTTTACAAGCTTAGATAAAGCTTTATTTTGAAATATAAAATTTTATAGCATACGAAATTTAGGAAACCGTCCTTCCCGAAAAAATAAGCTCTCTAGTTTAATAAATGAATTAATTTTAATAAAACATCAAAAACAGAAGTATAGGGCGCACTTGCACTTGGAGCTTTCGATCCACCGCGCTTATATCGCTCTCGATGTAATCGCGTTTTCACGGGTTTTAATAAAGAAAACCTGATAACCAAAGCATGAGATCATTATTAGCATTCGAGGAACAATATCCGATATCTTTTTTCCTCTTTCATAATAAAAAAATAAATAAATAATAAATCGGCGTTTTTGTTCAAATTTCACAGGATTTTTAAGCTGCTATTAATTTTTAAATAAATAAACTAATAACGGTAACTTACATTGTAAAATAAAGTTCAAGATTTAAAATGAGACGTTGTAAGTACGTCTCAATCTGTCCAATAGAAGTAGAGAAATTGTAAAATTGGTGCGCCCAAAGATGGAAAACGTAAGGTACTTGCACTAATTTTGCAATAACTTTGGTTAAACTTAATCATTTTTTAAATTTCAGAAAAATATAAGTTTCTTATATAAAACTGGATCTTTAAATGCATTAAAAGTGTTACTATCTATAATAACAAAGTTTTTATTGCCATTTAAACATTTAATTTATTAATAACAATAAAACTGACCACTTTCAGACTTTGCGACCAAGATTTTTGGAATTAGGAAGTCAAAATACTTAAGAATAAGTTGGTTGCAGCCGTCGCACTCTGTTGGGCTACAAAACCCTATTGGCTCCTAGACTAGAATGCATTCTATGATTAAACTTTTTTTTTAAGAACTATGAGTTTTTTTATATATTTGACATTTCTCCACCGCACACTATTAATTAATCATCGAAAAATTGTTTTGTATATACTACGAAAAATGACCAATCTTTCTTACTGTCCTCGCAATAACCTTCAGCATTGCGCGTGAACATATCCGAATTAACGGTGGATGAAGTTAACCACAACTAACGATCAAAACGCCGAAATGTCAATCACTCCACCCCGGCCCCAGCAGTATCATACGATTCCTTAAATTATTAATCACAACAAAATCCACATTCATCATCCGACCAAAACGAATTTCATGTGTAAGAAGAAACACCCAAAGGCCGTTTGCTTCTCGTTATTTCGCTTTGACGCAATCGCTAAAAAGAAACGCTCAAATGAGAAATTGCCGTGAAAAAATTTGAGTCTGCTGCAGATAAAGAGCCACCGACCAACGTTAATTAAGATGTAATCGATCTGTTACAACGAAACTGACACAACTGCATTTATTGTGAAAAGTCCGTGTTGAAGTCCATTGTTAAACGTTACTTAATTATCTTCTTACTTAATCAGTTTAATCCGATTGAAACACACCGATTGTCCGAAAACTATTCTGAAGATAGGAAATTAATAACTAGAACAAGGAAGTCGAACATGCTATAAGTGATAAGTTAAGATATTTAAATTACCAAAAAAAAAAAAAATTTAATATACAGTAGAGCCGTCGATTATCCGAACTAATTGGGACCGATTACCGTTCGTATAATCGAAAATTCGGATGACCGAACAGTCACAGTTTATGAGCACTAAAACACTCAAAATGATAGAATATAAACATATATTGAACATCAAATAATATTTCAATCACATTATAATGTAATGTAATGGCAAAGTTAACGACGATTCGGATGATTGACGTTCGGATAAATCAAATCGTCATTCGGATGATTGACGTTTCGGATAATTGACGTTCGGATAATCGACGCTCTACTGTAATTCATTATAACTGTTTGAAATGCCTTCTTCCTTCTGTGGTGCAGCCTTCAGCACGCCAAATTCATAATTTTGCAACATAAAACTTTTTGTAGTTTTAGGATTGGGTTCGAGGATTTCGCCTGCCTCAATTATGCGATTTCAAAATAAACCTCTAAACAAAATAACGCAGAGGTGTAAAATTTTGCCGAAAATTGAAATAGGCTACACCGCAAGCACATCAATACAAAGAAAGACAACAAGTGTTGAAATCAATATCAAGATCAATAGCAGCGTACAAAATCCTAAATATCTTGGATAAATTTCCGTCTTTAATTTTTAAGTAAGAAGAATGGTGAAACAAATTACATTATATTTTTTATTTATTAAAATATTTTGCTTATCTTTTAATAAAGCATAAAGTTGTTACATTTGCTACATTTAATTACGGCACACTCTGTATAATAATTGTATCAGCCTCATGAATGATTTGGTACTCGGTGACAAAAAGAAAATTGCTAGTTGTTTCACGATTCCACCAACAAGGGTTACTTCTTCAAATTCAATAAAATGGATGGCTTCAGAAAAATTGCAACGTAGTTGTCGCAATTTCCATTACGTGCATATGAATCAAGAATACACTAACAACGACAGTGGCCGTTTCAAATGAACTATTCTTTGGCGGTAAATTGGTTTTCAAAAATTCAAAGGTGGCACTACAGGTACTACCAACTCAAAGTTTTCAAATTGCAACGGAGATATTCCAATTCTTTACACATTTTTTTGTAAATTTATTTTTATATCACAATATAAAATCTGGAAAACCGTTTGTTATAAGAAATTTTTATATTTATGTTAGATGCTGATGATTTCTTTTTGGGGAGGACGTTGGAGGACCCTGTACTTTTGAAAGATTCTAGATGTTAAATTGTAATATATTTTGTAAGACATAGATTTTAATTTTATTATATTAAATTCTGCATAATAAGCAGATCAATTAAATAATTACAACAACTTTTTTTAAATGAGAGAGTGGATTTTGAAACTTTTCCTGCCCAACTGTCTTTGCACAATATTTTTTGAGAACTGTGATTGGTAATTTATAATCTCATGATATTGGTTTTCTGTTCCCATGCTATAATAATTATGCTTAATAAAAGGGCGTTACCTGCATCAAAATAATATTTATTTCGATACAAATTTTCATTATAACATATGGCAGCACTATATTTGTAATGTAATGTAAGTACTCGATTGACAACTGAGATCACATTGTTATTAAAAAATTTGAAAAGATGTATTTTCAAAATAAATTATAACCGATTGCAGAAAAAATTAAAATTATAAATACAAGCTGTCTCAGAACACTTGTAACTTCTTTAAAATGAAGTCGAATCGCCCAAAAAACAAATTTTCACCCATCAGATAATTAACTATTAATAAAAGTATTTTTTGAAAACCATATTATAGTAGCCGCTCGGTTGTATGAACTAATAAAAACCAGAGGTGTTCATAAAATCAAATATTGCATTATTTGTGTTTGCACTCTTTTTGCTGACAAACATTTCGTTAATGCTTTTTCCTGCATTTTTGCAATACAATTCGTCAAAAATTAAAAATACGTATTTCTTTCACTCCAAACCTTCCTCTGGTAATTTGAACACTTTTCTGTTCTGTATGTAAGTATGTGTATGTACATTCACAGAAGACAAAGTTTTTGTATCAAAACAGGTTGTTCGCATAATAGAAATTGATCTTGTTCACTCTTTAAAACGTACTATGCTGTTCACTATAATGAATAGTTCATATAATAGAGTGTTCATACCACCGAGCGCCTACTGTATTTCCATGGCACCAACGCCACCAAAAATATCGTCGAATAATAATAATTCGTATTCGGTTGCGCCTCAACTTCTAATTAAATTTTCTGTTATTAGTCAATTTCATTTCACTACAGATTGAAATTGAAATTGAATTAGAATTATTTTCTTGGTGAGAAAGAATCTTTTTCTTGTTCTGGGATATAAATATAAATAAATAATAAAATCTTTGACGTTTCATTACGTTTATTTCAAACAAAACTGTAAGTTAAAAAGAATTAATTGGAGCATATTATTACATCAGCTTTGTTTTGCAAAATTCGTATTGCAACACCTTTAAAGGAATTTCATTAGACGTAAAGGAACACTTCCAAGTCTCGTTAAGGGTTAAAGGGTTATTTAAGACGCCTTTTATGGTCTTCTCACGTTTATATTTCGGTGGATGATGACACCAACCCGGATTCGTATTTTTAAATTATTCAAGTAGCCACTTGAAATTGGATCTTAATTCTCGGAAAGGTTAAAGCGATCTTTAACCGTCTGACATTTTGTGTAAATATTTTTTTTATTTTTCGGCGCGGGGGGAGCTTACCTTTTGAACATCAAGGGTATCGCATTTTCGAGTGCATACTCGAGGATGGCTGCTATGTGTAATTAAAGTCAAAAGCCGGATCTGGCGATTGGGGAGGAAGGATTTACCATAACTCTGGGTTCAATAATACGGATCCGGTTCGAAGAATCTCATTTCAGGTACACGCACTTGGAAACAATCGGTTCTTATTCTTTTTATGCGATGACCGATTAGTTGCGATTTTACATGTTTACGATCTATAAAGTTTGATGATCCCTGAAAATGACTTCGGAGAAAGATTTCTTTTCTCTCAAAAGTGTATTACGCTGAAAACTTCCTGTTTTGCATGCATAACCAAATAGTTGAATGTTTATTTTCTAATACTGTACACTTGTTACGGCGAACAATTTTGTATAATGTTGAAATCTTTTCGGGAATGTTTATTATCCAAACAAAAATGTTTACTTCAAGTAAATATACGTAGCAAAATATCTGCATCATTTTCAAAACTTTAATCCTGTAAATAATAAATTAAAACACTTTGAATTTAGAAATACAAATTTTTGTTGAGAACGGTATGTTGTAAAAAAATATATTAAAAATACTGGGTGGCGCATAATATTTACTCACCATTCAAGCACAATTCAAGATTTATAATTCAAATTTCGTCTTAGACGAATATAGTTTTAATTGACTAGCAATTACAAATTTTTAAATGTGACAACTTTGTACAACTTGACCGTATCGCATACTGCTTTGGCACAATGTAATTTTGAAATTAAATCAATTAATCTCTAAAATTGTTGAACTAATTTACAATTCAAAGTCAAATACTTTTTATTGAAATTAGTAACTACTTTATTTGTTTTGTTACAAGAGATGTTCAAAATGAGCACCTACTGATTGGAAACATCTTTGGCATCAATCATATTAGGTGCCAAATTCTGCAACATAATACGATTTCGTATTTCTTGAACGGCATTATTAATACGATCAATAAGTTGATCTTCCGTGTCAATTTTATTTCCGTAGCCGGACTCCTTTAGTGTACCTAGAAGTAGAAATTTGCACAGTTCAAATCAGACGGAATTAGACCTCCACACCCTATCCAATGTTCAGCATAGTATTCATTTAAGCACACCCTTACTTGAACTCTCCAATGGGCCGGAGCGCCATCCAACTGAAACCACATGTCTCTTCTAACAGCTAATGGCACGACATCTAATAAAACCGACAAAACGTTTTTTTTAGACAGTTCGCAAAATTACCAGCATTTTAACGATAAAGCAAAGCAATTATTATACCCTCAAAAATATCGGTCAATATGTTCATACTAAACCTAACTTTGTGACTTGTTTGATACAAGCATGAGGATTCTCGTTTGACCAATAATGTTTATTATGGATATTAAAGATCCCGTTACGTGAGCAAGTTGCTTCATCTATCCATCAAATGTCGTCAGTGAAAGATGGGTTGGTTTCTTGCTGGTGAAGTAGCCATCTACAAAAAAACAACCGTTGTGGATAAAATTGAGGAAGCTAGCCCCGGACTCGGCGAAAATAGTATGGATGTATAAGCTAGCTTTACACAATCAATCAGGAATGACAGTCTAAATGAAAAGTCAGACTGTTATTCCTGACTTTCCGTGATTGAAGCTCGGATTTCAAAATATCTGGAAATCCGTCAGTCCATTTATTAGTTCATCAGTATTGACCTTATACAATCAATCAGAATGCCAATTTTCGACCTGAATGTCATTCCGACTGACCGTGCAAGGCTCTCATAAGGTTCGCATGAGGAGCTTTTTCTTAAAACTCGATGCACTAAAGAATGACTAATGCCGAACTTTCGAACAGCCGCGAGAATGCTCAGCTCAGCTTTTATCATTGCGGACACGATTACACAACCTATATCGATTCCGACTAATGGTATAAGTATCCTTTTGTTTGTGATACCTTATCAATCAATAAATAATAAACAATTGAATTTTGGTTAAAGAAATAAACTGGGATTCATTGTACATTTAGCATGAAAAATTGCACAAGTAACAGTTTGATGAAGAAACAGGCAGTGATTTCATGCTGACAGTATAAAAAGGAGCACTGCCAAATCGCCATTATCAGTTGTTTCCACAAGGATAAAAATAGTTGCAGTTGCAGTCGTTCTCGTCCAATTTGGTAAGAACATCTTTTAAACTTTATATTAAAAAAAATATTATTATGAAAAAACCTTGCAGTCGATTGGACTATGGCAGATCCTCTAATCTGGGATAAAGACAAAGGGGTGCCACCAATAGAAGATCAATAAATCGAAATGTAACCAATTCCTTATGTAACTTGTCGATAGTAATAAACTTATGTGATCAGCTTTAAAAATTTCTTTTCAAATTTAACACTGCTCAGTGTCTGCATCATTTGCTAAATTATTTCAGAACTGACAGAAGGTATGTAATTGGGTTAGAAATGTGAAAGTTAACAATAGTTAACTTTCCCACTTTTCAAAAGTCAGAAATTGACTTATTATTAACTGATTGTGAATAAAATGAAGTAAATAGCAACGAAGACTTTTTCATTCGAAAATTGATCAACATTTTTGTTTTCTATTTCAATTTTTTACTTCAATTGACTGTAAAAATAATAATACCCTCGGATCTTTTTTATGTGGGTTCTTTGATGCGGATTTGAAATTATGGGGTTCGTAATTTCAAGAAAAAATTTGTTTTCTTTTCATTATTTAAAGTGTTTTACTTACAAAGTATAAGTGTAAGTCGTAGTGTTCGTGAAGTATAATTTTCCATGGTGCTTATCTTTTCCTTATTGTAATTTGTATAATTTTGTTAAGATATAATTTGGACCAATTGAGAAAAACAAGCACCACAGAAAGGCCATTTCTTCGGAAATCAAAATTGTAGTTTTAGGTTTTAATTTAGGCGAATCTATTATCAGAACGATTAAAAAGAATGAAGTCGCCATACGATAATCGGTAATTTTTGGAACATAATTAAGTGCCAAATTTTGATCCTACGCAAGAGATGAATTATTAGAAAAATGCAACAAGGCCTAATTTAGATTGACGATTTGTCCCAAAGAATAATTCCTATAAATGGTCATTAAAAAAACTCTCTGTATAAATCTGGATTTATGACCGGAGAAGATGAGCCACTTCTAGTAAAGCCACTGAGTTGAAATTTGGCATGCAGTTAGAAAATGGTATATATATTTCGCCAAAAACCTCAAATGTGAAAAAATAACTTTTATGTCCTCTTAAACGATTAGAAACATGAATGCAAGCTGCTTGTTGTTAAAGAAAGGAAATTAAGTTAATTAAATAAATATTGGGAAAAATTTATAACACAAAGTAAAATGTAACAATCAAATTCATTTTTCTCTTTGAGGAAAACAAATAATTTTTAATTAGAACTATAAGCGAAGAATTATTTGCAACTCAAATTCAATTTTATTTAAATCTAATTTTGAAAATATTCAAAGTAGAGAAATTTCAAAATTTATTTTATTTTAGCTTTGATTTGTTAATCAAGCGATACATTATTAACAGTTTACAGAAAAATATAAAAATGCCAAAGCACTAAAATAATTTATATTTTACTGGAAATTTAAGGATTTAACTTTTTTGAATATTTTATGCAATTACATATTTACAAACACTTTTTTATTTTATTTTTCGTTTGCGATCAGTTCCAATTTTTTAAGCAATTTAATTGAAGTACGCAGTAATAAAAACATAATAAATACAAATTGTGATTTATTGAGGAAACATAAAGAAATACGATCTCTATGCTGAAATATTCATTCTGAAAATTTGCAAGCAATTCGATATAAATTTTGATGATTGCAGCGAAATTACCAACTTAAATTAAATTTGCCATTGTATAAAAATTATACGAGCAGCGGCCATCAAATTATAATCGCTCAAATAAAATCGGGAATGCAAGTAATGCAAATAACACTTGCCAAATCTAAAAATATCGCTCGGAATTTTTGTAATTTAATAATTTAACACAATTCGAAAGTAGCAACGAATTTCTGAACGTTTAGTCACTCGCAAAAAAAAAAAACAAAGGACAAGGATTTTCGCGGAAACGCCAAAAAAGCCGATTAGAAGGGACGCAAGTTTTCTATGGTGAAATTTGTTGCAAAGTTGCGTAAGGCAAAATTCGAAAAGGGACGAAAATTTCCATTTTTAGGTCGAATGATTTGTCGCCCGACCTCGGATTGGTCTTCGCGGCGGTTCAGTGGCTCACTTTAAAGAAGGTTATATGTCACCGCCAGTGAAAGTGATCGGTATTAATTAGCGACTTCCTCGTTTGTCGTATCCTTCCACACCTGTCCCACATCTTCCAATGTCGCAAACTTGATCCAAAGCAAAAATTGCGGTTCATCCATAAATTCATCGACCTTTTATTTGTGGAGTTACTAAAAGTACCGCAACTTTCCAAATATAAACGTCTGATGCAATTTTTCCGTCTCTTTCTTACGCGGGAACTTTTTCGCAAGACGTTGAACCACTAAACGGGGGGCTTCTCGGAAATAAATATAACAATTGGATCGTTTGCGTGCACGAGTGCATGTATGAGGGTTACGTGTTGTTACAAACGTATGTACGGAAATTTGCAAACCGGCGTTTAGTGATGTAACGTTAAGAGAAAAGCTCTTGAAAATTATCTAACAATTAGGTTCGTGATGGCGCGCCTCAAACTTGCGGTTTGATTTCACATTCGCTGATTTTTAAGGGTGTGACCTAAAAGCCAAAACAATTTTCCCAAGAAAATTGGCTTGGATAACAAGATTAGCTAACGATTTAGTTCAGTCGTTGCCTTGAGATTCTTGACCATTGCATTTGAATTTGAAATTTAAATTCTTCAATAGGAGGAACCTGCTCTCTTTAAATTAATAACTAAAATCATTAATTGGAACGTTTATAACTTACTACACTCGGGTCTCTTTTTATGCGGTAGCAATAAAACGTTCTACGGAAAACCGCATAAATAAAATTCGCATAAAAAAGACATTGCTTATGTGGTAAAAATAGGGATAAGTTCCATACTTTTCTAAAACCACATAAAAGCAAAGCAACAAATTAAAAATTAACGAAAATCATATAAACATTGGTTCGAAAATCTGAAAGTTTATATAATAGGAGTAGTATATTATTATATGAGCTATTATGACAGCCATTAGTCACGATGATGACGTTTGAGCCCACGATCCGTTGGCAGTGGCGCAAATAATCGGAGTAAATAATGGCCATAATCGCGAATGTAATACTATACTTTTTCTACACTTATTAAATTGATAACTTTAATGGAACTGTATATAATACACTTCATTAATTTGTATTTTTCATTAAGTGAACTACTAGAATGATGTATATAAAAATTTGTGCAGTTAGTAATATTTAAAGATGGAGTGTTCATTGTTAAATTCTGATTGGCAGTTTTAGTGGTTGAATTATTAGTTTAGACCAATTGTGAAAAATTTTTTACAAGTGTTCATTTTATTATTCACCGAATTATCAATGTAGCCTTCTGCCACTGCAGTCGACTTCCATCCCCTGTGTCTTTTTAGGGCTGTGATATCAGCTCCTCCATTCACTAACAAGGTCGCTGAAGATCTGTGAAAAGAGTGGTCTGTGTACAGTTCTGGGTTAGGAAGATTTAAGAAGATGGTAATTTGTTTCCCCATCGCTGAAAATTTATTGATGCCAACTCTCTGACTGCTGCATTTTCCCTTTTGATAGTTTAAAAAGAACGAGGAATCCTGAAGATCCGGTGGACGCAGAGAGATGTATTTTTTCACAATTTTATAGAAATTCTATGTTATTGTAAAGTTGCGAACTACTTTGGTTTTTGTATTGGGCATATTTACCAATATTGTTGTTGTTGGGGGTTGTTCTAATCGCAAGGCAAGATTCGCTGAATCACCAAAGTTATTACGCTTCGATTCACTCTGAATAATCCTGTTTAAGATTGGGTAACCAATCCCAGTACCAAACAGTCAGATTTAATGCAAGAGATTTATGGGGGTTGTCGTTCTAATCGTCGGTCACGTTGTGCTGGATTCCGAATATTAATTTCTTTTAATTCATTACACCTACATGCTTCTATAATACCCATAATTAGTGCCACCTTAAATAAAAGAAAATGTTGAGCTATCGGTAATATTATGCATAATTTAAGATCTCCTTACCTTGGTACCAAGATAATTTTGGTCATCGGCATTTTTAATGAAATTGTTTATTTGTTCTGGAGTTAAAGTTTTTGCTTTTTGTGCTCGGTAGTCTTCAGCTTTATGTTTGAGAAATGCTCTTAACTTTCCGTACGTTTCTAGCTTAATCTTGTGACGAATTTCAAGCATTGAATACTGCGCCCATAGTGAAGACGCTTTGTATTTTTCCGATACTTCCCCAAAGTGCGCTAATATCACATTTTCGGAGAAAGAACTGGCTTTATTACGATCACGCCATTCCATAAATGATTTGTATAGAGACTCGTAGGCTTTCCTGAATTTTGCAGGTAGAAGATTCTCGGTTGTTGTTTGAGCCATTTAGAGTATTTCTGAATTTGTCTCATTGGCCAGAAAGTAATTTTCCAATTTATTACAAAGTTGAAGTTCTTCTCGAACAACAATTGCAGTAAGGGAATCAAGTGTTTCTTCCACTTCACTATTACTTTTTGGATCTTCGACTATATCTGAAGTTAGACCAATAATATAATCATCACTTATAGCTTTATCCACAAGCAATTCGTCGATATCATTATTGTTAAAAGTATCAAAGTTCTCTCCACTAATTTGATGCGCCAATTTCGTAATTTCAGTTATTAAGAACGATGATTCATTGGTTGCATTTTTTACAATACATTCAAGCCAAACTGCTTCCCAGCAAGCATTTACTTCAGTAAGAACTGATGCCACATGATTTAAACAGTCCAAAATAGAGAATTGTTTCCAAACATCCATATTAATGTCAATTAATCTAATTAATTTGAAAAGTGCACTTAACTAACATTTTTAAAAGTAACAATTATACCTTGATCTAATGGCTGAATATTGCTTGTTGTACAAGCCAGAGCAACTTGCTTATTTAGACATTCAATTTAAAAAAAAGTAATCTGGATATATATTTAATTTCTTGAATAAGATGAAGTACAACATTTAAAGTTTATGTTTTAAAGACGACATCCGGCAGATGGCGTCCATTCCTCTCACTACACTGCCTTAATTGAACTCGGAAGTTTCGTTTTCTCTTTCCAGCATATCGACGAGTATGTTGGCGACAGCTTGATGAATGTTCTTCAGGTGAACCAGGGTTCAAGGATGATCGTTGTAAACAAGTGCTTTTAGATAACCCCATAAAAAATTGTCGCAGGGGGTTAAATCAGACAACCGTGCTGGTCACTGCAGATCGCCCCTCGAGGTGATGAGGCGCTCGTGGAAGCCCAAGTTTTTTTTTCTTTATATCACCAGTTTTCCTGAAGCTGTTTGCCAATGAAACAATCGATTGCCGGCGAGGAACACGACCACGGGGCGCAATATTGAAATGGGTCCGGAATGCACGTTGCGTGGCGATGATTGAGCGACCATTAGAAAAATATGCCTCGACAACGAACGCGCGCTCCATCTTCGTCCACTCCATGATGCTGTTTAAGGGCCAGTTGCGGAAACAAAAGTTAACAGCGTGTCAGCTAACAGAGCTTTATGTAGATTTAAGATTGGCTGCCAGCAAACTGCTGGCAGCCAATCATAGACGCCAATCTCAACTCCATCTGCCGGATATCTTCTTTAAAACTTTATAAACATAAACTTTAAATGTTGTACTTCATCTTGTACAAGAAATTAAATATATATCTACATTTTTTTTTTTTTAATTGAATTTCTAAATAAGCAAGTTGCTCTGCCCCACCTTGTTGTAGGTGGAAAAACGCTAACTGTACATGTGGATGTTCTAAATACGGGTGGTCAGGTGCATTATCAATAATTAATAGAAATTTGAAATCGAGAGTTTTCTGCTTCATATGTTCCCAGTTCTGGTACAGAGCAGTTGACACCCATGCCTATGTATTAGCCATCTAACGCACCTGCAGCTATTTTAGATCTTTGCCTTTCAATGCTCGTGGTGTTAGAAATCAATTTACTAGAAGGGGTTTCAACATTCGATCTCCAGATGCATTACTACAAACTAACAATGTTACTCGATCTTTGCTTGCTTTAAACCCGCTTATTTTTTCTCAGATTTTGCTATGAAGTGAGACTATGCATTTTCTACCAGAATAATTCTGTTTCGTCCCCGTTGAAGACTTGATTTGTACAATATCCACCTTCTTCCATAATTCTAGCTAACTGCTCCGGAAATTTTTTGGCTGCTTCTGTATCTGCTGATGCAACCTCGCCTCGGATCTTAAAAACCATTTAACCATTCTTTGCTAGCCAAAAATGCTTTATAGGACTGTGCATCGGAAGTAGACGGGTTGGATTGCTTCATCTGTTCATAAAGTCGAACAGCTTTTTGTGTAATTACATGACCACTAACAGGAATTATTCTTTGGGACAAATCCTCAATCTAAACTAGGAGCCCCGTTGCATTTTTTCTAATAATTAATCTCTTGCGTAGGATGAAAATTTTGCACTTAATGTTGCTCCAGCAATTACCGATTCATCTGAATTAAAATCTTTATCAATCGCTGTAGATCCCTCTTCCTTCGCCGATCTAAAATTACAGTTTTGATTTGCAAAGAAATTGCCTTTATATAGTGCTTGTTTTTCTTCATTGGTCCAAATTAAATCTTTACAATAATAATTACCAAAATTTAGATTTACAATAATGAAAACATAAGCACCATAGAAAATTATACTTCATGAATAACACCGCTTACACTTATACTTTGTGCCATAAAACACTTTGAATAATCAAAAAAAAAGTTGTTTTCTTGAAATTACGAACCGTTTAATTTCAAATCCCCATGAAAAAGATCCGAATGTATTGTTATTTTTACAACCAATTTATGCAAAAAATTGAAATAGAAAGCAAAAATTTTGTTCAATTTTCGAATGGAAAGGTCTTCGTTGCTATTTAGCTTATTTCATTCACAATCAGTTAATAATAAGTTAATTCCCGACTTTTAAGGAGTGGGAAAGTTAACTATTGCTAACTTTCTCATTTCTAACCCAATTACATACCTCCTGTTAGTTCTGAAATAATTTAGCAAATGGTGCAGACACTGACCAATGTTAAATTTGAAAAGAAATTTTAAAGCTGGTCACATAAGTTTATTACTACCGACTAATTACATAAAGCAATTGGTTACATTTCGATTTATTGAACATCTATTGGTGGCACCTCTTTGTCTTTGTCCCAGATTAGAGGATCTGCCATAGTCCAATCGACTGCAAGGTTTTTTCATAATAATATTTTTTTTAAAATAAAGTTTAAAAGATGTTCTTACCAAATTGGACGAGAACGACTGCAACTGCAACTATTTTTATCATTGTGGAAACAACTGATAATGGCGATTTGGCAGTGCTCCTTTATATACTGTCAGCATGAAATCACTGCCTGTTTCTTCATCAAACTGTTACTTGTGCAATTTTTCATGCTAAATGTACAATGAATCCCAGTTTATTTCTTTAACCAAAATTCAATTGTTTATTATTTATTGATTGATAAGGTATCACAAACAAAAGGATACTTATACCATCAGTCGGAATCGATATAGGTTGTGTAATCGTGTTCGCAATGATAAAAGCTGAGCTGAGCATTCTTGCGGCTGCTCGAAAGTTCGGCATTAGTCATTTTTTAGTGCATCGAATTTTAAGAAAAAGCTCCTCATACAAACCTTATGAGAGCCTTGCACGGTCAGTCGGAATGACATTCAGGTCGAAAATTGGCATTCTGATTGATTGTATAAGGTCAATACTGATGAACTAATAAATGGACTGACGGATTTCCAGATATTTTGAAATCCGAGCTTCAATCACGGAAAGTCAGGAATGACAGTCTGACTTTTCATTTAGACTGTCATTCCTGATTGACTGTGTAAGGCTAGCTTATATATCCATACTATTTTCGCCTGATGACTGATTACGACTGATGATGACCATTTGGCAGCGCTCCGTTTTATATTGTCAGTGTGAAATCACTGCCTGTTTGTTCATGAAACTGTTATTTGTGTAATTTTTCATGCTAAATGTGCAATGAATACCAGTTTATTTCCTCAACCAAAATTCAATTGTTTATTATATATTGATTGATAAGGTATTACAAACAAAAGGAAACGTTAACTTTTTTGAAAAGTTTGTAATGTATCTAGCGGTAGGAATTGCATTGCAGAAGTAGATCAGCCTGATCATCCTAAACTGTCGCAATGGAATAATATGTCTACTGCATTACATAGTTTACACATTTGCTTTCCAAGTTTTTATCATTTATATAAGTGTAATTTACTAAAATTAGCTTCTAGGTATAAGACGCAAATAGAATCAGCTGTTTCGACAATTTGTGTAAAGAAAATCTGTGTAAAACCGACCTGCTGGAAGCCAATTATAGGTCTTCCTTTTGGCGGAATATTCTTGAATTACTCCTCTGAATTAAAAAATAAACTATAGCATCTATTAAGTTGTCTGGAGCACAATTTGTAATGCTCTTGTAGTAACATAGTAGTCTTGATAGTTTTTAGCCTGCTTCTTTCAAAGAAAGTTTCTCACTCCTTTCTGGAACGACATTATTTTTTCTCTCTAGTTATTAGATTGGTTTTTTTTTGGCTACTCTCTTTTGCTTCCATACCACTCCATTCACATAAAGAGTAACATAACTTTGCGTATCCTGGCTGAAGTCCTAGCAAAAGTGTTGTTACTTTTAAATCTCCAAAAATATGTCATACTATCTCATTTTCAGTACAAATTTGATCTTAATTCTTCTATATGCGTAGTATAAGCAAGAGATATTTATTTTAAACTTGCTTAGAAAGAATCAATTAAAAGCCTTCATTCTTCAGAATTGAGGACCTTGGTGCAAAAAGGGGATAAATTATTATTGTCCCAATATCGAGTTATGTATGCCATTTGAATGTATTGTAAATTAGGTGTCGTTTGATGTCAGAATGGGACAAGTTATAATTTCATAATGAAGTTAAAACTACTTTTGACTCATCCCATAACGCGTCTTTGATGCAAGAAGGCGATAAATCCAATCCTTTTTGCATCAAGGTCCTCAATTGTGTAGTTGTTCATGCTCATGTAATAAAGAGACCACATGGTTGCAGTGCACTCACTGATTTTGTTTTGAAGAACATGGTTCTAACTCTAGTTGTCGTTGATGGAAAAGCATACTTCAGTTTCTTTTCCAAGGAGGTTTCAGTTTTCCAGTGTTGAAGCTAACAATACAGCCTGCATTTTGGATCTCGAATTAGATCATTGAATTCCAGCTGACTAATCGAGTGAGGTTTTATTGTCTCTCCTACAAAATCTGAGTCTTTGTCCTCTTCATGTCTTATCATCACTCTGGAACTTTTTACCGTTTGAGATGGCACTGGAATGGAAAACTTTGAACTGATGATGGTAGCTATGTAATTTTACAAATACTATACTGCTATAAAAAAACACAGCCAGTATTTTAATGAAATTATCGGAATTTGTCAAACTTAACATATGAAAATGAACAAAAATTCTGATGTTTTAGTTTTCATTAATGGCGTTAAATTTAAGGGATTTTTCACAACTTTTAAATCTGTTTACCGTATAAGAAAAATAATATTTTTTATCAATCCGAAGAAGACCACAAGGATCTAAGTAAAAACCAAAATATCTGAATTTTTGATCATTTATATTTAATTAAGTGACGAAAATTCTGATAATTTTATTAAAATTGCTCAATAAATACTTAACATCGGGTTATTTTTGAAATGCAGTAAGTAAATAATAATAGATTTTCATGATAGGTTCAGCGAGATCCATAACAGATGGCGTCTGAATTTTAATGACGTTTCAGTGACTAACAGGAGTTTTAAAGTACCCAATATATAAGATTCATAAAATGAAGTAGAAATGTTAGTTTGCAAATAGGTTATAGAATAAAGCCATAAAGTTAAAAATTATTGATGGGAAAGAACAGAAAAGTTGGTTCAAAATTTGGACAAAGTGTATTCCAAAAATGTTGCATAAGGTATTTTCGACCTATTATAGTTTATGAAATGGTACACAATAACTTTATGGCGAATTCACTTTCCTACTAAAACTTTGTTATTGCATTTTGAAAAAAAGGATTATGTTGTTAATTGACTATCTCAATTTGTCCTATAACTTAACCGTTGTCGAATACAAAACTTTTTTTGGAAAAGTATGTCTTTTTACACAACGTCTTCGTATTTTAAGTTGCTCTGACAACAAATATCTTTTTAAATATTACAAGTGACCAATATTCTAAGCTAAATATTTTTACCTACCACTACAGATTGGTTTGTTAAGAAAGTACATATTATTAAATTAGTAAAGATACCCCACTTGTAAAAACCATTTCAGAAGAAAAATCACGCTTCTTAATTGTTTATCAATTTTTTTTGTAAATATCAAGGTCTGTTATTGTTTATCCTTTCATTACACATTCCAGTAATAATTGCATCAGTTCTCCGTTGATACACTATTTCAGTTTTTTCCCCGACGTCTAATAACGCACTTCAATATTCTCAGAAACATTACCAAACATTTGTCTGAATGTCAGATGCACCGACGTCACTGCGAATCTCCTCCAAAAAAATCGGCGCCAACACTTTCCCGAATAGTGATCGTAGTAAACACAATTTTTTCGACGAAAAAAATCATCCGTTCATTTCGTTTAAGGGCCGTACCAAGTCGTGAGAGAGAATATTTCATTTAATAGGCTCCATCCTGTAAGCGGGTCTACGTGAAAACATTGCTCTCAATGTTCCGGAGTGAATAAGATCGAATGATAAGTGCGTCCTATTTTTAACGGCGATTTTCGATCCGGTCCGCGTCCCGAACTGTGGAAAGTGCACAAAAAATGTACGGAAACGCACCGCGTGACCAATAAACTCAAAAAATGCTGCAAATCACGAAAATGTACAATAGTGTCACATGCACGTAACTGTAAAATTTTTCAACAAAACAGGACTAGCAGAGAGGATTAGAAAAAAATTAGTTTCAACGTCCTGGAAAACATGAGTTCGAGAGAGCTGCAATAGGTGAGATGGCTTAATTCAGAGGCGTGCATTGGGGAATCGAGCCCCAATCGGGCCCTTCACTGACACTGTAATGACGTCTAAGTGAGCTAATTTGCCGTCTGGGTGAAAAAAGGTAAAACGTTGATGCGTCGGTGTCAAAATCGCTTCGCAAAAACAATCGTACCAAGAATCCGAAAATTAGTAGGTAGATTTGGAAGAAAACTGTGATAGAGCTTCGACCCTGAGTCTAAATATAAAATTTCGTTTGGATCGGTTGGGGTATTTGGGTACTATAACGTCATTTTTAAGTCACTGCTCGCCGTGACCATTAATAAAAAAGTAATTATTTATTTGTGTGGATAACCGGTTATTTCATTTTTCCGACAATTATTTAAATTCAGTTATTGAAAGAGAGGATGAACTGGGCTGGGAAAAACGTATGAGTAGAAAGCGATTTACTGTTTTCACGTTTTTTTTTAATTTTATTCGAATTTTTTGAAAGGGAAAGTATTAAGTTCCAAACGTGGGATAACTCACTCTTGCCTCTGTTGGAAGTTATTTAAAAGATGCAAATTTTCCCAATGTTTAAATAGTTTTTTAATGTTTGTAGAAATTGCTGCAAAAGATGCAATAATATGTGATTTTCTGATAAACATTTTTTTTTAATTTCGGAAGTTGCTGTTAGATTATCTCAATCATCAAAAATTTCAGGTTCTTGACTGAAAGTTTCTATTAACAAATAATTAAAGAATTCAAAATGACTTGATCTACTATTGTTTACATCATACATTATTTGCTAAATAGGTGATAATTCAACCATTGCGAGACTTTACCGTTTATTCGTTACCGATGATATTACCTAATTATTAATAATATTAAAAACGGGACTACAGTTTATTTTTAAACCAGGAGGAGCGTTAGAAGGCTGCTAGTAATGCTACCTTTGCTTTCTTTCAAAGAAACATTTTACGCTACATTTCTTAATGTTGAAGCAACAATACTAATATAACCATTTTCTGTCTAGATGTCAGATGTCCATTGCTAACAACATAAACTGACGAAAGAAATTATTTCACAGTATTCTTATGTTCTTCTTGGTTTAAAAACGGTCTATATTTAAACCTTTTGATAATGTGTGCGTTAGGACTCCCTTACGTTTATTAAATTATTCAAGGAATTTAAGTCGAATCTCGACAATTTCGTGACTTTAATTGAGTTGTTTACAGATATTCTCTAAAATTCCAAATATATCCACTGCAATTTAATATTTTATTATTTTTTATTGGGGAATTTCATTATAACATCATTCAGTTGTCTGTTAGTAATTCTTAGTAAGTAACCCTTGTAATGCAAGTGAATTTGCTGAACCAAAAATTATTTTTAACAAATAATTTTCATGATTATAAATAATTTAATTAATTTATTTGTAGTAACGTTAATATGTGCGTTGATGTTGTAAAATTAAATTCCCATACAACTAGTAATCATCACAAGTTTTAACTTTCATTTTTCAAAAATTAATGTACAAAGAATTGAATTATCTTTCGTATGATGTAGTGGACAAAATTGCATTTTTATACAGCTTGCTCCGTGTTAAGTAAGATTTTATACGGACGTATTATAATATATCTATCAATTAATTGGTATTCGTAATGATAAAGAAATGCTATGACGATTTACTTACAGTTTCTTTAACAAGTTCTTGAAAAAACTGGTTTTCATATAACCACTGTTTTAATTAATCAAAAAGATTATTCGCCAACGTTATTCAATTAAGGTGGGTTTGGTAGGTCTAGAAGTGAGGTTAGAATTATTGAATTTTCAATCCAAGTTAATGTACAGTGCAGATAAGCTTCAAAAGGTAGAAATCGCAAACCACTGGCATGAAGGTATGATGACATATACTTTTCATAATTTATTATGTTATATTAAAATATTTTCAAGCGATTTTGCTCATTACCAAAAATTTCTTAAATATGTCTCCTCATTCGGTATTAAGTAGGCTACAGTGTAACACTGAGTAAATGTTTCTTAAAGTTGTAATATTTAAATTAACTTGGATTGAAAATTGATTGAAAATAATTCTAACCTCACTTCTAGACCTACCAAACCCACCTTAAGCGGAATCTACTGTATTACATTTCTAAATTAGTTTCATTTGAAGAGGTGTCTTTTTGTTTTCGCACTGTCGTACCTTTCGACTCTCTAACATAACTCGTAGAATAACTGGAAAGAATTAGATGTGATAGTTACTACCGAGCTCAATAGAGGGCTTTAAAACGGTCGCTGAAAATTTTTCTATTTGTCAGGTCATATAAGAGAAGCTTGTTCTTTTAATCTAAGCAGCCGTGCGTTCATTCAATATGATCCAATTTTATTCTCATGTGACCGCTGATTTTACTGCACATGCGTGATGACATAATTATATTCGTTCGATCTGTATGCGTTTGGATTTTGAAATCAACATAATGTATGCCTGTATTAACACTTAGGGTAGGTTTATCAATATGCAGTTAAATTTAACTGATAGCTAATAGCAATCGTTGCTGAAGGTACAACAATTGTTTCTAAGCACTTTAACTGTCAGCTGTTAAACTGGCAGATCAGGAAATAACTACAAATAGTTTACAAAGCAAAGGTATTATGATTTTATTATTATATGCAAGTTTTTATAATTAATGAAAACATTTTGATGTTTCGAAATGATGTAAAACACCAAGACCGGTTTATTTCCGCAGTGCGAAGGTTAATATTGATACATGTCGTTTTTGAACTAATTAAGCAGCTTAATTAAGCAATTGTGGGTACAGTTTTTTTTTAACTTTATACCATTTCGGTAAAGAAAACAAAGTATTCAATATAAAACAAAATGCATAGCCTCCTAGAGAATAGAACTTTCCGATTCATAAGACAGCTATTCCGAAAATGCACTAATCCAAAATTCCAGAATTCGAAAAATAAATACCTCAATAATCGGAACAAAAGTAGTGCAACCTCTATAACCCAAACAGTTTCAACAAGTCTTAATCGTTAATTTTGCTGAGTCGGTTTTATTGTTTACACAAATCGTTTTCCTTAGAAAATAGACCTTGAAAGCTCACCTGGGTAGAATGTAAAAAACCACAATTAAAGATTTTTACTGTACCTAAATTATATTCAAGTCGCTAATCCGAGACCAATTAGTTCGGATTGGCGAGGTTGTACTGTATTTGATACAGTTACAAATAGTAGGAAATCACATTATTATTTTGTTTTATGACAATTCAGAATTTTGTATCGAAAATTGAGAAAATCGTTAGATTATTTACACTTCACAAACTTGATTTTTTAAAACAAAAAATTAGTTCCTCAATTATATCCAATTAATCAGCATAATAGAATTTGCCTTGCGCTTAACCTCTGTGAGATTTAATTATTAAGAAAATCTATTTTTAAACGGCAATGAGACTTGGAGATAGAATAATTCCTAATACGACTCTGCCAGAATGGCACCCAGAGACGCATTCCTCGAATTCGATTCTTCGTGCAAACTGTTTTCAGGTCACATTTGAAATTCCCCTTTACGCAAGTACAAGTTTTTTAGCGCCCCTTGCAACTCCATGCAAGGACGAATATTTTTACAATCGAGTGACGTTCGGAAAGTTACAACTGCAATTTGATGTAACACGCACCTTCAACTTAATCGATTCGAACGAACTAATTGTAAAAAAATCACGTTTCCATTGATCTGATCTTATATGCGTGATTGTTACAAACGTACTTGGAATAATTGCCTAAAGGGGCCGGCTTTTAGAGAATTGGACTTGCATCTAATTTTAGCGGCACTTGATTTGTGTGCATTTACACACACATACACACACGCACACTTCATGAATCTGTACGTCACGGTCATTAGCGTCGGGGTTTATTTTACGATTATTTGCATCCAATTTACTTACACGTGGAAAGATGATTTGTTTGTTTTGTAGCAAATTATGCGGATTTCAAAATATTCGTTGAAAATTTACGGACGAAATTAAGTTCATTCAATGAGTAGAATTGGTTTGACGCAAATACAGGGTTCCCCAACGTTAGTGGTCACTACAAAACAAAAACTCAATTTTGGAAATATTACTATGAAAATTTGGTTATGCATTCAGTTACTAATAAACTATGATCTGATGTTAAGCCCGTTTTCAGTTGTCATGTCATTTGTCATGGTTTTTTTAGTTTTTTTTTTTCATATATTTTTTATTTATAATTTTCTTTAAAATAATATAAAAATATCAAAACCCTTTCAGCTTCTTATTGAAATTCGTCGTTATTTCTATTAGAAATCCTGTGATGTCAGTAAGAAACGTCATTTACAACTTTCAAGTGTTTCAACTGTTGGAAAATTACAAAGCTTTTGGAAGAATCAAGATGGATCGGAGAGAGAAAGTAGTAGCGACGCACGTTCAGTATCAGGGGCATATTTAGACTTTGAAAATTCAGATTTACAAAAAGTCACTAAATCACTAGCTGGCTGTTCGCTTCGAATAACTGAACACAACTACAGTGGGATCTCAATAATCCGAATTAATTAAAACCGCGGTAAATAATTCGGATTACTAAAGCGAGACAGTTTTTTTGTTGAAAAGACATTTAATGCGAAATAACTAGAAAATAGTACATAAACAAAAATTAATTAAAACAGAAACATACTTATTACATTTTATATTATTTTGTAAAGTACTTTGTAATTGTTGTTTGCTCGATCCTTTCCTGGTTTATTATAAAAGCCGTTTCTTTTAACCTTTATGTACAAGAACATCATGTGGTGGATTATTAATTTCTTCTGTCCACTTTATGCGCACATTGAAGCTTTTAACTGCATCGTCATTCTTAACAGTATGGTTTGTACTATTTAACTCTGGACCTTCGTTATCATTATCATGATGTTCGTCTGTATCATTTACATCTTCCAGTGGTAGCAAATCTTCATCATTTTCAAGTCAGTTACTTATTTTCACGCTTGTAAGATTTTCTTCAGTGAGCATTATTTGAAACATCTGTTAAGTATTAAATATTGTTTAGACTAAATCCAAATTCTACAGCCACGCCGCGCAGCCACAGTTATACGGAAATACGTCTGCTGCGCAGGTTCAGTAGAAATTGTATGCAGTCTACCTGTCATCTATTCAATTAAGGGAAGCAGATTGTGCCGCAATTGACTCAGAGGAATTATATCTTTAGCATCATCTTCAGTGTCTGGGTCGTTATTTGTCACATGAGCCATAATTTTGTGCAGCAATTCTGCAAGACTTCGGGGTAGACATTTTCTCAAGCATTGCATAATAGACGTACAGCATGCTTCAAGTTAATGGTTTTTAATAACTTAACAATGTTCTCTTTGTTATTAGAGAAAATATAGGTTAACAAACTTTTCCGATAAAATAATTTCGTCAGTCTGATGGCATTTTGATCCATAAGTTGCAAAAGTGCTGTACAATTTGGTGGAGGAAATAATGTTGTAAATTGTCCATCCTCACTAGTCAGCTCTTGAAAATTGAGACTTCTTAAATGCCGGAGACGCCTAAAAACGCAGGTTCGTAATACCGAGCACTATCAAATCCGGATTATAAAGTACACAATGCAATTGAAATGCTTGACCGAATTATTGAAGAATCCAGTATAATCAAGGTCCGGATTATCGAGATCGCACTGTAATATGAAAACAGGGTAATGTGATAGCACAGGTGAATCTTTCACCAAAAGCTTATTAAGAAATACGAAGAAGTCATTATGGGTTAGTCCGAATCTGATAACCCCAGATTGCAGTGAAACCTGGTTTACGACCACCCATAAATACATATAAATATATTATTCGGTCATCATTTGCGGTCGGGTAAATTTATCACTCTAAGCTATTTTAAATCGTAAATCTTTTTTGGAAGTTTTGGTGATTTTAGTGTTAATCGATTTTTAAGTTAAAACGCTTTTAAAAAATGTAAAACCATATAACATTTTTATGGCATGCAAGATGAAATTAAATGCTGTAGATAAACCCCCCAAAACGTTTAGTCTTGATGTTTCAAAAATTATACTTTTTTGATATCACCAATTTGTGGTTGTGAAATAAACAAAATTTGAAGATACTTTTTTAATACTTGGGACCAATTTTGGAAGTGATCATTACCGTTGGAAGACCTTGGACACCCGGTAAAAACTGTAAATTTACAAAGAAACTTTAACATAAAACAACCAAAACATCAATTTTTGAAATTTAATTCTGATCATTGCAAACATTTCAAGTGGGTAATTTTTATTCGTTTTAAGTAAGGCGAAACCAATTTCGTAATAATAGTTGTTTCCTGACAGGATTTTTTTATTTTCATGATCAGAAAACTTTTCTTATTTTGATCGGTTCGGTGTGGGTTTAAGGTCAATTAAAAAGGCCATGATCAAATTTTCGAGCAAATCAATCAATAATCAAGGGTACTTGCTACACTCATACACACTTTATCTAATTCACTGATAAAATCCAGAAATACTCAATTGAAGGAAACTTGCTTGTTTCCTGCAAATAGCTAATATTTTTACAACCAGTTATAAAAGTTGCGCCGGAAATAAATTAACCGGAAAAATTTTACGATGAGTTCGAAGAAAAAATTTCCAGGAAAATTTGGTCTGCAAAATTTAAAATTACATCCAGTAATCATCGTCTGAAAACGTTAAGTGCTCGGAATAAAAATAATGTAACTACCCATTAACGCTGGTAATGAACAATTTTTATATCTCAATTCAATTTCGAGATAAATACATTTTTACGATCGATCGCAGTGTGTCACGGTTTTGAAAGCCATAACCAATTCTAATACAATTTCATATTTATGCCCAATTTCACTTCGCAAGACGACAATTAAATTTTACACGGATCAATTAACAATGAAAAACACCGAACCAAAACTTAACAAAGTTATCAAATTGTAATACAGCAGGCTTGCGTTGGTGCGAATACCGCTAATACGAATGATTTAATAGTGAGAACATCAAAATGTTTTTATTTCATGTAGTGCGAACAAGTAACACCTGCTATAAAGTAAACAATGGTAATTTGACTTGTGCCATTTGCTTGACACGTAAATAACGTTTATAAGGAAAAAACCTGATGTGCAATACATTTATAGATAAATTAAATTTATTTTACTTTTTATTTGCAGTTCGTGTACGATTGTGTTTTTACATAGGAATTGCATTACCGTGATCCCGGTCTTGTAAAAGTTTCGTCCTAGTCTGTAGAATACTTATTTACGGCAGTTGTAACTTTTTTTACTTAGTTTCGGAAATACGTGAAAGTATTATAGGATACCAATTTATTGGAATATTTTCTAAACAAAATCCAGACAATGCTTTTCTTAAACTAAAAAAAGGAAATATGAAAAAGTATACATTGCATAAAATTTTCAGCATTGCCAACACAATTCTTTAGTTTTTTATTTTTTCAAATTTAAGCCTTCACTAAACAAACGACCATTAGAGTTCGCAATATTTTTTTTGAAAAGAAATTAAAGTCTTGAAGAATTATGTAGCGAAAACTGTATTTATTTTTACAAACAAACTCTGCAAATTAATTGTTTGTTTAGTTGTTTCCACAGAAAGCATGTACTCCTCCAGTCATTTTTATATTTCGTCCAGATATTGGTATCAAAAAACACTAACTTGAGTAAACCTTCCAGTCAATGTGGTTTAAACGGGGAACGGTACTACTCTTTTAAGCCACATTTTAAGATTTGTTGCAATCTACTGTCTCGATGAAGCTAGTTATTAACTAAAATGTCAAAATTTTTCAAATCTTGCGTAACGTTTTACGCGTCCAAATTTAATTTTTTTTTTTAATTCATATTGACTTATTGCTGACACTTAAACACAGGTCGCTATCGTCATCTTTTTTTAAAAACATTACAGTTTCCTCAGTATTTAATTAAAATTGTTACTTCACGTTGGACCGAATAGGCAATTTTTCATAGCTCCTGATTATATTCAGTCAGTAAGGATTGCAGTACCAAAAATGGCACTAATAGGTATGCCATAAATTCATAAAGTTTACTGAAAACTGCATTTTGTAAGAAAGATGCAATGACAGATTTGTGGAAATAATATTTATTTTTTGGATCTATTGTAAATCATTTCAGTTTCGATAAATTAATTAATCTACAAATTTTAAAGTTTAAAAAGATATTGGCAGACGAAGTCTTGAGCACTTAAATTGCTTGTCTAACAAAACTTGGTACGGTCCTCCCCTTTGGACCAGGGTCGTTAAATGCATTCGCGGGAATTGATAAACTCGTTGCGTGGCATACATTATTTTTTCAATCTCCCCAATTGGAACACATTTTTCAGGCTTAGCAAAATAAATAAAATTTGAACGAACTGCGCAAAGTTTTTGTAGAAAGGCGCGATTTCAAGTTAAAGTTGCGACGGTGCATGGTAATGCACATAACAATTTCACATCCTAATTTCAATACAACTTGACATTGAGGGGCCATCCGAAAATAGGACCCATATCAAAAAATGGTGTTACCAGAAAATACAGAGTCTTAAGCGAGTTCGTCTTATCGAGGGTCTACCGTACTGTAAATTTTTCAATTTTTCTTCTCTAATTTATTTTAAAAAAAAACATTTGGATTTTTTTATAAAATGTTTACTTTGGAACAAGCAAGAACTTTTTTGTAAAATTGAAAAGTTGAATTTATTTCTGTACTTCAGTCCATCTAGCAACTCACTGTACCTATGTCCAATTTTGAACGCTGTGATTTTTTTTTTCTGATTTTTTTTGTTTGTGGCAATGATTACCTGCTCTAATTACCCAATTAACTAGGGTGTCACAAACCCCGCCTCACTGCTGATCTGGCAATTTGGAGTGGCACTAAGTACTACATTTTTATTGCTTTTATTTAGAATCATAAATCGAAAAGTTTTTCAACTTAATTCGATCTACATTCGGAACAATTTCCTTATAATCTTACACAAATGTTGTTATTTATTTTCGTATTGTTAGTTAGATTCAACCTGTGACGACAACTTTTTTAACATAACTATACACCGTTAGCCAAAATTAAGTTAAACGCAACCCTAAATGCAAAGCACCTAAAACCCCTGACTACTATATTTAATTTTATTGAATTTAGCTAAATTATTGTCGAAATGATAATATATTAAAATGATGAGACAGACAATAGACAAAACAATAATGGACTGATTATTTAATGTAGATAACAAAACAATTAATTAATTAATTAATTTGTTGTGTGTTCAGTAAATCAAAAGTAGTGTTTGATAACGCTTCTCCGGGCAATGATATTTCGATAGATAGTTATTCGATAATCCGTCCCTGCAGATTTAATTAATCTAATGCAGGTTGAAATGCAATCCAAACAACTGAAGCCGCACATACGCAAAGGCAAAAATGCAAAATCATGACAGAATGCTAATGTGTGTTATCGCAACATTTTAATCAAAGCTCGAACATATGTAATACCGGGAACGAACGTTTTTAAACATCGCAGATGCAAATTTTCTAATTATTTCGTGACGTTTTAATGGTAAAAGCGATGAACAATATTCGGAGAACACCGCGTGTGCGATTCCGGAACATTATCGGGGGCGGCCGTAAAACTTGTCCCCTTAATGTTTTTTTTTAAATACGAATAACGTCTCAGCAATTAGCAATTTTTATGAACGGCGCACAAATGTGTTTATTTTATTCGCTTTTATTGCCGTAATAAACTTGCGCTTAGTTGCAATTATTACATAAAAGCATTCGTTTATGAATGAAAGCGCACACAATATAATTAAAGGCCACATTAACAGGAGAATGTAATGGGCACAAACTGGCCCATTCAAGCTGCTGAAACTTAAAATGTAAAAAATCGTAAATTTTACAAACTCATAAAATGTGTATTTTTCTGCAGCTGTTAGCAACTACAGGATATTTATACTCTTAAGTCTTGAAGAAATTGTAAATTAATTTTGAAATTAATTTTAATTAGTGACAAATTATCATTTCTGATATTGAAGCGATGCTTTCATTTAAAATTGAAGCGTAATAGAATATTGTTTGTTTCCAATTAATTATTTGGTAAAAGTAAGATTAAAAATTAATTTTAATATTTAATTATGTACAGGGTTCCCCAACGTTAAAAACCACAAAAAATCCTTCATACTGATATTTCTAGGAAAATTTTATTACTTATTCGGTTATTAATAAGCTACGATTTGATATTAATTCTGTTTTAATTTTTTATCATCTGGCGTCGCGACGCTCATTTAAGTCATTTTTCGTGGATTTCTTGAGCTTTTTTCCCATAATCTATAGTTTTTTAACGGGAACGGATACGGAAAAATTGAAAAAACGTAATTTTTTTGTTTTTACGCATTTGATAACTGCATTATTTTCTGAGCAATTTCGATTCCGAGAGTTCTACAATAAGTAACTAAAAGTGTCCCAAATTTCAGGATAAAGACAGCGAAGTCGTGAGATTTACACAGAAAGTCAGTAATTTTTTTTTGCATAACGACTTTTAAGTATAAAAAATATAAAAATTTGAGGATTCTTTAATCAATAGCTCAGAAAGACTTAAAATTAAATGTGTGCAAAATCTGGTTGAAATGCGTTGAACGGTTCTCGAGAAAAGTGTACTTATGTAATACATTGATCCTTATGGAAGCTGCCCAGCGTACTCGACCTCCTTAATGTAAAAATATCAAAGCCTTATTAGCATTGTAAAATTATAAAGATTTTTGTGGAAACAAGATGTCCCAGAAATGCGAGGTAGTAGTATTAGAGATGTATTTAGGTTTTGAATTTTCAGATTTACAAAACTCACTGAAATACTGGCTGTTGTTCATTCCAAATAACTGAACACAACTAATATGAATTCTTTATAAATAGAAAGTGTTTATTTTTAGCCCCAACCTGATAACCCCAGGTTATAGTGGAGTCTAATTTACAACTTCCCATACTAAGCATACTAAGCATACCGCAAAAATTCAGGAGGTTATTATTGCTTGGGTTATTTGAAGCTTTTTTATCCCTTGATAATTTACGAAGATACAAGGCGATAAAAACTTTACGAAAAAAAACATTTATGGCTTCATGTTATATTTAAAGATTTTTAAGTAACAAAAACTGCTGAAAATGCTACCACTAGGATGTATCCAATAATCTCCTCATTGACTGTCGAACTCTTTCAAAAACACCAAGATTGTTTCTTATTGCATTACACCCATCAATTATCGCCTTGTATCTTCGAAGCAAAACGTCTTTCCCCAAATTATCAAAGGACAAACAAATCTGAAAATAGCCCAAGAAATAACTCCCGAAATTTTCGCCGCATGTTTAGTAAACACGCTGTATAATTCGGTCAACATTTCCGGTCGGGTAAATTTACCACTCTAAATTATTTAAAATTGTAAATCTTTACAGGAAGTTTTGATGATTTTAAACAAAAATATTTTTGTGACTTGAAAGATGAAATTAAAAGCTGTGGGCAAATTCCACAAAAATGTATTCTTGATTTTTCCAAAACTATACTTTTTCACTTTTTTACGGCGTCAAGTTCGTCATAAAAAAAAAACTAATACCACCAGTTTGTGGTCATGAAATAACACAATTTTGAAATAATAAATTTAATATTAGAGGCTAATTTTGGGAATGACCATTAACGTTGGAGGACCCTGTACAACATAAATTTTTAATTTACTTAAACATAAACCGTTTTGAAATGCAAAGAAGAATATTCAAAATTTGTTATTAAAATTTTTCCGGAGCAAAGATTTTGATAATTAATTGAAATTTAACTAATAATTTCTAATAGCCATTCAAACGACAAATTCTACATTTAAAAATTTAACTGTTGAGACATTTAGAGCAAATCTAGTTGAGTGCCACCTGTTGCGCGGATTTGCCAGAGGTTGACCACATTGAAACAAGAATGGAATCAGTTTTTATCAATGTTACAAAACAATTTAGCACTCAAGAGTTTCTATTGCATACATTTCTTTTGAACTGTTCATTTGTGCAGCTTTCATCCGTATGTAACGTCATTTTACATTTCATCAGCTCAAAATTACATTAATAAAATCAATGTTTGATGAAAAGTTAATAAAACAAAATTGCTACATTTACAACACCCACCCTAAGTAACATTTTAGCGGTAACATATGGCACATTGAACAGACCATTAATATTATCAGATAACGTTTTATTTTGCTACTCATTTTAATTTAAATAAATAAATAATTTAGATTCATAAAAGTCCTGAAAGTGATGCTCATAAAGTTCGTACATCTGTTGAGAAAATCGTTCCCTAGTGCAGAAAATAAACTAACTTAACCTCTGACACACAGTTCTTTTAATTTCTATTGCGTCAATTGCTGAAAAATTGAATTGCTGCCTCTATTTTCCGTAAACGAAAAATTCTTTAATTTCAGAGACAGTAAAAACATTGCCGCAAATTTGAGGTATTTGTGTCACATTATAACATTGCCAAAACTATTTCACGTTTTTTTATGAAATTAATCTGTGACCTACTATGATACAGAATTAAAATTATGTGAATTTATAAATAAAGGCTAAGACTACTGAAAACAATAGAATCGAGCTAATTAATAAAGACAAAACTTGAAGTTTCCATCCGTAGAGATGACATAATATTTGACATATTAAGATGTTACAAAGTTCCCGTTTTGTAACTGAAAACTTGACAAATAAGCAAACCCCCAGCGTTGACAGCTTTAATTATTTTCGTAAACACGTTAAATTCTGAAAATGTGACACGTGACATATTTATGACATATGACACATAATTTCATGACTACGGAAATAAACTCTCAATTTTTTCGGGCGACAATGATGCTGCTGTCTTTTTTTTTCATCTCATAGTCGGGATTTCCGTGATTTCTAATAGAATTCTGGAAGTGGCGGCGAACTTTTTCCGGTCCCTTTTATGCTCATAGGGAATTTAACTAATTAGCGAGCATTAAGAAACGCTTGATTCGAGTGCTCTCTCCCCTCCCCTCTGGTCGACTAGATACAAAACTGACGCTGGGCATTAACGTAAACCAATCTTTCTCGACGTTCGAAAGAATCACGTGCGTGTGTGTTTGTATGTATCCGCTGATTCGAAAGCGCTCGTAATCAAACAAGCCGCGTATCGTTTAACTTCGCCGAGTTTTTCGTTTTGGAAAAGTTGCCATCCCTGTGGAACCGACAGGACGACGGGAATCTTAAAATCGCATCTTCCACGGACATTAAACAACCCCAAAATGTAAGAGATTTTTATTTGTTTTTAAATTCGCGCCAAAATTAGACCCTTTGAGGTTGTTTCGCGCCAAAAATAAAGGTCCTTTTTGTAAAAAGAGGCCGAATTTTTAATTTTGAGTCGCTTCGAGGGTTTGAATGATGCACTTGTTCAGTGTGAAATTGAATTAACGAGACCCTGTTGAGGAATGTTGGTCCTTTTTGAAACTAATCAAACTCACCTGGATTTACAATCGATTTCCCCTATAATCTATATTCATTTATTTAGTACCCGCACTTTGATTTGTCAAGTGTACTAATTAACAAAGTGAGCAGTCATTGTCGCACTGCGATTATTCATTGAAAATGTATTGTTTCGGAAGCGAACCGATTTTCGAAAAATAATTGAAAAGTTTGGTAGAAACTTTTAATTAAAAAAAATTTATGTGGAGGCGCCTCGCAATTGTTTAAAAATTTTCCAAGTTTTCCAAACAGAAATTAAAGTTACTTAAATGTTTTATTAAAAACAAAACACACTGATTACAAACCGATTGGATTAGAAAATCACAATAACTCACTTGTGCTTAAAGTGACCAAAATAAAAAAGTAAGCATTTTTTCATAAATAAAAATTTTTCCAAAATGCTAACTGAGCAAACTGCGGCCGATTGTTGCGTCATCAAGCGGACTGTTGCATGTCGTCGAGCTGCAACGAATTCTCAGATCGAATTCCGAATTCCACCACAAAAAGTCGAGCGGCATTCACAAGAGGTATAAGGTTTTCCGGTCAAGTCGAGGATTAAAACTTGAAGCGCATTTTTATCCAGAGAACGACCCAGTTTAATGCCGATCTGAATTGTGGAAAATATGCGAACCGTTTTCCTAATTAATTGGTGAAAAATTTGAAAAATGCCCAATCCCGTTAGCACTGCGTATCACAAAAAGCGTGACGACGGCAAACATTATAAATTTAATTAGTCAAGACGCGATAATTGAGTTAAAAATAGTCTTTGATTTAAAAATAGAAATTGTGGAAAGAACGTCTACTTGTGCAATAATCTTCTACTATAAACCACGATTGTAAATTGCAGCAATTAACGGCAAGTAGAGCAAAGTAACGATTCAGGGAAATACTACAAGTCACTTAATGACTGTACCTATCCTTTAATCACCGAAATGCGTCAGGTGGGATTTTTCCCGGGACGGATTGAGCAATTTTCGTTATACGAGAAACTCTCCTAATGCAAATTCAATCGCTTGATTTTTGTCTGCTTTAATTCGCCATGAAACTTTCGATTGATCGAGATTTGTGTTCCTGGCGCGCATTTGACGGTAGCTTCGCGAAAATGGTGCGAAATTAATGAGGAAATTTGTACGACATGTTTAAAACGTGATTTTGTGAAATTATTTTCAGTTCGTTGCCATTCCATGGATTACCGGGTTATTCTGGATTTGTGCGGTTACTGATCGGGAACGCGCTAAAAACTTTGCAAGTATTTATTGAGCTAAAAACCCTCGCTCGTGAGTTTTATTTTTTGATGGGAAATTTAATTAATCTCCATATTTAGCTGGAATATGTTAGGAGTTATTGTTGTTTGGAAACTTTTCGAAGTTATATTTATTAATTAATAATTTGCGCATTTTTGATACAGATTTGTGGTAATTTAGATGCTTTTATAAACATTTTAATAAAAAAGAAAATAAATTTTAAGAGAGTAGTAATATATTAATGCAAAGGTAGTATTGTTTTTGGTTAGACTCTTATAAGTCTTCTTATAATTCGCTACAAATTTAACTTTCTTATATTTTTGGTGAGTGTCTAGAATAGTCAAGATATATTAACATTAGTTATTTTATTATTGTTTAAGTAACTTATAATCATCACTTCAAATCGCATTAAATACATTTTTATCAACTCAGTGACAGCAAATCTGATAAATTTATAACTTGTTTATTATTCCAGAAGAGGATTGCGGTTACATAAAAAACATTTTTCACATATGTTTTGAAGTAAACCCCATTCACTTTCAACTAGCTTAAAGTCGTAAAATATAAGTTATCCGGTTAGCCAGTTAACAAAGAATTTGAATGCAGATTTGTATTACTAAAGATTGCTAGAATATACACTACAATACATTGACTCATTGACATTTTTTTACGACATCACGACAATAGAAACTCTACAGCGTTTACTTAACAGTTTACTTATAACTTCACTTTTAATCTCTTTCCCTTTTCATTTCAGTAAACTTTGCATATATTTAAACTATTTTTTTAAGGGCTCTCCACAGACTTTCTCGTCATCTATTTCTTGTAAATCAAAATGCGATTTTCACTCTGAATCATTAAACATTATTATGCACGTCTATAACCTAATAAAACTGTGCTTCTTCTTATTTGTCTAGCTTTCAAGTATCGGGTCAACATGGCATGGATTTCGTAAATTCCATTTATTAAATTCATATTATCTTGTGTGAAATTTGCAATTTTGGACATGCAAGGTTTGCTCATTGACGATGTAGTACTATATCAGTTCATACGAGGGCAAATTTTTATGTAATCTACTTGCAATTAGCTATTATAGAAACCACGCGTAGCATTGAACAAATTTATGTTTCTGTGCTGCTACCTTCTATATATGTTTTTTTTCTAACCGGTTCATTCCCTCAGACAACATTTCTTTTGGCAGAGCTTCGCAATATTCATCTATAGCACTTTTCAGTTTATCTGCATCAAACCTTCTTACTGTGAGACCTATTTTATACATTTTTAACTGAGAAGAAATTGTAGAGTGCTAAATCTGGACTGTAAGGTGGATGTCGCTGCTCAGTGAATCCACATACCTTGTTATCATGCCAAAACAAATCTCTGGTGGCTAAAAACCCTTGTGAAATCAATTCTCATCATCTAATTTTTCATCAAAAGCTGCTGCTTATTTTAATTTTGTTTTAAACAGCTATTTGACACACACTTTCATTTGCCTAGGTGACACCACCAAACTAGCACCTTTATTCACAGTTTACACAATCCTTGCCTCAACAAGTCACCCGGATCTTGAATCATCCTGTATTGGCATCTTCATACACTGCGGTCAGTCCTTCAACAATGACTTTATGATTCTGCGATAGTCAAGTTTAACATTACTCATATGCAACAGGCGTTCAAAACAATCGCTGATCAAAACGACTAGTCTAGTTATTTCATTATTAGCTTATGTTGTAGCTAGTTAATGTCGTCTAGTCTCAATTTTACAATGATGTAAGAAAATGTCTTATATACATTAAAGCGTAGAATTATAATTGATCATTCTTAGTCATGTCCTTCGACATAAGTAAGTTTGAGTTATTAATCCTTCTGACAATTGCAATTAGGGCTATGTTCACAACTGTTTCTTTTAACCCCACGTTTTTATAAACGCACGTTAACAAATTTGGTGGACACAAAATTTGTCAGGACATTTAGTATCACAATAACCCGACAATAAAATATTGTCATTTCATCTTGTTATTGTCATGACAATATTTCCTGATATATTTAAGATTATTGCGAAAAAATGTAATTCGAAGTTACTTAATGATTTTTAATAAATTTGAAAATCTTTAAAAACACAAGAAACATCGATTTAAAATGATTCAACTTGAAAAGCCAGGGAAATAAAAAAAAAGTTTCGTAACCTGTTTATAGTAAATTAAATTCTGCACAAGGTAGATCTCTGGACAAATCATGATAATTTCAAGGGTAACAGCGACAAATGTAATTACCCCCAAAACATAAAAGTAATTTTCAAATTTTTGTAACTTCAGATTTTAAATCTTCAATTTTGGTATAAAAATTATTATTATTATTATTATTAGAATTTGTTCAAGGGTGCCTCCAAATGTTGGCAAATTCATATTATTTTGAAACCTGTCACATTGCAAATTATATAAATTTAGTTCCTTTGATCTTTTTCGCCAACTTTGATCAATCCGATTTATAAGTTTATTTTCAAAGTTACAAATAATAAACAAAGTCAAAAAAGGAGATTGGTCGTGACACAAGTTGAACTTGGTAATTGTGTCTCGTATCGCTAGAAAACTTTCCCAATCCGATTCATGAATTTGATTTATTCGATTCACAAAAATTCCGTGATCGAAGATAGGGTCATCCAATAAAAATTTCTTAAATAACTAATAATTACCAACCGTCTATTTGCCTTTATAAATAGACATAAGGAAGCAATAAACAATTCAAATTGGCTGTGAAGTTGTATAAATTTATTAGAAACCGCATGCGGTTTATCACTTCCTCTCTTTTACTATCAATGTCGTCCGTATTCGAAATCTCAATTAAAAAAAAAAAAAAACAATAACAAAAACACGCGGAACTCCGATCTGTGTCTTTCATGGAAATTATATAGAGCGACCAATTTTTTGCGCGTGCATTTTTCTATTTAATTAAACTTTCACTTCGCTCGATGCAACTGAATAAGAGAACCATAAAAATGATGTGAATCCGACCACTAGGTTCATTACACTTTGAAGATGTAAATACCAGATTTAACTAACAACGCGTTGTTTAATTGATTGCGGTTTGTTAATGCGTGAAATTTCCGAAATATTATTTAAACAACCACAACGAAAATAAAAAAACCTTATTGGGTTAGAATTGAAACAATTCACTCCATTAAGTATCGTCGTTATTCAAGGTGATTTAAAAAAAAAGTTGGGAGAACTTTATATACTTTTAATTGTGTATCAAACGCGCCTACGTGCGCTTTTTTATCTTGAAGTTTCACTGAAACGCGATTTTCTAAAGAAGCACGAACAATTAATTACGGAGAGGCAAAAAATCACAAATATTCCGGTTGGCCGTGAAAATAGGAAAAAAATGCCAAGAGTAAGAAATTTTATAAAACCTCATTTGCAGTAAACGTATTAAGTGAAAATTGTTTAAGTTCATACATTCTCAAAGATTTCATTCTTACATAGTTGAATTTAGGTAAATATTACAGCTATTCATGAAAATTTCAAAGAACACCAAAACGAGAAACTTGTAAATAATTGAACTGTTGCTAATCTTTAAAACGGAAAATTGCCATAATTCTTTGTATTTGAATAATACAAAATGCGAATGACCGAAACGACGGTGACATGCGTTTGCACGAATTATGAGCTGATTATGCAATTATGATTTCAAAGCGGTCACAATTAAAAGAATAATAACAATTTTATTATGATACAAAATTTTAAAAATGAACCCTTTGAAGCTAAAAATTTATGTCGCGACACCCGTCCGTGCAAGCTTATCATTGCTCGAAACGCTTGAGCGGAGTGAGGGGTGATTGAAAACCACAAATCACGTAATTCCGAATTGGTGTAAGTCGGGGGTAGCGTAAGCCGAGGTATCACTGTAATATCAATTTCCTTTTGTACGATACTAAATTTTGAATTTTTAAACGAGTGTGACTGAGTTCATGTTTTCATTATTTTTCGTTGCTAAAATATAATTTCAATAATATCCCTAAACAGTACTGCCTCGATAATCCTGCTCAATTAAAACAATACTTATCGATAGTATCACAATCATCCAGATTATCAAATATTTAGAAAAATGAATTTGAGTGGCCTAAACTCGATATTCTAAACAAATATGGTTGTCGATAGGAGGAAAATTTCAAAGAATGACTAGACCAAAGGGACACTTCCGATGGAAATATCTATCAAGAAAGGTTATTAGAAAAGTTGTTGAAAATGCGAAAATGAAATAGTTTTATGGCTATTTACATATTGCGATTTATTGCATAGTTTCTGATATATTCAAAAAAGATTTTAAAAAAACTAGGTTCTTTGAATATAAAAGAGAAACCTACATTCAACGTTTTATTTTTGAATTCGAGCAGATACACACAGACACCAGTCCAAAAATGATCTAACCAATTTCAAGGATAGTCAAAGTAACTATTTTAGTTAAAATCTCGAAGTAGAACATTTTCATGATACCTACTTAAGTAAAAAGTAAAAAGTAAATAATATTTTAAGAATACAAATTTAGCGATTGAAAAGGTACATTACCACATTGAAAGTAACTTACCAATTGCTTCAATTTTCTTGGTGTGCTCCAAAAACGCATTCTACTTATTATTAACATAAGATATATAGGAGTTTGTCTCGGGATGAGGTTTTCGTACTCTTGCAAACTTCCCTAAGTTTGATTTGCCGAGGAAAAGTCGTTCTTGACAACAGCTTTTGCCTGTCTTTGAAAGTCAAAAACAGTGGCAAAACTTCTGACCCTAACCAAACTGTACCATCATACACCAAATCTCCTTAATCAGTCACTGCTTCTCAAGGATCTGGAATTCATATGAATTGGATAAATATAAACTCTTGCACTAGCAAAATTGAAGACGGAAGATGGGATTATGGGTCCTGTCCACGTTTAACTACATTTAGTGGTGTTCGGATCTAGAATTTAGTCACTGAATGGTTTAGGGAAGCACACTTTCCCTTTCTCGCCTATTCCGATACCCCTGTCGTCTAAGCTAGCTATCCATCCATTCCCTATATTCTAGATCCATGCTTCTTTAGTTAATGTCTCCTAATATTGAACTTGTGTTTAATTTATATTGCATTAGATTGAATGTTTTGCACAGTAAACTCAATGACATAAGATCTTCAACTACATAATTGGCATCAGAATCTTCTTCCTTTTCTTCACTTCTAAATATTTTCCTCTGACTTTTTTTTCAAACCACATATCATAGTTTTTTCACCCAATATGTTAAGCAGACATATCGCTATTTTTAAATTGACACATTTCAAATATTTACTTAAGTCTTCTGGTCAGAATTTTGGGTAACAAATTTTTTCTTAAATAATAGATAATGTGTATTTGATTTATTCATAACAATTTGAAAAAAATAATAGCCTTCATCAAAAATGTACCGCATGATTGAAAAGTTCCATCTTATGCAAGCTAAGAATTATTTTGTAAATTTATGTTGGAAATGATGAGTAAAGGTACCATTTACGGGCATAAAAAATTGGGATAAAGATGACATTTGTAATAAGGTAGCTATGTCAAAAATTACAAATTTTGATGACATAAATTGGCATTTTACAAAAGGGTTATAGGAATTATGACATAAGTCTGCCAAATTAGATATTGTTTTCATTTAACAAGCGTAAAATTGGAAAAACTGACATTTGAAAGTGAAAATTCAAAAGTCTGATACACTATGAAATAAATTTGGATGTCCACCAATAATATATCATACAAATTTGAGTGAATAACTCAACTTTTACAGAATGTTTGATATTACAACGGACGTTACTTTGGAAATGGAAAAGGAAATGGTAGTAATATAAATTTACAATGCCACTTATTGTGAAATTATTATTTTATTTCATTTATGTTGGCAGTAAAGAGTGCTTAATAACAAAACCTATAAAATTTTGACAAAATCGCTTAAATGTGATAGAATTATTAATATTGCAGACAAAACTTTCCTGTTACATTTTCAAATTTTTAAGTAACATTACTAATGTAAACTTAAGCTGTCAGATGTAAAAAGGCAATAATATCAGTGCATTACTACCAACAAAAACTAAAAAAATAATTATTGTACAATCCTCTAACGCTCTTCCTGGTTTAAAATCAGTGCATCCAAGGGTTGGAAAATTATTAATATCTTTCTTATTTGTGAAATTTGAGCATTTTTTCAAACAGCGGCTCACTAATAAGCTCAAATGCCTCACTTAGCTGCAGAAATATAAAAAACTATAAAGGGGAAACATTTTTAGAGCATTGAATGTCACATAATCGACTAGAAAAAAACGAAATTCCGACGACTGCTTTTTCATACTGTTAAGTAATAGGTTTTCTCATGTTAATTAAATAACTGTTAGAAACGCGATTTTTTCTAAGAACAATAAATAAACTGTTTTATATTTAACCTCATTTAAACGTCGGTTTATACTTGAGTATGATTTATTTCATACTCTAATGGTATCGATTCGCCTTAAAGGCACATTTGATACACTCATATAAAGCGGTAGGAAATACTATACACGCCACCAGTCTTGTCATTGCTAGTAATAAACTGAGATTTCTCGCAAAAAATGTAGGCGTGGGAACACGAGATGGATGCAGTCGTGTGCACCTTCAACGCACTTGAAAATAATCGAGCGATCGCTAATTATGTTGTAAGTGGGTAATGTGGTCTGATATGTCAACCTGTATGCAACAATTACTTACCGACAATTAGCGATAGACAATCGAAAACGTCACTGGTGCTCACTTACACGCGTTTCGTTGTAACTGTCTCTTGTACTACTTTCAAAGTCGACTGCGTTTCGAGAAAACCGGCGATTTTACATGTGCAACAGGCATCATTTTAAAAATTACAAACGTTTCACACGTGTTATTATAATGTAATAACGGAATTTTTTATGTCGCACATGAATATTAAAATAAGTAAAAGTAGCAGCAACTCGATCGGATATTTCATTTTTTCGTTTGAAGGATATCGATATAAATAAATCCGAATTGTTTCAGTTAAGTCATTGAATGCAGGAGACATTTGAGTAAGTCACCTTGATTGCACGATTTGATTTTCACTATGCGTTTAAAAAGTTTCATGCATTTCTATTATATTTTGCTACGATTTTCAACACTTTTCACTTATTGGACACTTATGTTACAAAATAATTGGATTACGTGTGGTATGAATATGTTGAAAACCGCAATTGTTCCAACATTGCAATTAACTATATTCGATAAGCAATTTAATGTCTTATTAAAGCGTCTACTTGATGTTTTTTCATTAACCGTTAAAATAATGCTGGTACATAAAACGTACACAAAAAGGCAAATTAATCCTGAATTGCTAATGTTAATATAAATTGCTTTTCATCACTTTACTTTAATTTCTCAACTTAACCACGATTTTTAAGGTTTTACTGAAAATGGATAAAAGAAATATTTTAAAAACAGTTTAAAATTTTCTCCACCAAATAGAAAAATGTTTCATATTACAGTAGAATCACGTTAGTGCGAACACCGATAATCCGAACTACTCATTAATGCGAACATCAATACGTTGATTTGTAATTTGATTTGTGAAACTTGCTTAGAGATGCGAGTAACCTTTACGGAAAATTCAATTTATTTTACTTATTATTCAAAGTTCATGTGCATGCAAACCTGAAATTAAATGCTAATGAGTTTTATCATCATATTTGTAGTGCGTATACAGCAATAATAAATGAATGAAAACATTTTAAGGTTGCAGTTCTGCACAATATTCAGATTATTGTGTATTATCTCTGTATGACGAAAATTTTGCGTGTTCGCATTAACGCGAGTCTACTGGAGTTAGAAAATGTTTGAAAAAAATTGTTTATGCTGTGTAAATTTTCAAGTTAATTCGTGATAACAAATTGATGGTAATGTCAAGCTCAATTTCAAAATGAAGAAAGTAAAAAAGAGAAAAATTCCAAAAAGCATTTAGAATTTCATTTACCGTATTTTCCGGCGTATAACACGCCCCCGCGTATAATACGCAGTTGAAATTTTGAACGATTTTCTTAACTTTATTCATATATTTGGCGGATAACACGCATCTGGTATCCAGATATGAAAAATACCTAAGTACCTAGCTTAAAGACAAGGTTTCTGTAGATACAAAAAGAAATTCCAGTGTATTGTAATAGTTGAGTTATTTATTACGGCTGAGGGGAGGTTTTGCATATCTCAATATTTATAATTTCTGAAGCAATAATTTTTATACCCGGTGCACCCGAAACTTTGAGCTCATTTTTTAATCTTAAAAGTGCGTGTTAGACGCCGGAAAATACGGTAATAAACATTAACATAATTTTTTTTAAATCCTAGTGGGTTGACATTTGTATGAAATTGCCAGTTTGTAACTGTTTTTAATGTTCCCTTGTTCACTAAAATTTTTTTTTTTAATTTTCTTCTATTTACTATTCTCAAGTTCTTAAAACAATACAGTGTGTTTAAAAAGTAGCTGATGTAGGGTAGGCGGTACTTGGCAGTAAATATGTCGATGATTAGTTCATTCTCAAATTACAAATTTGTTTTTATATTTTCACAGAAGCTTCAAATACAAATAATTAATTCAACTTTATCATTTTACCAATCCATTATTTTCAACAAACAAAATTTGAAACTACCTACCTAAGATTCTTCCAAACAAAAAACTTTACAAAGAACTCACAAGTTAATCTTCCAATTGAAATCAGAAATAAAAAACGTCCGATCAATGCCTGATGGGCAATAATTGAGTCGAAGTCACGAGTCGGCATCATTCCGCTGCACTAATTGAGTCCACTTCCGGTGAATTTTTTAAATCGCCATCTATTATTCATCCCATTGTCAAAACAGCCCAAGGCCCCCCCACGAGATCTAATCTGTAAATAAACAATTGATCTAACTTTTCTTTATGTGGGTCACATCCAGGGTCCGAAAATGTCTTCGGAAAGTGATTGTGCGTGCGTACCTTGATTCAATGAAAATCGGAGTGTGATAGGGCAACACAAGGCTGCCACTTATGTTTTATTATCAATTACATATGTCACTTTATTATTTAACATTACTACGTTCGTTCGAATAATATTTACGATAAAAACGAAGGCAATTAGAAACAGGCGCAGCATGTTTAAAACAATGTCCACGGCCGTTTTGATTTGTCGTGGTCTTGGCTATTTATACACTGTCAAAAGCGACTTGATAAATTTAGGGTGAGTCCTGTTTTACTTGTGGATTCAAGAATAAAACTTTATCAAAAATTATTACATTTGCAACTGCCCTAACGTATTCTTCAAGTTTTGGCAATGTCACGCAAAACGTTTTTGCAATAATTCTATGAATTATGAATGTCAGTTTGTGGTTGCAACTGTCATAAAAACAAATTGACAATTGAATTTAATGACTGTAGTTATAATTAACAACTGTCATAAAAAAGTTCTAGACATATTGTGTTATTGATTTAATAACTTATGACTTTAGTTACAAAGTAATAGTAGTATATTATTGTCATTCGGAAAAGAATTGATGTTCTGCTATGTCGCTAATGACACTGTCATAAAAGCAAGCCAACTGACACCATGAATTGAGGATTCTATTTTGAAATATACAACGGGGTAAAAGCTTCATAAAAATAGGTAATTTGATAAATTTAGTATTTGCAACTGACATAAAAACAATGCTTAAACAATAATGACTAGATAAATTTAGGTCGTCGGCTGACGTAAAAAATTCCGCAAAAATAGGTAATTAGTTGAACTTAAGATTTTATTTGCGTACTTAAAACTGGCATAAATTCTCCCTAAAAACTGAATGACTTGATAAATTTAGAATTGTATTTCTGAACACACAGACGTAAAAATTCTAAAAAAAAAACAGGTAATTGGATAGAATTAGGTTAAGTCCTCTTTCAGTTACAGACTTTTAATGTCTTCAATAATTAACACAAAGTAAATCCCGGTTCAGTTGATAAATTTAAACTAAGTATCTGATGACGCAAGAAAATCTTTAAAAGCCACGGATGACTTGATTAATTTTGGATTAGGTCCTTTTTAGGTACAAATTCGTGGACAGCTTTCATAAAACAAAGTTCTAACAGTCCCGGATGACTTGATTAATTTAGGTGTAGGTCCTTTTTAAGTGGAACTGTCACAAAACAAATTCCTAAAAACCTCGGATTCATTTTGGGTTAGGTCCTCTTCAGATGTAAATACTGCAATGTGCGCAACTGTCACAAAACAAATTCCTAAAAGCCCCGGATGAGTTGATTAATTTAGGATTAGGTTCTTTTTAGGTGGAAATTCCGTAATGTGTGAAACTGTCATAAGACAAATTCCTAAAAACCCCGGATGACTTGATTAATTTTCGGTTAGGCTCTCTTCAGATGTAAATTCTGCAATGTGCGCAACTGTCACAAAACAAATTCCTAAAAGCCCCGGATGAGTTGATTAATTTAGGATTAGGTCCTTTTTAGGTGGAAATTCCATAATGTGTGAAACTGTCATAAGACAAATTCCTAAAAACCCCGGATGACTTGATTAATTTTCGGTTAGGCTCTCTTCAGATGTAAATTCTGCAATGTGCGCAACTGTCACAAAACAAATTCCTAAAAGCCCAGGATGACTTGATTAATTTAGGATTAGGTCCTTTTTAGATGAAAATTCCGTAATGTGTGAAACTGTCATAAAACAAATTCCTAAAAACCCCGGATGACTTGATTAATTTTAGATTAGGTCCTCTTCAGATGTAAATTCTGCAATGTGCGCAACTGTCACAAAACAAATTCCTAAAAGCCCCGGATGACGTGATTAATTTTGGATTAGGTCCTTTTTAGGTGTAAATACTGTATCGTACGCAACTGTGATAAAATAAATTCCAGAAAATGAACTAGAGCCGTCCAGATGTTAGAGTCTGCTTCTGTAGATATCCAATAAATGCAATCAAGGCCGATACGTTTAACACAGACAGCATGGCGCGCTCGGCCAAGCCTCCAATATCGCGTATCCGTACTGGCCGGCTGCTTTCAGCCGGCCGGTTGGCAATGACACAAGTAAGCAGGTTAAAAAACGAAACTTTTCCATGCCGCACAAATTTCAACACGCACGAAAAATTTCGAAAAGCTAGACGCGCGGCATCACGTGACGCAATAAAACGCACTCGATTGCACTTGTTGACAGTTATCCAGCCACTTGTTTTTTAAGACCTCACACATTCATAAACTATGACCTCTCAGATATAGCCGCGATCGCGCTTTAGAGTTTAGAGTTTAGTTAACGGGCAAAACCGTCGGCAGCCGGACGAAAAACGCTCTTTTAAAAGTATGTCACCCGGTGTTAATATACTTTCACGATTTATACGAAAGTAAGTGAAAAGGAACGACCACTTTGGGCAGGTGATTTTTTTTCACATGCAATTCCTCATTCCGGGCGATAACGGGGCCGTTCACCTGCTCAGCACTTGCTGAGCGCCAGGAAATAACCAAATCGCGCCAAGAATATTTTTGCCCAGCAATTTAAAAATTCCTTTTCAGTGGGGATTGCTTTTAGTAAGCGTCAACTTATTTTTTTTACCATTTTCTTTTATAGGGTGTCTATAAACGTCTTGTGATTCCAGTAAGCCACAGAAGTAGCTACTTGGGGATAAGGGTTTGAACTAAGGAAAAAAATTAATGTTTATTTTGAATAATCTGCACTTGATCGAAGGCGACAAATGACATTTAACATTTGAGGTTAATTAGTTCGAATCACTGTCGGTCGTAATCTGGTCACAGAAATTTATAGACACCCCGTATGTGTAATTGCGTCGTTTAGGCGTGACTTGAAATGGAAATTGATTTTTGCTGATTTTTGTCTCTTTTGGAAAATGTGCCGTAACAGATGCTGGCGCAAATTGGACCAGGTGTGTCTGTTCGTTATCTGGCTGAGTCCGAGCGCTGTTCCAGAAATATCGCACAGTAACGCGTTTATTGACTCTTATTAATAACTTAATTAACGGCAATTACGGCTTGAAATTCGAGTGAAACACCGGTCTGATCCGCAACAATGTTGTGTGCTGTTTTACATCGATTGCGGACATAATTACGAGATAGGCGCGAAAGGTTATCGCGTCAATTTGTTTCAAATGTCAGCAGAGCCGGTCGATTAGATGTGATTTTTTTGTTTGGAAAATTTTAAAGTGCCATTGATGCACGAGCGGTTTTAAAAACCAGTGTCTGCTATTTTTAAACTCATATACAGGTGCGATGTGAATGAGTTATTTTCGACCACTTTCAAGTGGAATGGTCAGTTTGTCGGATTTGTTTATCGTCTGTTTGTTTTCGACCTTTTGGGAGGAGCCCGAAAAAATAATTGGCGCTGAGAGGTTCGCGCAACTTAAAATAAATTGCAAGACTTTGTACTTCCTTTGCATGTGTGCCGAATTTTGACGAGAAAAAAAGGCGGCTGTTTTTTGAAGTCGGTTTCGTAACGTGATTGATGGCGAATTTTGGGAATTTGTGTAATTAACCTTTTTTTGTGCAATTGTTCGTGCTTTGCAAACGTAACCAGAGTATTGTGAGAAGAAATTGGTTTATTTTTACCTACTGCCATTTTGCAAAATATTATTTGAACGTTTCAAATTGATATTGATCTTAATTGTGCCAAAACAAGTATTCTTGAGACTATAAATAGCATGGATAGGTTATGCAAATTTATAATTTGACTGATGTTATGGATGTTGTTTACCTATATCAAACAATATGTAAAAATCAATAATTTAACTTTAATTAAAATTTAATCAATAATTTATAAACAAGTCTGTGACTCTTTTTTTAAATCTTTGTTTAAAAACAAATAAGAACTTTTTTATTTATGCACTCACATTAGTGATAAATGAAATTTCCGGTTTGTACCAGATCACTAGAAAAACTTGTTAAAACATTTTTTGTTAGAATGTACTTGAGCAGCATAATCGCGAATCTAATTTTAGTCTTGATTTTTTTGAAACCCTTATTTTTGGATTTGATTTTAAATTTACAGAACTTGTAAATCCAACAATTGAAGGGCTTTGGGTAACAAGGCTACATATTAATTAATACTGAGATATTAATTGTTAAAGATTCGGTTAATTCCCAAAATCAAACCTGATGCTTTTTATAACATTTAATGTCATAAGAAATTTGTAATGAGAGTATATTTAACTATGCTGATTTCATTTTTAATATAAGAAACAAAAAACTGTAATTTTAATTATTTATTACAAAAATTGTGGCTTATATCCTTTTTAATAAAAATATAACATTATGTTTTCTTACAAGTTAGCTTTCATCTTCACTAATGTCTGAAAAATTGTTGTCCAAATTTTCGGGTTCATTATCTGTTACCTCCTCAGTGGTTTTTCCTGGTACACCTAATAGCAGCCACTATTTCTTGATAATAAATGTGATACACTGAAGAAATGTAGGAAATCAGTTGTGCCAGATTTTCAATTTTTTTGGATTTAGTAGAATCGGATTATTATACTTACACGTTCAATGATGGTCGTGATATGCAATATGACCGATGAAACTTACGATAAAGTATTTTCAGAAAAATGATACATGCCACATAAAAAGTTTAAATTACCTTTTCAGGCTCACTTACTAAATGTTCTTTACTACTTTCGGATTGCACATAATCCTTCTCTAACGCTAAATCAATATCAATATTAAAATCTAATTTTCCCTTGGTAGAACATTTGAGCATTTACTTATGGGTTTTGCTGTTATTACACAAATATTTGGTATATTTTGCAAAATTAATAACGCTATAAGCCGACAGTGGCTTCATTCTTGGGAGAATAGCTATCACAAAAATAGCAGACCTGTAGAACATCACACAGTAATATTTGCTAAAAGTGTGGCATGTAGCCTTGTTGCCCCAAGTCCTTCAATTGATTAGTGCTGATGTCACAATTTTTAATTAAAGTAATTGCAAAGGTATCGTTTTTTCAAAATTATGTAGATATAAATAAGAACTTTTTATTTTCATCACAAACTGGAACTTATTTCAAATATTTATTTACAAAAGCAAAATTTAAAATCTTCAACGGCCGATTTTATTAACAAAAATTCAAGTGATATCCATGATTTCAACTTCTCAACAAAAACAAATAGCTAAGAGTAAATGAACCCTTGTTCTAAATTTCTTTACGAGTCTCCTTTTTGAATGAACTATGTCCTCTAACGTTAGTGCCCCCCCCCCCTAGAAAAACCTCACTTTTGAAGATATTAGTATAATAAACTACGATCTGATGTTCTGTTTTCAGTTTTTTTATCATCTGGCGTCGCGACTTATCATGATATTTTTTAGCTTTTCTTTTCATAAATCTTTTATTTATAATTTTTTTAGTATAAAAATATCAAAACCTTATTAGCTTTTTATTAAATTAGAAATCTTGTGGTGTCAATAAGAAATGTTATTTAAAACTTTCAAGTCATAACCAATAAATCAGGCAAGTTGTAAAATTACAAAGCTTTTTGAAGAAACAAGATGTTGCGTAGTTGCTAGATAGTAAAAAAAATTTCAGATTTACAAAAAGTCACTAAAACACTGGTTGTTGTCCGTTTCAAATAACTGAACTGTAATATGAAGGCACAAGTAAAATGTCGCAAAGCCTTATTAAGAAATACTAAGAAGTTGTAATGGGTAAACAGTGTTCACTTTTAGTCTGGACCTGATAACCCGAGGTTACAGTGGGATGTGATTTACAATTTCCCATATTATTCGGTCATCACTTCCAGTCGAACAAATTTACCACTCTTCGCTATTTAAAATCGTAAATCTTTGTTGGAAGTTTTGGTGATTTTATTATTAATCGATTTTTATTAAGTAGAATGAAATCCCAGGTCAATTTTACTTTTTGTCCTGTGCGTGTAATATTAAAATGTCCAAAGCAACAAAGCGTGAAAATTTTACGAAATTACAATGCCTCACCGCCCTTCATTCAACGTGTTGCGCTAATAGAATTGGCACAGTCTGTACTTAATAAGCTTCTTTTTTTGTGTTTCATATTGTTTTATCAGTTATCAGTTAATTAATATTTGTAACTTATAGTTTCTTTAAAAAGCTCATCAAAATAGTTTTTAAATAATCGCCGTTAATTGACTCAACTTACACCACACCATACTTTTGAAAATCCTGTAAAAATAAAACATTTTCTAAACCGATCGCCACAACCACTTGAAAAGAGAAAAAAGCGGAATTTGTTTAATCAAAAGACATTTAGTAGACTTTTCATTATAACTGTAGAAAGACTGTAGTAGAAATCAATAAAAACAAGTTTTTAACGGTTGGATATCAAGTCTGTATTTCGTTATTTTCTATGTGTAACTTGCACACCTGTTGCATTGCAATAAGAAGATCCGAATCGTCTCTACTATGCTGCTACTATCTCTTAAACTGGTTTCTGCACATTTAATTGTCGACGGTAAATAAACAAATCCGCTTAATACGTACACCGGATGCGATTTTTATTTTCGAATCGTCAATAAAATTGAGATATACACTTGGAAAGCCTTTGGCCATCGACGGCCTTGCAGTTAATGAAAAAGCGCAAACTGTAAAAGAACCACCGCAAGTGGCCACACAACTAGCTCGAGTTACACGGACACGACCGACTTGTTGCTCATTTTAACTGCGAGTTAAAATATAAATTACACGAAGCACCCATTGAAACCAGTTAAGTGGTGTACGTATGCCTCCCGGACTGTTTCATACACATCCAGAATGTAAATTCCGAAAAAAAACGAACCTAGACTGGTTTCCATAAACTTGCGTACGTCATGTAATCTGTAAAATCTCCGTCTTGTTAGCGGCCGGTGGTCTTTTGCCGCGGCGATGAAGTCATAACTTTACTTTTTGCTCATCCCGGAGGCCTGTGATTATAGGCTATCATTTATTCTTTAACAAGCCGCTTTTGACTCATCGTGCAAGATATGCAGGTGAGGTTAGACCGAAAAAATGCCGCGTTTAAACACACATGACCTGATAACTAATTTTTTTTAGTCGGACATCTTCAGATCTCAATTTTTTCCAACTGAAATTTAATTAACGGCTTCGTGAGAACTTGCCAACAAAGCATCTGTAAAGAAATGAATCGAACTGTTCTCAATAGGAACAGAACATTATAATACTCCACTTCTAATTGCCAAAATAACAATATCTACTAACGTGCCTTAAAAAAAATCTGTGGTAAAGTGACTTATGGGAAAATTTGAAACGTAGAGCAAAGAGTATCTGTTACAGTAGTGATAAAGCTTTATTCTTTTTTCAAAACACTTTGATGTTGTCCTCCAATGTCAAAATCAGTCTCAAATATTAAATTATTACCCTCAAATTTTGATTATTTCCTGCAACTACAAACTGGCGATATTAGTTCTTCTTTATGTTAAAAAAAATCAAAAAGGTATAATTTTTGTAAAATAGAATTTACCTACCGCGTTTTATTTCATCTTGCAAGTCACAAAAATTTTTGGTTTACATTTTTTAAACGCGTTTAGTCTCAAAATTGATTAATAATAAAATTACCAAAATTTCCAACGAAAATTTACGATTTAAAGTAGCTCAGAGTGGTAAATTTACCCGACCGTAAATTATGACAAAATGATATACTATATGGAGGGTTGTAAATCAAACTCCACTGTAACCTGGGGTTATTAGGTCTGGGCTAAAAATAAACGCTTTTTACCCATAATGACTTCTTTGTATTTCTTAATAAGCGTTCGGTTAAAGATTCTACCTGTGCTTTCACATTACGCTATTTTCATAAGTAATATCCCAAATGGCAACAAGTTTGAGAAAATCACTGGAGAATTATTTTCTAATTAATTCGCACTTTTGAGTGGTATTCGGAAGATTATTTTTTAATGTTTAAGTAAAAAATCAGCATAAAAATAACTCATTATAAACTAAAATAAAACTGGTGACAAATGTTAAAACTAGAAAATGTGTTGTCAAGTAACAAAAGCAAAATACTAGAAATTATTCTCGCGAGAATAATGTAAGTAGATTATTTTCACTATAATAATACCGTGATTGGACAGAATTAAACACGTGTGCCCAAATACTGCTTTACGATTGGTGAATGAAATCATAAAAAAATAATCATATTAATTGTGTTCAGTTATTTGAAGCCAGTGTTCAGCGAATTTTGGGGATAACCGTTAACGTTGGAGAACCCTGCATTTAAATTTATATTTGCTTATAAGTAAGTTGGACATCAGCTAGCTACAACATACGTTATCGCTGAAAAATGCAAACGTCAGATTTTTTTGGACGCACGTTATGATTCAATGAAAATTCATATTTATGTATTCATAATTAAGCAAAAAATGTTGAGAAGTTAGTAAGATCATAGTTTATCGCAATTTTTACTTTCACGCCGATATGATAAATCTGGATTTGTGCAGAATTAAAAAAAAAGTTAGTAAAATTGTACTGTCCGTTAACTTTGCAAATTTGTATTTCTGCTATTAAATCATAGTAGTCAACAATCTTATGAGATTATAACCTTTTTTAATATTTAATTTGAAACCAATAATAGTATTACAACAGAAAAAGGTAATTACAGCAATTGAATGTAATTATAAAGTCGTAGATTCTGAAAATTTCATCACTTCTCACGCAAAAAAGGCGCGATTATCTATTTACACTGCTCATTAAAGCAAGCGATTTCTAATTTTATCCGCACATCTCAACTGATCCTCGACAAAAAAAAAACAGCTCGAATGCCCCGCAGATCAATTAGTAACTCGATAACGCGACCAGTGTCAATGCTCAATCGATTCTCAGCCTTATTCCCATTCCGAAAAACGTTTTCATCTCAAGGGTTAGTGAACGAGAGCCGATTCCTGCTCATCGACATGCCGTTCCCACAAACACTGGGGTGGTCGCCGCGCTTTCGATTTGTTTTTATTGCCGATAGCGGTTCGCAACTTTTTCGGCACCGCCTAAGGCCAAGGCTCTCACTTAAATTTGAATGGATCCGCGCTAACCAATTTATTTTTAAATCGTTAAAAATAGAATCATTCGGAAGCGCCAAAAAAAAACGCCAAATCATTGCCAAACTAACACACATCTAATTGTTGCTTTTCAGTTTTCATTCATGAACATCGTTAAAAGTTGTCGGTGATGGAATTAATTACCTTTTTACGGGATCAATTGATAAAGTATCTCACAATGTACGCATTGATTACTTGACTAATTTTTGGGCGGAGTTTGAAATAATTATTGCAAATTGTCGATTGATATTAATTTCGCAGAAAAAAAACAAACCGATTAAGATATCAAATTTAAAATAATAAATAGAGGCTTTATGAGGTTTTTTAAAATTAACCAAACGATAAGAAATAGTTGTCAGTAAGTTATTTTTAAATTGTTTCTGTAAAAAAATTATTCACTGAAGATACCAACGCGAAATTAATAACATAATGATTACAGGGAACTAAAAATAAGGATTTTTATTATGTGATTTGAAAGACCCTCGCCGACAGCTAATATAAAAATTACCATAAATAGGTATACGAACACCCAGTAAATAATGATCAACTTGGATGAATGTAACAAGAAAAGGTGTCTTTAACAAACACAAAAAAAATAACATTGATAGAAAATTAATAATGGCCTGCTTCCTCCCGGTGGTTTCTTGAACATGCATTAATTCGGCTAGAAATGATCAATCCAAACTTGGACCCAAAGTTCATGTAATATACGTGGAAGTTGCTGTAATTGATCTAATTTTCTTCCGATCATATATTATACATGTTAAGTTGATAAAAAGTTTGGAGAATTCGAAGCCCTTGGAATCAGGGAATTCAAGGAATTCTTCAGTAACCCTCGTTACTAAAAACTGCCCAAAAATGTGGTCAATTGCTCCCAACACCGTTACCCCTTATGAGTTGTATAATGATTCTCATTCTTATTGGCTTCGTCTAATGATCCAAGGACTAAATGATGAACCTAACAAAATCGAGCTGAAAACGATTTTTTTGGCCTCCGTCCTAAATGGCTGATTTTGAAGTCCTCTAAATAGGCCCGAAAATCCGATTTTCATGACTAGGCCTGAAAATGTAAACTAGTGTAATTTTAATTTTGTAGGTTGGTAGCACCGAATCTGCTAACCAAATCGAAAATTAAATGTCAATTACACCGTTTGTTAACATCGACAAGAACTTTATTAATATTAGTTGTAAAAATAAAGGATGCTTTTAATTTAACAATATTGCAAGTATCTCAATCCATGTCATAATTGCAGGTTGTTTTGTCATAAACGTCAAAAGGCAATACATACTGGGTACTTGATTTTTAAGTTTAAATTAATCTTTCCGGGTAAATATTGCCAACAGAAGAAAAAATAAATTCTCTAGCCGAGATATTTGAACAACAAATTTATATTTTCTTATTTAAATATTATTATCGGCCTAAAAAATGTTGTGTATCATACGTCCAGAAACTGTTTTGCGAGTACTCGCAGTTGAGGGTCTCGGCCTTCGGCCTCTCCCCTCAAACCTTACTCGCACTCGCAAAAATACAGTTTCTGGCCTAATGATACAAATAACTATTGTCGCTCAATTTTTCAATTTATTATTCTCACTGTGGCAACTCTTTGATGAGTAGCAGTTCTATTGGTAAGAGTCGCAAGCTTCATTTAGTGAGTCCCCACTTATAACCTTGGACAAAGCGGAAGTTTTTACCTACTTACCTATCTCAACCACTGTTTGTAATTGGGAGAAAACTTTCAGGACGATTTGGGAAAGTAACAAATTCCCCACACAACACCTGCATGCGGGCCAAGTTGTGCAAGTAAAATTGAATCAATTAAAGACTAGTATAACCACCACTGGTTGACACAAAGACACACAGACACACAAAAGCCTGCTAATACTAATACCAAAAAAGGAAATTCTTTTGATTTGTTCGAACTCTCCTTCCATCACCAATCGTCCTTATTGTACTATCTGGAAGAGAACAATCTTTAAGTTTTTCGGGAGGTCCAGGGCATAATTGTCTTCCTTCTAATATTCTCGAGCCTGCTTCCGTCGACATTGCAAAGGTGTAGGTAGACTAATCACAAATAATAATTATGCCATGTTTAAAATCAAAATTTTTCTTCATACCAGCGAGGAGTAACCCATTATTCATTTTTTGCCAATGTTATTACTTTTTTGTCAAATTTCGTTTGTTTGGTGTAGCATCAAATGTTGATTTTTTAGACCCCGCGCTTAGGACAACGCACTATCAAATTTCTAAGAAAATTTAATATTACTAATGTTTTTTTCCCGAAGTGTCACAAAACCGCCAACCACCCTAATCATTCACAAATTAATCAACTAAAAGTTGCATCAAGTGTTGAAAAGCATTTACCAAATTTGTAGCAATACAAATAATGTTCCGAAAAACTTTAATGCTAGAGAATTGGCATTTCTTGTGGTTGGCAAAGAGTCGGAAATTTAACGAGCATTCGACAGTTGTCACGAGTCAGTAGTAATACCAGCTGTTAGTTACTGTTACTGTTAGTTAGTTGGCGGGCGGAAAACACGACGTTTCTGACCGAATTACTTGTATGCAAAATCAGTAATTTTAGATAGACACCCAAAAGATTAATTTGAACCTTTGTCTGTTTTTTAGAAAAGTCATCTTGAGGGATCAAATTACAAACTTTAAAAAATTATAACTCTTTAATATTATAATTTATAAAAGCACTAACAATAGTTTAGCACTGTGAAATTTGTTTTTTTATTTATTTTGTTGGCAGCAAAATTTATAACGGCAATTTACATGTGACAGTTCAAGGATATATTATTAGCAATACAATTGCAAAATTTGGAAATGTAGTGCGAAATTATTCTATCCCCGGCACTAAAGACTACGACCATTCTCCAACTTTATACCAAGTTGAAAGTAACTGTCGATAAAAAGAATTTTGTATTCACATCTGGAAAAGTTAAGCGATTCTATCAAAATTGTATAGGTATTTTTACTACTTACTGCCAACATAAATTTACAAAAACAAAATTCATACAATTCTAATGCACTTCACGGTTTTTAAATAGATTATCGTTGCAGAAATGTAAATTTTCATATTAATGATTGAAAAAATCTGATAGGTAATGACTGTATAAAACTCTAAGAATTTTTTGACTCAAATTGTATTATGAATTGAATAAAAATTTGTTGATGAGCAAATCATTTAAGATTAATTTTTAATAATGATTCAATAATAAAACCATGATCAAATTGAAACCAAATTAGAACTTCATATGTATTCTAAATAAAATTTATGATTAAAAAATTTGTAAAAAAATTAACAATACATTATTCTTCTTAATTAAACCGTCAACACAACTCCAAAACAACAAATAATAAATTATAAATAATAGCAAATAAGCAGTTAGGTGCCAATTGATTTAATTGAAACGGTCCCAAGGTTGGACGCATAAAAATCGTCGAAAACACGAATAAAAAGAAGAATTTTTTTGCAGATGCATCACCGATCGACGAGTCTCAGCACTCAAGGAGTGTGGATGTGCATGGCGTTTGTCTTGATCATCCAAATAGTTTGCAGCAGTCCGACCCAAAGAACGCCTCCCCTTCTGACCCACCACTTAACCAAGAGGTCCTTCTACGACATTCAATGCAAAGGAGTCTACGACAAGAGCATATTCGCGCGCCTGGACCGCATTTGTGAGGACTGTTACAATTTGTACAGGGAGCCGCAAGTGCACTCCTTATGCAGGTGAGCCGAAGACGCAATCGTACCGGGAACTGAATTATTTATTTGTGTCAGCGTTTTGAGAATCGGGCCGACTGACTCACTGTTCGTTATCGTAACAAAAAAAGTCTCACGAGTTATTAAGAGCTGCTGTCTGATGCGATTGAGCCGGCTTCCTCTTCCGATTTTATAGCGGAAGCAGCTGGTTTTATCGGCCGACCGAAAAAATGTGAACTTGAAAAGGAAATGCCGGGGTTCCCATTAGCGCTGTTCGCTGAAAAGCGTCTGTTTTTAGTATGAATCAACGATTAGGTTCAGAACGAGTTGTGGTTGTAAAGAAATTTGCCTGTTCATTTCCGTATAGGTTACGCAATCGTTGCTGGAAGACACTAATTTGCACGTTTCTTACTTGCCATTTACACGAATATTTATGAATGAGATTGATTTAAGTTTGATGAGCGTCGTGGAAAATTATTATAACTCCAAAATTTTGGAGGACTTCGTGAAAATGTCAAGTGAAAATTAAAAATTTATTAAATGTGTTGTTATAAAATTCTCAGTTTTTTTTTTGGTTCAACGACCTGAAACACATCACGTATGAAACAGGCGCTTGTATGACACTGTTGGCTTGAAATTGAACGTTTTTATAAATAATGATACCACAAAATTTTCAAACAATTTTGGGTCTGATTTGGAGTTATATCAAATTATAAATAGGCCAAGCAATAAAGCATTTTTTCATGCCATAAATACTACCCGGAAACCGACTGTGCGATTACATAAAGGACAGTTAGTAGATCAATTTGGCATAATTTTAGACTCGAGGACCATAATTTTTAATTAGTTATGAACAATTTAGAAGAAATAATCGGTTTTTTTTTAGTTCTTTGCTTGTAAAATAGAAACTAATGAAGCAATCTTAATGTTGTCAATAGGCGAGTTGTAGAGAATTAAATTACAAAGAGAATGAGAGGTCGAATGTCCCGATCGAATAATTAGACCCGGAGAAAACCCGGAAAACCCGGAAATTTCAGTGTTTTTTTAAAAAATTCACAATTTCGACATTTTTTAATTTTAAGAACTGAAACATTGCACGCAGATAGCTATTTATATGTGTTTTATGTGTGCAAAACCCAGATTCTGTCGGACTAACGGTTATTGCACAATCACCATTTCAATTTTTTTCTGCGATATTTCCCAGGAGGGCTTCTTGCTCCTGTGGTTATCCAATGTTAATTTTAAAAACAGAATTGGAAACTAGACGTACAGGGCAACAAAACGTTCATCTTGGATTTTCCATAAAATGTAGCAAAATAGGTGAAAAACGGTCGTGAATATGAGTAAAAACGGTCGAATTGTAGAAAAATAAATTACAAAGAGTGGTCGAGTAGTGGGGGAAGACCTGCCGCTGAGAGGAAGTTTTTTACATAGGAATAGAACCAGGCTGCGCTTCCCCTAACGGGCTGTCACCCCCCACTTTCACGGGGTCGGCCGTTTTTACTCATATTCACGACCGTTTTTAAGCTATTTCTCTGCATTTTATGGAAAATCGAAGATCAACGTTTTGTTGCCCTATACGTCTAGTTTCCAATTCTCTTTCTAAAATTTACATCGGATAACCACAAGAGCAAGAAGCCCTCCTGGAAGATATCACAGAAATAAATTGAAATGGTGATTGTGCAATAAGCGTCTGTCTAACAGAATCTGGTTTTTGCATACATAAAATACATATAAATGGCTATCTGTGTGCAAGGTTTCAGTTCTTAAAATTAAAAAATGTCGAAATTGTGAATTTTTTAAAAAAACACTGAAATTTCCGGGTTTTCCGGGTTTACTCCGGTTATAATTATTAGATCGGGACATTCGTTCTCTCATTCTCTTTGTAATTTAATTCTCTACAACTCGCCTATTGACAACATTAAGATTGCTTCATTAGTTTCCACTTTACAAGCAAAGAACTAAAAAAAAACCGATTTTTTCTTCTAAATTGTTCATAACTAATTAAAAATTATGGTCCTCGAGTCTAAAATTATGCCAAATTGATCTACTAACTGTCCTTTATGTAATCGCACAGTCGGTTTCCGGGTAGTATTTATGGCAAATTATGACATTTTTTTGCTCTGTTGCTTGGCCTAAAAAGCCACTTATTAAGGTAACCGATTTAGGTTGAAGTCAACTTAAAATATCGTTATTCAACTTTTTCTACACGAATTACAACCCCTGAACTTCAAAACAACATACAGTTTGTCCCCAGATGGACCGAAAAAAATAAACTTTCCAGAAAAATATTATTCTTTAAAAGCTTTTGCTTGTTCAAAACTAATGATTTTCTAAACAACAACCAGATATTGTGTTTCTGAAGTAAAATAATGGAAAATAATCTAAAAGCTTAATGTAAAAAACTAATTTCTCACTTAAATCATAGTACAGTAGAACTCGCCTATAATGGATTTGAAAACAGAATTAAATTTTAAGTTGCAAAATAATACATTTATTAAAAATTCAAATAACAAAAAGTACAAAATTGTAAAAATACTTTTAACAAAATAGCAATTGCAGTCACCTTTGCACAAAGCTTTTATCTTGTTCAGTGTTATGAGGCTGAATAAGTGTCTTAATCTACGAAATACAAAAATTTTACGAAAAATTTTCAAATGTTTGTTTCTGAATAAATAACATTATAAACGACAAATAAAGGTCGTAAAGAAGAAGAAAATGCTGCTATATTGGTTGTAGATCCTGTAACTGAGGATCCTAATATAGTATTATGGCATAGATCTCTGCATAGTTGGGAATAAGCAAATCTCACTTTTAGCGAATTTTTAAAGGAAACAAAATTAAAAGCGTATAAACTAACTTTTGTACATGAATTAAGAAATGGTGAAACATAATTTTTGGTGTATAAACATCTAAAACAAAATAGAGAAAAGCAATAAACTATAAGCCAATAACCGTAATCCACTAAGAAATGAAGACGTACTGAAAATAATAGGAGTGTGTGACTTCATAAAACACATAACAACGCTGAAATGAAATTGGGCAGGACATATGCCCAAATTTGGGGATGGCAGATGAACAAGGAAAATGTTGGAATGGAGACCATGGGCGGGCAAAAGAAATAAGGGAAGACCCGTTAGGTGGACGAAATAAGGTGGGCTGCAGAAAGCACAAGACAGAAGGATGTTCAAGAAGACTTTTGCCCAGGAGAGGACAGTAAATGGCTGGATGATGAAATTTGGATAGAACAAAATGCCAAAACAAAAATTTAAATTACTTCCACTAAAAGAAATTTAATAACGAATGGCACGTGAGCATATAAAACTGAGTAAACGAAATTATTGTTTTTCAAATTTATTTTAAGATTTGTTTCATAGGAGGTTACCAATTTATTATTTACATTTACTCCTGGGTTATCATTTATTAGTTATTATTTATAACTTATTATCCACATAAATGCTGCATTGACAATAACTGTCGAATACGGTCCGACGACGTCACGATCATCAAGAAGTGAAATTTGCCAATTAACTATGTTACTTTCAAACAATCTTCTGATTCACCATCATCAATTAATTCTCCTTATGCACTGCTAGTACCCAGCGACAACACCCAGACAACTTCACGATCAACAGTAGATAACTCCAGCCCATCAATTGCGTTCCAACAATTCATAATATAACGACTTGAAGCTCGCCAAACAAAAAGAAGAAAGCTCATACAGAGTTTGAGCCATATATTTACACAGAAATTTTATGGCAGTCACACATCTTTTTCTGATGAGTCTACATTTAGAATAAATGTATTAATTTCGATACAAAATTGCAGATATTAGTTAAAGAAAATTTAAACTTCAAATTTACAAGTAGAGTCAATATTAGAACTTAGTTTAGAAAATTATTAACTGTGCAAGAGGCAAAACATTTTATAAAAGATACATCTGTCAAAGAATAACGCAGGTGTCCTAAGGCCAGATCAGCGAGGACAAAAACCTCGCGTAGAGCAAAAAGGCAAAAGCTGGCTTGATCCTAATGTTCAGTACCCATAGGGACTGCGATAGCTTTTATCTTAAGGGGGCCACTTGAGAAGCAAGATTCACAAGATGGCGCCACCGTAGTAAATGTCAATTTTGTAAAAGCTCTTTTCATTAACAAGCTTTTTTATATAAAAAACTAGTGGTGGATATAAAAGATAAAAAAATGATCTAGGTATAGACATAAATTTGCCATGGAAAAACTTGAAAAAAGTATTTATTCAAAAATGTCACACTTTCCGATGCTTTTTGACTTAAATACTGACAAATGTGATTATATAATGTATGAGTATACTTATGATTAATGCTTCCAGGGTGTGATCAGCAAGATTTTCTTTACTTTTAACAAAAAATTCAAATATTATTGGAAGTTTGACATGGCAAATTTATGTCTATACCTAGATCATTTTTTTATCTTTTATATCCACCACTAGTTTTTTATATAAAAAAGCTTGTTAATGAAAAAAGCATTTTACAAAATTAACACCTTTTTCTACGGTGGCGCCATCTTGTGAATCTTGCTTCTCAAGCGGCCCCCTTAAACAGTTTTCAGCAAGAGGTCTCAGAAAAGTTACCACAGGGATAACTGGCTTGTGTCGGCCAAGCGTCCATAGCGACGTCGCTTTTTGATCCTTCGATGTCGAGTCTTCCTATCATTGGAAAGTTGAAAATAAAGAGATTTCTCTTCCTTTTCAGTTCATCTAGGGACACACTGTACATGAAAAAAAAATATTTTGGCAAATATCAACTGATGAAGATAACAACTTCAAATTTAAAATTGTAACAATAATTAATTTAAGAAAATTTTAAATTTACAATGATGGCAAATACTAATTTGACAAACGCTCAAAGCTCAATTAAGAAAGTTGATAAACAAGTATCAATTAATTATCTCAAAATTAACTTTGGTAAAAATTGACTTAGTATCAACTTGAAATCTACAATAATTATTATAAGCAATTTGGCAAGAAACAATACATTTTCGAAAAATAACACTAATCGCCGGTTCATAAAATTGACCGCATAAAATTAAATTTAAAATTTAAATGTTTAATAAACAATAACTGCAAAAAGCTTTAATAATTTTAAATTGAAGTACAAACAAAGTTCGGTCAAGTGATAAAGGGCATTGATGCATTACTTGAAAATTAAATTTGTAAGAAACTTAAATTGTACCAAGAGTTCAAAATTTGTTCCACATTTTGTTAAAAATTAAAATCACGCCATCACAACTAACCCCAATAAAAGTAATTTAATATCAACGGATTTCGCGACTTCTGAAAAGGGTCGAGATAACCGCGAACTTATTGAGGTCGTTTGTGTAGTATTGCGATACCCATTGATAAATATTTGGAGCAAATTTTGATAAACTACAGTCGAAACGAAAAAAGCCGAACACAAAAAAGCGCGTTTACGCCATGGAATATTTTGCGCCATCCCGATAATGAGCTTGACCTAACGCACATCAACACAATTTGTCTCCTTGCGTTACAGTCAAACCTCGTCGAACCTCTTCTATCACGCTTGGAACAAAACCACCACGCTTGCAGACGCGAGGTTCGACTGTATCGCTGTTTACTGAAATTCTAAATTTAGCGTTGATAACCGCAATTGTTATGTTTATAAGGAAGCACGCGAATTTGTTTTGCCGTCTTATCAGCACAATTGGATTTTTGCAGGAAAAATTGTTTCACCTCAGACTTCTTCAAGGGTTGCGTCGACTCGTTACAGCTTGCCGACGAAGTGGAAGAAATTAAAAGGGCCTTAAAAATAATACACGGGGTTCCACCCCCCACAACATCCCCGGGGTTAATTTAGGTACACCGCACGCATTTTTTTTTTATTTTTTAACCACTTAATCTCCTAGTTTAGTTGCAAGGACGCTTTTACTAAACCGCTTGGTCCCATATGCGCGGTCAATGCGCAAGGAGCAATCATTCTTTCATGCGATTATAGAATTGAATTTGCGGTTAGCAGCGGGACGCAAAGGTCCCGGAATTAAATTAATTTGTCTTGTTAATTTTTTTGTTGCAGAAAAAAAAATTAACGAGCTGTTGGTTTTTCAAAACCGCAGTATCGGAAAAAAATTACGTTTGTTTTTTGCGCGTTTCTTGGCGCAATTAAGACCTGACGTCATGTGGTCATTAAAAAAAATTGTTTCACGTCGTTTTTTTTTTAATGTTTGCCTCTACCTGTTTTTTTTGAGGAACGCCTTTCATTAAAGTTTTAAATTGTCAAAATTATCAAAAACCGTGGAATTAATGATTGCTCGACTAACTTCCCTTCCTTTTTTACTTGTTTTTTTGCTTGTTTTTGATTTTTGCAAATTTTGACTCCCGATTTTTTCACAATGGGGGATTCGTCGATTTTTGGATTTTTCAGCGATTTTTCGACGATTTTTTAATGAATTTTAACAAATTTTTTTCGTTATTGTCTTGGTTTGTGTGCTAATTTTTTTGTTATTTTTGCAGGTCTAAATGTTTTTCAACCAAGTATTTTACGGGTTGTGTAGATACTCTGCTTTTAAGTGAGGAAATGGATAAATATCTCGAGATGATACAATTTTTGGGAGGTAAAAGGAAGTAAGAGCCGCTATATCGACCTACCCGGACGCTCCTAATATTCTAGTCCTTTATAAATAAAACTCAGTTGATGTATTATAATTATTTAAGTATTTTCGACGGAATCTTTCTATGGTGTACCCTTTGAGCGGCCCGTTTTCCACACTCGGCGCCAACACCGCAGAGCCCTGTTCGAGAGATAGTGAGAAGCGCGCCAATTATTTTTTTATAACTCGAATTTGATTAGAATTAGAGCATCACTTTATTATATTATTTATTGTATGAAATTGAGTATTAGTAGATCTTGAAGGATGCGAATCTCAGATTTTTTATTGCGAAATCATTGTACATAATCAGTGCATTTTTTAATTTATTACTTTATTTAAGTCGTATATTGATTAATTAGGCTGGACAAGTTTTATTCATTTTTATTTAATTCATATCATTTTTAGCCGACATATTTTAGAGAATAGCGTTAGAAACCTGTTCGTTTTTAGTTTTTAGGATGTAAATTTTGTATTATATAGTTGAGGAGATCGATTTTTTCTGGAAAATCGCTTTTTAGCCTCGCACACATTCCGTTATCAGTATTTGCAAAAAGAAGTTGTCTTTTCAGGTGCCTAAATTTACAGACTGTTTTAGAATGTATTGCTTTACGTGTTTATTGTTTATCTTTACAATGATGGGTACAAATGTGAAATTTACTGTAAAGACATTGTAAGCCGGGCAGCTTCTACAAATATTATGTAACTTTAAAATATATTTTCAATGAAAATCCGCATTCTTTTATTTCCGCCTCTGCGACTTTTCAGAACAATGAGACATTGCAATTAATTTAGGAATGTCTCTACACCCGCATGACAACTGTTTTCGGCGCTCCCCCGACGAATACTTGCTCAGAATTACAAATCATATGAATCATTTACGCTAAAAATAGACGTAACTAAGTCAAATTTAAATAATCAGTTTTTAAATTAATTTGTACTCATCCTTTTCTCCTTAGATATCTAATATTGTCCTAATAGATCAACTTAATCATGCAGCGCAGCACTAGATGGACTGAACAAGAGGAAAAACTTTTTATTTTCGACTTTTCTAAAGAAATTCCTGCTAATTATTTCTTTTTAGGGTTCCCTACCTTAAAAGGAAAAACGGAGCCCTTATAAGATCACTCCCGTGTCCGTCCGTCCATCTGTCACAGGGGTTTTTCCCGAAAACTAAATAACGTAGAAACTTTAAATTTGGCATAATGATAGATCTTGGTGACACGTAAGTATAGCGTTCGTCAATAACTGGATAAAAATTTATTTTTAGATTAATATGGGGGTTAGCTTGGTACCAATAAAAAAAAGTTTAAATTAACATATCGTGTGGGGTATCATTTGAAAGAGCTAACTGCAAGGGTTCTGAAAATTTTTTTTTTACAATTTTAAGTTCAGTGGTCTTAATGATATAGCTAAAACTGTTCAAATAATGACCGTTCCTCCCTCCTGTTCTCCTAGGTTTCTAAAGTTAAAATTTTGATTTTAATCGGATTAGTAGATATTAAGCCATAAAAACTTCGCACCAGGTGTCACACTTTATCAAACGCCCCCCCTCCCCCACGTGAGTCACGTCACAGAAACAAAGTTGACGAATTTATTAGTTCCTAAAAATTTAATTTTTCGAAAATACGCTTTGTGATGTCACGTTTTTAATAAGACCCCCCAATTCCTTGTCATGGACTGTCACAATTCCGCTAACCCCCTCCTCCGCCTAAACCTGTGACATCATTATGGACGACGATTTTACAACATTTTGTTGCTGGATTAAAGGCAGAGACTCTTTTCATGAAAATTAATAGCGTTAGGCTAGAATTAGAAACAAAGTGCTTAGAGTATTTAAATACAATGTTTCTTATAAACAAGCACTGATTAAGAATTTTTTATTTCACCCACAAAACTTTACGTAACGACAAATTATTTTTAAAGTTAATGAAAATTTGTTTAAATAATTTTTATGTATAAACAATTAATAAAAACTAATTAAATAACATTGTTTTCATAAAAATTTTGCAAAATTGTCAACCTTTTATTGCGGAGACTTCTGTAAACGAACGATTTTCTCCAATCTGAAGCAATTTCGTTTTAGCAAGTTTCACTGCAATATCAATTGATTGTAACAATAGAATGATCACTTATTGATTTTGTTTATTATTATTTTAAATCCTAATTAATAATAAACTTGAGCTTGTTTTTGGCTTTTGGGAGATTTTTACTTTTACGCTAACTTTCCTGCAGCTATTTATATTTAATGCGCCTACCGTTTGATTTGCTTCCTTAATTTTTTTAATTTTTGCACGCTTTCCCTTGATGAAATATTAAAGGTATTAACTTCATTCTACCTCAAATTATAGGCAATGCTAAGGCCTTCTTTACTCCGTAACGAAAATTAAAATATCTTATTTAGTTTAGTTAATTGACTGGTCTTCCTTTAGCGTGTTACGCCACTGTAATCCGCCACTTTAGAATAAAATGTTTGTAGAATTTTTGTAGCACAGGGTATCTGCTAGAAGGTAGTCTGCACAATTTTCAAATCAATATCTGGAACTACTTATCACGAGAGAAACCGTACAATGTACTTTCAATTTCCATAGTGTACTCAAGGTTTTGACCGTAAAACACTGAGAGACAAAAAAAAACATTAATTTTTTGAATGCTCGCACTGCTTATACGAAAGTTAAAATGCACTGTTCATATACAATTTAGTGTAACTTGGCGACTTGCTCATCTACAGCGGAGAACTACCCGCTCCGATACTACCGGAAGCCCTAAATTTTTTTCAAATTACAAACTGCACAACTTCAAATCCGCATAAAAGAAAGACCCGAATGTAGTGTATTCAGCTAGGCTTCACAAATGCTTCAAAAAAAAACAGTATGGTCATAACGAAGATGCTAAAAATTAAAAATTGTATAAGAACACGATTTCTTTCTAAAGAATCTTGTATTGAGAAAAAATGGAACAGTTTGGACACAAAATTGCAAGTAGAAGTCAATATTATAAAAAAGTTAATGTTGAGTGTGATGTGACATAACAAAATTGTTGGACCTAATTTTTTCAATGAAGAGATTAATCAATATTCTCATTTAACTTCAATTCTTTCATTGCTGTTTATAAGGCCCAAACTCAATATTACAAATAATTGAGGGGCCATCCGGAAAAACGGCCCATATTAAAAATGGTGTTTCGAGAAAAGTCAGTTTGAAAGTTTTGTTTGCTCATATCTATTTATCAAAAATAGTTTGAACTACACAGCAAAGAATGTTTTGAGGAACAATATTTAAAAAAAAACAGTTTATTAAAACAAGTTGATGAAATACTTATTTTTGTAACAAAATTATTGAAATTATGAAAGTAACATACTTTCATAATGAATAAATGAATGAAGTAAATGAACACAAAGATACACAAAAAAGTAACAAGAGGCAGAATATAAACTTCAAGAAAACCCCAAAACCTTCCCAAACAGGTGACAACGTGCTACATAAGCAGGTATAACTCAGCATAGTGTCGTCAGTTTTGCAGGAAAATTATTGAACATGTATGCACTTAGTTTAAAGTATGGCGGTTCATTTAAAACGAACTCCGCCGGATGGGCTCTCAATTATAAAGTTTCAACAAGATGCTTGTCCTATCCATTCTGCAATACTGATATGGTTTAGCAAATGAAAGTTTTTCAATAAAATGGGTTGGTCATTGTGAACAAAGTCAATTGGCCCGCTTGCTGAATGTAAATCCACTTTTCGGGGGAAAGTATTTCAAACAAAATTAAAATTCTAAAAGAAAATATAAGAAAATGCTATTAACGTTTATACAGAATTTTTACGCAGCGCTGAAAAATGTGTTGAAGTTATTATCATGTTGAATAAAATAAAATATTTTTCCATCTTACCCATTTTTTATTTTAAGAGTTTGGTTGCAAAATTAGGTATTAGATGTAGAACAAGCAAAAACTTTTATGAAAATTAACGTTTTTGTTAAAAATAAACAGTTTTCTTTTTTTTCTTTTATAAAGAAATTAAATAAATGAAACATTTAATTTAATAATGAACTGAAAAATAAAGCAAATGATGTAAACTACCTATTGGAAGCAAAAATAGAGCTATATGAGACTTGAGGAACCAAGAGATTATAAATAAAATCAAACCCATTACAAATTAATTTACTGATAATAAATTAAAACAATTATTTTCGAAATAAATAAATTTTATTTAATCTTATGTGCAATCTTGATTTATTTGCAAAAATCACATTTGCCTACATTTCTTATGTACAAATCATTATCATAAATTAAATTAAAAAACACTTCCGAGTATTAATCACAGATATATAAAATTCCTAAGTGTATAAAATCTTCCTAATCTTAAAATTAAACAATTAGATGTTTGAGGTACCATTTCTTGTTTACAAAAAATACAACACAATTAAACTTAAATAAAACCCATGTTATTTTACAGTAAACCCAACCATTTCTCTTTTTAAATTAACCCAATCTAAAGCCTTTTGTGTGGTTGTTTTTGGTTGGCATAGGACTTTTGAAGCCTCTTGAAACTTGTCTTCATTTCGCCTCAGGTACATGACAACATCTCTTTCCAACTGCTCCATTTTTTTGGAGTCAATTTCTGACATGCTGACCATTTCAGTTAAGTAGGGGTTGAATCGATAGTAGACATTTGGAGGTAACAGGTCACTGAGCATCGTGTGAACACCTAACAATGAAACACACTAATAAAAACAAAATCAATACGATAAGATAGAATTTAATACCTTCGGTGTCCGTAGCACTGTCTAAAATTCTCATGAATTTAGTCTTCCATGAGGAACTTGTTTGCTCAGGAATCGATTCAGAATGGTTCGGAACAATTCTGCCAGTTCCAAATGACAAAATACATTGAATTGGACTATTTGGCCACAACTGTTTTGCTTCATGCAGTGCAACAGCTGTTGGATTATTAACCAAAATGCCTCCATCCTGATGTAACAAATTTCCCAACCGGAATTCTTCAAAATAAGTTGGAGCTGCAGCTGAAGCCCGCGCAGCTTCCCAAACACAATGGTCACTGCCACCTAAATATTGCGACTGTACCCTCCAAGGAAACGAATAATTTCGAAAAATGTATGGCGAGGCTCTCTCTTGATTTACAATTGCCGAAACGACAGCCAACTACAACTAATAATTTAAAAACAAAATTAAATAAATCGATTGGGTTGCATACCTTCGGACATTTTGCATTGCGTGCAGTGCAGATCAAAACTTCATCCCCTAAAAATTCTTTTAACGTTTTTTCCCAAAGAGCAGTGTCATAATAAGAGTGACTCCAAACTAAATTGCTAGTACCCCAAATTGCAGACTGTGTGAACACTTGCGTGCTAATGTCTTTATAATAACGTATGGTTTCATCAACTTCCTTTTGTTGCAGTCCTACAAGCAAACAAATTAACTCCAAAAAATTTAAAAAAAATCATTTACCTAAACAATAAGTGATCAGAGCCCCTGTGCTGACCCCACAAATGAAATCAAACATTTCATAAACCTTTTTTCCTGATAATTCTTCCAATTTTTTGAGCATCTGTAAAACAACAAGCCCACGCGTGCCACCACCATCAACTGACAGAATACGAATTCCTCGCCCTGGAAGAGGCTGTATATATCCCAAAAGCGCAAAAGCTTCATTTATGGCTGCTTGAATATTTGCGTCCTTACTTTCTTCCTTTATTCGAAGAAGATGTCTGACAACTCCTTCCTGCAAGGCAATTTAGTAAAATCAAAACATTGGAAATGGAAAATTTACCTTAACGGCTGGATTTTTTGATTCGGGATACTGTTTGATATGAGCTGAAAGATCCTCAATCCTTCTTAATTTAGATTCATCACTTTGGGCCGTTATGATAGATGATATAACATGTTTGGTCCGACTATGAATACAAGTCTGGAAATTTAATTTTAGAAATGAATCAAAACCATCAAGTCATTACCTTTGAAATGGTCGGTGGTGCCGTTTTCCATTTGGCAATTACCTCTTTTGGAGGTTCTTCCTTATTTCCAATTTTAATTTTGAGCCCATTTAAAACATTTGGTAAACTATAACCAGTTGATTCATTTTTGGTGTCCTTTGCCGTCTGTTTTACATCACTAACAGTTTCAAAACGCTTTACCATGTCATTGCCATAAACGGATGGTTGGATCTTCTGCAACAATTGGGCGACTTCATTATTAAAAACAGTTTGCAACGATTTGTCACTTGTGAATTTTGAGACATAATCCTTTAACTGGTTGAACAACTTCCACTGCATCACTGACATAGTTCGAGATTGAATTTTACTTTGTTCAACTGCATTGGAACCACCAGAATGAAAGCGTCTAAAACAGTGAAATGCTATAAATATCCGTTATTTACCTAACACAGATTATGTCATCACTACTGTTAACATATTTGCGACGCAGTGCAGCAGAATTTTGATAAGATAACAAATTAAAACACGAAACCAAACAAATTGTCAGCTGCGCTTGACAAAACACAATTTGACGTTTATTTAACAAAACGTCAAACTGACAGTTCACTTTGTTTGTAAACATGCGGTTAGTCACGTAATCACTATGTTGTTTTGTCAAATTTACGTAAAGGAAATGTCCTTCAATATTTTTATTAAACACACAAAGGAAACGCAATTAAACGTACTAATATTTATTTGGAAGTAATCACTTCATTTAAATTACCTAATTGGGGGCACAATGCACTTCCTGCAGTGTCTTACGTTCTTACTGAACGACATTTTATTCAATTAGTTTTTTTTCTAATAGATTCACTTGGCGTACGCGATACAACTAAAGCGCCTGTTATTGCTCCAGTATATAAAAAGGTGCAAAAAAACAGTACGAAGGACGCGCAAAATTGTTGTTTTTGAGAATACCTCGCACGTGTGCCCAATTGTACTTGAGCCAATCTACGTTGTACGATTCAGGACGTCGTACGATTATCGCCCCGCCTCACAACATCACCTCATCGCCGCAACCCGGCTTTAAATCATAAATTCTCTAGAAATTTAATGAAAATAGTTGTGACACAAACCGTGAAATTTTCAGGGTCGTTGATAGACCAATCGTATCCAGACACAACCAGTTATTGCCCCTGATGTGTATTTATATTACACAAAAAGTATTCAATATCTCAGACTACTATAGTCCATTTTTAAAACAGGAGGAGCGTTTGAAGGATATGAAATTGTTGTTTTATTTAACGGCACTCCACCCGTAGATTTTCAATACATGTAAAACGACGTTCCCGTTTAAGCCTTCATTTTTAATTTTGAAAAGGAGGTCGATACTTCATCTTACAGAGAATACCAATCTACTTGGAGCTGATCGCAAGCCATCATTAAATAATCATAATTAACCAAGTTATTAATTAAAACATCAAATTCCGATGTTCCTCTTTTTGCCTTCAGTTATCAAAATTTTGTATTAAAATTTTGTGGACTCGTAGATTAGACTTTTTTCTTTTGAGCTGACCGCTAGCTGTTTTAAACAACGCAATAGTTTTTGATTTATTCAATGTTCTTTAGATCAAAAATCGAAATTAAAGTAGCTAATTTTTGCCGATTTTCGAGCCACGTCAAAAAGATATACAACTGTGCAGCAGGTGATTATCTTTTGCAACAGGGAAGATACTTTAACGGAAATAATATCCGAAAATCTTTTAAAGGGAGGTTTGGTTTTCAAATAGCAAAACGTACATTTTAATAAAAGCTTGTTTTATTGAAAAAGTTATTTTACTATAAATAATTTTTTAGTCTTGGACAATTTTAATATTCATTATCTACATTAACTTAATAGGCTATAAATTCAACTCTAAGGTCATATTAATTTTTAAAATCGCTCGTGAAGACCCCTTTAAACAAATGAATGCGAATAAGCTTAAATTATAATTTCTTTCCAAAAAAATTGTTTGGCTTTTTTATCCCACATTAATTAAAAAAAATAAGCTGTAGTGGTAATAACTTATAATAAGCTAAAACTAGAATTTTCTGTAAAAAAACACTGTGCATTAAGGGGTTAATCTTTTACTCGTTGTGTTTTAAATTAGTAACAATTATTAGTGTTCCGGAATCTTAACGGTATTTTTTCGAAGAAATGTATAACTTTATTGTATATACCAGGTATACATAAAATTCTAAGGCAAACGCGGTCCAATTTTCTGTAAACATAAACTGCGTCTTAAGGGGTTAATCTTTTACGCATTGTGTTTCGACTAAGAAATTCAACATCTCTTCTGAGTTCTGAACAGAATTTTCTAGAATAAGTAATAAAATTTTATGACGTTCGACAATACAACCTTTCTTCAGACAGGTTATTTGGTCTAAAATTTTAACTACAGTCAGCTGCATTCCATTATCTGTTTGTTCGAATATCTAACAAATTGTCAAAAAATACTGTAACCGCAAAATTATTAAACGCGTACATTTCAAAATAAAGAATCTGATTATGGTGATGTGGTGATAGATGATACTCCGGTTATGTCATTAATAGAATGTGAAACGGCCAAAAATGAATTTTTAAAAACGATTTACTTACGATATTAGTACATTATACATCGAGGGAGAGAAATGCCTGATTTTTCCAGAGGTGCATTTATGGCCCTCGGGCTGCGCCCTCTGGCCATAACGCACCGAGGGAAAATTAGCATTTTCTCCTGAGGTGTATATACTATTTTTTTCACGATCGTTAGTTCACAAATCAAATATTTTAAAAATAAAAATGTGACATTAGTGACAAATTGTGGAATAAAATTCATAAATTAAAGTAGGTTTTGAGATTGACACTATGACAATAGAAAGTTGTTTACAAACAGTCAAATTTTCTAAAATTTTATTTCAACCTGGTGCAAAATGGAATACCAAGAAAACAGGCAAGAACCACAGGAAATTACTGATGCAGCTTCTTTGGCGGTGCTAAACTTATTACCAACGAAATCTAGAAAATTATAGAGGCAGCGTATGATCGGTTCAGAGAATGGTGTATCGAAAAAAAAGTAAGAACTTATACTGAGAACGTCATGTTGGCGTATTTTACCGAAAAATCTAAAAAGTATAAATCGCCTACCTTGTGGGCCCAATATTCCATGGTAAAATCATGTCTATTAGTCAACGACAACACTGACATAGGTAAGTATCCAAAGTTGATGGCATTGCTCAAACGGAATTCGGACGGCTACCAAGCGAAAAAATCTAAAGTTTTGACCAGAGACCAGATAGAAACATTTTTGACGGAAGCAAATGACAATGAATATTTAATGATCAAGGTAAAATTAAAAAAAAACTATTAAATTGTAATTTTATTTATTTATTGTAGGTTGCTCTAATATTTGGCATTGCGGGCGCCTGTCGATCACACGAATTAACAACCATCACAGTCGACGATATTGAAGTCGCTAATTCATCTTTAATTATAAAAATACCAAACACAAAAAATAAAATACCACGAACCTTTGTGGTTACTGAAAATGAGAAAAAGATAGATTTTATTGGCTTATATAGGAAATATACAGGACTTCGGCCACTTCAAGTTAATAATCGTCGTTTTTTCTTATTTTACAAAACAGGAAAATGTACGAGTCAACCTGTTGGAAAGAACACATTTGGTAAGATACCAAGCATCATCGCAACTTATTTAAATTTACCAAACCCATCGACGTAAACTGGGCACTGCCTGCACAGAAGTTCAGCCACTCTGCTCGCAGATTCAGGAGCTGATATTACGACTATAAAAAGACACGGTGGGTGGAAATCTACCACCGTAGCTGAAAGCTATATAGAAGATTCGGTGCAGAATAAAACAAACATTGCAAACCAAGTACTACAAGGTGGAAGTTGTAATACAAGCCAGAAAACTGTAAACCTAACTTCGAGTCAAACAGCTTCGTGCGAGTTTCCAGCTAATATTCACTTTGATAATTGCGCTTCAGTGTTGTTTACTGTTAATGTCAATAAATGAGATTACTATTTCTACTTTGATGTACTTTCATTGTAAACTGTCAAAATATAATAATAACTCCCTAGGGATTTTTTTGATATTATTTTCTCCCTAGAGGCAAAATGTTTCACTTCTGCTATGATTTTGATGCCAGATAAATTGATTTCTACTCCCGGTCGTGAAAAAAAATATAAATGACGTTGAAAAAAATACCCGCGATCAACATACTAACCCGTTTTGGCGTAAATTAAGACATTGTGAGCGAAAGTTTCAATTAAATTAGTTTTTATAATAAGATTTTTGGACCCGTAAACTGTTTTTTATAAAAATTTACATTTTAATATTTTATTTTGTTACATTTCAAAAAATATTTGCCTAATTGTAAGTGAAAAGAGATGGAGCTATGGAGATAGTAGAGATGCGAGATACGACTGCGGAGTGGGGACGCCTACTCAGCAGTAACTCTATTATTGTCGAAAATGCATTTGTCTTACATTTAAACTCATATCTTGTTTAATATTTATGTAAAAAATATAGATAACACATGAACACCTTTTAAAAACACGTACAAACATTTTTTAAAGAACAAAATTTTTCGATTTACGCAACCGTTTGGAAGAAAAATCGGTGCAAACGTGAAAACTTTCAAATTTGCTCAAGATTTTTGTTAGGCCCTAACCGAGATATTGAATTATTTATTTTTTTCTCCCATAAGACTCCATACATTTTTGAAACTTTGAAAAATGAAATAAAATATAATTCGTACAAAACTTTCAATGTCCTTAACACAAAATGATCACCGTGTTCTCTTCTACACGATGGTGTGGTTATCTCAATTTTTAATCATAGTGCCGTTTTGCCCGTTCTGATTAGTGATTACTTTTGGATTTAGATTTATTATGATATGAGCTTCAATCAGTGAAAGTTTCAGCTTGTGACTAATTCCTCCACAGAAGTTACTTTTAATACGATATAGCACTCTACGATTACAAAATATCGTATTGCTGATGAATTATTATTATAAAAGACTATTCAATTTATCATATTTCATACATGATATCTCATCAAATATTGTTATTGTAATCTCGACACTTAAAAACGGACTATAGCGATATATATTATTAATTACGAAATGTTTACATTGTTTTTCCCGTTTGTTTACAACTTATTTACCAAATAGTAACTCACATGATAAGTATTTATAATTCTGTATTTGTAAACAAACTAAATTACATTTCAAATTTTTTAATGAGTGTGTTGATGTTGTCCTGAGAGCCTTTGTAAGTGTTCCTTAAATAATCAATTGTTCTCAGAAAAGCTGCAACAAAACAGAAATGAAATCTTTCCAATAAAAAATCCAAATTTACCTTTTTTGTCCTCGTAACTCATAAACATAACAAGGGCTGAAAATCGTTTGAGGTTAGTTAATCCAAATAAATATTCATAAACCGGTCTCTTCTCCTCGATAAATTTTCCTGATAATATTTGCAGGATATCGCTAAAAACTTCACTTTCCATCGATTCTTTGAAAATGTGTGAAAGGGAATTAGGATCTACTTGCACTAAATAACGATATTTAAGCTCTGGTTGATTCTTCAAGAGCCTCCATTGCGTGTTGAATTGTACTGAACTTTTTGGAACAGGAATGTCAAACTGATTTTCATCCATCTTTTTATTTTCCAATCGTTCAACCACTTTTAAAGAATCGACTCTTAATGCGTTACTGATTATTGGTTTAACTTCTTGCATGGTGACATCTCTAATTTTAACCCTTTTTAAAGGTTTTTTAGACCTTAAATGCGGTAACTTTACAATTGGTTTAACTAACTCGACATCTGAACCACTTAGCCAATAGCTAATTTCTTCAATTAATGGTTTGTCAATTTTGGGATTTGCAATTTCATTTTGTGATTTTGCAATTTTTGATTGAATTATTTCCTTGCTTGGTTCAATTGATTGTGGTATTTCAACTGGTTCAATCTTTGCAACAGTTTTTTTATTTACTCTCATTTTTTCTCTAGAAAGAGTAAATTTTGATTTAGGTCTCAACTCAGATGCACCACCTAATTTTTTTTCAAGCTTCAATAAAGCATTCTGCGATTCTTTATTATTAGGCTCGTATTTTAAGACCTGCTGAAGATCAGCATGAGCTTCTTTTAACTGATTTAAAGCCTCACGTGCTGCCGCTCTTCGTTGATAAGCCTTAACATAAGTGGGATCTAATTGTAAAGCGGTTGTGCAATCAGATTCGGCGTTTTGAAGCCTGAAAAATATAAATTAATTTTAAAATGATTTAAATTTTAACTTACTTTTCCAATTTAAGGTAACACAAGGCACGATTCGCATAATAAATTGGGTCGTATCCATAGCACTTGATTGCACTTGAATAACATTGAATTGCATCGTCCCATCTTTGCAATTTAACAAATTTATTTCCCTAAAGAAAGTAAACTGAATTTTTTGAGGTTATAAAATTCAAACATACTTTTTCTTTTTCGTAATTTCCTTCTTCTCTCGTTGATTCGTCATTTTCGTCGGTTAAATCCGACTCTTCACTTTCTTTATCATCTTGTGCTTGATCTACTTTTGCACATTCAGCTTCAACATCGAATTTATCCCAAGTAGCGTAATCAAATGGAGTCGTGCGTTTAGTTGATGCTTTCTGCTTCTTCGGTTTTTCAGCTAGCTTTTTTACTTTGTTTCTAGGTAGAGGGATCTAAAAACTTGGAAATTAATATCATTTAACTAATTTTTAATTAATAAATACTTCGTCATCGACTTCAACGATTTTGAGCGATTCGTCTTTACGCTTCATGTCATCGCCCCAATCCTTCAGATCCTTAAAAAAATCTTGTAAATCCGCAGAGTTATTCTTAACTTGTTTTTGAAAAGCCACTGAATCCATTACAAAACGCAAAACTAACAAATACTTCAGTACCACAAAACTTCACGTTCGATTAAACTTATTTTGACATCTGTCATTTAATGAAAAACGGCGGTAAATTTAAAACTTATTTTATTATAAGAAAATTAAATTACGAATTAACAAATACGAATAGTATTCTTTCCCGTAACGATTATGATGCCATCATCTTGCAGGTCTTTCAAGGCATCTTCAAATTGTTCTCTCGTTATCATCTATAATAGAAAACTTCATTAATTTAAATTGACAAATAAAAAATTTAATTTACCAAGGTTGAACCTTCTTTAAACTCGGTGAACAGCTTCTGGTAATTAACAGTGGGAGCTTTCTCCTTTGCTTCAATTAATTTCTTCAATGCTAACACTAATTCAGCACGTCGCTTACGTGCAGCACTGCTCAAGCCTGTCGTCAAAATTCCAACATCAATTTTACCCGATGACGGATCTGTAGCTGATTGCTTCAAGGCTTCCCGGTGTAACCTAAACCCGAATTTGAATGAATAATGTACACAGATATAAATAAATTTTAACCTATAAGCCTCCTCGACATCTCCAACAGTGACAACTTGGGAAAATCTGACCTTAGCGTGAGCTTCAGCCAATCGAATTAAAGACTCCAGCTGCCTAGGATAAGCAGATATTTGACCGTGTCCCGAACCAATTTTCCGCATATCCACGTATGATTGTATTAATTTATGTGAAGCCTCCTCATTTAATTTTGGATGAATATGTTCCTTTGCATATGCCAAATAATCCCTCATTATCGACATATCCTAAAATGGAAAATCAAATAAATTTTAAAACACTGAAAAACTCACCAATAATTCATCATCTTCCTCCGATCGAGTTTTGTAGTAGAGCGACACTAAATGTCGCGCTAACCGCCGGTCGAAAAGCTCATTCTGTGGATCCAAAATAAGAAAAATAAGGTCAAACCGTGACAGGAGAGTGTGAGGAAGTTGCACATTTTCTATTATTGTCTTGTTCTTGTTCCACTGAGACTCAGAGGGGTTTGCTGCTGCCAGAATCGAAGTTCTTGCATTCAACTGACAAATAATTCCAGCTTTGGCAATGCTTAAAGTTTGTTGCTCCATCACTTCATGTAAAACACTTCGTGTGGATTCGTTCATTTTATCGAATTCATCAATACAGCAAATCCCATTGTCAGCCAACACCAATGCTCCTGTTTGCAAGACGAGTTGGCGCGTTTCTGGATCCTTGGTAACGTAGGCTGTCAAACCAACTGCTGATGATCCTTTTCCAGAAGTATACTGACTTCGCGGTAATAAATTATAAACATACTGCAACAATTGCGACTTTGAAGTGCCTGGATCGCCACACAGCAAAATATTAATGTCAGCTCGGAAATTCGTTCTTCCAGAAATTACAAACTTCTTTTTTGTCCCTCCAAGAAGTTGCAGTAAAATTCCCTTCTTCACATCTTCATTTTCGTAAATAGATGGGGCTATACCTCGGGCTAGCCGATCATAGATATCAGGTTTCTCTGACAACATTTGCAATAATTCAATCCTTTCTGGAGGAAATCTATGATCTTTACCATCTTCTAGTTCATATAGCCTTTTGCTATCTACTTTTCTGAAGTGGAGGACATCTATGTAAGTCTTGTATACGGCACGAATGTTGCGCATGCGTGGGTTTACTTGAATTGAGTGGGCCCGGTAAATTCCGGTGACTGTTACTCGATCGCCTGGTTGTACTTTATCGACTAAGTTGTTGTAGGCGAAAAGGACAACGGTGTGAGGCGTCTGACCTGCAGGCATATCATCTGGAGATTCTTGAAGTTTGACCATTTGTTTGTCCATGAATATGGAACGGTTATGGATTAATGTAAAGCAGTAATTCGTGTTGCAGTTCGTGCATAAGGTAGGTTCGGGGATGCGGCCCCGATCAAGCTCGGCACCGGTTGTGTACGCACATACGATGCATTTAAAAAAGGCTTCACGCATTTCTGGAATTATGTTGGAGGTGCGAATTACCATACCACTGATTGTTATTAATTGATCGATGTCTGCAATTTGATAAAAATTTAGAGATAATATAAAATATATAATAACCTTATACAGGGTGACCATTCTATCTGTTCATTTCTGAATATTTAAATGTAGAACTTCATAGAACTTTATAGTTTTTTTTTGTATTAACAATTATAATGGACTGAAATTCGGGAACAAACTACTGTAAACATTTTCGACAAAATTGAACAAATATGTTTAAAAACATAGTCGCCACCAATATGTTTAATGTATTGAGGTATGTGTTCTTTTTATTTGTTAAAGAAAATCGTCAGAGTGGTTTTGGACCAGATTGCATTATGATTTTGCAAAACTAATGTACAAAGTGGGTTTAAAGGAAATTACATCAAATCTTTTCTATTCAGCCATTATCAAATTTTAGCCTCGCAAAGTATAACATTATAGAAAAGATCACCATAATTTGGCACAAATCATAAAAAATCAGGTTGGACAAAATCTTACAGTAACTTAATTCTGCAAATATGTTAAATCATTTTGGCTTTTGTAGAGATGTTACATATTTTGGATTGTAATACGTTTGCCATGCTGTTACAGGACTTTCCGATTGGTGTTCACCATGTATCAGTTGTTTCACTTTATTTTAAGTGGTTTTTCCTCTTGTCAATATTGTATCAACAGCATTTCCTATGTTTTTTTTTTTTTTGACAAGGAAAATTACTTCAAAAATCCTGTAATATATCGGGTATACAAGCAAGGGTAAGATTTCAGGCAGCTATGCATTGTAAAACGTTTACTTTTATCATATAAATGATAGAAAACTACAGACATGTTTTACAATCCATAGCTGCCTAGGATCTCACCTTTTCTTGTACCCCCAATACTAACTCCAAAACAAAAAGATTGTATTAATCATCATGTATAGAAATCGATAGTCAAGATCTGTCTGGTTATTATGATTTGACCTGTGTAATCTGGACGAGTTTTTACGGTAAATTTAAATTTCTTTACCTTCAGGATTGAGAGCCCTCATATTCTTAGTTTTTTCTGCATTATAAGGACGAACTTGAATTTGATGTTCCAAAGCAGCATCAGGATATCGCTCATAAAACATTTCGTTTGCAATCATATCAAAAATTGGAATCAGCTCCTGGGGATAACACACCAGTTGCCGATACAGATTTTCATCAAATGTCTCTAAATGGGCACAGTTGATATTCAAAAACGGCTCTTCCAATGTATGAATCTTAAACAAAATGCGCCATTAACCCCCAAAATTAATTAGTATTCAAAAGCTAATCAAGTCTAGGGAGTACAGTAAGTCGTAACATAGTAACTGCCATGAGGTTTAACTTGTATGCCTGAAACAAAATTGTTTGCATACTTTAATACAAATCGTTTGTGCCTCAATGACCAAACTATCAATCATCAATCAAACAGATTTTCACATAGAAAGAAGTGTCCTACAGCCACCAAATTTTGTACACCGAGCGAAGCCGGGTACTTCAGCGAGTTCCTATATATTCTGGCAAGGTTCGAAACTTGACTTGTTATTTTGATGGATTTGCAGCGTTCTCTCATAAAATCCACTAGCATATTTCGAAAGCTTATAAATTACTCTACCAAATAGTATTAACAGTTGAATTTCAAGAAAAATGGACTTTGATCGTTCTTCCCATGTACCCTCATTTAAATAAATTTTCTGGGAAATAATTGATGGTTAAGCCTTCCAATTAATTAATATTATAAGAAAAAAGAATATTAGAGAGTGAAGGAATAATTATTTCAATATTCTTTAAAATTGTACAAGAATTTAAATGTCATGACCAGTTAAGTTCCCTATGTAAAATAATAACAAATTACCTCTTCAAGTTTCTGCAAATATAAGGGCTGATTTATATTAATATCTTCAGTCCTTTCATCATCATCAACATTCAGCTCGATATACCGCAAAATAAACTGCTTAAACTTGCTTCTGGCATCTTCAGTTGACACATTAGTGCCCCAAATAACCAATTGTAGATTTGTATTGGTCTCCTGGGCCTCGGGAATTGTTTCCAACTGAAACACAAATATTAATACAAACACCCATGTTTGATGCAAATGTCATTTTAGAATATCAAATCAGTAAAGTTTACGAAATGAGTTTAATTTTCAACACAATCTATTTTAAATATACAGGTTGTCTTACGATAAATGCACCATACTATAACTCTGTTATTTAGAATCCGATTTTAGTTATTCAGAAACCGCATAAGACAGGTGTATAAATATTACAAAAGAGTATAATTTTTATTTTTTTGTAATGTCATGTATATAAAATTATATCAAAAAATTCGATATGATTTCAATTCTTAACACAAACTATTTAAAAGATATACGAAATTATGTCGATGCAGGCCCAATTTCTACCGGAATTTTATTAATTCCAGCATTTTACATTGTTTATTGATATTTTGGGTGATACAGGCGAAAAAACCTCAACGAAGAGTTAATAAAAGATGAACGCGTTTTTAATATGTTTGCTGCCCCCGATGCATTTACTCGTTCGGTGGGTTTGAACTTTTTGTCTCCACCACGTTATCGCATTATTTTATAAGTTGTTTTGTATGGATTCCCACTTGGTATGGCACTGAATACGAGACAATATTTTTGTCAGAATTAATAAAGTTGTGATGGCACTTTTTCAAGTGTCTTACCAAAGTGGGTGACAGCAAACGTGTTAATGTCCCATATAACTTAATGATTTTTCTGTGCCAATAAGAACGAGTTGCACGCACGTTTATTGTCTCCAATGCCTATTATACTGTTTTGAAAAAAATACAGCCCGCTGGAGATGTGCATGCCCACTATAGACTTAACAACACAAATGATTATTTTAAATGTAAGCCCCAAATTGAAGTTTAGTATCGTGGAATCAAACGAAGAGAAAAAAAAATAAAAGACACGATAAACACACAAAATTCTGATTTTGTGATGGTTAAACGCATTAAATGGTTGCAAAGGACAATTTACAACATGATTTACATTGCCGTTTTCAGCGCTACTCTCACAGTTTTAGCCTTTATTTTAAAAACATTTTTAGATAATTCTCCAAATCATAATTTCAGTTCTTCTGGGTGTTCATTTTAATAAACTTACATTTTCTCCAATGTTGACTTGTCTGATTCTCCTATCAGCACTAATGTCAGGCCTTTGTCGCATTGGTGTTCCACTCATTCCTGATCTAGGAGCTCGAATTGAGCCAATCGAGCTTGGAGTGCCATAATTTAGGGGCGAACTAAGATCCAGCTCACTCATCGTGGGAACTGCAGGGGCCGGTGATGTTGCAGGAGCCTCGCCTGGTTCATTGCCCCAACGTAGAGGAGTGATAACAGGTTCTGAGGCGACGCTTTTTGCGGGGGTTGCTTGCGAATGGGATGGAGTTGAACCCCCTGGAGTTTCAGGAATCACATCGAGGTCGGGTTGTCGTCTAGTGGGAGTTTTTCGAGCGCGTTTTGAAGGGGTGCCTTCACTTGGTGAGGGTGATGGTCCAGAACCTCCCGGTGAAGACATCTACAAAACTAATATTAAATTCATGTTTTTTTTTGTTTAAATGCAACTTACCTTAAAGATACTGTACGATCTGTGTTCGATGAATAAAGTTTTAATTAGGTTATGTTAAAGCGCGCGAAAATTACGACAGTTTAATAATTATATAACAGATGGCAACTGTAAATATTGAAATTTATTAACCCTTTGGAGTCGATACTTTTGTGAACTTTTTGCGAGCGTTTGAACAACTTTTTCTTAATTCTAAGAAAAATGGTATATGTATTTTGTTTCTACTCAGGTTATTTAATGAGTTATAATAAATTTAAAGTAGGCACGTGACGTCACTGGCTCGAGCTCAGCGTAGCGCCCTAGCTTATACGTGCAAAAATTGCTCGCTTCACACGATAATTTACCTACCTTTAAACAATATTTTCGAAATTTTGTTACGAGTATTTAGACTGTTTTTTTTTGTACTGAAGACGATAATGCAACGGTGATTCGTACCATTTTTACGCGCTTCTAAAGGTTATTTCTACTGCATTAGATAATTTTTTTGAGTTACGTAAATGAACGACACTATGTACACGTTTATTAAGTTACCGAATGTAAATTAACAGACGTAAAAAAGGACGTTTTGAAATGAAGCGCAAAAGTTTCGGTCGTCATTGTTTTTTAGTTTCTTTACCTAATTCACACTGAATACCAATTTCACATTTTTTGTTTTCATTATCCTGATTAATAAATAGATTTTCTATTTCGGTTGTATGGTTTGTCTGGATTACGTTGGAGGTCCTTGATGTACGAGATTTTTTTTTAGAGCCAATAGGTTAATATGTACTGATGGTACAGCACTTTTTTTTAAACAAGGTTCTTTTGAATTTGGTAGACATTTTTTTCTTAGAAGAAACGATTCGTCTAAATCACTTTCTTAAAAATGGTTATTGCAAATTCTTGCATTTTGTCCTGGTTGAAATGATTTCCTTTTACAAAATTCTGATCAAAATGCAAATCGTTTCGGCGATTTTTCTCTATTAGGACAACGATGTCCCGTTGGTTCACTACACCCAAAAACTGATCGACGATGTTCTTGTCGCTACTGTTGCAAATAACTTTGAGTTATTCTGCATTTACAACTTTAAATCGCAATCAACTTTTACTGATGATAATGAGGGTTCACTGCAGGGTGCCACAAACCTCGTTGCTTTAAAAAATATTTTCGTAGATACTTCAGGACCGTACGACGAGCGTAAAAGGTCATAGAAAATGCTCTTATACAGAATTCATCAAGTACCTAAGTTAATCAATAACCCCACATACCTACCTAATTATTAGAAGAGGTTTAATGTTTAACCGTTTATATCATATTTATATCTAAGCATCAAGAAATTTATAAAAATTTACCAAATACAGCCCTAGGCAATTTTGCCCATGTTGATTATTACGGCTTACCTACTTTTACGGACGGATCACTTATAGTATTGTAAAAGGCACAGTCATAAACGCAGAATATCTTTAGCCAAATTTTACGCACAATTAGATAAAATAGAAACGGAACGCACAGTCGCCCCTAAATCCTGTATCGAAATTCTGATTCTTTTATCGTCTTTAGCGCAAACATTCACAGTCTCATATAAATTAAGCATTGAAAATATTATTTTTAGGTAGATAAATCATTGTGCGAAGCGAGTAGCTTTTGCACGTAAAACATAAGCCGGTCGCTTGGGTCTAGCCCTGTGACGTCACACGGCAATTCTAAATGTCTTAATATATTCTAAAACAATTTTTTTTTACATTGGATTTTTACCAAATAGTTTTTAATAGTTCTGACTACAATAATTTAACATTAAATAATAATTAATTTAAAAATATAATTTTTTTGTGTATCGTGCTTCATTAATCTTATATTACATGTCAAGTTTGGTAGACCTGCTGGGTTTAATATCGGCACCATTAATGTTTGTTGGCGGTTCTTGTTAAATTGTGAAGGTAAGTTAATGTTTTTAATTGGACGTTGGTGTCTTTTGAATCAGTGACTTTGATATTATTAATTTACAAATAGTTAAATCTTCACCTAATACTGAAATAAACATATCTGGATCTAGATTTAAATGTATACAGTTGGGGTTACTGTGAACACCTGTTATGGGGTTAGTGTAGACACTGAGTTCACTGTGAATTTTCTACTGAAAATGGAGAAAAATTCAATTTCCTGATGCAGGTGAATCAAAGGGATATTGTGTCAACATTCTCAGCGCAAAGCGTAGTAAGGTTTTATATATTTTGTCGTTATTGTTAAAAAAGATCGATTTACATTGGTCAGAGTAGAAATACGTTTTATGCGGGAAATTTAAATTCACATAAGTGCTCAACTAACTTCATCAATTTGGTTAGTGTTAAAAAATTTTACTTTAGGAATATAATATCAAAAAGTACATATTTCTTGATTAAAATTATTTAAGTTACAAACAAATGTAATTAATTTTTTACTTACATAAATATTTTCTAGAAATATTTCACACATTAAAATTATTTTAGTCGATGGTGTGTTAATTCCAGAAACGATTAGAAGGTTGTGATCTTATACAAGCTGCGTTACGAATTAACATTATTATCAATAAGCAGATTTCCGAAATTTAAAAACGTTTAAAAATGAATGGATACATTTTCAAAAGAAATGAAATAAATAAAAGCAAGAAGTTTATATACAGTTGTGTCTTTTTATATACAAAATATGTACAAAAAAAAAGACATTGCGAAAATTGTAAAATTAGGAATACGATACGTTCCACAATTTTCGAAAACCGCTTAAAATCAATATAAATTCAAGTTTTAAGTTGTATATGAACATCACGCCGGCTTATTACTATACATATGTAATGCCTCAGAATGACAGTCACTATTTAAAAATAACTCCGCATGATAACGTTCTGTGATAACCACGACAATTTCTTTGCTTCTAGAATCAAACTTAATTTTTATCAACTTTGTGTTTTCGAAAAAATAAAATTAAACATATTTATTATGCGTTTCAATTTCTACAGGCAGTGGCAAAGTAACGCAACAATTTGATAAGTCTTAAATTATTGAGTTTTGAAAAGGAACCAAAAACAGGTCAATTTGAAATTCAATTTCAATTTATGACATAAAAGTTTTATATACGGCGTGTTTCTCGTCAATATTGTGTTTTTGTTTTTAAATAGTAACCTATATTTTTTCGCCATGATTTTGGTATAAAAATAAATAAAGCAATAAAAATGGGTTAATATATTTTGACAAATCATTTTGATATGCAGGTTGCTCTTATCGTCGAAATTACTTTGTTATCAGCTTTTGAAATAACAAAATTTTAACCCTTTACATACAACAATTCTTTTCGCAATTTTGATAAAGAAATTATTACAAGTTTGACAATTAAGAGATCATGGCGAAAAATATTGGTTGTTATTTACAAAAAAGCTACGATGATGTCATTACTTTGACAAGAAATCCGGTATATAAAAATGTTATATCAAGAGATATGAAATTAAATTTACAAATTGACCTGTTTTTGAATTTTTCTGGAAACTCAACTGTTCTACTTCTGCTGCTATCTTTTCAACACATCTTTTCTTATTTTTTTTAATATAAGCGCCTAGTATTTTTATACCGCCATGTTGGCACTTACGAGAGCTATCAAAATTATTACAAAAATTTAGGTAGCTGTTTAAAAAAATCGGCGATAACGCCCTTACTTTGACAGCGAACAACCTGCATATAAAAATGTTATGTTAAAGATGTGAAATTAAATTTAAAAATTGGCCAGTTTTTGGTTTCTTCAAAACTCAACGGTTTCAAATCTACCGAATTTTTGCGATACTTTTGCCCCTCACTGAATATTATATTTTTAATTAAGGCATCTGCGTGTCGAATATAATTTGAGAACATCACCGTACATTTTAACGCCTTCTTCGAAACTTCGATAAGCACAGGCGTCGGGATCTTGCTGAACGACCACACAAACCGGTTTGATCCCTTTGAAATAAGCCCGTTCGCCAGGGCGCACACTTTTTCCATTTTCTTCCATCCATCGCAATATTATCTTCAAGCAGCCGCACTGCCACGGATTGCCGCTTATTACCAATTCGCGTAGTTTTATCAACACGTTCAGAAAATTTATCGACAAAAAGGACAGCTCGTTTTTTTGGAGATTTAAGTAGCCCAAGTTTTGTAAACCTCCTGCAGGAAATATGTGAGCACTAATTTCTTTCAATTTGTTGTAACTTAGCACCAAACCAATTAAACGCCGAGTTGCATTAAATGCACCAGCACGGATCGTCGAAATGGAATTATTGGAGATGGATAGATACAACAAATTTTCAAATCCTTTAAACATTTCCGATGTAATTTCGTCCAGGAAATTGTCTGCAAGCTGCAATTCCGAGATAGATTTCTGGTGATTGAACAGTTCTTGTCCATTAAACGCCGAAAGACGATTATTGCTCAGATATAAACTTGATAATCGCGTTAAATTGTGAAATGCCCCTTGTCCAATGTAATGAATCCGGTTGTAATTTAACGACAACTCACTAATTGGTAGATTATTGAATACGCCACCTGTTATAACACTGATTTCATTATTGTCTATCTGTAACTTATACAACTTGGACATATGAGAAAAGACGCCGGGATGTAGAGCCTTAATCTGGTTATTATTCAACAGTAACACTCCGATTAATAAGTGGTTAAAAATTCCAGGTACTAGTTCGTTAAGTACGTTGTTAATGACGATAATTTCACGCAAAGCTTCATTGTCCAGATGTTGAAAATTGCCAGGATTAAGTTCTTTTAAACAATTTTTAATTAGTATGAAACGGACGTCGTTATTACGTAGAAATATGGCGGCGTTCATAACTTGAGATGGTTGCTTTCCTTGGAATACGACGTAGGAATTTGTTGGAAATTTGAAATTACCGATACCTTCAACTGACCTGCAATCAATGTAATCCATATATGAGGCTGCCATTTTGCACTGCTGAGGTGTTATTTTTGTTACCATACACAAAAATATTAAAATCTTCCAGAATTTATACTGCTTCATCGTTTTAAGAATAATTATTATGATTTCGTTATCAGAAGTTCACGGATAGTGTTCCAACTTGCACAAAGCAGAATATACAGTTTTTCGACTAGTTTTTGCCATTTATCAGTTAAAGTTCAGACCTGACTAAAGTTCGGACCTGACTTTTGTAGTGTAAAGACGGCTCCAGACATGTCAAATTTGCCAAATACCGAGCGACTATTTAGCGAACTTCTATTGGTGTGTATGGGTTGCTTGTACAGTAGATTCCGCTTAATCCGACCACATCGCGAAGAGCGTTTTGGTCCGATTAAGCGACTGGTCCAATTATCCAAAATTCAAATAAAATAGAGTCTTTGAGGGCTAAGACAAAATTTTTTAAGTAACTAAAAATGCAAGGATGATCCTTTTACATGAGGTATAATAGATCCTCTTGAATCTTGTTAGTTACTGGCAATAAAACCAAAGAAGAATAAAATTAAAAGATTTCTGGGTCGTCTTACAGATCACTCGTGGAACAAGGGCAATTTAATGCTAACAATTTATGCTACGTTTATATTATGTCTACGCAATAACTTGCAAACACATTATCAACCGGAATTCTAAGAGTTTATATACTATTTGAGCACAATTTTTATATAGTTATCTTTCATTCACTGGTCCGATTAAGCGGATTCTACTGTATTTACTTTCCATATTTTATCACAAGAAAATTATTTCTATCATGGGAAACAACGATGTTTCGTGCAAAACGTTTAACTAAATTAAAACGCTTTCATGGGCTATTCGACACAATTTTGAGTTTCACTTTTAATTGCGCTAGAAGGTTTAGTAACTAGTGGTACCAACAAAATTTTTACAACTCGCCACTGACTATATCAAGGAAAATTCAGATGCCCCTATGGCTCAGTTAACCAAACTGACCTTACCTACTTAACTGTAGTGCAAAAAGATGATTAACCAGGGAACGGGCGAATTTATAAACGTCGTGCAAGGAGATATCGGTTTTCCATTGTCTTCCATCAATCGTAATATTATCTTCAAACATCTGCACTGCCGTGGATTGCCCCTTATTACCAATCAGCGTAGTCTTATTAACGACAAAAAAGACAGTACGTTATTTTGAAGATTTAAGTATAAGTAGACCTAGAAATATATCAGCACTGATTGCTTTTAATTTATTGAAACGTAACTTAAGACGAGTTAAATGCACCGGTGAAATGGAATTATGGAGACGAATAGATCTAACAAATTTTCAAATTCCCTAAACATTTGTTGTAATTTTAGTCAGTAAATTGTCTCATTAAACACACAGGGCACACATAAGATATCCCGCTCCCCTCTTTTGATTTTTGAGTAAAAATTAAAGTTGAATCACATTGAACGACGATGGTTAAGTTTCTAAAGCGATGCATAAAAAAAACTGGATTAGACTTTCAAGTAAAACAAGATACTAAAATAATTTATTTCTTTATTTGCAGGATAATTTTGGGAACAATAAACTGTTAGTAACATTTAACACGCAATACCATTTCTTCCTCTGATTACAACTTGTAAAACAAATAATATATAAAATATATATAAAACTTAGAAAAAAATCATTTAAATACTTTTAAAAATCGGAAAAAATCTCTAAAATTCATAAATTACCAATGAACGAGATTGCCGTCCTTCAAATAAAAGACAACGTTATATGAGAAAACTATTTAATTATCTTTCTGAAAATTTTTAAATATGGTAGACAACTCGTCTAGAAGCGTTTCATACCTAAAGGCAACTCTGATATCGGGCAAGTTGGTGCGCGTAATGTCGTTGCCCGCGACACCGTCCTTTGTGTAATTTGGTCCCAACCAGTATTGCTTCATCTTGTGGGGGAATCCCGACATTAAAACACTATTCCTAGCTAATTCGCACATATCACAGCTGGACAACTTCCACACCTGGGCCGCGATACTGTACTCCTCCATCAGCGGTTCCTTAGTGAAATGGAATTGTAGTGGATCATCCGTCGAAAGCGAAATCATCAAACCACGAGATAAATACTCGGGCAGCGGATTTCGATGATAATTTAAAAATAAACTATTATTAGATAGGGGACTCATGGCTATCCCAATTTGAGTTAAGTAATACAAATATTGCAGCACAGGAACCTTACGGAGTAAAAGTCCGTGAGAAATATTTTCTGATAATAAATAACCGCAAACCAAGTGTTGAATGGGACCAGCTTCGCCACAATGAGGTCTTAAGACGAAAGTGTTTAGGCCTCGTTCACTCCTAAAGTGGTTAAGCACCGTCATGTTTGCGTACATGTAATATAAATAGTAGGCATAAGGGGGATTTTCTTCAAAATTCCATTTATCAGGAGTGGGCACATCTTTGTCAAAAATAGGGTTTTCGGGTCTGCTTTCGTCATCGACCGAGTCAAAACCTATAATGTACTGCATAAATCTGTGGAGTTCTGGATGAGAACTAGGTCTTGCTGTTGCTTCCAACAAGGGAAGAAAAATGTTGTCTAAAATTTGCTGGAAGTTTGTCATCAATTTGTTTAATTTGAAAATGTCACTGTAATTGAAAAAATTAATTACTTTATCAAAATTGATTTGTTATTACACGTGATATTCAATTTTCAATACATATTGCATTCCCAAGATAAAATTTTTTAGTTATTAACCTTAGTAGTGACTATTCTCCAATATGTATTGGCACTTATACACTTTTTAAAATAATAAAACTTGGTGATTGTTGGGATGCAAACTGTTTATAAAATTTCTGTCATTTTTATCTATGAATTAATATTTGGTAAAACATACACAGAATATCTTAGACCACCTGTCAGCCCATTTTAAATCTAAGGAATCGGTTGTTTTGAAAGAAAATAAATATGGGACAGGTGGACTAAGTAATAGGTTTTTAATATATTTCAATTACTTACAATAATCTAGGAATTTGGATTAACCAGCGAACGTTATCAGAGTAAACGTTTGAATCAAGAGCCCATTTAGCCAATTTATCCCATTCTTCGGGGTTTTTCCCATAAATGCTGAGCCTCAATTCGGCATTTTGATACTTTGACTCCTCCAAATCGCTGGCCACCTCTTTGATAATTCTGGCGAAATACTTTCCACTAAGAAAATTATCAGTTTTCAGGAAAACTTCCCTAAGTCTGCTCTCTCCGATCGGATTATATTTGGCGTTAAATTTATCAAATCTATGAAATGTATTTCTATCAGCATGGACATCCAACATGTCCACTGTCAAATCGTAAGTTGTTAAATTCATCGACTGAAATAAAGGCCAGCAATTTACAAAATCTACATAAAAGTAATCAGACCGTACCTGGAAAACCTCCTTCAAAGTCATCTGGTTGCCATTATTTACAGTAACCACTTCATCCGCATGATTTTTTAGAGTTTTTTTAATGAAACGCAACAAATGCTTTTGATTCATGCAGGAAGCGGCATGAATGTGAGTATCGACTTTGCGAATGTTGTAAAAGTCACGATGGGGCACTGCTTTTTGCGATGCTAATTCTCTCAGTTCGTTTAAAAGAACATGCAGTTGATACTTGGATGATAAGTAGCTTAAGCGGCGGTAACAAAATGATTTCCTATAAAAAAGGCAATAAAAAAAAACATTTTTTACGTTAAAAACACGTACAGTGGGCCATCTGCGATCATACTGCACATGTTGATCATGTCAACTATGAAAGCTGCCAAGTCTGGGTATTGATAATCTAGAGAGATGTTTTTGCTCAGATGCTCTTCAGTTTGGTAGATGTGAAAGACTCCTGATCGAGGTACCAATAGGTAATTCAAATCAGGTGGAAATGGTAGGTCCCAGGGGTTGGCACTTGAGGGGGGATGTATACCATGATCTAAAAATTATGAAAACATAAATATTATAATTTTAGTAAAGATGAACCTGTTTTTGGGAAAGTTATTATTATTATTATTTATTTATTATCTATTATTTATTATTTTTTATATTAATCATTTGAAAGTCATTGAATACAGATACTTAAAGTTTACTTAAATGATTACATTCAATGTTTATCCATATTTTTTTCGTGAATGAATTATAATTAATGTGATAATGAATTTACAATGATTGTTTGGTCTTTCAGTTCATTTCGATAAAGTTATCAGTTTATGGCAAAAAATATTGCGATGCAGCTGCAACAAAAATATTAATAATTTTGATTATGTAATTCTGTAGTTATAAATCAAACAAAGTGGCTTGTTAATCCTTCAAATGGAATGGTGATTTATGTTAAAGGAAAAACATAAATTTATACTAAACACTTTTTTAAACTTAAATTCAATTTAATTTTACTGTTAAATTTACAGCAGAGTCAACCATTCTACACGCTGTGCAATTAATTATTTAACAAATCAAGTAATTAAGATGCACACCTATTAGCATCAAATTTAAAACTGCAATATCTTCATAACATTCTTGTAGTTTTTTTAAAACTTACACCAAGTGATAAAATACATTATTTAAAAATTAATTCTCGAAGCAATAATTTACATTTATGAAGGTGTCGATGTCGATATTATTGAGTTTAGATAACATGGATTTTCAGAATGTAAGCTGTAGACTGTTAAATTGAAAATTAAATTTGCAAACAGCAATCGGATTAGGTATCATTTTTTGTAATGTCCTCAAATTATTTTGTAATGAACCTATGTGTAGTGATTAGAAAAAATAGGCGATTGCGGTGTTAATGTTATGCCCAAAAATTGCACTTCGGTCATTATCATTATCTACAATGCGTCCCTAAATATCATGGGATTTGCTTTTTCCCAACTGTGCAGATCAACCTCGCAATGGAATTTTTGAATCCATAACCAATATTGTAGCAGTATCTTCTTCTTTGTTTTTGTCCTTTTTTACCACACTGTTCTTACAATGTTTTGAATAAGGTCACGTAGGCATGAATATTAATATTACCTCAATTCAACGACTTAATTTGAATTACTTTAATTACTGACATTTGGTTCAATTGAATCCGAGAGACGGGCAATTTTCACTTTAAAGTTTTACATTTTTCTTATATAAGTATGAGTTTTGAAACAATTTTTATAAAGAACATTTCTTAAAAAAGTTTTTCTTCTTTTTCAGTCCATCTAGAGACACACTGTATACACAAAAATGTATTTACAAGTATTTTAAAATAAATTAAGGCACATATTATATTAATAGCATTAATAAATTAATATTAGCTTTTATACGTTTAAAAACTAAAACAATATTAACGACTGGATAAATTTACCAATATTAATATACCATTTGTTACTTTAATCGGAATTACACCAAATAGTGAAACTGGCTTCTTTTACAAAAACTGTTCAACATATCTCCTAATATCATACATTGTGATCGAAAATGAACGACGGTTCGTCACTCTGATAACCAATATTGTTTACCAAAACCCACTTGTTTATCAAAGATATCGGTAGGAACGTGCTTGTCAATTTTGACGTTTTTATGTTATCATAATTTTTTCTTGTTATTCGTTTTGTAATTCACGCAAGTCAGTTTTGTCACAACTAAAACTGCGTACATATTTGATTGTTTGCTCAGTAAATAAATTACTTTCGTTTGAATAAGAATAAATGTGAATACATAATTTTTTGGGTTGCACGCTACTGGAAATGTTAAATGGAATAGTTGCTGTTTTTAGTTAAATGGCCAATTCATTCATTACTGATCACTCTGTACCAACTCTGTCCAAACAAATCAGAGATAATTTTAACACATAACTGCACCGCTTTCAATTTGTAAAAAAGTAATTAACCTGAATTCGAAGTTCAAAATTCCAGTCATGTTTTTTAATGGAAATAGTTATTGCTTAGTTACATAACTTTCAAAACTCTGTATTTTAACAATTAATTAAAGTAATAGTAAAATTGTTACAGCACGCAACACATGAGCACTTCCAGCACTCATTTAATCAATGGGTTCTCTACTCAAAACAGAGTATTAGAATCAATAAAGATACATCCTTTTGAAGTACAGATGGATTATTCACACTCGCACATAAACAAGCGAGTTTTTGATTACCTGTCGGCGATTTATTTTGCAAAATGAGATTAACAAGGTCGTCGCTCTGTGATTCTTTCATGGCATAAGCGTCGATAGACTTCACCGTCGACGTAATCGCTTCCTGCTTATCTGTCTCAAAATCAAGGATAATTAAAAAAAGACTCGGCCATTTTTCAATAAACGCACGAATTGGATCTCTAGACACAACAAATTTGAATCTGAAAATACCTGCAATGGTCTGTTTGTCGTCGTGATGCACCTCAGGATGCACAGTGGTGTCGTCAGGATTGACCGAGCGCAAGAATGTGGCGGTGGTTGACGGAAAAGATTGATAGGAGGTGGTCATGTACCTCTGCCTGATCTGGAGAGCCGACACAATCAATCGGGACGCCGTTTCCAAATCTTCCAATGGGACCTAAAACGAGTTGTCATCATTTTATTAATCGTAATTTTGAAATGATTGTTTTACACGTTAAATGAACCCTTTACCGCATACCGATATGGCCACAAAAATTATTATAGCTATTGGAAAAGTTGATCAATTTATAAATCAAAAAGCAGGTAACAGATGGTATAAAAAATTTCTGAAACCACGTCCGAAATCTCCGTTCAAGAAGCTGATGGAATATAAGTAATACCTACCTATTATTTAAATGCTAAAAAAATTCTATACATATTCAAGTTTACCAAGCAAGGCTGTCTAATAACCACATATTAGCAACGGGGCCGTGATCCGATACATTGACAGGTGATAAATATGCGCGGGCGGCCGTCATCTGGTAAAACGTGCATTTACTGATAAACGATTTTTTTAAATTTTATACATAAAAATAAGGTATTTCTAATGAATTTTTATATTAACAGACTATTCAATTTACCATCTTTCATACATGATATCTCATTAAATCTAACTGTTCATCAAAAGTCGTTATTGTAATCTCGAAATTAAGTTAAAAGGCTGTCACCTGGTACAATCATCCTATGCACTTACGACTTTAGAATTAGATACAAGGTAATTTCTTGTAGATATATGTCAAGAGACTTTATGAAGGTAAAACACATAACAATATTTTGAGATCAAACACAGATCATAGTAAAGTGGACGATCTCTCAATTAGAGTTAAAGAAGAGAAAATATCCATTTGCGCAAATTCCATCAAAAGAGGTTCGCATAGACAACCAAAATCATTTACTACACATTGTAAATATCCAGACTGCAAGGCAAAGTACAAAATATGTCATCCATCTTTATTTAAACAAAAATAGGAATTGTTTTTATGCATTACATACAATATTATTGCTCAAAATATATAAATATTTAGTTTTCAGCTAAACAATTGTATTTTTATTCCTTTAATGCAGTTTGTGACATATATGGCACGTTTTTTTTTTCTTTAAATCAGTGACAGAAATTTTAAACATTTTCCCCTAATTTGTATCGACTAATTTAACAGCAATTTATTTCAATAAAATATAAAAAATAATGCGACAAGGGGTTAATTACGTCACGTGGATGAATAAAATAGTTTAAAGCCCGTTAGCTTTAAGGTTTCAGGATTATGTTGCAGGTTTCATTATAAAATTGATTTAACATTATAGATAAATAAGATTATAAAATGAAATATTTTTAATACTGACCCCGCTGGTGTCCTCTCCCGAAATGGAAACCCTTTGGAAATGGGGCACCCAGTCGTGGTCATCGAGGACCGCATGGTCCTGATGGTCGTCGACTGCTCCGGCCGTAGAGGGCTCATAGTGGCTACGTTTATCTTCCAAAACCCTTAAAAAAACAATTGCCTGCATTAGAACAATTCGAAATGATCATACCCTTGAAAAAAGAAATCGTGATCAAACGAAAACATCCCCTATTGACCGGCTCGCATTTTTTTTTCGTGTCGTGACGCTTTCTCGCAGGTTACTAACTAAATTGTAACTACTAAGTCAATATAAATACGCCTGCCGCTAATTAAGAGCTTCGTTTTTCCGTGTCATAATTATTGGACGTGATCGATTTGCAAATTTTCTTTTCAATTTAAAATCGAACACGCAGCGTTTGGTGGCAAAATTAGTGGTAAATATTCGTGTTTGAAAAACGACAATGATTTTTGCATCACGCCACTATCTAATCAAATTGAGTGCCATTAACTCAAAAATGTGCTGGAGGTTTAAAATTTATTGGGAAAAATATTTTTTTAAATTAATTTGTAAAAGGCAGGGTGGCTAAAATTAACGACAGAAAAAAATTGCTTTATGAATCGAAATGAGGCAACAGTAGTCGAAAGACCCCGAGAGCGTAAGCTCGAGGTGGTGTTTTTTAGATATAGTACAGGGGTGGCCAAGCTCCTTGATAGTCCGAGCCGTTTTTCAAAATTTGAAATTTTTCGCGAGCCGCAATTAAATACATACACATACGGAACGATAATAATTTGTTAAAATATAATAGCACAAAAATGAAAAGGGAACTCGGGTACATTTATCGAGAGCCACAAATAATCCTTCAAAGAGCCGCATGTGGCTCGCGAGCCGCAGGTTGGCCATCCCTGATATAGTATGTAGAGTTACGAGACAACTTAATGCTTGAATGGTATGAACGGTAACTAAAGCAAAATATTCAAAAACGATTGTTGTAACACAGAAACGTCGTCAAAGAAATATTCGCTCATCAATACATAATGAACCATGCAAAATTCATGGTTATCATTGGCTAAATTTATAATGAGTTATCCTTCAAGTAAAATGTAAAAATTAATAAAATAAATGATGCGTCTAATTTGTTTTTCATTCACCTTGAGGATAACTTGCATTTTCTCCCAATATTTTGTACATTTCTTTTTGCAATAAAAACTACTTGTGAGGAGTTGGAAAACGCCTTAATATTGATGTGTGTGCGATTAACCCCAGATGTGCCTATTTGAATAGGTCTTAAATCACCAAGTTAACATTTCTGAGAAATGTTTGCAATCCAAAAATAAAAACCCAGCAATTCTAAATCTGTTCAAACTTCCAGCAAATAAAGATGAAATTTCATAAATAAAATATTATGACGGCAAATTTATTATTTTTATCATGTAGTTAATTTCATTTGAGTTACTGAACAAATAACAAATAAAACAGAGAAGTTTTTTAACTATCTTTCGAAGTCAACAAAAATCTCGATAAAATTTAGGAAACTGTTGTTATTGATTGTTAATTCATTCTCGAAATTTGAACGCTAACTGAAATTGCGGCAAACTAAAATTAATTGCCCATACGAAATAATCAAGTTAATGCATTCAAATTACATTAAAAAAATTAAATAAATACGACATAGATTCCGTCATCGGTTGGTTGTGTCAGTTTACGTATGAATCGATTTTACATGAAGTGATTGTATATGACTTTGGTATAGTTTACTGCACATTTTTTAGCCTAAGTTTCCAGCCCAAACGTATTTTTAAGAGGAAAGGGTTTTTTTGTTACGTAAAATCGATTATTTTTAATATAATGAGTAAAAAGCATAAAATAAAAGGCGTTAAACTAAACAAATCGAAACGAAACGAAAGAAAACGAAATGATACGAAATGAAACGGAACGGAACGGAACAAAACGAAACGAAACGAAACGAACGAAGTGTTATAGTTTCTAGTTATCAAAAATAAAATGTTTCAAAATATCCGAAGAAGATTTCGCTCAAATAATACTTTTTGAAATTCTTTTTTTCAATCAGCATATTATGTAAGTACTGAAATGATTTGCCGAAATTATCGCGGTAGGCAAAAGACTCCTTGCCAAACTGAAGTAAATTCATGGCCTGGTCGAATTATCTTTTTATTTGATCACACTGCTTTGCTAGAAATATACACAGGTTCTTACGAAAAACGCACGCCAAAACGACGCTACAGTCACCTTTCTTTTTCAAATAGCAACATATTTTTTGTTATTTAGTTTAGAGGAGTTTTTTTATGAATTCCACGATCTTTCAATTTGTTTGACCAGAATGTTTTTGAGAAACTACGAATTTCAAAGTACACTTGAAAATTTTATAAAAAAACAAAATTGTTACTCATAAACATTCTGCAAAATCAAATTGAGATACACCGTGAAATGCATAAAAACATCTGTATTAAACTGAATTACAAAAAATATCTTGGTATTTGAAAAACAAAGTATACTGTTAAAAATTATACTCTTTTGCAATATTTACTGAACTGTCTTATGTGATTTTTGAATGACTGAAATCGGATTATTAATAACAAGCCGGTCTATGCCAGTTCTCAAGTTCCGACTGATAAATATTTTCTTTCATTGCTTCGAACTTCACCTTGACAATAATATGAACTCTGTAGGCAGCTGATCTTATGTTTTTACTCTCTCGGGGAGCAATGTTTTATTTCAACAACCCTTTTGAGCTCCTTGAAGTCAATTTTTAATTCTGGAATCGAACAGTGCACGAATAATTTGATTCCAATACAACATTTTTTTCTAATGGCAGACAAAAGCTATAATCTGGTTCTTGAATCTAAGGAGCAATAAACGAAAGTGAACAACTCAACTTGCCTTTTCACTGACAGGCTCTTATTACCGCAAACGTCTTGAAAGACGTTTACACAGTAACAAAAGATATTCAGTTATGATTGAAATCATTTCATCTCGTCGCGAGTCTTACCCCGACCATTTCACGTGATCATGGCGTGATTACTCCGCAGATTTACTAACCAGAGAATAGTGCACAGCTGGTTCTAGTGAAAAGTAATGGGATACAAAAACTATAATAGTTGCAAGGTTTGTATTGCTATTTAAATAAATGATACATCAGCTTTAATTTACCCACGTATTAATGCAATAAAAAACCAGCTGGCCTCAAATTCTTAAATAAAACTTTAGAACTTGACGTGAGTGCACTTCAATCTTTTTTTCTGCATAGTAAAATGGCAAAATTCCAATTTCAAGCAAATTAGCATAAAAAAATCCTCTCAGCTATCACACCATTTCAAGTAACCTATTGTAACTTTATCAAAATGTGATAACCCGGCATAAATATAAAGCTATGCGAAACATTTTCCGGCACATCCCAATTTTTTTAATCAAGAAAGAAACAAATTAATTACTTTTGGTTAATTTCTCTTTGAACGGCAAGCTTCTTCTCGATCTGCTCGATAGGAAATTGTGGCACTTCATAAGGCGCCGAAATCTCATTAGACACCTGCCCTGGCGTCGAATACCTGGCGCCGGTAAACGTCGGACTATCAGTACCTGCAACAGAAACGCTTACATCAAAACCACTCCACAACAACACTCCCGTCGACAAGAAAAACCAAAATCACGCACTTTCCCGGCAATAATCGACGCTGCCGCTGTCAATCCATTGATGAATATCTAAAAATTCGGTCGCCATTCAGCAAGAATTCCGCTTGGAAAAGTCGGATACAAACTACAAGTTCAGCCATAGTCACTGACATATAAAGGACGCGATAATGATTATCGGTTGGATATTACTAAACAACATTGCCTAATTTGATCGGCATGCATTAATCCCGATTTTGCAATTACCTCCATCGTCGACGAAAGAGTTCAGCCGCAGGAAGCAGGGCGCGTTGAAATCGGGCTGATCGCCCAGAATGGGGCTCAGTAGGACCCCACGCGAGCACATCACTCTTTTTTTCACAAAACCCGTTCGCAAACTGTCCGTCGAACAACAATATCAGGCCAAAAGCGGCGAAGCTGGCATTTTGTCAAGGTAAGCGGACTGCACGGAATATCTTATCTTTTTCTACGCCCGAAGATAACGGAGCCCGAATTGAGCCGCGTACGTCGTTAATGTTTACAACGAGCAAAGACAAAGTGAGCTAAATTTAGACCACCAAGTCGGAAAATAACCCGATTTAAATGGTGCCAATTGGCGTGTTAATCGGTAAAGCAAATAATAAAGATTTTGTGGAGAAATTGTACCACTTTCGGATCCGTCTTCCTCGAAGTAGTGAACGGCCGTAAGGATGCCCGATGGTGGCGTGTCTGATCCGTCGTTTGTTCCCTCGAACATCACTCCTCGGTTGCTCATTGATTTCCAAATCGTAAAACTTAATAAAAAAAACTGAAACGTCAAATTGACGCGAAATTCAAAAATTCTAACCTTGCGAAATGTCGATTCTTTGTTTCGAGTGGTCTGATAATTGCACATTTTAAAATTAAAATAAAGTGAAATAATAAATTGGCATTTAAAAAATTCAGATCTTGTGAAATATTAAAGCTAAAGTTGATCCGACAATAAGAACACAATAAAAATTCCAGTGTGAAATGTTGTTTGTTTCGTTTCGCAATCAGTTGGAGTTGATATAAGATTTTGATGGAATCTACCTAGTTGTAAAAACGATAAGCTGAAATCGCAATATTTTAGAGGCAAGTTACTTTGAAATTTGTGGATTAACCCACCTGAGAGCGCGCTCGCGGCAAACAGCCGCAATTTGGAGTTTCGGCCTTCTAAATTAATGCTAAACGTGTGACCTTGAACTTTTAAGCATTCTGCAATTCTTCAATCACGTGGTACTTTTTATTTCACTATATTTTCCGATTCAACTCATTCAACTATTATTTGCGCTACTTACTTCACTGATCGTAGGTCATTAAATACTATATGGGGTTGCGATACAGTATGGAACCAAGCAAATATCTGGAAAACAGACAAGACGATATTGATGAAATTTTGCAGGTTAGTGTAGTGACTTATAGCGCCTCTGATGAATGTTTTTTTGTTGTTACTATATTCCTGGTTTAACCGAAAATATTCTCAACTTTTTTTATTTAAATGGAACACTCTGTACAATTGTGCAGATTATAATAGACCTTGTTTTTCTGACTCATAGCGCATCTCTATGAGTCACTACACTAACCTGGAAAGTTTCATCAATATCGTCTCATCCGTTTTCAAGATATTTCTTTGGTTCCATACTTTATCCCAATCCTGTATTTTTAAATCAGTGGAATCATTAGAAGGTTGTGAAATTATTGTTTTATTTAATTTATGTTAGCAGCAATGAATGCTTAGTAACAAAACTTATACAATTTGAACATAATCATTTTAAGTATTAAGGGGCGTTTTCATCCAATTAAATTAAATTAACGTACGGAAATTAACAAGTTTAACAAAAGTGATTGGTCATATTAATTGTTTGGAAAAATTGCACCAATCACTTTTGTCAAGCTTCTTAATTTCCGTACGTTAATTGGATGTAAACGATCCTTTACAGAATATTTAATATTGAAGACAAAGTTTTCTTCGTCGAAAGTTTCTGTTGAAATAATCATATTGCATTTTGCGCTACATTTTCTAATTTGGAAGTGACATTACTAATATAAGTTTAAACATAAACTAAAAAAAATATTATTTCACAGCCTACCGCTCTTCCTGATTTAAAAACGGAATATATACAAAAAAATCTTGTGCAAACACAACCCCATCTTAAATACATATTTTTAGTTTGTAATTAGTCTCATATCACTTCTTCAGTATAAGTAATTTTATTGGTTTAAGAAATAAAAAAATAATAATTATAATTTTCTTGCGTGAATTATCACAGGGGATTTAGGTATCACTGGGTTTCTTCCATCTAATAAAAATCGAGCAATGGAGTAAGTTCCTTACAAGAAATCCCTGCGGTCAAGAAACAATAAAATCCAATCTTTCGCTGGAGATTTAACAGCAACGATTTTTTCGAAATTTAGGAGTTTTACTGGTTACAGTTAATATCAAAATAATATATTATATGAGAAAACAATTCAGAATTTGAAGAAAGACTTAGAAAAAAGGACCAGATTATTGAAGATAAAAAAAATGCTATTGCATAACAACTGCAAGAATGTGGATTCACTGAGCTACAACATCCACCTTCCAGTTCACATTTCGCATTTTCCAATTTCCGTTTGTTTTAGAATGTTAAACAGTTTTTCTCTGAAAACGAAATGAAAGCTATTATACCGTGTGTCTCTACATGGAGTGCAAAAAAGGAAAAACTAAAAACTAATATAGTTTCTAAACAAAATATAGCCATTTTTAGAATAAAAAATGAAAATCATGGAAACATATTTTATTTGAAAACAATAATTTTCGATGTTGATTTGGTCTCTTATAGAGAAACAAAACTTTTTGAAATAAAGTTAAATAAAAAAATTGATTGACATTTTCCGATAATGTAGTTACGCATAACACCACGCCGAACATTAATTATTCTGTAATATTGGCTTTACTTGTAATTCTGTTTGGATTTGATTTGTAATCAATGATTACGTTTATTTCGGCGCCTTGATCCGCTAGAAATTCCATTAGATCGTGTCAATTTAATCCTTGTTTGAAGCCACAACGTTTATGTTGTGTTTTGTTGTAACGGATTCTACTTGGTTACAGTATTGTTGGTTGGATTGTTGATGGTTTATTTCATTTAGCCGTAGATAAAGTATTTGTCTCGCATATATTGACTGTATTACAACACTCGTCTTTGACTCGCGATCTAAAAAGTATTATATACTCGTTAAATAAAATGCTGTTTTCAAGACAGTTCAAAATTAAAGGTCTTTCCCCTTTCTTAGTTCATCTAGGGAAGCACTGTATAGGTGAATAGTTTGAGATCTACCGAAAGAATTTTTCTCTAAGGGAATACCGCAGCTAGAAAAACGTTAAAATAAACACATTCCATTAAGCTAATTGTAAGTAAATTACATTGTAGGCAGACTATACTGCCCTGGTACTTTATCATCCTAAACAATATTATTAGTCACATTGGTACATATTTACTGAACGTTTACTGAAATTGTGAAAACATTTGTCTTGTTTCCATGGGTCGTAATTATTAAAACGTAGGCGTGAGTGTTTTTATGGATCGCAATTTAGAAATGTTTTTCTCGATTTTTGTTATATTTGTAAATATTGAAATACAATTTTTAATTGCAATTTTTATTACTCAATTTATTGAAATACTTATTATTATTATTACCCTCACCTATTATTTTTAATAATAAATTAAATATTATTGTAACTTTGTAACAGTTTTTACAGTTTCTATACTGAAGAAAAAAATAATATCTAAGCAATACCTACGAAACTCTAATGCAATAATAGATAAATGGTATATTTTAAACACGTCTGTTCTCAGTATTAGCACATGTATTATAAAAATAAACAGTTAAGTACTTTGAAATCAAGCAAAATAAAGAATGCCAAGTTATTTTTACGATTTTTTGAAAATAGGACCTGGATACACTCCCTTGCAAAATATTTTTGTTATTATCTACATTTTACGTTCACTTTGGCTCTAAAACATATATTCACTTGTAATACCACTAGAGGTTAAATTATTTCCGGATTTTAATTTAACGTCGAGTGGTATTTGGTAAGAAAATTTTGCACCTTTTTGCAATTTAATTTAACATAATAAACATCACTCAACGCTATAAATAATACGATATTTTGATTGCAAGATTATGGAAAGCGTTGAATGGCATTTAATGTCCAATGGCATCGTTTATTCTAGTTACAGTGACAGTAATTATGACGTCAAAAAATTTCCACTAAAATTCACTTCAGGGTCCTACCCAATCGGAAAAAATTTCCGTAAAAATACTTGTGTTGCCTTGGTAGCGGTTCAAAAGAAAGGCTTCTGATTGGATGAACAGGCTGGTGCAAAATTTTCACTTGTAATACCACTAGAGGTTAAATTATTTCCGGAAATTTTTTCGAAGGTATGAATTTTCTTAAAATATTCATAGCCGAGAAAGAATTTCCGGATTTTAATTTAACGTCGAGTGGTATTCGGTAAGAAAATTTTGCACCTTTTTGCAATTTAATTTATGTATTGACATATTATCTATAAACGTCACTCAACGCTATAAATAATACGATATTTTGATTGCAAGTTTATGGGAAGCGTTGAATGGCATTTAATGTCAAATGGCATCATTTATTCTGGTTACATGTACTTAATGTAAGTATTAGTGACAGTAATTACGACGTCAAAAAATTTCCACTAAAATTCACTCCAGGGTCCTACCCAATCGGAAAAAATTTCCGAAAAAATACTTGCGTTGCCTTGGTAGCGGTTCAAAAGAAAGGCTTCTGATTGGTTTAACAGGCTGGTGCAAAATTTTCATATACAATATCATAAGTGTGATTATTTTGCCGGCAAAATTTAATTATTATTAAGAAAGTTTATTGCTTGGCAATTTCGCGAATGACAGTGACAGATAAAAACAACTAGCCCTCGGGCGAGTTGTTTTTTGACATTGGCATGAGCGAAATTGCCTAAAGCAATAAACTTGAGTGGAATAATCATTAAATTTTACCAGGCAAAATTATCTCACGAATAAAATTTGACATGACTATTTCATGAAACAGGCAAGACAAATCAATTTTATTTTAAATATTTTTCCTGGGCCATTAATGCTGTTGTATTCCACATTGATTTGACACTAGTTTCTTTGTAGTTTTCTCTGTTCTTTTGTAATATTTTTGCGATTTCATCAGGAGTTGTCGAAAATAAATCATAACGCCGCTGTTTACAAAATTCGTTGAACTGCAACCATATTGAATTTTTAGTTTTAACAGTGTTGAGAGGGATAACGTTGGCAGTGAACGCTTTAATATTTGCGATTGATAAATCACCAAATCTATTTTTATTGTCACACATTTTTATAACTGACGTTTCAAAAATATTATAATAACAGCGACTTGATGAATCGGTTACTATGTTTGTCAAAAACAAAGGAAAAATTGCCGCTGAAAAACCGTTAGGTTGCTTCATTCTAGCTTTCCATTGGTTCAGCAGCACTGGCAAAATTTTTATTTTGAAATTTTGTCGGTACGAAACAATTTTTTCGTTAAAAAGATGGATTTTGATTGGACGAAATTTGCATGAATTTGTAATACCACTAGAGGTTAAATTATTTCCGGAAATTTTTTCGAAGGTATGAATATTTTGAAAATTATCCCGAGCCGCAGGCGAGGGATAATTTTCTTAAAATATTCATAGCCGAGAAAAAATTTACGGATTTTAATTTAACGTCGAGTGGTATCCGGTAAGAAAATCTTGCACCTTTTTGCAATTTAATTTATGTATTGACATATTATCTATAAACGTCACTCAACGCTATAAATAATACGATATTTTGATTGCAAGTTTATGGGAAGCGTTGAATGGCATTTAATGTCAAATGGCATCGTTTATTCTGGTTACATGTACTTAATGTAAGTATTAGTGACAGTAATTATGACGTCAAAAAATTTCCACTAAAATTCACTCCAGGGTCCTACCCAATCGGAAAAAATTTCCGAAAAAATACTTGCGTTGCCTTGGTAGCGGTTCAAAAGAAAGGCTTCTGATTGGTTGAACAGGCTGGTGCAAAATTTTCAAAAAAATATATCGGTCAAGTATTTCAATTAGTATAAACCATACAACCATCATAGGCCAAGAAGACCTACTTAGAAGAAATGGGCAGACGATATTAAACTAACGGGTTTCAATTGGATAAGAGCATCAAGAACATGCAAATATGGAAATCAAATCTTGAAGAGGGGATACCCAAAAATGGATGCAAAGCAAGAAGAAGGTTCTACATTTTCTCGATACAATAAGAGCTTACGTTGTACCATAGATAAAGTACTTATAAATAATGTATTCCAAATTTCAACCACGAAAAACTAGCTGTATATTTAGAAAACACATTGTCAAAATATCATTGTTTTACTTTCGTGAATCTCGGGACAAAATTCTAATTTTAAAGCAACACCCGATCGTCTTTCTAATAAGACAAGACATAAAATTCAATGTAAATTTTAAGTGAAACAAAAAGTAATTAAATACCTATTTGAAATGAAATTCTTGAGGTTTTAGAATAAAATATGACGGACAACGAAGATGACGATAATGATCCGAAAATTGAATTTGAGTGACCAAAGGAAGATGATAACGACGAACAAGAGGAATCTTAACAATGGAACATTTGTCTAACTTTCCTGTGATATAAATATTGCGAAGACAATAATACAATAATTAATTTAGTATAGCGACCTATATGTACTACACCTAGCTCCGCAGTTTACATAAGCGTAATCTTATATACCAGGAGTGGCCAAAGCGTCGACCGCGGGCCTTTAGAAGACACCCGCGAATCTGACGTGAACATGTCGTTGCATACGTGTAACACCAAAAAGCACCACTTCGTAAGTACATTCTAAAGACATAGTCGCCCTCAAGTACACTTTCATAAGAAAAGTCGCCCCCAACAACTAAAAGTTTGGCCACCCCTGTTATATGTTTACGGATTATATACTCTTCGCGCTGTATCTCCAGAACGGTTGATTATACGGAAACATGCATGAAATAAAAATTGTAGATAATTTTATGATCTACAAGTTATATAATCAGCTTAAATGAGATATGACGAATAGAAAATGAGATAATTGCAAAAAACGGATTTACGTGAACTTTGACCTTCAATATCTTCTGACGCGGGCACGAAATTATATGAGACTCTTCAGAACGTCAAAACAAAGGTTTATGCAAAAATACAGCTTTCTCACTTTCATTCCGAAGTTGAATTCTTATTTTATTGGGCTATTTAGTAACTTACTTTCTGTTCGTCACTAAAATTAAATTGTGATCAATAATACATACGTGTGTTCTGTGTTGAGCAATTTACATAATTAAATTTATTTATTAATAGGCACAGTGCTTTCAAAGTCATTTTTCATAAATTAATTCTTCACCCCGAAATTATCTTTTTGATCTCCAGCTGAAAAATAACGACTAAAATGTATGCATCAGCCTCACAACTAAAATTCACTTACCTGCCTAAACTCTGTATTTGTAAATTCATGGTGATTTATTTCCTGTATTGAGGCGTTGATTTCAAAAGTGGGGTAATTCCATTTTGTGAAAAATAGTTAAAATTCTTATGTTTTTAACCAATTTATAATAAACATCTTTTAATATCAGTATAAAGTTGCTAGTAATTTATTTCGACAACGCTATCAATATGATTAAAAAGATCAGTACTGCTTGCCAGTCACTGTATTTTTTGTATTTCTGTGGTTAATAGTACTAAACGATCGTTTTATTTTTAAATGGCCCAGTGATTTGTTTTTTTTTGGGATTCATAAACTGCAATTAATTATTTCCTGCTTCTAACAGAAAATGTATCGCTCATCGCTACTGTCAATGTTGAAATAATTAGATATGCATACGTAGTTGTTTGTCATTTATTTATCTTTATTAAATTATTATTGCTAAGAATAGCTTATTAAATTAACATAACAAGTTAATTATATTGAATAACAAATTGCTTAATGTTTTAAAAATAAGTGTTTAGCGTTTAATTTAAAGTAAATGTTTGTTTGTCAATAATTAACAAATTAAATTGCAGAAATTAAATCAACAGTTCAACTATTGTAAAGTTTTTATTTTAAAAGGAAACAAAAAAATGTGCTTCTGCATTAAGGGGAGAAATACATTAGAGGGGTCAAAAAATGAGAAAAAAAATATTTCCCCTTAAAAGTTAGGAAAATTCCTGTAGAATACGCTCGTTAAAGTTTTAAAATGAAATTCGAAGTCCTATGTGTTTTCGTAATTTTTTGAAGATGCGTCATCTACGCTGTTATCAGCGCTTAGCACGTACATTGGAGCAGTCAAAAATTTAAACGCGTTTTTCTCGAAACGTCATTTTTGAAGTTGGCGGGCACTATAACTCAAAAACTAATTGACCGATTTTGCTCAAACTTTCAGAATTTCTTCTTTATATTATTACCTTCTATATCGATCAAAACTTTATTATTTTTTATTGCAAAATAGGTCGAAACAAAACACAGAATTTTTTACTTTTGGAAAAAATCTTTGCAAATCCACAAATTTCATTATTTTCTCACTTATTAGTAGTCGATGTAGATTATATGACTGTTATTTACGTAAATATTCTTTGTGGACTGTTACGGATAGAAATTACGACGTAGAGAATGCCCGCCATTCAACGCCTCGGATTCGGACACGCCACCTTAGCACCCTGCTACAGCCGCTATTTTGTATTAAAAAAAAATAAAAAAATTTTACACCTTATGATACTACTAACTGCAAAATTTCATTAAGATTGAATAAATACTTTTTTTGAAACAGCTCTTTGAAATATGCTCGATTTTTAAGTTAAATTCGATTAAATAACTCACATTTCAGTGTAATTAAATAAATATTTTACAAAAGCAAATTATCAAAATTTAAATTCAATATTTACCAGATTTAAATCCAACATAATATTTACATGAAAAGAGTGTTCTGGAAATAGCATAATGTTAAAAATAAAAACGAATTAGAGCAGGCCTTGAAAAATGAATATTTCATAAGAAAGCGGCCATTTGTAACATCAAACCTAAAAAGCATTATTTATGCTTTTAAAACTGTTAGATCTGTGATTACAAACAATTTGGGTCATTAGAAAAGTCACCTGCAATGTCATCAATAAACACAAATAGAACGAATAAAGGAGTTGCAAAATTTGTATAAATAATTAGATGAAAAAACACACAAGCTCAAAACAATTAAATTATTAATTTTATAAAATACACAAAAAATTAATAAAACGAAATATTTGTACCAAATTTAAAACTAAATTCGACCCTATTGTCACTTAAAAATTAAGACGGTCCAATAGACCTACCACAACCTCTGCAGGGTTAACAGTCTCCCCAGACTTTCCTAACCTAACATTTCTCGAATCAATAAATCCCCGAACCGAACAAAAAACCTTCAACTCGAATTGCACGAACAACAAAATTCACACCAAATTCGATGACTAGAACATGAATCATAACAAATTTCTAAATCGGCCACAGTCCGTTCAGAAATAGAACATCACAAAGTTTCCTGAACTCGAAAATAACTCATAAATTACTATCGTGTCGCTCCCAGAAGAACTAACATTTTCAAACGCAATTAAAAAACTTCAATGGAAAATTACCGATAATTTGCCCTCAATCATTCACAACAAAGAATCGCTCCCGAATTTTTTCAAAATTCATAAAATCGGAAAAAAAACATCGAAATCGTGGCAGGCGCGATTAAATTTCTAAATTGCCGTAAAGAGCAAAAAATAAATATAACCTACCAGCGGTTCTCTCTGGGACCAAGTTGGTGTCGCCGTCGTCCGAATAGAAGGTCATTGAATGCTTCGACAGGCGATTGATAAAATTTTCACTCACTTTTAGTTCACCCATTTTCGAAAAAAAATCGCCCTTTTACGGAAGTATGGTTGCAGCTGTTGCAGCGCTGCACTGTCCGCGTACGCAATGCGAGGACGGGACGCGACGTGTAATCAAAAGAACTCGCGCTAAATCAAATGTGGAAATATTGATTTTGGCACGGTCTTTTCCATGGGAGCGTGCCGGCTCTCGAAATGCGCGCAGATCTGATAAGGATACTATTGTGGCTGGAATGTCATAATTTATACCGTCGCTTAAAATAAAATTCAATTGTCACTCTAACTTAAACCTAACTGAAACACTTTACGTCATTTAATTATTTATTGTTTAATATTCAATTGCTGAAGTCGAAGTCACTTTCGTTGGAGGTCTTCGTGTCGTGCCGGACACTTTCCGTATCGGTGTCTAGCATTTCGAGGACGTTTAGTGTGTTTGAAACCACTTCCATTTGATTAATCTTTTGCGCATCGGATATTTCCCCCTGTTCCCCAGCCGATTGTCGACCGTCATTGTTATCGACGTGTTTGATATTTTCTTGTTCATTTTCGTCAAGTGGTTGTCGGATTAATTCATTTTCTTTATGGATTGCCTGTTCGTTACCTTCATATTGGATTGGCTGCTCTTCGTTTTTCTGAATTAATTGGCCAGGTTCATTGTATTGTTCTTGAGTTAATTGGGCACTTTGTTCGATCAATTGGTCATACTGAATCGGTTGTCCATTTTCATCGTAGTGAATTTGTTGCCCACTTTCGTCATAATGGATTTGCTGTCCACTTTCATCGTGATGAATGGATTGTCCATTTTCATCGTAGTGAATTTGTTGTTTGTTTTCGTCGTAATGAATAGGTTGGCCATTTTCATCGTAATAAATCGGTTGGCCATTTTCATCGTAATGGATCTGTTGTCCATTTTCATCATAATGAATGGGCTGACCATGTTCGTCATAATGAATTGGCTGGCCGTTTTCGTCATAGTGAATCGGTTGCCCAGTTCCGTCATAATGGATCTGTTGCCCATTTTCATCGTAATGAATGGACTGTCCATGTTCATCATACTGAATTAGCTGTCCGTTTTCGTCATAGTGAATCGGTTGCCCACTTTCGTCATAATGGATTTGCTGTCCACTTTCATCGTGATGAATGGGTTGTCCGTGTTCGTCATATTGAATTGTCTGGCCGCTTTCGTCAAAGTGAATTGGTTGTCCACTTTCGTCGTAATAAATTGGTAGTCCATTTTCATCATAATTGATCGACTGCCCGTTTTCGTCATATTGAATGGGTTGCCCGATCTCTTCATACTGATTTTGAAGTAATTGCCCATTTTTAGGGTAATCCAATTGTTCGTTATCATTATACGGTACTTGTTCATTTCCATCGTAATGAACTGGTTCATTTTCAGTATACTGTTGAATCAAATGTTCATTTTCATTAGAATGTGATTGATTACCTTCGTTATATTCAATCGGTTGTTCGCCCTCAAAACATTTTTCTGGAATTGGTTGCTCGTTTTCGTTATTTTGAACTGAACTTTGGGTTTCATATTCTTGATTTAAAGCCGCATTTTCTATTTTACTGTCCCCATTATTTTGAATGTTTCTGTTTTCATTTTGAACTAATTGATCATTTTCTTCCAACTTTTGTTGAGCCAATTCATCAATTTGTCGGAATTTAGAGATTTCTTTTTTCTGTTCATCTTCGTTGATTTGGAGATGGTTATTTTCTTCATGTCGAATTGGGGCAGTTTCTTCAAGTTGGTGCTGCTTGAATTGTTCTTCATTTTGGTTAAGTTGCCCATCATCACTTTGTTGTTGCCCATTTTCGTCTTGATTTTGCATCAACTGTTCATTTTCGTTGTCATATCGAATCAGTTGTTCATTTTCATATAATTGTTGTGCTTGATCATCATACTGTTGCAAATACTGTTCACTGGATACTGGATACTGTTGCATCATCTGTCCACTCTCAACAAACTGTTCTGGAATCAATTCTCCATTGTCGTCATAATTCATCATTGGTACGTTATTATAATTTTGAACTAATTGACCGTATTTGTCATACTGAAGTAATTGCCCTGTTTCGTCATATTGACCGAATTGTTCATTGTTTTCATAACGTTCAATTTTTTTCCCATGCTCTTGTGAAATTTCTTGTCTGCTTTCATTAGGTAAATATTGATGACTTTGTTGTAATTCGTCACTGTATTGATCAATTACTTTTGCTTTCCCCTCAACTAAGTATTTGCTCATTTCCAACTCGATAGGAACATGAGATGACTCATTTTGTTGTTTGCCAATTTGATAAGCTTTGTTAGGAATTTGATACTGCATCATTTGTGACTCGTTATTTTTAACGATTTTGTCAACACTTTGTTCGGCGCTTAGTTCTTCATAATCTGGTTTCAAAGTGTCTATTTTAATTGCGACGCTTGGCTCCGAAATTTCTCTCGCATTTGCTGGCAATAATTCATCAGCGTGTTTATTTCCAATTGGAATGTTTTCATGTTTTTCGCGACCAATCATCAACTTTTCGTTAATTCCGTGCGAATCAATTACGAGCGAATTGTTTTGAGGCAACTTTGGCAAGCTCTTGCGTGATTCATCACTAGCAGCACGCTCGACAAAAGAATTTAATTGAGAATTAATGTCGCCGAAATAAGGTCTAGTCGAGAAATTTTCTAATTCTCTGGGAGTTTTCCAATCACCGGTGCTAAAATCTTCTACCCTTACACTTGGAGCTTCGTCCCTTTTGCTCGGCAACGTAAAAGGAAATCGTTTTCTTCCTTCTTGATTTTTTAGGTCCGCATATTTTTTCCCCATAAAATCGTCGACATTTTTAAACGCTAACTGTCCTTTTTCAATTCTTTCTTCCGTGTCATTTTCTTTGGAGACCCGCGTCAGAAACCCAGAATATTGCCTCCTCAACAAGCTAAACCGTTCGGTTTTGGCCTCGAGCGTTTTCGCCCTGCCTTCGATTTTTTCCAAGGCTCTTACAATTTCTTCATTTCTTTCTTGCCGGACTTGATCCTCCTCCAGGAATCGCTTATATTGCGACCTCAGCTTTTTAAGGCGGCTTTGTTTCCTGAAAAAAATAAATCGAATCGTTTCGCTTGACAGATTTCCACTCACTCTTCGCGCGTCGCCTGCACCGACTGGTTGAACCTCATTTCCAACTTCAGTCTCTCCTCTTCGCTGAAAATTTGAACCGCAGGTCATTTCCCGCTCTTTTATCGATACAAACAAAAACAAATTACCTTTTTCTCAGCCGATCCTGCAATTCTATTACTTTTTTGAAGTATTCCTCGGTTCCATAAATGTCAGACATTTCAACTGATCTGGCGCAAAACTTGCATTTCACTGTTTGTTTAGAAACTGTTTAATTCAAATTCACAATCAACCCTAATTTTCTGTGAGGCGATCGATTCGCCGCGTTTTTTTACTGCCCTGCAGCAGGTGCAAGACTGAAGTTAACTTTATGTAAGTCGATATATACCCCGCAAAAAAATTCGTTTGCAAGGACACACGCGATTCTCGTGCCAGGATATCAAGGGATGAATCGGGTGACCTTTATGTCACAACAAAAACTGACCTTGTTTATCTTTCGATCGATAGAGGTTTAAAGAAGACTTTTGCAAAGATAACAATTTATTGGTTAATAATTGCATATAAAAATAGCCCCATTTGAAATAAAACACAAATAAAATACCCATCTGTACCTTGATTTAAATCGTTCCACCGCTTGCAGCCACTCTCGTAATTCGCTTACGCCTTTCTGAAGAACTTTTTTATTTTTCAAAGGTTCAAAGATTTTATCGACGATTCTCGATCCCTTCACTTCGGTTTTGCTAGTCCAGAATCCTGTAAAAAATGAGTTTCGATTTAACATTTTGCTTGTTTAGAACAAATAAATTATTCTATCGAATTTTATAATAAACTTATTGTAAATGCCCCAATTATCTTAAAGTGTAAAAAACGTATTCAATTGAAATGTCATTTAATTTTCATAATTTCATCTACAAGTTTCTCAGTGTTAAAATATGTTACCTTAAATTAAATTCGATCCATTGTTTGTTTTACAGGATCTAAGATTAAAATTCACAGAAGAATTTTACGCATACATAGGTGGACACTTAAAGCTGATCTTACCTTGAAAACGATCCCTATGTAAGGATGAAATATGAAGGATGAGCAACTCTAAGTGTTCACTTATACTTACGTAAGTGATTGTTCTCTTTGAATTCCAGCCTAAATTATAAGCTGTAAGAATAATTTTGTAAGAGATTAGGCTATCAAAGTACAAACTTGAGATTCAATACAATACAAAACAAATATTTAATAACCAAAACAGTGATCTAAAATTTATGATAAGGAATAATTGTTATTTATCAGAATTAAAAACTTTGAATTTTTCAATTAAAAGCACAACTAAAATTAAATTAAAACAAAACAATTATGTATAATTGTGAATTTGTGTTTTAAAGTTCATGTTAATTTTAACCCTTAATTTCATTGAACTATACCATTTGTTCCCGGATGCCTGGCACCCCCTTTGTGACCGTCGAAATTACTACAATTACAAACGAATGAAACGAGTTGATTATTTTTTAAACAGTTAACGGTTTTTCAATTAGGGAAGAACCGTGAATGACAATTTTCTTCTGTTAAAATTCATAATTTGGTACAAAATTGTTTAGGTTACCACTAGGGTTACCATATGTGCTACTTCTTGAAATTATAAGAGTGTGGTAGTAATTTTATTTTATTTTAATATATTGTTGGGAACCAAAGTATTTGAAAATTTTTGAGTTGTGCCACTCTTGCAGCCGAGGTGCGATATTTCCGTATTCTGTATTCAAAAAATTTTTAAATTACACGACTTGCTTACCAAGCAAGAGAGAGCAATTCGGCTGTTGATTATTATTCCAGCAAGTTACTTAAATGGTAGAAAGATAAAATGCGTCTAAACATGGCTGGCGTTTTATTGATGTATATTAAGATTATCTTCTCAATCTTAGGACTTCTACTAATCCATTTGAATTGCCGAAGATACCGTTCGACGGTGGTTTAGATTAAACTGGGAATTTACTGAAAATAATATTATGTACTCTGTGTTCTAAAAACATTAAAATTTCTAGAAATGAAGCCAAGGAAAATTTAGAAGCATAAGCAAAACGTATGAAACGTATTTCACATGTCTCACATCCAGCAGGCGAAATAGGAATGACGGTAAGAATAAGAGTTCCCGACGTACACAAAGGCAGAGGAAAGGCACGTTCAATATTAGCTACTACTATTCTCATAAAAATGGAAGATGGTTATTTTTAACTAGGCACCAAAAATGGGATTACAAAAGATTTATACGCTAAATCTCAATTTAGTACTTGTCCAGAGAAAATTCATTCCATTGAAAATATTCCATTAAATCAAAAACTTCCACTTAGAACTGTTGGTGCACACCAAGCAATTGGATCAAGACAAGGCTTTACCAAATGTCACTGCAGATACACTTCAACCGGTCAGAAATATTAAAAAAGGAGTCAGTAATGAGACGTAATCTGTCAGAAATGAAACCATTTCCAACCTGTGTCAAATATGTCAAATTAAAGTATCTAGAGTATGCAACCACTTTTCTCACGTACATGGACGGTGAACGCAATCCATTATTAATTTTATTATTATAATGTTGCTTGTTTTATTAAATGATTAATTGTGAATAAAAAAGTACCGTTCGAGTGTCTCGAGAACTAGTTCACCTCAAGGCTAAGCCTTTCGGTAAACTATAGTTTTCTCGACAAGAATGGAATAGGTACTTTCCGTTTCGGTATGTAATATACCACAGATAATATAAGTAATATACTATTGCTTTCCCCTCAACTAGGTGTTTGCTCATTCCCAACTGGTTTGGAATACCATGTTTGCTAATTTGATAAAGTTCGTTAGGAATTTGATACTACATCATTTGTAACTCGTCATTTTTAACGATTTTGTCAACACTTTGTTCGGTGTTTAGTTTTCATAGTCTGGTTTCAAAGTGTTTATTTTAATTGCGACGCTTAGCTCTGAAATTCCTCTCGCATTTGCTGGCAATAATTCATCAACCTGTTTTTTTCCAATTGGAATGTTTTCATGTTTTTCGCGACCAATCATCAACTTTTCGTTAATTCCGTGCGAATCAATTACGAGCAAATTGTTTTGAGGCAACTTTGGTAAGCTCTTGCGTGATTCATCACGAGCAGGCTCGACAAAAGAATTTAATTGAGAATTAATATCGCCGAAATAAGGTCTAGTCAAGAAATTTTCTAATTCTCTGGGAGCATTCCAATCACCGATGCTAAAATCTTCTACCCTTACATTTGGAGTTTCGTCCCTTTTGCTCGGCAACGCAAAAGGGAATCGTTTTCTTCCTCCTTGATTTTTTAGGTCCATAAATTCGTCGACATTTTTAAACGCGACCTGTCCTTTTTCAGTTCTTTCTTCCGTGTCATTTTCTGTGAAGACCCGCGTCAAGGACGCAGAATATTGCCTCCTCAATAAGCTAAACCGTTCGGTTTTAGCCTCGAGCATTTTCGCCCTACCTTTGATTTTTTCCATGGCTCTTACAATTTCATTTTTTTTCTTCCCGGACTTGATCCTCCTCCAGGAATCGCTTATATTGCGACCTCAGCGTTTTAAGGCGGCTTTGTTTGAACCTCATTTCCAACTTCAGTCTCTCCTCTTCCCTGAAAATTTAAACCTCAGATCATTTTCCGACCATTCATCGATACAAAGAAAAAGAAATTACCCTTTTTCAGTCGATCCTGTAATTCCATAAAGGTCAGACATTTCAACTGATCTGGCTCAAAACTTGCATTTCACTGTTTGTTTAGAAATCGTTTAAGGCTGCGTTATAGTAACAAAAACTGCGCACTCATTTGCCTTTTGTGATTTCAAATATTTTTTTTAATGATGTACTAAACTGAGTTACATTTTCTGTATTATCTAGGTACAGTATTTATCTAAAGTGGTGATTTCTCAAATTTACAAAATCGCAATTTTTGTAAGGCCTGTAGTTGCTTAAAGAGGGTGCGGGTTATAGAAAACTTTACTAACTTACAGGTGCGCTAAAATGGGTGAATGTTTTATAATTCAGAACAATGGTAATTTCAGCACTATGCTTCATTTTTTTTTAATTGAGGAAAAAAGTTCGAAAAAAATATCTAATTCCAGCAAGATAATTATTTGCATACCGTTTAATTTTTACGGATTCCGAGAACACAACATCACAAAGGCGGTGTCGATTGTCCATAATATTCTCTCTGAATGGGGAATTGGACTTTTTTAGGGAAATAGAAATAAACTAAAAAAGCCAACTTTAAATTTTCGATAGTGACAGTGACAGAAGTTTCGGCCACCGTACAATTAATTTTTCTGAACGGATTAATTCAGACGCTTAATTCAAATTAGTTTTCTGTGAGGCGATCGATTTGCCGCGTTTTTTCAATGCCCAGCAGCAGGTGTAAGACTGAAGTTAATTTTCTGTAAGTAAGTCGATATGAGACGCTCAGAAGCAGTATGGCCCAAGTGAAAAAACGAGTTATGAGATATAAGTGAAATAAGAATTCGTGTCAAGGCAATAACATAGCTTGGCCCAACTTTCAAATGTGTCCCATTTCGTACTAAACAAAGGAATCTCACTTGGATCACTAGGAATTTAAAGAGAAGTAAATGTAAAATATGATATGCGACCTAATTCAAATAAGGCAAATTTTCAGTTGGGCCACTCTGCTCCTGAGCGACTCATATCTACCCCGCTAAAAAAATTGTTTGCAAGGACACACGCGATTCTTAAGGGATGAATTGGGTGACCTTTATGTCACAACAAAAACTGACCGTGTTTATCTTTTGATCAATAGAGGTTTAAAGAAAACTTTTATAAAGATAACAATTTATTGCTTAAAAATTGAATATAAAAATAGCTCCATTTGAAATTAAACATAAATAATATACCCATCATTTAAGGTACCATGATTTAAATCGTTCCGCCGCTTGCAGCCACTCTCGTAATTCGCTTCCGCATTTCTGAAGAACTTTTTCATTTTTCGAAGGTTCAAAGATTTTATCGATGACTCTCAATCCCCTCACTTCGGTTTTGCTAGTCCAGAATCCTGTAAAAAAAAGTTTCAATTTAACATTTTGCTTGTTTAGAACAAATAAATTATACTATCGAATTTTATAATAAAGTCACTGGATAAAGCCAAATTTAATCTATAAAAAATAGGGAAATTGGTGTCAGGTATCATGTACATTTGGGTGGCCACAAATGTACAAAAGAACTTCAAAGTATGAAAAATTTATAGTGTTCACACAAGAAAAATTTTCATTGCCCTCAATTTACATTTTCCCCCATTTACGCTTTTTTTTTGTCGGTCCCTTCAAAAACGTAAAAACAGGGTTTCACTGTATTTCAGTATACTATTAAATTTTTTGTGATAGGTTTGAGAATGTTACTTGATATAACTAGCATAAAACAGAAAAAATTAGATACGGTCATTACATTTACATTAGCAAGTCTGTACATAATTTATTTTTGTGTTTCTATGCTCACCTGCTTTCTATCATCGCTTGATTAGGGCACAAAAATTGGATTTTAATAATGCAAAAAAAACTTTTTTTTAAATTTTCCCGAGTTTCTTTAAACAGTGTAAAATATTTTCGACATAAATAAATTTAAAAGCTCATATAGAAATAATTGGAGAAAATATAGAAGCTAAAATGGAGTGAGGCGATGATTTGACAAATGGACGTAGTTATGCATCAAGCGGCCAAGCGCCAATTCCCCAAAATCGAGATATTAGTGTCATTTGATAGCTGAAGCTCCAAACTATCAGCTACAATCTGTTTCCTGGTGTTTTATTCGTTAAAAACAATAAAAATGTAAGCGCCAATATTGATAACGCCTATTAGATGCATGCATCTCGAAACTTAGTATGCGCTGTAGCTCATTTTGGCAGAATGGAGCTTAGCCGTTTGATGCATAACACCGTCCAAATAACAATGGTTACTAATTATGCAACGATTCATTCTAATCGCTTTTAATTGGTTTTTAATTGTTTTAATTGTTTTTAATTTGTTTACATTGTGTGATATAATGCAAAGTGATAAATAAAAATAATAAAAAAATAAAGTCTGGTTGTGGAAAAATTACAGGAGAAATGTAAGTAATTAAAAACTTTACCATAACGTGAAAAGTTAGAAAATAATAATTATAGTCGTTTTGTCATTCAACTTTTTTTTGCTACTACAGCTGCTTCACCTGCTTCAATGAACAAAAGTGGTTTGTTCACAAAATCTAATTTTAAAATATCAAGATTGCTAAATGGAAATGTGGCAATTTCTAAAGATTAATTTGATAGCATACCACTAAATATCCTCACATCCTCCTAGAAACATATTGTTATGCAATTGCAAATAATCAATAAAGTATTCATTCAATATTTCAAGGAATTATTATGTTGAATTATTACATTATGTTTTGCTAACAACAATTAACTAGAGTTTAATTATTTCTTAATTTGTAATAATTGGAGTAGAACTACCCTATGGACGATTTTACTAAAAACTTCAAGTGAATGTTTTACCAAACAAATATACTAACAACATCTAGGGTATAAAGTTACCAAATAAGTGACTAAATTAAAAACTGAATGCTACAAATAATGCAAAAATAAAAAATATACCGCAATGAATCCCAGTCAAATAAGCAACTCCCATAACCGACATTTCTGTACTGGAAGGCCTCTCTACCTGCAGACCGGTAATATCAGCAAGTTTCTGGCAAATAAAATCATTCTGCGAAACGCCTCCATCAACACTACAAACAGAAACAATGCAAATTTCAACAACACGTCCTTCTAAAGGTTACCATAATTTTTTAAACTCCATATTAGTCTCTTTTTTCAAAATATTATAAATTAATGAAATTCGATACACGATACTTTCTAGTATTGCTCGTATCATGTGCTCTCGCTTGCTTGTCGGTTTAAGTCCTATGAAACCAGAAGCTGCATTCTCATCATTTATTGGTGCCTGTTTTAAAAATCATGCAATTATTAATTAATCAATCGTTAGTATAATAAGTTAAATAGGTTACTCACATTAGGGATCAGGGGAGGAGGATCTAACTAATTAACAAACAAAGCAAGCTAACAATAAATTACTGAATTATACCAATCAATAATGAAGACTTCTCAAATAGTAATAAAATATCTAACCCCTAAACCACTGAATGCAGGAATAAAATACAATCCATCATTGTCTTTAGGTATGCTTGCTATATTCGAAGTATCCGCCGGATTTTCTACAAGTCCTAAATAAAAAAATATAATAACATGTTTAATAAATTCATAAGATTTTACCTGCATTTAACGCCCATTCAATTAGAGAACCTGAATCATTTGCAGATGCCTCTGTTAAAAAGGCAACTTCATTTTTTAATTTCCAACCTACAAGTGGGTAAAGACCATCAATACCGGAATGGACATTAGTACCAGTATTTACATCTAAGAAACAACCAGTGCCCAAAGTTGCTTTGATGCTACCATAATCAAAGCAACAGGAACCAAACATTGATGCTGATTGATCAGAAATCTAAAACAAGCTTTTTAACTTAAAAAATAATGCCAACTTCATTAAATATTATTTCTTCAAGTTAAATTAACACTTACAACACATTGTATAGGAATTGGGCTACCAAAAATTTCAGGATCAGTCGTTCCAAAAGCAAAGTCGTTATCTACAACTTCTGGTAAAATTTCCTGTGGTATCCCAAACAAAAACACAGCCCAGGATGCCCATTTCAAAACAAAAGGATCATAAAAACCAGTAGCACTAGCATTAGTAATATCAGTGATATGTAATCTTCCCTTTGTAAACTGATATAAAAGCCATGAGTCTAGAGTTCCGTACATTGCATTCTTATCACTAATAGCTTGCCGAAGCTCTGGAATATTTTGTAGAGCCCAATATAATCGAACACTGACCTGAAGAAATTAATTAGGCATTATTGTATAAGTATAAATTAATTTTTACATGTATATTTGTCAATTTCACGCCGCTTCCTGTTAAATACCGTTTATTTCTTGAAAATAAATAAATAAAATAGGAACCATTCCTGAAAGTCTAAAATAATTCTTAGGTTAGGAAAAATTCGATTACGAGTTTTACCTTCATGCTGACTGATTTATTCCATTTTCGAACTAAAGCATCGGCCCTTAGGTCTTTCCAAGTTATGAAATTGTGAAAAGGTTTGCCATCGTTCTTCCGCCATGTTATAAAAGTTCCCCTTTGAGTCGCAATTCCCAGCGACTTAATTTGTTCGAATGTTAGATTTGCATCTTAAAATTGAAAGGATTACATCATTGCCATAAAATAAATTTGGGCAAATTACTTGCAACCGCCTGTTTTATCACAAAAATGACACTTTCCCAAAGTTGGTTGGGACATATTTCCACATACCCTGGTTGGGGATATAATAATTTTATCTAAAAAAAAATTTTTATCACAGAAATCATTTGGTGATGGATTATTACCTTGGACGAATAAGAAGATATGACATGAGCCTCTGAATTTAAAATATGACATCTCAAAGTCGTGGTTCCTACATCGATTGCGGCTATGAATTTGCTTTCTTCCATGGATAACTAAAAAAAAATAGTTCAATTTAGCGCCACAATTTAAAACGTGTAAAACTGCAGCGAAGGATTGAATTGGTAAAAATCGAAAATTACTGAATTGTACTGACGCCTATTTGACCTAAAAATTAGTGGTATTAAAAAAGAAGTGCTCAATGATGACTTTTAATTAAATGTGCAGAGGCCAGTTTTTATCTGTCGTTAATACTCGATTTGACGACAAGAAGCGACTTACCATCAATTATAAAATAATTACATGTTTTGGAGTAGAACTCCAAGCAAGGTTGAACAACTTTTGTAACAATTACCATTTAATCGCAACAATTACGTCATTTGTGTCATTGTTGACGGTCATTGTTTATTAATCAAAAATGCGATAAGAACCACAAGTTATTTGTTACATTAAAAGGAAATAATTCGCCTTCGACATCGCTCTACCACAAGCGACATGCGAGAAAATATGATATCTTAAAAATAAATCTGCGATTGTTGAGAATAGCCAGGATCGTCAGGTATCGTAAAACTATTCGGTAGGGCTAGTCCGTTCCTGGCGGCTAGCCATGTGAGAGCGCAGCTAATCTGGGCCCGATATATTTTAGTCTTTGGGAAAGTGTGCCGTGTATTAGTGTCCGTTTCGGAAAAATCAGCGGAAATGGATCCGGAAGCGTTTTTGGACGTCGCCAATCAGGTCGTCAAGCTGAAGATGTTTCCGTATTTCGACATAGCGCACTGCATTTTATGTGCGCTGTCAGTACGTGAAGATCTGGGAAGCGGTAAGTTGCGAATGGCTGGGAGGCAGTCGATTTCGATTATCAGAGAAGCGCGCTTGCGCCGGATTACCCGCCAAAAAATTCTGCTTAAATAATATGGATCGACTCAGGTTACTGACAGCTTGTTTTTGAAATGTGGCCTTTTATTTCCTTGCACTTTGTGTTCCTGTAATTTTTTTGTAACATTTGGATGAATGTACTCATGGTGGAAGTAAATGGTTACTACTAATATAATCTTATCAAAAAAATACCATACTGAAATTTGAACCTAGCAATACAGATACCAAATCCTAATTCATCAATGAACAAAAATTGTTGATTAACAGGTTTTTTTTTTGTTAAAAGTGGGAATTCTAAGCTTTTTAGCATTTACAACCTCTTCTTTAGCACCTAAAGTTTTTTACTTATAAAAGAAAACAAAAGTACCGTCTGTTGTTTTCTATAAATATTATAACATTTACTGTTACTCTGAATACGGTATGGCTTACTGTAAACGTTTACTTACATGAAAATTACAACAGCAACAAAGAAGTGCGAATTTTTTAGCCAAATTTGGCAGACGTTTGGCTACCTTAGATAATATAAAAGATAAACAACGAAAGATTTACTAAATTTATTTAAAAGTGTTGGCCCGGCTCGTTATTTACACATTCACTGACTATGTGTGTTTTTTAATTCCAGAAACGATTAGAAGGCTGTGAAAAAAAATATTTTTTTACTTTATGTTGGTAGTAATCAGTACTAAATAACATAACCTATACAATTTTAAGAATCACTTAAATGTTACCAAATATTGAAGATAAAGTTTTCTTCATCTTTGAAAATAGTCATATCACTTCCTTCAAAAAAAAACCGTTTTGTGCTATTTTCCAATTTTAAAACTATATCACTAATATAACCTTAAACCAGTGTTTTTCAACCTTTTTCATTGAGTGGTACCCCTGATTGAACTCGTGAGACGTCGTGCGTATACGTGGCGTAGAACATTACGTTAACATGCGATTAGTCATCGTTTCTTTGCTTACTAGATATCTCGTAGCAAAATAGAACTGACAATGAATTATCTTGAACTATACTTAAGTAAATTTCCAAGAAAGTGCTGAAACTTTGCGACACCCCAATTGTGGCGCTGCGGCACCCCGGTTGAAAAACACTGCCTTAAACTGGCATATATAACATACCATTACTATTAACATACAGAAAAATATTTTGGGACAACCTTCTAACCGTTTCTGGAATTAAAACACACTATAGACGTAGAATGTGATTTATGTTTTTTTGAGGTACAGCGGTGGTATTCCATTTACAGGATCAGTTGGGGCGATGTCGTTAAGGTACTGATCACGGCTTAAAGTAATAAAGCTGTTATTTAGGTGTGAATTGTTACCGGACGTATTCAGGTAAAAATTTGGATACTCGAAAATTTGTACAAAATTATTTACAATTTTATATTTGCATATTTACACATTAGGATTAGTCACTATGCAAAACTGAAAGTTTAGTTCGTTTCGTTTAAATTCATAAATTTACCTGTTAGCAAATATTTTAAATTTACCGATTGTAAGTCCGGTACTGTTCTCGGTTTTACCTGATTAAGCATATTTCAATCTTTTGTTACGATGACTAGCGTAAAATCGTTTATTTCTTATCTCTAACAACATCGCCCCAACTGATCGTATATAGTCTATACCTCGAATAATGAACGCCACTATTAACGAACAATTCGTTTAACGAATATAATTTTCTCACAAATTTTGACTAGGTTTACGAACAATGCCTCGGTTTACGAACGCACAAACATTTTACTAAACTATTTATTATACCTTTAAAATTTTTTTAAAGTTTCAACATGAACTCAAAAGTTCTTTTAATTTCGTTCTACAAATATAGTAGGCACAATTGGACTAAAAATAGTATTGTAAATGTTGATTTCAAACTCTCCATTGTATTCGCACATAATTGTTTTATAGGGGTCAGGGTCTTAAAAATTAAAAAGTAAAAAGATAATACAGTGGAAGTCGCTTATAAGGACGGCCAAGAGACCGAAAAATTCCGTCGTTATATCCGGACGTTGTTATATCCGAATGTTAAAAGCATTGGTGTATATGGAAATCCAACCAATTGTATCTAGGTTTCGGTCGTTATAAGCGGATTAGTCGTTATAAGCGACTTTTACTGTACTTCTGAAAATATTTCGCCATCGTTCCTTGCTGAGATGCATTCTTAAAAGCTAACATTATTTACTTTTCATTTTATTGCATATTTTATACTAGCAATGCAGTTTTTGGATTTTTGACAGAATGCATGCCTTAAACCTCCATAAAATCACAAATCGGTGAGGTACTGAATTTTTAGAATCTTTAAATCTTTATAAATTTATTTTATTTCATCTTTTTGCCACACACATAAATCCAGAAAAAGTCAAAAAAACAATATGTTTCTAGACGAGCAAACGGATTAATTGGATTTACATAAATTTCATTGGGAAAAATTGTCTCGGTTTACGAACATTTCGATTAACGAACAAGGTCAAAAAACGAATTAAGTTCGTTATCCGAGGTACCACTGTATTGTGCCCCAAGCAACTTGCAATAGCTACGTATCTGCGTAGGGTTAACTAGATTCAGCAATCTTTTTCGCAACATGTCCTGCACATATTTGATTGATTTTCCGTCAGGAGGTTCAGATGGCCATGGCACAAGGTTAACACGGATTTTTAAAAAGAAATTGAGGCTTTTGTGTTATGAAGGCGGACATCATTCTGCTGGAAAAGCGGGTTTCCCAGCTACAGTGAGAAGGGAAGGACAACTTCAGTACCATTATGAGCAATACCATAATTCCCTATACCATAACCCCCGTTGCAAAGTGAGGCTGAATGTATAATTTCTCTACCCTCCTTCCAAAAAAACAAACTTACAATGGATCAAAGTTTTTGATGGTTAAATTTCTGCTCCATACAGTACTACGACAGAGATAGCGAATTATTTATTAAAGACACAAAAATCCATAACGCTAAATTGGACGTAAGGCAGGTGAAACAAATAAATACTTGAAAATTAAATTAATAAAAATAAATGAACAGTTAAAATTGTCAAGATTCGACAGGATGGACTAAACTGATGGCTAAAAAAATAAAATTACTCATTAACCACAGTAAAAGATTTAAATTTATTGTAGTAGTATTCAATATAGGCAATCTACATAATTATGGTCAGTAGACAATACAAAAAATAAAGTGATGCTCTTCTATAAAATTAGGGCCGACCAACAAGAAGAACCAAGAAGAACAGTTAATACAATTTGGACTTTCTCTTTTTCCAATTCGATACAAGTGGTTCCCAAAATTGCCACTTTCAAAAAATAAATTTAATTTGTACTTCAGGAGCAAAAGGGAAAAATGCATCATAGTAGTTCTTCTCTTGGTAGACGAATTCCACCTAGCCTACCACATGGCAAGGATTCATAAACGTAAACACTCTTTAACATATGGGACACGTGGCCAAACAGGGAGCGGATAGGTGGACATCTAAACTGATACAAACAAAAAGGAGCGTCGGTGGATCCCGGAAGAGATGACTGAATGATGGTAAGAAGACATTGGGAAACTACACAAAACAAAACGGCATGAAGACGAATGAAAGAGGCGTTTATTCAGGAGTGGACAGGCTAAATAAGGAGAAGAAGAATATGTATTAAACTAAGAAAGTCAACTCTGCAAATAATGATATTTTCAAATAAGACCGGGTCATGTCGACGTAGTTGTCTAACATAATAAGTATATTCGTTGGATGTCCAGATTTAAAGAAAGAATTGCAGCATCGATAGAGATTGAACAATAGCCCTTGCAGATCATGCGGTAAGTATAAACCGAAAATATAAATAATTCTATTTTCTAATTTTACTCTTGGAAGACGATACTGCTGCACCTCCGCAGCACAGTTAGTATCCGCGCACCAGAACGGTTCTAAATTGTTGTCATGGAATTTATGTCAACATCTCATGAATTGTGACAGGGCACCAAGCTACATCCCCACTTGGCTGTATAAATAGTTGGCAAAATAATTTTTTGGACACTACACGAGGCCGATAACAGCGGAACAGTTCGACAAGAAACTAGCAATAATCGAAATTAATGAACCAGACACTCCTTTGTTCCTCAAAGCTTGAATCAGACCAGAGCACTACTGATTATCCAAGGCATTAGAAATATCAATGAAGGTGGATAAATAAATTTTTCTTCGAATTTCTTACCAAGTGTAAGCAAGTAAAGCATCAGTGACATGACTGAAGTCAAATTGCTTTAAAGAATGCAAATGGAAAGATTGAACTAAAGCAAGAAGATTTCGGATTAATTTTTCTGCATTTTCTCCATATTCGAGCAGTCGAGAGAGAATATCGAATAAAAAAATTAGTTGTTCTACCGTAATCGTCGATTATTATTTGTTTTACGTAAGCGATATAAAATTATCGATCTTATCTAATGTCTGAAACCAATCATCAGCAATTGATTTGATCGAATATGAGGCGGTCAGAAGCAGAGTGGCGCAAGTGAAAAAAAAAACAGTTTCGACATATAAGTGAAATAATAATGCGTGTCAAGGCAATAACATAGCTTGGCCCAACTTTCAAACGTGTCCTATTTCCTAGTAAACAAGGGAATCTGGCCTAACTCAAATAAGGCAAATAAGGCGACTCATATGAGCCGTTGAGAACCTCACTGGTGTAAGTCGAAAATTGGCGATTTTTAGTTATAGCACTTTTTCAGTGCTTTAAGTTGAAAACTATTAATTGACCAAGTAATTTAAGTGTAGCTCAGAAGAGAACCTCGTAATTTATGAGAAACTGAAACGCAAAACTTAACTTTTCTGAAAAAAAAAAAATTGGCAGTTATTGGGGACTGCCGACAGAAGTGAAGACTTAAAACTATGAAATAACAGTGGAATAATATTTTGATAAGGAAAATTTTGAGTATTTAGTTCATAATTTGTTATTATTGGCTCATGTAATTGTGGAACATAATTAATTTGAACTTGTGAAGGAATATCATTGTAAATTTCGTCATCATAATCTGAATGTGACTCTGGAATGTATGGTTCATTCCGTGTTGATAGGCCCCCAGTACGAGTATGGGTCTCCAATTTGTAAATTATGAAAATTCTGACATTTAGAAACATGCTTTACAATTGTTTTTGAGGATTGATCTGTCGATAAATTAATCAAATTAGTGGTGGTAACTGCGTGACGTAACTAGGGACGAACTCGTAAATTTTACCCCATCCAAAAATCGTCTAACGCGCCTAAAGAAGTTTTCACTTCAAAAATGACTTACACCACAATGGTTCTCAACTATTCATATATCAAACGTTGCATTACGATGTCAGCTCAACTCGAATCCATTATTTATTGGTAGCTCCCTATTTCTACCAAGTTTGGTTAAACAATTCCCACCCCACATAGGTGTTGCAATTTTAATAATAATTGCCACTTTAGGCAACCACTTAGAGAAAAATTAAATTTATACCTTCCTTCGGCAATTAGAATTATTAGAATTCTTTTGAATTCCCACAATTGACTGTAATTTTCCCGTTATGGTAGTTTTTTCTCCAAACTTACCAACAAGCAATTAGAATATACACACACGGTGAATCGGTATTTCACAATAAATCAATTTCATTAATTTCACCCATAAAAATGTAACTAATACAATCTGGAAGATAACAATAATAAGATAATTTTAAGATAATAATAATAATAATGTACGTTGAAATAAAAACGTTATCGAAATGGGTTTGAACCAAAATTTTATTTGCTCAAAACTGTTGCAAGTAAATCACGATTGAAATAAAACTGTTTGGATTTTTTTTTGATTTGCACACGTGTAAGTCAATAAAAAATTACTGTTTGCACAATGCTATTTGACAACGTTTTTATTTGAACGAACCTTACAATTTATTGTATCATCTCATAGTGCAGTACAGCGCGCGACTTTCTTTCTAGGGGCTCAATCATTTTCACGAAAACATCCTCTAGCATGCTGGCTTTCATATATGTTGGTGGTTTTCTCTGGCGGAATCCTTTGCAATGCCTTATTAGCCGAACCAATTCTTGCTCCTTTAAAAAATACTCCTCAAGTTTTAGTAGCTACTTTGGTCTGGTAAGATTGGGACTCCACTGTTAATTCGTGTTTGTTTAACTCAATTTCGTATAGGTATGTGATATTCTACACTCCATTCGACATTGGATACAAACTCGCGAAATTTTTACCGATTAAAATAGTCTGCGCGGCTATGAAGGAAGTGTACAGGTGCAAAAAAGTCTACGATGGAGTTAGTCACGCAGCCAAACTTTACCCGAACGCATATCTGATCATGATTTTAATTGGCACGTTGAAAGGAAACGGCGCTGGATTTGTGAGATTGATTGAAAGACTAATCCGAGGTGTCTGGACTCCAACGGCTATGGAATTCATGCAACCCAGCTTGTAAGCATACTCACACACAAACATAATTGTTTTTCTGAAAATTATTTTTTTCAGTTATACGAAAGCATCTCTGATGGCTGCAGTCATTTTCGTCCTAGATAAGAAAACGGATATCATTTCGGCCCCACACGCTCTCGTCTATTTCGGGATCGTAATTTTCTTCGTCTACTTCAAATTGTCGTCTATTCTTTTGGGCATTCATGATCCGTTTGTGCCATTCGAAAATCTACTTTGCGCCTTGTTTTTCGGAGGAATATGGGATTCGATGGCCAAAATCATGGGAAAGGGACAGGTCAAAGAAGAAACCAAAGACACCAAAAAGACCAATTAGAATTTTGCGATTTTTGCATTTTTTTTAATTTGTGTTCAAAACACCGAATGATAATAAAATCGGAGTTTTTAAAGTTACCACTTTTGTGAGAAATATACCAAAAAAAGTATTTTATGTAAATATTAAAGTTTTGACTGTTCTGTTGTGATTTATTATTGAACCAATCAATGTTTCGTTGATGATAATTAATTTCGCTTTTCTACAACTACTAAAAATGATCAATATTGTACAAACAGTAAACTAAGTAAGCGTATCCTTACGCACCCCGTGTGATATAAGGTAAATCGCACAGTTAGGGATTTTTATCAACATTTTGTTGGTACCGCAATGAAAATTGAAACACGGTGCCAGTTAAAAAGTAAATAAAATTTCTATAATGTTTTTTTAATTCAAGAAACAGTTAGAAGGCTTTGTAGAAATATTTATTTTCTATTATGTTCGTAGTCATCAGTACTTAATACATATTCACTTAAATGCTACAGAATATTGAAGATAAAGTTTTCCTCATGGCAAGTTTCTTTGAAAACAGTCATATTGCTTCCTTCAACAAAACTGTTCTGTGCTATATTTTCTAATTGTAAAGCTATGTCTATTACGGCCACCAAAATGTGCACGATTTTTTTTAGCAACTTGATTTTTGCTTCATATCATAGGCGTTGTAGTAGACGAATTTAAATTAACCCCTGCGCCGCAGGCAACCCGACGTACACATCAACAAGTAATATAAGCGAAAAACTGACCTTTTTTTTAGAGGTGTTAAAATTCCTTAACGGAAGACTGGGCTTAAGTTGGAAAACGCCGGTACTGTAGAGTTCCCCTGAATGGGTCGCTACCCACTAAATGCACCCCTTCATAGCTCCACACAGCCCGAAAACCGCCTCTCGACATTACTTCAGGCTGTGCTGCTCTCGATGCCAAGTGCATCCCGCCAACACCGTTGTTATACAACGTTCTACTTTTCCTAGATTCATCTCTAGCACACGTTTAATTCCCTAAATTTTTAATCAGCAATTTCAACAGCACCAGTCACCCTCCAGCTAACTCCACACATTCAATCTAGAAATTCTTTCAAAAATAAAAAATTAGGTTAGGCTATGTAACAGGGAAGAGGCTAACGGGTTTTTTTTTGGTCCCGTTAAGGAGGCGGAAAGTTTCAGTTCTTAAAATTAAAAAATAGCGGAATTGTGAATTTTTTAAGAAAACACTGAATTTTCCGGATTTTCCCGCTTTTTTCCGAATTTAGTTATCCGATCGAGTCACTCGACCTCTCATTCTCTTCGTAATTTAATTCTCTACAATTCGTACATGGATATTATTAAGATTGCTTCATTAGTTTCCATTTTACAAGCAAAGAACAAAAAATACGCTACTTTTTCGTGAAAATTGTTTATAACAAATTAAAAATTATGATTCTCGAGTTGGAAATTATGCAGAATTCATCTATTAACTGTCCTTGACGTAATCGCACAGTCGGTTTCCGGGTAGTATTTATGTTATGAAAAAATGCTTTATTGCTTGGCCTATACACCCTGTTCCAGAACTCGCGCCCCAGAGAAAAAAGAAGAAATCCTCATCAAAAGAAAAATAAAAATTCCCAAAGAAAAAAATTTGTAGCTTGAACGGTATTCAAAATAAGAACATTTTTATTCGACAAATCAGAGCGTTGTAGCCATCCAGGTGTAGTTCCCAACATTGTTGCTAGGTGATTGGTTTTAATACGTTTTCAATAAACTGGTCGGCTATGAAACTTTTGAAAAACTTCAAGATTTTGTTCGAATTCCTTCAAATCGATTTAGTACCACCTGTGCTTTTTAAATTATGTATTCTGCCGTGGATTATGTGGAAATGTTGTTAATTTAAGGAAAATGTGGACGAAATGCTAGAGAAGCGGCAAGGATTTATGCCCAACGTTTTCCTAACAGGAATCATCCCAATCAAAAAGTAATTCTCAGTGCTATCGCACGAACCATTGAGACAGGCCACATTTTACCGAATAAGAAGGAAAATGGTGGGGCTCCCAAGACTGTACGCACTGTTGAAAACGGAGAGGCTGTTTTAGATGCCTTTGAAGAAGGTACCGAAAGCATTAGAGAAGTTGCACAAATATTTCGAAAACTTCTGTACATCGAGTGATGAAGACTGAGCGACGACATCCGTATCATTATACGCGTGTGCAACATTTGCACCACCACACTTCAGTTGACGAGTTAGAGAAATTTTGGATCAACAGTATCCCGATCGATGGATAGGTCGTGGCGGTCCACGAAACTGGCCTACACGGTCCCCCGATTTAAATCCTCTGGATTTCTTTCTTTGCGGCCACGTTAAAAGAAGAACAACTCAGGGGTCGCATTCAGGAAGCTTTTGCTACAATTACTCCTAAAATGGTTACAAATTCTAAACGGAGTCTGCTGCGGCGAGCACGGTTATCCTTGCAAATGAATGGGGGCCACTTTGAGCACTTGCTCTGATTGTATTTATTTTTCGTTTCGTTATTCCTGTTAGCTATGTTGTTCCTGTTATTATTATGTTAAACCATTTCTCCTGTTTTTTAACATAAGTTCACGCGTTATAATAAACAAGGTTCTTTTCAGAACTGATATTTGTTGTTTTATTTAACAAACTAAAACTTGATTAAAATGATGGCAAGTGTGACATCTTGAATGACATCTGCCTTAACCTAACATGTTGATGTTGACACTTTATCGGGCATGTCATTCTGACATTATTTAATTGTGATAATTTATAATCTTAGCAACCGATTTTATTCACATTAAGAAAATGTGCGATCGAGTCGCCAGTGCTTGAAACAACAAAATTTCAAATCAAATGTCAAAATTTGTTTTTTTTGTAAACTTAAAATTTGGTGTCTCCTTTTCTCTTAAACAAAATTACCTGTGTGCATTATATTACTGCCTTCGTGTTCGAGAAGCGTCAAACGCCATCGATGGCCTCACGCTACTTACGCAGGCAATTTTTCAACCACCGAATCGAAATTGTCTAGTTAAATCATTATCGTGGTGCAATCAAGACAACAAATTCGTAACAGTTTTAAACGATGGACATATCTTCGTTGTCGCCGTATCGCGCAAAATTCGAGCGAAACAAAACAGTGATTACGAAAATGTTCAAGTGGCAACCTTCTTCAAAACCAGCGAAGATATCCTGCTCGGGACTGAAGAGGGGCAAGTGTTATTGCACAACTCGAGGGAAAAAGACATAATTTGTTAGTACGACTTAGTGCCGGCTCCTGTCAGATTTTTAAAATTAGAAGCGGGCGATTCACACTTTGCAGTAGGATGCAAAAATGGACAAAATTTTCTTTACAATGCAAGTACAACCAAACGCCAAATTTGCGGTAGTTTCGTCATCCTGCAGAGCCGTTCGCTTTCGACGATAAACTTCCATCCAAAAAAACGATTGCTCGCAGGAGGCAGCAACGGACGTCTGGTCGCCATTTGGGAGGCTCAAGCGGGGCGCGCAAAATTTATGTCAGAATACCATAAGGGCCCCGTTACAGATTTGGAATTTTCAACTATTGATGAGACGTTTGAAACAGTTGGATACGATCATAAACTTGCGATCCACGACTTCAAGTGTTCAAAACCTGTGGGAACATATTTCATGGAAAGTGAATTGTCGGCTTTAGATTTTCTGGCTGAATCCATTTACTTGGTTGTTGGTGCAACTCATGGTAAATTGCTTTGCTTTCATATAAGACACATAGGCTTGCCGTTTAAATCGGTAAGGGCTCATAACAGCCCCATACAAAAAGTGACCTTCCAAACACCACAAACCAAAAATACGGTTATTTCTAACTCTTGCGTCTCTTCCCGAATTCAGTCCCATCGGTTTCAGACTCTATAGCGCTCGCCAAAGCTTCATTAAACTCCTGCCAAAGTATGTTCATTTTTTTTCCAGACGTACAAATTCCTTGCTAACAGCCATGCGGATATTTAAAAATGCGGAATTGATTTTTTCGGCAAAAACTGCGGCGGTGTATATCGAAACCTCCAACAGTTTTTTGAATAACACACCCGCTTCGAAAGCACCACGTTCAAAAAACTGTTATCCTGCTACCGACGAAGCGACGATCGATTCGCAGGACCCACTGCAAGAAGCACATCGTTCAAAAAACTGTCATCTTGCTGGTGACAGTACAAATTTACGATTGAGGGCAGTGATGAGTAATTCACAACAAACTGTAGAAACTGGTCGATTCATTTGTTGCTCAACCACTTCCACAATTTGATGTGTAACATTAATTTCTGTCCTCAATCTTAAATGTGTATTGTCACCAGCAGGATGACAGTTTTTTTAACGTGGTGCTTTTTGCAGTAGCTCCTGCAAATCGACCGTCGCTTCATCGGTACCAGGATGACAGTCTGTTGAACATGGTGTTTTGGAACCGGGTGTGTTACTCAAAGAACTGTTGGAAGTATCGATATACACCGCCGAAGTTTTTTGGCGAGAAAATCAATTCTGAATTTTTAAATATCCGCATGGCTGTTAGAGGAGAATTTGTGCGTCTGGAGAAGAAAGTGAACATACATTGGCAGGAGTTTAATGAAACTTTGGTTAACGCTATAGAATCTGAAACCGATAGGACTGAATTCGGGAAGAGAGCCGCAAGAGTTAGAGATAACCGTATATTTGGTTTGTGGTGTTTGGAAGGTCACTTTTTGTATGTGGCTATTATGAGCCCTTATCGATTTAAACGGCAAGACTATGTGTCTTCTATCAAAGGAAAGCAATTTACCATCAGTTGTTCCAACAGCTATGTAAATGGTTTCAGCCAGAAAATGGGCAGTCATATGACCTGTCATATGACGAACCGGATGAATTGCAACTTGATAAAAAGAAAAGATCTGCGTTTGCATTCAATGGAGAACGTAATAGACAATCTCGTACTCCCAAAAAGTCGAAAATTGAGCTCGGCGATGAACAGCATTGGAAGATTACTTCCAAAGCACCATTTTGTTAAAAATTGTAATCAGTTAAGAACCAATAAAAAATTGTATATGTATGTTGCATTTCGAGTTTGTCAGCCTCATAGTCTTATACGACTCACTCTGTATATATCGAATTATTACCAGTTCTATTTTCTCCCATGACGTACAAGATTTCCACTAGGGTTTGTTCATCCATTACTATCGGCAAATTTCCCGAATCATGCAAGTTAAGGCACTTCTTATGAGCATCCTCCCATTTAGTTGGGGTTAAATACGAACGGTAATCGTGATTCCCAATAACGGGATAATCGATGTAATGGGCCTTCTGCGCAACAGGCATGAAACAAATGTAAGCTCGCGGCTTGGTGCAACGCTCCTCAACAAATAGACTAATATTGGCAAGATGTTGATCCAACAGCAAGCACGATTCATTATTGGCAAATCGGAAGGGATATCCTTTCAGCCACGGATGGAAACCGTCCGGTCCAGTTTTATTGGCCAATATTATCGAACGGTTGTAATCGAATTCGTAATGGTCGTGGAATTTTTGAGCGCCGATCCAGGCCCTTTCCAAGGAAGGTCTGCCGATTAACATGTAACGCCCTACAATTTGTGCGATTTTGAACGATTTAATGGTAGTCAATCTAGCTTTTGGGTTGTTTTGAATGCAGGCTTTTTTCGACGATTTGTAACTTCTCTTGTCGTAAAAGATCTTGTACACTTTATCCTCAATTTGGATCCCTCCATCATTCGGTGGTTTGTTGATGATAGTGTTACAATCTAAAATCATCATTTATAGTATATTATTACATGAGCAAGTAAAGAAGGTTTTTATCCATGAAAATGAACTTTGCTGCACGAGTCAAAGGCGAATGCATGTAATTATTTGAATGGATAATATAATATAGTTGCGAATATGATACTATACTTTATCTACGATCATCCATGCAAAATAATACAACAAATTCTTAGTTCAATATTTTGACACTATGGCAGTTAGTTTATATTTTCCAAAGAGAAGAAGATGAATATTTTTCTGCAAGCATCACCAATTAACTTAATACAATATTTTCAGAAAAGGAAGTAGTATTTTTTCTGCTCGCTATTTTAAAAAAGTTTCATAAACACATTCAAATTTGTGCCGTGATTTTGGTGGTAGAAGATTTTCTATTGCAGTCGTTGCAATATTGCGTACAGGACATTTCATTTTCTTCTTCCAACATTTTAAATTTTTCGATCACGAAAAACTGCTTCACAAATCACGAATTTCACTATTAATACACTTTGGTACGTTATGCTGTCAATTGCTTTAGTTTTGTTTGGTTATGTTGTTGCAATTAATGGAAACTGTTACCAACGTGGCAATGTTGTAAAATAAAAATCCCAATATTTTTAATTTTAATTGATCGAAGTCCCGATGGATAAAAATTCTGTCAATTTTACCCATGGCTGGGAACCAATAAGAAGCTCTCTTTAATTTATCGATAGATACAATGACAATAATTTAGAGTAGAGGTTTCACATCAATAATGGTTATATTATACAGTGCTTTCGTAAAGTAAGGAATAAATTCGATAAAACATTTTAGAAGAATTTTCACAAAAAATCCTCGGACCCGTCAACTTTAGTTTTTAAAACTGAATCTTTTTTAATATTCATAATTTTACGATCGTCTTTTGTTTTCGCACTATGACGTCATCAACAATTTTTTTAAATGGCACCCCATATTTGTTTTCACGAATTTGGCGGAATCGCAGACATTTATAGTTATCCTGTATTATTCGGCTTCACTATTAACGTAGCAAACACAACACATATTTTATAAAATCTCTTTTATTAACACTTAATCGGTATTAAGAACTAGACAAACTCCCTGCAACACCCAGTGACTTATATGTTCGGCAGTCCCTAAATCTGCCTCAAAAACTAATCCGACCCCCATTGCATTCCTCCTCAAAGATGTCGTATAAACAGGCGTTCGTAATGTATTTTGCAACTTTAGTCGAAACGTCTCAATTGGAATCACGTACAAAACCGGCAGCTCTTCAACTAGTATCTTTGGCAGGGAACGTGCCAAACATTGGTTTTCCACATCCCAACGGGCACCTTCCAAGAACAAGCCGTTAACCAAACAAGTTCCCTAAAAAAATACATTTAGATTTCATTGCTATCTACTAAATTTTATTCATCTATTAAAGTAATAATAATTCGCAAACTTACTATTTCTGGCCTTTCCTCGACATCAAGTGGATCTACATATTCAGTAACAGTTGTGTACAAAGTCGATCGATCCAACGGCCAATTGTTTTTGCGGCAAGCTATTTGTACCAGAGCCGCCAAATAGGTCTCCGGAATATGAAGTCCGGATAGCCATAGAACCATGGGGTCACCTTGAATAGTCTGCAAAAAAATGTATTCAAATCAAAATCACCAAGTCTCCTTTAAAACTATACCCAATTGAAATATTGGTTTTGTCTCTTTTCAAAATGTTCCATCCAGCCTCCCAAATTCTTGCAAGTGGCTGGAGCCAATTTTCTCCAAGCTGCAGGCAGTTGTCCATTGAACAATGAATAAGCAACATTGTCCAAAACCGCATCCATTCCGATTTCTCCAGCGAGAGCTTTTTTTAATTGCTTTAATGTCCTCTTCATGGTACTAATCAACCGGTTAAACCTTTCCAATTCTTGCAAAAGCACTATGATTGTAGGAGTCATCGCTAGCTGGAAGTACTTCCTAACTTTCCAAATTTCATACTCTTCAGGAGTTTTGCTCAAAACATCATTGGCCACCGTAACAATAAAATCTTCTCTGCTGGTGCCTTCCCCAGAACTTCCAGCTTGTGGTTGGAGCTCTATCAAAATCGCCCACATCTCCTTAACGGCTTGAGTATAATAGCCAATTTCCGCATTTGGATGTAACCCGAACACGTCAGGACTGTTCGCCAATGGCAGTTCATCAATCGCTTCGATATAATCGTCCTTAACGCCTTCCGGGGGAATTGTATAATCGACAGTATGGTCATGGTAGAAATGGAAAGGTTGAAAAGTATCAAACAGGAAATCGCCCATGTATTCGTCCATATAAATTTTAACTATCCTTCGATCAAAGTCGTCAATTACCCTTCCACCGTACATGACCTCCCCAATTAAATATTTCAAACTATTCCAGGGAATCCTGGTGTCTTTCGTGTTCGAAGCTTTCGTTAGATAAGTATCCAAAATTTGAATGCAAACATTAAAATCGGATTCGTTGAAATCGTAGCAAATATTCCAACCGATCTTGTCGTATTTTCTTCGCTCTTGGACGACAGCGTGGAAAAACGCTAATACATAAACCAACGATTTAAAAGCAGGATGGGTGCACGCTTCGAGCGTTTGGGGTCTTAATTTAAAGTAGGTGTTGCGCAAGTTTAACTTGAGACCATTGGGGGGCTCGGTTACGACCTTTAACGACCTTTGCAGGATCCCGATAGGAAACGTAGGTGTCGGATCCGTGGTAATCCACAGTCGAAAATCAGGATGAGGTTTGCTGATCTTCTCCAACTGCTTTTCTAAAAGTCTTATAAAGGAGATCAAGAGGTGGCAGTTTTGCAACATGAGCCATTGTCCTCTGCCGACGGCGGTTTCTAACAAATTAAGCGCAGCCGTCTCTTGGCCTTGTCCTAGAGATAAGTGACGGAATTTCCCACCGCTCATTCCGCACCGTTCGGCCAATTTCATCAAATCGGCAGTTGGATCCGAACCCGGGCTCAAAATGAAAACCACAGGTGTGAATGCCGAACTCTGGTCAAAAATATTGTCGAGGCTAATAACAGGAGGCATTATGTATTCTTCGCCCATTGTAACAGTTATGTAATCGCTTATGGCGCGGTAGACTCTATCGATTCTAAAACAGCGCAAGAACATCAAAACTTGAAAAGCCTGCAGTTTTTCCTTATAACCGCAAGGAAAATGAATAGCTTCTGGGGCATCATTATCATACCAAGCCTGCCATTCGTCTATATTTTTCTCGATATCTGTTGGTAAGCGTTCAAACTGCTCGGGAAAAGCACTGTTTAGCTTCATTATATCCTCCCATCCTTGACCCGTGATCCATTTTGCAGGACAAGCCCTCGTCGATTTTTCCAAACTTACGCATCCCTTGATGAAAAAGTCCAATTCTAATTGCGACAAATGTCCAACGTCCAACTGCAATTTTGTTGTCATTTGGAAGGAAAACAGTAGCTTGTGCTTTTCGAAAATTCCAGTACAACCATAATCGTAAACGTTTTTGGTTAGCATGTCTATTATGTTCTTCAAACGCTTGCTGAGGATTGTATGAGGAAGGGCTTTCCGCAAGGAGTAAGCAAAAACTTCCAGATAAGAACTAAGTGAATACTGATACATGCTATTAACTCCGGCCATGTCGGAAAGAACGAAAAATAAAATTGCACCCCTTTTCGCCACCGAACGGTAACCATCTCTCAACTTATCGATATCTTTTGCCGTTTCTTGAGCTAGCTCCAATTTGATACTGACTTCTCCAGCCTTAGTTTTCGTATTTTCTAATGTACTGATCAACTCAACGTTATCAAGCATATTGCCGGTGGTCGTGGATAGTTCCCTTAACAAAGAATCTTCCAATTGTTGAAGTAGATTCTTGTTTTCACTAGTTTCCGCTATCAAGTTTTCTCGCTGCTCCTCCAGATCCGCACGTTCATTGCGAACCACAACGCTCAAAAGTTGATCCTCGAGCCCCGAAGCAGTGACCGTGTAATTGATAACAACAGCTCTCGCGTACACCGCCGGATTGAAAAGAGGATTTGCCAGTTTCGTAGTTAGATACATTCGGAAACCAGGATCATAATCCACTTCCTTATCACCTAAAATCACAAAAGATCTGCCACTAACTGTCTTGATATTTTTTTCCAAAACGTTGTCGATCACAGGATCCACATAATCGTCGACATCTTGAAAAAGCACCGGCGTCCCATACTTTATGGCCATATCCAAATGTTTCAGGAAATCAGCATCGTTGAAACTCAACACCTTCAAATTGCATTTTTCTTCCTTCTTTTTAATCCAGTAAAGTGCCTGCTGTTGAGGATCGATGCAGCATGGGAAGCGCGATCCTCTGATTGTAAGAATTCCATTTTGAACGGAAAGTTCGTCAGGAGGCAGATTTTGCGAATTCCATTCGGCTATCTCAACGTCATTCGTTAAATTACTTTCAATTCTGTAAGGCTGAGTTAAGGGAATCTCCCTTTCGATAATATCATTTTGCCAATCCTCATAAACCATCGTTTTTCTAAACTCGTAACTGAACGGTCCACAATAACTCAGAAAGGCGGCGCTCAACATACAGTTCCCAACCAAACGCTCTTTTTCCTGATGTAATTTTTTCAGATCTTCGGTCCATCGAGCTTGTTCCGAACTCAATCCTGAAAGCAACTTATCAGCGGCTATTAAACGTCGCATCATTATGTCAGTTTCCTCTTGTAACTCCTGTCTTCGCTTCATGGCCACCTCGTATTTCTCGTTCAATTTGGCCAAATCCTCTTCGAGCTTTGCAATTTCACTGTACAGTTTATCTAAACTCTTTTTGGCAGTGTCATATTCTCTCTGCAACTGTTCGACTCTTTCTTTTTTAGGTTTGACTTCCCTATAAACAGCACAGTATCCGAGCACCGCCGTGACGAATTTTAAAAGACCAAATCCTGCTTTGCTAATACTAGCCATGTCATCTAACTTATTAGATTTCTTCAGATGAGCCTTAACAGCCCTTTGTTGAGCTTGAGTGATAGCGTCGCAGTTTAACTCTTGGAGCGACTTCAAAAAAGTGGGATCGGACATCATCCCTTTGGCACTCTTCCAGGACACTTCTTTAATTCCCCTGATAATAACCACGCTCTCACAAACGATCTGCACAGCTTCTGGGGGAGTGGCAAAAGATCTAATTTCGGTTATATCAGATTTATCCAAATCGGCGAGCGCCAAACGGGCACGCTCCAAAGCAGGTAAAGCTGCCGACAGCGCTTCTTCGGCATCGGCTTGCTCCAAACCAATAACTCTGGCCTGTTCTTCAATTTCAACACTTTTGAATGAAGCCACGTCTTTTTTCTGTGTTGCGGCGTTCGTTCCAATTTCGATTTCGGCCAACATGACTTCACAGGCTTCGGTGGCTTCGGTCACGATTACTTTCTGAACGGCTAACTTTGCATTCAGCACCTCCAGTTCTCCACTGGCTTCCTCGATTTTTTGCAATCCACCGAGCAAGCGATCGCATTGCGCTATGATATAATTATTCTTTTCGTCTAGTAATCTTAAATAGGAAGTAATAAAATCCAAATAATGTTTCGGAGTTAAATAGTTCCTTCTGCGCAGTTTCAACAAGAAGTCTATGGTATAATCTATTACGGTATGATGGACGTAAACAACGTGCTCCACAATTGAATCTCTATATTGTTCTGGTATTTTCGGATTGTCCTTTAGGAAAACGGAAGCTACCGCAATCAGAGCTTGTACCGGCCAAGGGAATAACCAATCAATGCACGTATTGTTGACCAGTCCAGGAAAACTTCTGCAGCGCTTACTCAAAATATCACCTGACGGCGACATACTCAGAACTACGTGAAGATTATCGCTACATTTTTGCACAAAGTAATTCCAAACGTTTTCTTTGGTAATTCCAAATCCAGCGTCGCGTGCGTGATTCCGCACTTGCCCGATAATTTGATCCTTATCGTCATCGGTGAATAAAGCAGGCACCATTCCAATCATCAAAATGTTGTTGATGAATTCTAAGAAACCCTCCTCGGCGATTTGGGCAGCCGTGAAAATGAAAACGCTGGGTTTGCGATCAATTCCCAACTGGTAATAAAGCTTCTTCAAATCCTCCTTGAAACTGGTTTCGTTGTAACCCCTGCTCAATTGAATCTCGAACATCTCACAACCGGCCGTAAACGCTGCAAGTCGCGTCAAACTGGCTTTTCCGCTTCCACCAACACCTACGATCATCACGTGCCCTTTTTGCATCCTCAATCCGCGATGGATCCTTGTCAAGTGCTCAAGAGCATCATCAAACAGCACAATGCTAAGTTTCTCTTTCCTCTCGTTGTACTCATCGATTATTTCTTGGAACAAGAAATAGACAGCCTCGTAATCAAGCAAATCTTCGTAGAAACGTGGTTCGTCTTCATTAACTGCATTTCTATAGTCGCCAAATAAAATAGGATCCCTCATCACATACTCCAAAATATCTAAATGAGGTTCGGATGTGTCTTCCTCTTCAAATACGAATTCCGAAGGAAAACATTTACTAACTTGGGCGATTACGTGATTCCTCATTAACTCCTGGTCATCAGTATTCACCAACCGGTCGCATATGACCCTGGTGAATTCATTTCGCCAAACTCTCACCAAATGGTGGACTTCCGTGTAAAATTTCGGAAGAATCAAGCAGAGCCCCGCACAAATTCTCGACAGATCGCGCATATTAAAAATATAGTGAAACTTTTGAGGAGTCGGTGGTAGCTCTACCGTGATAATTTTGTACAAATTTAAGGTCATCGTAATCAACATGTCTGCTATTTGAAGTTCTTCTGGAAATATATCCAAATGTCCAGAAAGTATCGAACTGTAAACGTGATGAAGGGTGGTTTCAGAAGGAAAAACCAAATTGAAAACCGTAAACATAGACATGAAACGAGGGTCGACTTCGTTGCGACCTCCACCAGCCACTCCCATCGCGGCCAAGAAACTAAGATCCCTCAAATTCTTCCAATTCAAATCTTTCCCGCGGTCGTAAAATCCTCCTTTTTCGAACAGTAACTTCAGAAGCGCAATAGGTTGTTGCGTTCCGTAATCGTCGACTTGCGGCATATTCATGTCATCAATGAAACAGATTAATTTTTTTCCCATCGGAGGCCCGTAAATGTCCTTCGTCCTCTTTTCAACCGCAGATTCGATATTTTTCTGAACGTCCATTGAAGAAGTACGCGAAGAAAAATTAATATTAAGAACAACGTAAATTTCTGGATTCAACTGTCTCAAAAAATCTAGAATTATAGCCGTCTTCGAAGTTCCAGTGTCACCTACTAGAATAATGGGCCTCTTCACTGTGTTCATCAGTCGGAGGACGTAAGTTATCCTGACTGTATCTATGGTCGGAACTAAAATTTCCGCATAGCGCCTCGCCCTGTCGTGAATATATTCGGGCACTAACCACTCCCAAGCGATCCACTCTTGCGCTTTTATGTCCAAATAATAATCGTAGAGAGTCGGCATTGAGGTTGGTAAATTTCTCGTGGGACATTTTGCTTCCGGCTTATCCTCGATCCCCATCATTCCGCACTGCTTCTTAATAAAAGTATCGAAATCCATTCGAGCCGCACCTACTAACGAAGCACCCAATGAATTATAAACAGCGTGTAGAAAGATAGCTTCGATAAAAGTCTCCTCGACTTCTTCTTCTGGATCCCGAGTCTCTTCGACTGGAGGGGGAAACGTGGCGTCGATCATGAAACACAGTTGCATCACCATGTTGAGACCAGTTTGTGGAATTACGGTTTTAAGCGGTACCAATTGTTGATTTCCAATTTGACCTAAAATAATATAAGCAATACCACCTGGTATGTATTGTTCGTATAGTTTTTGAAAACATTCTCTTTCTGGTATATGCTTCCTTGACAGAACCCATCGATCCCAATAAGGATCAAATCCTAAGTTCTTTGGATCAACATAAACCATTCCCGCTCGTGAAACCGTTGCCGGGGAAGCAAACTGCAAATCTCCAACTTCAAAGAGAAGAGCACAAACTGGTTGCTGCAGCCTTATTCTCTCCCCGTTCGCCAATGTCAACAACTTATTGTCGTCCATTACAGAATTCATGTTCTCGATCCACAACGCATCAACATCTCCGTCGAATAAAATGTAACGTCTTTCAGGTTTTTCCGTTGGTTTGTTAATTTCTCTGAAGATATTGGATAAAAGTCCGTCGGTCCAATCTCTCGATAGTGGATCTAGGATTCCATAAAGCTCAATAACTGAACAAGCTTTTGGATTTAATGTAAATGATTTGGTCAGTAACCCCAAACGGGTTTGTGCTTTGCATAATGTATTGATGACAACGGTCTTGCCTCCGCCCGTTGGTCCCACTATCATCGTACTATGCCTGGTCATCATAGTCTCATACATTTGAATAACTTTGTCTACTTGCTCGGGAAGCACCACGAACAAGTTATCGGTTAGAACCTGTTCAACAGCGGCATTAAAATCTGGATACCCAACCCTAGGACAATCCATTCCGGGAAACAAATCTCTGATCAGACCCAAAAAAAGCGGAACGTCCTCAAAAACGAATTTCGGGTAATTCATGTCTCTTAAAGCCCTCATCAAAACGAGCGTTTCGGAAATATCTGGTGTGGCTCTCTTCAAAACTCCGGCCATACGCAACACCGCATTTAGAGCTCTTAACCCCCAATCGTAGTGATATTGTTTAGATAATTGCTCACGTGCTAATTTATACAGAACGGTCATTTTTTTAGCCAAAACTTTTGCAAGAAGGAACCCATCGGAAAATAACGAAATAAGACAAATTAGCTCCAAGTCCGGCATTATGCAAACAACCGGTCTAAAAAGAGCTTTCACGGATTCGGGCAATTCTGTTCTTCCTGCGTATCCGGGATTCATCGTGATAAAAATACCAACTTTTGGATCGAGATCGATTTCGGCCCCCTCGAAAGTAAATCGCTTCAGTTTCATCACTAGCGCGCTCCTGATCGTCTGCAGTTGGGTCGAAATGACCGACAGTACCGAAATATCTATTCTGTTAAATTCGTCGAAGCAACCCCAAGCACCGCATTGAGCCAAACCAGCCAAAGTGGTCCCGACAGCTTTAAAATCCATTCCCTCTCCACAGTTGGTTACAATACATAGCAACGCCATGGCTTTAGCTAAATCTTTTGTAGTCTCAGTTTTTCCCGTTCCGGCGGGTCCAGCGGGAGCTCCTCCCATATGCATTATCAACGCTTGTGTAATAGTCAAATAAATTCGGTCAGTCAATGGAGTTATCACCAATCGTCCGTTCAGACCCATATATTCGTAGCCGTATTCAAAAGATCCCGTACATTGTGTAACCCAAAGATTGTCTAAATGATTAATCCAGTAAAATCTCAATTGACTCTCCCATTCAAATTCCTGCACGTCTGTGACACTGTCCCGAACAAAATTCTCGACAATATCCCTCGCATGTACCTCAACAGTAGCGACGGTTTTAAATTTACTGCGTTCGTTAGAGGTCAAATTCGCCCTTACCGTAATGACAATATCATCCAACTGTTTATTTAGCTGCTGGAGATATTCCTTCATGGCTCTTTTATTCCCCTTCTTAAACTTAACAAAAACGTTTTCTACTTCAGCCGTCCACCAAACTTGATTTCCGGCCAGACAGACCATCCCCAGATAGTCCATCATCCATTCCGTTCGAGGCCTTCGTACTTTCCCATAATCATAAATCGCTTTTTTCGTTATAAATCTATTGGAGCGCCTCATTTCGTTCAGAACAAGGTTCATCCATTCTTCAACTTTCCCCTCGATGAAGACCGCATTCCTAAATTCCATAACTTCGCCCTCGCTGGATATCATAGCGCTTGCTATCATTCGGTCTTGATGATCAATTCCAAATCGTAAAGACTTTATATTATCAAACATTTTGATCATATGATCTTGAACACAAGCTGGGTCGCTACTGCCCAAAATCGATAAAAGCTCTTCGATCGAAATGAAATAAAAACGTGGAAAGCGCCTGCGTTTCGAATCTAAGTAATCATTAAGCGATTTCTGACAACGCTCCAAACCAAAGCCCAAACCCTGAAAATCTGCCAAGCGCCCACTGGCCGTGCAACAATCCAAAACATTCGGCTTTTTCGCAGTTTCTATCATTATTCTTCTGAACAATTTGTCGATGTCGTCAAACTTCTTAGCCTCGTCAGGTAATTGCGTTCGAATATCGCCTCCCACAAAAATACCTTCCAAATACAACCACTTTCTCTGGACGGACAACCATTCGTCTATCACTTCTCCAATTACTGACAAATTTTTCTCCCATTTTTGAACTTGTGGCAGAAATGGCCCTACAAATTGTGAACCGGCCATACTCTGCAAATTCATCGAATTATCCTCCAAAACCACCATTATGTCATCAGTAGGACCAAGAATAAAGCCACGATCTTCGTGACCCTTGCTGTGTTTGTAAACGACGAATACCATTGTATTCCAAACCTCCGCAATGTCCTTAACGCCTTTCTCAATACTCAACTCTTTAATGGCGTTATTAATGATCTCTTCTGCAATATCCTGATATCGATGCAGTTCCATTGCGAACATATTATCGAGCGTGAACCTATCGGCAGACATGTCAAAAGTCTGACCGGTTTTTGCCATCAGCTCCCTCCAATGCCTCTCTCTTAAAGCTTCATTTTTGAGCGCCACCATTAGCGGAACCGCATTCTTAAATTGCTTCATCTTCAAATCCAAAGTGACACCCACCGTCATCGTCCTTACGAGTTTCGGCAATTTTCTGAAGTCCTTCATGAAACCTTCGATGCCATCGACCAAAGCTTGCGGATTCAAATTCGCCCAAAGTGTTCTTCCCCATAAATCCCGAGCGGATCTCTGGGATTTGTAAACCTTATAGATCAATTCCATTCCTGCAAAATCACTTTTGCATCTCAGATAGTCGGAATAATCAGCCAGAGGAATGTCGAAAAGCATCTCCGCCAGGATTAATTCGAGACGACGAACTTCAAGCTCCTGGAAAAGTTTGGTATAGTCATCCATGAGCTTCAGGCCTTGGTCTAGGTCCTCGCCCACTGCTCCGGGACCTTCACTTTCAAATTTCTCGACAAATTCCACAATCAAATCTAAGAACTCGTTGATTTCAGTGATCGTCAATTGGGCAAAACGATCTTTAGTCTCTTCGAGAGTCTGTCCACGATAAAGTGCCGATTGGTAAAGCGTCTTCCAAGATTGTTGCAGTTCATATGCCAGAGCTTCATCTTCGAGTTCGAAAAACAATTCGTGCTGTCTTAGCGTTTGGTACGTTTCCTGATAATTCAAGTACTCCAGTTCGGCTTGAATATTCATTCGCATAATCGTTGTTATGGCCTGCATGATGTTTTTGAAGAGTTCTAGCCCTTTTATATTTTGATTAACAACCATTCTCAGCTCATCTATCGTGTTTTTAAGTTCGATCATTTTCCATTTAGTTTGAATCGCCAGTTTTTCGCCTAAAACTCTTTTCCATTCTTGCGCGTGTTCGGATATTGAATTTAATAACGGCTGCAAATTCAATCGAATCGATCCAAGATCTTCATAGTCATTATTTTCCTCCATGTCGTGAACGATTTCGGCATAAAACATAAACTTTTCGTCGAATTGAGCGAGCAGCCCGTTCTTCTCCAAGAAGCGATCGCAAGTGGCGTCCTTGTCGAAAATCCACAGGTTCCTGAATCGCTTCCACTGTTGGAGATACTTGTGCACTTTCAAGATTCCAACATGGGTCGTTTCCTGAATCTTTCCGATGAAGTCATTAACGTCCGGCACCTGCACTACGTCCTCGTAAAACGAAAAGTTGAAGAATTGGTCGCTATTTTCGATTTTCTGCTGCTCACACAGGAGGCACGTCTCGTCCATCCAACGCGGGAACGACTTGAGTTTTTCGATGAAGTCCTTGACGCTCCTTATAACAATGCTGTAAATTTCTGGAGGGGTCGGCTTCAACGCGATTTCCGGTTCGGAAAGGACCGCGTCCACCTGATACAGCAGAACGTCCTGTTTCATGTACTCGTTGAAATCTTCCAGATTTTTGACCGTCATTTTAATGAGAGCATTGTAGATCTTGTTTTCCCAGTAAGCGTAGTACAGCGCCATCATCGGCGAACTCCCAGAATTCGAATCCAAAATTAAACTTTCCAACTTCATTAAGATCGGACCGAATGTCTGGTAGACCTTAACCATCTGGCATATCCTTTCCGTGCGATTATTGGACATCTGATTAAAAAAATCCTTGCATTGCAAACGGTTTGGATCGACACTGACATCTTGGAAGTGGAAAAGGTTGTAAGTGGAGAGCGATCTGATCCTCTTGATCAGATCTAGCTCGACGTGCTTCATTTGTTGCACCAAAGAGGACAAATTTTTAACTTTTTCTTGACACGAAGCCACGTAATCCATTATACCCAGGGAATTCCAGTTGATTCTGCCCAGTCCTTGTTGGATATAAATTTCGACGCTTCGCAAATGCCCTCGCAAAAAATGTAACTGCGACACCGATAGTTTCTGGACAATGTCATTGTAATTTTTCAACATGGTCTTGACCGCTTCGGTATTCGAGCGGATAACGTCCTTTCGAATCACGGCAATGGCTATATTTTCAGGAATTTCGTATCCCAAATACTCCATAAGCTCAGCGCCCGCTATGTAATCGTAAATCACTGTATTGAAATTGAGTGCGAAGCATGCGGTATACTCGGACATGACCATAGTTCCCATAATATCGTGCCAAGTGAGATTTTTATCAGATTTCAACTTTTGGAGCAGGACGTTTGTGGGTTTGGTGTTTCCCACCAACCACTTCAGAGCGTGCGCGACTATTGTCAATTTTATGGGCTTTGCGGAATCCGTTGCCGACAACTCCCCTTCTTTCGCGCTCGTTAAATTCGAACCCGATACGAGAACCGAGGGCATGGTATCGGCCTTCGACCCGACATCCTTCCGCAAATGTGTACTGGCTACCTTCAGAATATTCATGTTGAGTACATTGATCACACCGGGAATAGCTTCCTCTTTCCACTGTTGGTATTTGGTATCTTGGAATGCTTTGAGACCTTTCGCAGTCTTCAAATAATTGTTAAAAGCCTCAATTTTCAGTAAAGAAGTTTTCAGCTCCTCCACTTTTTGGAACTTCAAGACGTCTCCTTTCAGACGATTGAAAAAGAGGCTACTCCAATAAATGGCTCCCCCGTGGGGAGGGTGATTTTTGCACAAATCCGGATGCCGTCTCTTCCGAACAAAGACGTCATCTATGGTCGTGACTTCCTTTATAAATTGGTCCATTATCACATCGTACTTGGACATTAATTTTTCTTTGATTAAAGGACGTGTTTCCATGTGATTGAATTTTATCAACATTTCTAAAGCCTTTTCGGCCGAAATTAACGTTTTGAAGCTCTGATCAATGAAGGAGCAGGCTTCCCTTTCCAAGATCGCGACCTCCTTGTAAAACGAATGCATTATGGCCTCCCAGTTTTCTCTTACGTTTTCTTTAAATACATCAAAATCAGCATTTTCAATAGCAATCACTAGATTCTCGACCCTCCTAGTGACCATATCAATCTTTTGGGGATCGGCCACTATTGATCTCAATTCGTGTCCGAAAATATTCCCAAAATGGTAGATGATTATGGCTACCTCGTGCAAATCTCCGGAAACGCTTGCAATGTAATCGGATTCACCAAAGAGCCTCCTGCGATCGAATTCCCATCTCTGTCCCTTTCCAGAATTTTCGATTTTCTGCCTTGTGTCCATGTAAGCTGACTTCCACATTTCCAGCATCTCTTTGGACTCCTTCGTCTGCTTTTCGATTTCGCTAATCGAACATCGGAAGAGCGATGCGTTGTCTAAAGCAGTCATGACTTTTTCCCGCAAGCACCAGGCAATCCGCTCTAAAAGAGGAATCATCTGGTCGTCGGTGCAGTAATAGTTCGAGAGCAACCAGATCATATGCAGACCATCCATTAACATTGGAAGGCAGTCTTTGATTTGGCGAAAATCGCTCGAGTTCGTCACAGTCTACAATCAAAAGTTAGAAAACATTTTTTCTTTAGATATTTTTACCCTAAAATGCCTCAGAACTGTAAACAGGAACTTGGCGTTATCCTTAGCCTGAACGAAATACTTGTATAATTCCTCTTTGTAAAAGTGAAAGCCGCTCACTATCTGAGATTTAGCTTGTTCCAAAATATGGATTATCCTGATGACGGTAGGTTTTTTTAATTGTTCAACAATTGTACTGAAGGCAGCTTCGCGTTCATGCCAATAATCGTATTCGGGAATTGGTCCATTTCCAACTGTTGCCTAGAACAGTAATTGTTTATTCAATCATTTGTAATAAATATTTTTAAATATACCTTCATTGTATAACTTTCTAGGATTTTAGTGATGTGCCTCTCCCAAGCCATTGTTACTTCTTCGAGAGCGGCTGTGTGCTTTTTGTTTTCCAGGATTTCCTCATCTGTTAGACCGCTGTCGAAAATGTCAGATATATCAAGCATCGGAAGTTGAATATCGTCGTCAACGTGTTCCATCGTCCTGAATGAAAACAGAAAGAGCAAATTAACAAGTGTACAAAACATGTTTCAAACCCAAAGTACACCATTTCTTAGAAATAATGTTTAATGTCATCTTAATTAAGGTGGGTTTAGTAGGTCTAGAAGTGAGGTTAGAATTATTGAATTTTCAATCCAAGTTAATTTAAAATGTACAGTGCAGATAAGCTTCAAAAGGTAGAAATCGCAAACCACTGGCATGAAGGTATGATGACATATACTTTTCGTAATTTATTATGTTATATTAAAATATTTTCAAGCGATTTTGCTCATTACCTAAATTTCTCAAGTATGTCTCCTCATTCGGTATTAAGTAGGTTACAGTGTAACAGTAAATGTTTCTTAAAATTGTAATATTGAAATTAACTTGGATTGAAAATTCAATAATTCTAACCTCACTTCTAGACCTACCAAACCCACCTTAATAATACACAATACAATACAACAATAGGGGGTTATCGCAAAGACCCCGTTAAAGTCTCCGCTCCGTGAAATACCACGTGACCCAGTCCGAAATTCAAGTTACGGAGAGAGCCCAAACCAGAGTTATCGCAGTCTCTCCGTGAACGCAAACGCTTTTAAAAAGAAGCGAAACGGAACGATTTAACGGTGATATTATTTGAATGCGCATGTCTGGCGAAACTGAAAAGCACATGTAAGTTTAAATATTAGGCGCGAATGTAGAAAACCGAACTTGTCAGGGAGACTTTAAAATTTGAAAAATGTCAAAGAAATCTATTGAAAATTATGGAATTTTGGATTTTACGTTTTTAAATGGCTGTTATAAGTTTGTTGGGAGTGTTTATAAATTATTACTCGTCCTGTGTAGGTGGTTAATTACGTAAATAACAGATAAGTACACATTTCAGAAAACCATTTACATTAAGCATTATACCAAAGAATAAACAAATTAGGAAACAAATTTATGTATGCATTACAAAGACGTGATTGATATTTTTTTTTGTAACAGTGTTAATATTTTTCCCGATCTACGTGGTGCCTTAAATTTAATTATTAATTAGTAATTGGTAATTTTGCAAATTGACGTTCCCACGAAACAAAATTGGTAGATTTGATAAAATCTATTAAAATTTTTTGATAGTGCTGGTAAATTAATTACAAACAAAATTAAATGTTTTGAGGGCTGGCTTATAACGATTAAGGCTTTAAAATTTCTGTGGGTCGAATTAAAAAATGAAGGCCGTTCGTTCCTGTGTACCAGAAGGCTAAATCAAGATGCTCTTGCAAATTGGTTTGGAACTGTTAGGGGTTCAGGGGGCAACAGTCCAAATCCTACCCCACAAATATTTCAGAACACTTTTAAAAAATTATTTTCATTAAATTACTTAGATCATAATGAAAGTGCAAACTGTGCCACTGATTTTGATCAATTGTTAACTGTTATAAATGAAAATATTTTAGAAAAATTTGTTAATGAACAGCAGCCGGTGTCAATTTCAAATAATTAACTCAGTTTCAATTTCACTGATTACAGAGAAATTGACTTCCTCGCCGAAAATGCTTTGTTTTACGTTTGTGGTTATTTGTACAAAAAAATGTTGTCATTTCACAATTGTACCGTATGCAAGGAATTAGAAATCAAAAATTTCACTTCTTCTAATTTATTTTGTCATCTGAAAGCATACCAAACCAAAGATAACAGAACTTTTTGAAATTTAGTCATGCCTAATGAAGATTTTATTAATGTACTTAATGCGTTTATGATTTAAGTATTTTACAACCTTCAATTAAAATTAAAAGAACAAACGGCAGATGCAAAAACGTTAATCAATTGGAGTGATTAACCCTTCAGTAGGCGCCTGTTATGTTGTTACACAAGTAGGCGCATGAATTACATATGTAATCCATATTGATTATTTATGATTGTGTTAACAAAATATTTTTTTATTATTTTTTTTTTAAGATAATAATACTTTAATACATTTTATAACATGTAAAAAAAATTTTGTCTTGAAGTAAATTTATAACCGTTTAACATAAATAAAATTGCGAACTCTCCAAAATAGTAGCAAAATCCTAAACGCAGCCAACCGACTTAATTAGTTCATACACATTTTTAAATTCAAACTACTTAACGTTATGTTATGGATTTCTTCCCGGTTATTTTAGCAAATATATCGGGTCCGTGTAAATGTTTCACGTTCTGAGCAAGCGCGTTAACAAAAAAAATTAAGAACAGCCGGGCTGTGTCCGCGTCACGTGATCCCTTCGAGAACTTTCCAAAAACGATCCGATCTTGCCCATGATATTTCAGCAAACGTAAGGGGGTCGGTTAAATACTTCACGTTTCGTTACTTTCTGAGCATGCGCTTTAACCACAAATTGAGAATAACCGCTGCGTTTCACGTACCGGGGTCTCTGCGATAACTCCCTAATAATACACAAAATTATTATAAAAATTGGTTCTCACCAATGCAAAGTGGACATAAGAGCGCCCAAATCCGATAACAGTTGATCTTTGATAGGTTGCTGTATAATTGTAGTTACAGAAGTTTCCTCTTTAATGTCCCTCTTACTCTCTTCTCCAAACAAAATTTTTCTTTCGGCATCTCTCAAAATTGCGATCGATAATTTTCTATAATCGGATGGCCTGTTAAAATCGGACCTTGAATGTCGACGTTCTTCCACTGCATCCTCGCGTCCTTTACTCAATGATCCAAATCTTTTCATGTGCGGTTCGCGAAATTGCTTCTCGACTAAAGGAACCAACCCCTAAAAAAGAAAAAGTGTGACGATCGAATAAGTTATTGAAGGAATAATTTACAATGTTCGTGACGTTTATCATCGATTGCAGGAATAGGCCATCTGAAGAACCTGCCACAAAATACAGGGGCATTTCTGCATAAGCATCCTCTAGAGTTTCGGTGAGCGGCACGCCGTCTTCCAATTGTCTCAAAATGTAGACGTATCTCACTTGCTTTTCTGAATCTTGTTCGGAAATAAGGCCGAACTGTCCGTGAAGGGCATACGCAGTCTCTAGACGTTGGATTATTTTCTGAAATTAAAAATGAGGTTTGTCAAATTTTAATAAAAAATTATCTTTGTGTCAGAAAGTATTCTATTCCGCCCGAAAAAATCTCTTCAGGGACGCAAGCCTGATCAAGCGAAGAACGATTGCAACTTGCACGAGGGAGATCACTATGGATTCCCTCTAACTTAACTTAAGAATACTATTTTATTGTACCATATGTGGCTATTTTTCTCACTAGTTTATTTTTGGACCTATGTACAGGTGCGCCACGCCACGTTTTACCTCCACCACCCCACTTTTGGGCCTTAAATATTATAGGAAAAAAACTAAACTTAAACAATGGATAGTAACCTTTAAACAGTTTAAGATTGTTCATAGAAGGTCCTAAAATTTAAAAAAAAACTCATTTACATTAGATTTGCAAATATTATTCTTCACACTCAACTTCTAGAACTGGGGACTAAAGTCAGAATTGAAAAATATTAATTAATTTCTAGTAAATCGCAATTTTACACAATTTTACACAACCCGTTTCACCTTCGACAAACATTGCGCATTTCCCTTTCGGCGTTTGTCATGTGTTACGTTCGGCGCAAGGTTCTTTGTTCCTACGTATCCGCATTCAACTGAATGATGTTTCGGCGGTGGCTATTAATTTTGTTGATGTTATAAATGTTAAGAACGATACTTCCAAATTCTAATATAACAGGCGAAACTATAGCCGAAAGTGGTAGTTATGTAACTTTAGCGAGGTCCATAAAACAAACTCAAACTTTTATGCGACTGTTTAAAATTTCTCCGGTTGTCCGAAATTACATTCTGGAACTGAAAATGGCACGGATATATTGAAGCTCGCTCGTTTTAAAACAATGATCATAAACCATATGATATGTAACTACGAACGGGTGCCGTTATGAGGTGGTACTTCCCGAATCTTTACAAATTGCCATAAACCAAAAATAAATATATATAAAAGTATTAACTGCTCCTGTAAAGCGAAAAAACCCCGTAATGACATGGACAAGGACGAATACATCGAACGAATAGAGGAGCTCTTTCCTCCACCTGCTTAGGGAGGCACCAAGAACTTCTCGAAGCCAGGGCCATCGAACCAAATCAAATTATAATGTAACAGATTAATTATTTTCCATGTAAATATTAATTATTATCGTAATTACATTTTCAAAAGCCATTTTTTTTCGAAATTTTGGTTTTCTGCCCTTTTCGAGGGAACTATTCCGGCCTACGGGCATTCTTCTGAGCTCAAATTGAAGCTAAATAAATTTACTACAAATTCATTATGAATAAATTTTCTTCTTGAGATGAGTACTTTTCCCGATTAAATGTTCGATATTCAAGACCAAAACGAAAATATTTCACTTTTTAGAAAAAATTGACAATTTTTGAAGAGCTGTTTCTCTGATCTGGACGCACGGAGCTTGCTTTGGGCTTAGCCCAAGCAACAACGCAAAATAAATGTCATAATTTGCCATAAATACTACCCGGAAACCGACTGTACGATTACATAAAGGACAGTTAGTAGATGAATTCTGCATAATTTTCCACTCGAGGACCATAATTTTTAATTTGTTATGAACAATTTACAAGAAAAAATCGTTTTTTTTTTAGTTCTTTGCTCGTAAAATGGAAACTAATGAAACAATCTTAATATTGTCAATAGACAAATTACGAAGAGAATGGGAGGTCGAATGTCCAGATCGAATAATTATAACCGGAGAAAACCCGGAAAACCCGGAAATTTCAGTGTTTTCTTAAAAAATTTACAATTCCCACATTTTTTAATTTTAAGAACTGAAACTTTGCACACAGATAGCTACTTATATGTATTTCATGTGTGCAAAACCCCGATTCTGTCGGACTAACAGTTATTGCACAATCACCATTTCAATTTTTTTCTGCGATATTTTCGCGGAGGGCTGCTTGCTCCTGTGGTTGTCCGATTTAAATTTTAAAAACAGAATTGGAAACTAGACGTACACAGCATCAAAACGTTAATTTTCGATTTTCCATAAAATGCAGTGAAATAGGTGAAAAACGGTCGTGAATATAAGTAAAAACGGCCGACCCCGCAAAAGTGATCGAGTATTGGGGGAAGACCGGCCGCTGAGGGGAAGTTTTTTATATAGGAATAGAACCGGGCTGCGCTTCCGCTCACGGGCTGTCACTCCCCACCCCACCCAATATACAGGGTGATGAAATAAAGGTGCCCGTGCGTAGCGACATGTTATAGACGATTTCTAACGAAACACGAATTTGAAAGCCAAAACAAAATTTGTTGTCTCTTCACCAAGATATAAGCTTTCCTATTCAGACAATAAAAATCTATACGATTAACAATTTTGTAATAATTTCATTATTAGGGTCTAAATTTGATGCAGTTGATGGTGCTTTTAAAAAAAAAAGTGTAAAAATTCTATTGAAACCAACTTTATTACCGATGTGAAAAGTACGGTTTCTTGGCTCCGAAGAAAATTTATCAATGTCGCAACATCGTAAATCTCCTAGGAAACGTTGGCAACAATATTCACTTTTCAATGTCAGTTCTCTTGTCAAATTTGAACGATACAAGTTAAGTGCTCTAAAGTCTTAAAATGGAATACAATTTCAGCGAATATTTAGACATGTTGCTCAGCTTGGGTGCACCCGATAATAACGCTTCAGAAGCTGCTAGAGAATCTGCTAGATTTTACCCATATCGACGACATCCAGATGCTAAAGTAATTAGAAGAGTGGAGCAAAGATTAAGGGAAAATGAACAAGTAATGCCGATTTCTGTAAATCGTGGACGACCTGGTGAAGTTCGTACACGAGCGTTGGAAGAAGCAGTTGTGGAAGCGGTAGAGAATGTACCAGGACAAAGTATACGAGGATTAGCGCGACAGTTTCAAGTAGATTATCGAACAATACAAAGTATACTCGTCGATGAACATTATCACCCTTATCACTACATTAAGGTGCAAGCTCTTCGTCCAGGCGACTATCTTTCTAGAGTGCAATTTTGCCAATGGTTACTTGAGCGTCACGGTAACAACCCTAGGTTTATAGAGAACATTTTATGGACAGATGAGTGCTATTTCTCTCAAGACGGCATTAGCAATCAGCATAATAATCACATATGGGCAACCAAAAATTCCCTCGCATTGCATCCTCGTGCACATCAGCAACGCTATGGAGTAAATTTGTGGGGTGGCATCATTAATAGTAACCTCCTAGGACCATTTACGCTACCTGCAAGATTGAATGCAGAAAATTTTCTACAATTTTTGCAAAATGATTTTCAAAATTTTGCTTGAGGATTTGCCCCTTGCGATTTTTATCAAATGTGGTTACAAATGGATGACGCATCTCCTCATTTCGGTAGGATAGTACGGGACTGGTGTGATGAGGCTTATCCAAATAGATGGATTGGTAGAGGTGGTGCAATTGCATGGCCTCCCCGATCACCTGATCTTAATCCTTGCGATTTCTTTCTCTGGGGTTACTTCAAAAATTTTGTATATACCACTCCGATAAGCAACATAGAAGAGTTAAGACTAAGGATAAACGCAGCGGTTGGTACAATAAATGCCCCTATGCTTCAAAGAGTAAAGGAAAAGTTAATTCGAAGAGCAATACTGTGCATTGAAGTTGAAGGGAGACATTTCGAGCAGTTGCTATAAAATTTAATCCAAACGAAGGGATCTATGCAAGACGTTTCTTAAGCCACTTTTTCGTATTTTGAGATATTTAAGTTTTGTTTCAATTTGATTTGGAAATTATATTATTTCGATTTTGATTGATATTTTTGTACTAAATAACATGGTTAGGAGGGGTCTTTTAAACGGAAATCAGTAAGTGCGATCGAAAGTTCATCCATTCTTGTCAGAAATAGCGCAAATAGTAGAAAATTTTTACGTCACTTAAGGACCTTTTGCATAGAGCCCTTCAATTACCTGTTTGTTGTGTATTATTGTTTAATTACATTAAATTCTTTTGAAATAAAAAAAGTTGTCAACGTGACAGTTGTTTATCTTACGCAAGTGACAGTATCTGTCAGTGTTGGTTGCTTAGATACAAGAAGTGGGCCTACCTGAAAGTAATTCTTTAGAAAAAAAATATGTGCAGTATTGCCACGTTGTGCTCTTAGACAAACTGTTTTAATTTTAAACATAATCTACTTGGACCACTTTTGTTGCGATTTCCACAGTGCTTCAACAGAAAGCATTGTTCCGATATCAATCACGGGCACCTTTTTTTCATCACCCTGTATAGTGGTAAATGATTATGTCAAAATTTTTAGACTTGGACTTGTAGGTCTCACTTTAAATTTTTTCATATAATCGAGTCCGCCTTTGTTCAAGGACCAGGACAAAAGAAACTGCTCTAAATTTTATGCATGCGGCGTCTACAAAAATGTAAAAAGGCAAAAACTGAACTTGGGAAACTTACAGGAACGTAAATAATTTCTGGCTCCTCTGGCTCCTCCTCAACAACTACAAGAAAAACAACCCAGTCAATTCAAGAACCTCTCAAACAAAGGAAATCTCACCAGGCTCCTCCACCTTCTTTTTTTTCTTTCCCTTCTTTCCCTTCTTTCCGCCTTTTCCCGATCCTTTTCTCTTTTTCTTCCCTTTTCCACTCCCTTGAGTATCTGTCAATGCCTCTTCGTCCGTCTGAGTCACATCTGACGTTGCGGGTTCTGAACTCTTCTCGGTCTCTTGTGTACTTTCATCGACCGTTTTTGGCGCCTCTTCAACTTGCGAAGTTTCCGCTGGAGGAACGTCTTCCGGTAGCGGTTCAATGGTTTCCAAATTTTCGCCCTCGACGGGCGATTCGGTCCTTTCCGTCCCTTCTTCGCCTTCTCCAGTTTGGGTCGGCTCAGTTTCGGTCGGTGGTTCGCTTCCGCTTTCTGATTTTTTTCCCTTCTTGCCTTTCCTGGGAGTCGATTTTTTACTTCCTTTTTTTCCCTTTCCCTTTCCCTTCTTTTTTTTAGGTGGCGGCGGCTCTTCGATTTCAGGCGGTGTTGGTCTTCGCACTAAAGTAAGCCGTGAAAAAAAAATTGAAACTCAAATTTTAAAGTTTTGACGTGTGAAGTTTTTACCGATTTCTGGCACCATTATTTCTTCTTCCACCAGTTTGTCGTAGGCGATGCGGTGTACGACAAACAGTTTTTTGTGGATCTCGTCGCTGCTCAAGATATCGTCGTCTAAGAAGGACATCAGCTGGTCTTCCAATTCGCCTTCGTTAGCCGACATGAGCTCCTCGAAGTAGTCACCGGAATCGAGCCCCAGGAAGTTGGTAACCCGATCCTTCACCCACTCGCGCCTAAAGTCCGTCATAGCGCTTAACCCCCGTCAATTTTAAAAACAGTTGTTAATGTACAAAAAATTGTAAATATATTTTAAAAACATTATACTTTTAATAAAAATTTTTTATTCGATTTGCTGTTTTATTTCGTTACCAAGGAGAATAAACAAAAATTCGGTTGGTAACGCCAGGGAACAATTGGCAGCATGTACTACAGAAAGAAAAAAGTTGCTTAACGTCAGTTTTGACACATGAAGCTGATTTTAATATGATTGACTAATCATTACGTTGCACTTGTGCATAATTTTAAAAAATGGCTGGGGCTGGAAGCGAAAGCAACTCGCTAAAAACCGAGGTCGAAAGGTTGACCAGAGAATTGGACCAGGCGAGTAGCGAAAAAGTACAATCAGCCCAATATGGTCTTGTTCTTCTTGAGGAGAAACAAAACCTGCAGCAAAAATGCGAGGATTTGGAGACTTTGTACGAAAACACCAAACACGAGCTTCACATCACACAAGAGGTATGTGATCTCAACACAAGTCCAACGTAAGCACTAACTGAAATGTTTCAGGCGCTTGCAAAATTCCAATCTAGTCATAGAGTAACCACAAAGACGGGAATTGAATCAGAGGAATCTCTTTTACATGAATCAGCCGCTCGAGAAACATCACTCAATTCTCAAATAATTGATCTTGAAAATGAGGTTAAGCAACTGAGACACGAGTTAGATCGTGTCACAACAGAAAGGGATCGAATGCTGCAAGAAAATTCAGACATGGGAAAAGACAAAGAGGATCGTAGTATGGAATGCAAGAAATTAAGGACAGAATTACGTGAAATAAAATTTAGAGAAACACGGCTCATAACTGATTATGCAGAACTGGAGGAAGAAAATATCACACTTCAAAAACAAGTTTCAGTTTTAAAAAGCTCCCAAGTTGAATTTGAGAGTGTAAAACATGAAATTCGAAGATTGCAAGAAGAAGTCGATGTTTTAAATTCCCAAGTTGAGGAATTAACTAATCTTAAGAAAATCGCCGAGAAACACATGGAAGAAGCTTTAGAATCTTTACAAACAGAACGTGAAGCAAAGTACGCTTTAAAAAAAGAACTGGACCAACATATCAATCGGGAATCATTTTACAACATAAGCAATTTAGCCTACAGCATTCGGGGCATGACCGATGAACAAAATCTCGGAAGTGACGGAGAAGACGATCTGCCAACCCTAAAACAGTATGAAGCAAGTCTCTCGGATGGAGCTTCGGAAATGGTCTCTCCTGAAGGAAAACAAGTTGATCTCTTCTCTGAAGTTCATTTAAATGAATTGCGGAAGTTGGAAAAACAATTAGAACAACTCGAGAAAGAAAAGTTGTCTCTGACTCAAAATTTAAGAGACAGCCAAGCAGTTGTTGAACGCAGTCATGGAGAATTGCAAGTGTTTTTGTCACGCATGGCTCAATTGGCGGCTCATGTTGATTCCCTCCAGCATCTTTCACACAATTCTGATAAGCAGTTCTTGAAATCGTCGCAGAGTGCTGAAATGGTTTTAGATCAGTACAATCAGTGGTTTAAGCTGTCTACAAGAGAAATTGATCAGTTGAAACAAGATCTGAAAGAGTTGGAGAAACTTTCTAATTACTCAGATGCCACTTTGCAGTTGAGAAATGAAATTACAAATTTGAAAAATAAGTTATTGGATACGGAGCAAAGGGGATTGGAGCTTGAAGGTGATGTTAAGCTGTTGTCGGAATTTGCCAGTGAAGCTGGAACTTCTCTTGAGGAGGCACAGAATAATTTACACACTGTTACGGAAGAGTTGGCCCAGCTTTATCATCACGTGTGCACTGTAAATGGACAGACTCCTAATCAGATTGTACTGGAACATGAGAAATTTGGCAGCATGAATCCAAGTATGTATGTTTTTACTTTCTTAACTTTGTAATTATTTTTTTGCACCAAATTTTCAAAAATTGTTATATAAAATATTACTTCTAAAGATGGAAATTAAAGTTGGCTTCAGTTACAGAAAATCAAGAACCAGCCTGCAAACTCTCCAAAATAGAAATCCTACGAAATCGTCTGAAGAGCGACATCCCCCTCCATGTGCTTGAAAGCCTCAACGACACTGCGGTAGTCGTCAGATCTGTAGAAACTGTGGTTGACCAAATCAAACACTTGCGAACAGCAATTGAAAAAACATTCGAACTGTCGAAAACAAAAGGACACAAAATTGAATATGATTGTAATAAACCAGCCACTTGTGATGTTGAATTTTTAATGTTTAAATTCATTTACAGCTAACAAAGATGACGGTAGTGAAAATGAAATTGCTGAACTACAAGAACAAGTCATTCGCCTTAAGAGCTTACTCTCAACCAAACGCGAACAAATCGCAACACTTAGAACAGTACTTAAATCGAACAAAAATACGGCAGAAGTTGCCCTAACAAATCTTAAAGCTAAATATGAGAATGAAAAGACTATTGTTTCAGAAACAATGATGAAATTGAGAAATGAACTGCGGTTGTTGAAAGAAGATGCTGCCACTTTTTCAAGTAATTATGTTTATGTATTTAAATACAGTAGGAGTCTTAATTATCTGGCTTGGGCGAATTTGCCCAATAATATGAACCCGATTAAAAAAAAAGTAATAAATTAAAATTTTGGTTGCGTCAGCAAATTAAACCTGCCGTACATACGCAATTATTTATTTCATGAAGTACAGTGGAACCTCGGTGAAACGTGCATCACTAAACCGTGTTTATCGTTCGATTCAGTAAACCGTATGGTGCGGCATGGGCGAAATAATTTCCAGATGCTTTTCTTAGAATTCACATAAGCATTTAAAAACATTGCAACTTGCTTCATTATTTTATTTGTAGTTTCTCACTAACTTTCATAACGCTTTGAAAAAAGACTTATATTACAGGCTTTCAAATAGTAAACAAAAATTTATAAGTCATATAAATGTTTGTCTATACATACAACTTGTTTAAATAAAACATGTTGTTGCATTTTACATGTTATTCCAGTAAACCATGCATATCAGTTAACCGGCACTATACTGCCGTGCTTAGACTAAAAGTCCTATCAGCAATTTAGCTGTTTGGAGATAAATGAACTTTTGTTAACTTTTCTTGCCAACTTTTTATTATTTAGTTTATTGTTTTATTTTTTTGGCATTCAATGCATCAGTTTCTTAGGAGTTCCCTAACATTATTAGAAATTTTTCTAAATCCAAGTGAACTAAAGTGCAACAATAGTAATAATTATAAACTTTATTGAACTCCAAAACTATTAACACTGAAAACTTTAACTATTTAAATCTTCATCATTTGTATTTGTCAACACTGACAATTCCTCCTAGAATTTCATTCATTCCTAGGACTTTTCTAGTAAGTAATGTTTGCCAATTTTGCGCTTAGGACAAAACATTTAAATGTTTTTTAGCATGTTAATAATGCACATATGAGATTTTTGATTTATAGAGAGCTGTACAAATTATACGTGAATCCATAGAACTTAAAAACTCAAAATCGACAATTTTATAGATAGGACCTTTAGTTTAAGCACGGCTGTATATCAACCAGTCATTAGCACGTTTTACCGAGATTCTACTGTAACTGATATGTTACTTGAGTGAATATTTTTGAGACTGGGAGCCATGAGATAATATTGATAAAATTTATAAAATAACTTTGCAGGTTTGCGAGCAATGTTTGCTGCAAGATGTGAAGAATATGTGACACAAGTAGACGAACTACAGCAGCAATTGAATGCAGCTGAAGATGAAAAGAAAACTTTAAATCAGTTGCTGAGACTGGCTGTCCAGCAGAAATTGGCTCTAACTCAGCGACTGGAAGAATTAGAAGTCGACAGAGAAATCAGAAACGCACGTCGTCCAAATGTCCGCAGCTTCCAGAGATCCGGGCGTTCAAACCGTGATATATTCTAGCCAAGGTCGAGACCCTTTTTATATGTAGTCGCCCTTATTACTACACTATTTAAACTGTAATAGTTGTAACAGGTGGCTAAATTAATGGCAATTAATGGTAGCTTTATTTTTTCAAGTATTTTATTTATTATAGTGACTTAAGGTATAAGCAGAACTTTGTGATAGGAAAATGTTAGTAGCGTTCCTTGTTGCATTTATTTTGTCATTTTAGTTTATACAAGAATGCATGTTTTTTAGAAAAATGTGTTGTTATTTGTCAAAAGTGGTCGTTCCGTTGGTTCAAATGTCCAAAATGTTTTTTTATTACGTTTGTCCTCTTTCCGAGCCTTTGGACCGCGGAATTGGTCCGTCCCTTAAAAAAAATAAACTTATTGGTACGTGAAAAATATAATTAAATGTTGACTTAACTTGTTATTGCTAACTGGGTAAAATGCTCTATTATTTTTTATAATTATATAATAATTATACAGAATTAGAAATCTAAAGAATTTAACTAAAAAATCTTTGTAATTGCTTATTTGGTGTTTTTAAAACTGTAAAAATCTTAATTTCACTTATTGTTACGTTTAACTATAATATTAATATTTGCAATAAAGTCTTCAAACTTGGTTGTAGATTTATTTTTAGCAAATATAGCTAAATAAATTGGAATGGTCTATACTGGACTTTCTTTATTCGTAGAATTCCTTTATTTACAAAAATTTATTGCGCAAAGATACGAATTCTGGGTTCTTACATGTGATATTTGAAATGATCACGTGCACAAAGATAGTTTTTCAAATATTTCCTCCGGAAGGGTAGGGGTAAAAATAGTACAGTTTATACACCTTGGTATAACATCAGACCAAACACCTTCAGAATCGTAGCAGATCTGTATTATGTTTATTATGAATTATAAATATGGTTGAATAGTTTTGTAAATGATTTATGAAATAGAACCTAATATTTAATCCATAATTTATTATAATACAATTTCTATTTTTCTTTAAAAAGTATTTTCTGAACATTTTATTTTTTAACAAAATGTTTTATGGAGCTTGTTGCAATGTTCGTTTTTAAACAATTTATTCGCTGAAAAATAAAAAGGGGTCTGGAGAGTTAATAAAGTTTTCTTTTCAACTGCAACATTTTTGTCGAGAAATTTCGAGGGTAAATTCAAAGTTGGGCGCTGATTTACCTGAACATCATCATTCATTTATGTCCACATTGTATGTGCTGAAAGGAAATCATTGAAGAAGACATCTTTTATTATTTACTGGAACTATGTCGGTAAACTTTTAAAAATGAGTTTAAAGAATCTTTTAAGAGAAAAATTGAAACGACAATCAGGTATTTCCATAAGAAATGCATTGTCACATATTTTTAAATTACTTTATTTTATTTCAGTTAGGCCTAACCTCCCAAATGAATTGATCGAAGATGCCGAATTCAAAAAATGCTTGGAAAAATGGAGAGGCAAATCCTTGTCAATTCCAAACTCTATTCCGTCATTTTTTCAACGCCTTCCCCGCGAAAACGAGCCACTTAGGCAAAAACTGAGAGAAGAAACCCGATCGAGTTTCTTACAACGGAAGAGCCATCAATTATTAGACAACAACGAATTAAAACAACTGTGGGTGCTGTTGGATAGGCACCAAACCTCACCAGATGAACAAGTAATTAGTTATAAAGATTATTTAGAAGTGGTCAAATTAGCAGGCCCCAAATTAAAGCCTTACTTCACCACAACCGCATTTGCTAGTTTACAGCAAGATGATCCTTATGGTCGCGTCTCGATCATGTCACTATTCAATTATGCAATGCGCAAAGTGTGGTTACAACAAACCCGAGTCGGATTGTCTTTGTATGATACTTGCGGACAGGGTTATTTAAGAGAATCAGACCTTGAAAGTTACATATCTGAGTTGCTACCAACACTCCCCCAATTGGAAGGATTGGAACAGTCATTTCATAGCTTTTATGTATGCACAGCAGTCAGGAAATTTTTATTTTTCTTGGATGGATTGAGAGCAGGTCGAGTACGAATTCTAGATATTTTAGCCTGTTCTTTTCTTGATGATTTGTTGGAATTGCGTGATGAAGAGCTCAGTAAAGAGTTGCAAGAAGAGAATTGGTTTAGTGCTCCTTCAGCTTTGAGAGTGTACGGGCAATATTTAAATTTGGATCGAGATCACAACGGAATGTTAAGTTTGAGCGAACTTGCAAATTATGGTACAGGCACTTTAACACAGCCGTTCTTAGAACGAGTCTTTCAGACTTGTTTAACGTACGGTGGAGAAATGGACTACAAGACTTACTTGGATTTGGTATTGGCCCTCGAAAATCGTTCAGAACCTCAAGCGCTTGCTTTCCTGTTCCGAATCCTAGATCTACATGGACAGGGCTATTTAAATGCATTTACTCTAAACTATTTTTTTCGAGCCATTCAAGAACAGATGAGGATACATGGAGCAGAGCCAGTAAGTTTTCAAGATGTCAAGGATGAATTATTTGATATGGTCAGACCTGTCGATCCTGAAAGCATCACTTTAAATGACCTATTAATTTGTGGACAAGGTGATACCTTTGTCAGCATTCTAATTGAATTTCATGGATTTTGGGCCTATGAAAATAGAGAAGCAGTGGCTGCAGACGTTACTCAAGACTAGCCTAGATGATATACAACTCCAATTCCTGATCAAAAAATTCCATAAATTTTTGGAGCAAATAAATAAAATATTAATTATCAATAAATTTGCATTTTAATATTTCTTAATTATACATTTATATCGATTAGCTTGTAATCGTTTTAAAGCTTCCAGTCTTTTATTTTCAATCATTTCTTGTGTTTTCTTCTGTTTCAATCGTTCCAGCGCTTGTTGTCGTTTGTGTTCTATTTCTTCAGGTGAACATTTAAATGGGGATTTGTCAGCTGTGAATAAATAAATAAAGCAAAAAATCCAATGAGATTAAGATTTACTTACTTTCTAAATTTTCTTTTGTTTCATTGTAAGATATCGGGAGGAGTGGAGGAGATGAACAAACATTTTTAATAACATTATCAACAGCTTGACTTAATAATTCATCGTCTTCATCTTCAAAAGGATCAGACGCAACGTTAAGTGAAATATCCCTTTTATCACATTGTATTTTCACACGATCTTCTTTATAAGTTTCCTTATGATCAAAATTGTGGGCTTGTGTTACTGTTCTTTCTAATTTGTCATTTAACTTATCTTTATTTGTGTTTTCTATTTGACTGAAACGAACCAATTCTTCAAATGAATCATCACTAAACCAATCGTCTTCTTTAGCAGATTTAACTTTATTTTCAACAAATTCATTCTCTAACGACTCCAATTCTTCTTTGATATGGTTAAATGAAGGAATAGTATTATGTGAAGCATGCCGCTTTAAGAATGGCTTAGGACTGTGGCCGACAAATTCGGCAGTTTTGTGTTTCCTAATGTTTCGAGATTTTGATTTGGGTGAATTCCAATCCCAAACAACGTCGACTTCATCTTCAGATGGTACACGTTTTGGGGTATTCAACTTGTTGTCGGAAAAATTTAAAGCTTGTATCGAACTCATTAACGCTATTTAAATAATAATTTGTACAAGATATTAAACTTTATTTTTTCCTTTTTAAGGTTATTAACACATTTTAAATCAACTGTCAAATAGGGCAACATTCATACGGTTTTTACTCCTACTAACGAACAATGAGCCTATGGAGCGAATTCAATTGAATTCCTTGAGCCACTTGAACTGGAGTTGTGGAAAATAATTTAATGGGTAAACTCCAAACCATAGTCTCAACTGGTAATTCCAAGGGGGCTTGCCATCCACTTTGATCTAATCCGGGGTTTATGACAGCTTTGCTTTTGCTTGTAACAAATTCAAAGTGCAACCTCCATTTCAAACTCACCAATGGAGTGCTAAATGCCGGGGTTACGTGTAATGGAATCGGTAACATCAATTGTGTATGTGTAAGTCCCAAACAAACTTCATGGTGCTTACTAAAGGTAAAAATTCGAGATTGTTTTGATTTTTCTTTATCCAAGGGATCAACAATTGTTTCTTCTTCACACTGAAGGGATACTGAAAGTTGAACACAGGAGACAGTTGCAACTGTGAAATCAAATGTGCCTATAATATCTTCTCCTAATTTATAGGCAGGTTTAAACAGGCAAAACCGTGCCACTTTGCCCCAAGTGTTGGAAATCATGTAAAAATTTGGATTCCTTCTTGCAGTTATGTTCTGAAATTACAAAATTATATTAATATTCAAAATCAGGACAAGACCTAGAAATATATCTACACAATTGTTTTATTTTACATTTTTTGATAAAAATAACTTAAAAAATAAAATAGATTCACCTGTAAAACTTGCAAAGCAATATCAAAGGGAGTTTCTTTTTGCCCCACATCCAAAAATGGATTTGCCGGTGATAATTCTTCAGTTGTGTCATTACATAAAATTCCAACATCATTTAAACCAACAGTGCTAATGGGTAGTACTCGTAATGGTATTCTCAACAATTTAATTGGATTATTTATTTTCTGCATCCCAATTATAATCTTATAAGAATACTTCACCAACTGACCTCGATAAGACGGAGGCGAATCACTTGGAATTTTTTCCCTATAAATATCTGGAACCAAGATTTAGACCATACAAATTAAAGTAATAACACTCACAGGTTTTCACTTGTCCTGGTGATAGCCTTAAATCACAAAATAAAATCTTTGGCTTGGTTGCAATTTCCATCTGTCCCGAGTCTTCCATATAAGTGCCAAGTGCTGTATCGTTAGTATGTGAATTTAATTGATTAGTTCGTCCCTTTAATTTAATGTCAGTTGAACATTGGCAATAAATTTGCACTGAAGCCCAGGCCAAACTTTCAACAGTATCGTTGTTACTCTGCGATACTTTATGTGATTGTAAAGGCGGATGACTGAATGAAATGCTGCACTCGACAATTTCTCCAGAGAGATAAACAGGTCCCTTAACTAATTTCGCTATTATTTCAATCATTTTTAAAAATAAATTGGTAAAAATTTTATTTTGAAGCAACCTGACATACAAAACGTCAAATTGACCTATACCAACTAAACGAAAAAAAAAATACCAGGAAGACTATTTTAACAAATTATGGAAAATTAACAATAATTAAATACAAATAATTCGATTATCCTAAATTTACTTTTTTGAGCTCCCTTCATCACCAACATCTAAAAATAATTTTTGGTTATAATCGCAGAGTGAAAAATAATTAAATACATACTCTTCCCATCACAGGCTACAATTTTAACTTTATCTATCCTAGTCACCTCCTGCACTTCTCTAAATTCAACGTCATTAAGCATAAAAGTCCATACGTTATCACAAAAACGATACGTATTCAACTTGCCAGCCTTAAATGTTAACCTGGACTTGACTCTCGTCGCTAATGTTTGATTAATAGATTTGTCGAACTGGAGCAAAACTTTGCTCGCTAATTGTGGAGTTATTTGCCCGTACTGAAATAGAAAACAATAATCAATTTAAAATTTGAACCTAACCTAAAAAAACTAAAACCAACCTGTATCAACTCGTCCAAGCTTTCCTGCAGCGTGTGCCCCAAAGTTGTATTCCTATATAGCTGGTAAGACATGATTTTCGATTTCTTGATTAATAAAAATCAAGGAAATTGACACTTCACATTACCGATACACAAACCCAGTGACTTAGATCCGTAATGTTGGCGATGGTGTTTGTTGTGACAAATATGTCAGTGTGTTTTTGTGGATTTATGAATCGATCATGCGATTAGGTCGTTAATCCATTCGTGAAATTATGGCTTTAAAATGTAGTAAACAATATGACGTAAAAGAATATAGGTATCAACATGTATTTGTCCGACATATTAGCGAGTAACTATTTATAACCGTTATCTGCTCCACTTAAGTTCTTCTGATCAACATGGAAGGATGTGAAAAACTTTCTATTCGCGATTCGGCCAAAACATTAAAAAAGTACGGCAGCACTAGCAAGCACGTCGTAATAAATCAAAATTCTGTGAAACATAAAGTATCCAGCAGCGACACTCTGCAAGGTATTGCACTGAGATACGGTGTTACGGTAGGTTTGATCGCATTCGACAATTCTTTATTAACCCTTTAATTAAACAGACTGAACAAATCCGACGTGTGAACCGGCTATGGGCCACGGACAGCTTATTCCTGCGTGAGTTCCTCACAATTCCAGTACAAAACGGCACTCCCACGTCGCCTGAAATTCCCCAGCCGCTAACATCCCCCACTTCTCCACAATATGATGAGGACGATGAAGATATATCAAACTTTTTAATTAAAATTGATAGTTCCATAGCTAGTACCAAAGAAGAAGTAAGAAAGACATGCGGAAACAGTGAGTAAGTTTATTTGCATCATTTTGTGAATGACATTTCATCATTATTTTTTAAGGTTCACATTGAATTATGATAACAGAAAGCCAGTTATGTCTAGAGTGAGACAGACTTTGAACAACAACACCCCACAGACTGTTGTAGTGTCGCAAGGCCGCAAAATGAGGTCATCACTGCAACGGCTTGAGCAGCAACAAGATGAGTTATTCGAATTGTAATAATCTAAGTGCCCTTTACCTAACCCAACCTATCGTTGTACATAATAATTGTGTTAGGAAAAACGGTTGCAAGGTGCAATCTTAACCTCGATACAATATTTGCCTCCCAGCGATGTAAATGTAAAAATAAATATTTACTGATCTGAAACTGTTTGTTGATCACATGTTAATCAGTGCAAAAAAAATTGTTATGCAATTAAGTTCTTTATGCGAATTTCATTTTTAATTATGTTGTTGCGTGAACTTAAAATTAGTTCCTGGTATTTGGTAATGTTTTCTTGCAGTTCCTTGAGTTGAATTTGCATTGGCCTGTTTAATTCGTCGTCGCTTCTGCAATTTTATAATGTAAATTGGTGCTATTTGGTTGAAAAAAATTGTTATTGACGTATGAGTTATGTGATTATACGTAAACAATGTTATTTAGTAGGTCTAATAAGTTATTAAATGTTTCAGATGAATTTAATACTCATAACATGAAAATTTCATTCAATTTATTTAGAAAAAAAATGGGAATTTCTAAAATGACATATTTTTAAAGCAACTTAAATTTAAAATTATATGAATTTAATATTATTTTGAGCACAGTTTTTATTTAATTTTTTATTTGAATTTAAATTGCCTCTGTAAAACTGAAGGTAAAAACTTATTTATAGTAACTTTAGTTCAAAATTATGAAAAACAATAAAAAACAAATTGTAAACTTATAATGATAAAGTTATTGAAAATTAAAATATTTGCTTTTGTAATATTCTCATATTAATTTGCTGTATTAAATATTTTAACTTAAAAAATTGTTTTCAACTCATACTTTCCTACAACAAAAACAATCATACTCACGCAGTCTGCTTCGCAATCAGCGCCATAGTTTGTCTTTTACTCTGCATCCACATATTCAATTCCTCGTGCATTGCCTCTATATCTTCTTGTAAGTAACTTATCAATTTTCCCAGTGGATTTGCAATCTTTGTCGATACTTGAATCAACTGCTTCAATTCCACAATTTCTTTATTAACAGATTCCTTTCCTTTCAAATCGTCCCATTCAATTTTTGTTTTCGTGTGATCCCCAATTTCTGTTTCCTGAATTTGCTCTAAAATCTGTTCCACCAGATGGCCCTTCTCTGTAGGAATACTAAAATTTTCAACAACTGGAACATCCAGTTCAGAAACCATTGGAATAATCGTTACTTCTTCCTCATCCTTATTACCGAAATTTTCAACAATTACATTTATTTTTCCAAGAGGGACGATTTCTTCAACAGGTAATGTGATATCAGAACGTAAACGTGGAGCTCCAGGCCTTGCGCTTGAAGGACGAACACTTGGAGGCCGCAAGAAATTCTTGATAACCACTGCAATGCATTTTAAAATGAAAAAAATTTTAAACATAAAATTATTTACTTTTTTGATTATTTTCAGGTTCCTGTGGAGTTTCCTGAATTTTCTTGGCGGCACTTCTTGGTTTGGCTGATTTCGGCCTTTCTAGAGGAGCAGGAGGGGGCGCTTCCATCTTTTCTACAATTTTCATGATTTCAGGAGCGAGTTCAGATGGATCAACTTGAGATATTTCTTGTGGTACCTGTTCCACTTGTTCCATGATAGACGTTTCGTGAATTTCCTCATTTTTAATTTTTTCTCGATGAATTATTTTTTCTTTTGGTGATGTGTCGCTGTTAGTACTCCTCGCCGATTCCTTTGAACTGCTTTTATCCAATTTTTTACCTTTGGAGGGAACTTTTGGAGTTGAAACATCATCGGTTGGTTTCTTTGACTTTTTTATCGATTTTTCAGTTGGTGTTTTTTTGGTTGATTTTGGAGTAATCTCAACTTTTTTCTTCTCCTTAATTGTTGTTGGCTTTTTCGTAATTTTTTTTGTGGAGTTCAGCTCGGCTATATATTGTGAACTATCAATTTTTTTTTCTAATGCAGTACCAATAGCTTGCAACAATAAATTAGTTTCAACCGGCTCAAGCCCAGCTATTATCTTACTAGCTCTCACTTCAAGTTTAGCATTAGTTATTGCCTCTGAAATAAAAGAAAAATGCCTTCAAATTTTAAAAATCTCTTAACAGTGACATCTAACGAATCCAATTTCAACACCACTCAAAAAACTCACTTGTAGCGATGATAAATTTGTTTAAAAACGCAATTTTCGCTTCTTTTTCTTTAACATTTTCAGAAATTAATTCCCCTTCGCTGAATAGTCCTTTCAAAAATCCAGTTTCTCTCACAACCGACGATACGATGTCGTGCAAAAATCTAAACGGAGGTTTACGTAGCAATTTTTCAGTAAGCAAAGGTTTTTTTATGTGTTTCTGCAGTAGTTTTTGGGTATTTTTATATACTTCCCCGTTTTCTGACATTGTCTTGCCGAAATGACATTTTCATAATTATTGTTTTGATTTTAGATTTTGCCATGGCTACAGAAAGCATGCGCCATGAAGCGTTCACCATTTTATTTAATACGCACGATAAGTTGACGCTATTTCAGGGGCGTAAGTAAAACATTCACTTAATTTAGTTTTTAGGGTTAATATAATCGCGTTTCAAATCAATTGTGAACGTTTGGTGGACGAAGGGTATTTTTGTACGCCTAACGTTCAGGATTGTAGTGTTGACGAGTAGACGTATGCGTCCTTATTTATTGCAGATAAAATAATATCGCTGTTAAGCATTTTTTATGCTTAATAAAGGCTTTCGCATACCTACAATTTTTCTTGGGCACAATCGTTCCGATCTGTGAATTTCGACAAAATTGCGGTAATTCCAGATTCTTAACCTAAAAGTACCGAAATTAATTACGACCGAGCTCCCGAATAACATTGAATTCTCATCAATTAACCTAAAAATCGCATTTTTTCTTGGATAATTTCATTTTTCCTATAAGTTTTGGTAACGCCTTCTTCAATTGTAGGCAACAAGTCAATCAGATAGTAATCAAATGGTTGCAGCTTTATGCTTTATGTTTCAGTAAATGGAAGAGGAAACATGGGGCCAAGAGGCCAACAGCCAGGAGACGATAATTTTAAACATAGAAGATGTGAAAACAACAATGTTGCGGAATATGCCTCTCGAGGATGCCGAAGCTGGACAGCATATTAACGATGATGAAAACATCCAATACATTCATAACTCAGATGGAAATTTGGAAATTAATACGATACAACAAGTAGTGGAGGAAGAGGACATCAGGTAAATTTTCCATAAATCTCCATTTTTATTTCGAAACATAATTGCAGAGAGGACGAAGACATGTCAGAATTTCTAGACGATCAACAAGAAGAAGGTGAAGAAGAGGAGCAGTTTGAAGATGAGGAGGATCAAGTTGAGGAGGAAGATGAAGACGATAATGAAGAGTATTTGGACGATCCTGACTTTGAACTTAAACCGAAAAAAAAGCCCAAACCAGAAAATGATGATGAAAATCCTTGTGAAATTTGTGGACGAATTTGTAAAACAACCGCTGTGAGCTTCAGAAATTATAAATTTGCCCTATATTTCATGTAAATTTGTTTTAGAGCCTGAAAAGACACATAACTGTGTGTCACACGGTGGAAGAGGAGAATCAGAACGATCCGCTTGCTTTTGAATTGTGCCCTTGTTGTGGAGAACCTTTGGATTCTGCTCATACGGTATGCTTTTTTTAAATGCATATGCTATTTTTAATGCGTGTTTGTTACAGACGGGCGATTACAAGTGTGATTTATGCAATAAACTTTTCTTAATGCACAGTAGTTTGGATCGACACAAAAGCATTGAGCACTCTGAAAATGGGGTTTGGCAGTGCAACGAGTGCAGTAAGGTTTTTGATCAGAAAAGCGACATTTTGGATCACATGGCCACTCATCCGCTTATTAAACCTTACTCGTGCCGCCAGTGTAATCGAGAGTTTACCCGCAAATACCACCTCGACAGACATGTCGCCCAAACAGGATGCGACGGTAGTCCTCGCAACGAATTCAAATGTCAAGTCTGTGAGAAAGTTTTTTCACGTAAAGATAATTTAAGGGATCATTTAAGGGCTCATGCGGGACAAATGAAAAAGAAAAAAAAGACTTTTGTGTGTGAGTACTGCACGAAGGAGTTTCAGGGATCCACTTTGCTCTCAGTACATTTAAGAACACATACAGGTAAATTGCAAATTATTTTTCTGAAAAAATTTAATTTATGAGAAATAATCAAGAGACTTGTAATTCACAGATTGTTTTTCAAATCGACTGTTTTACAGGCGAGAGGCCTTATCCATGTGATATGTGTCCCAAACGATTCCCATCGAGCGGAGCTATGAAAAAACACCGTCGAATGCATACTGGCGAAAGGCCTTACGAATGTAACCAATGCCACAGCAGATTTGCCGCCAAAGAAACCTTAAATCGCCACGTGCGGACTCATACAGGTGACAAACCCCATGCCTGCCAATTTTGTGGGAAAACTTTCATCCAAGCAGCCCAACTGCGCGCCCACATTTTTCATCATACTGGCGAGAATGCTTACACTTGTGAGCATTGCAACCGGGCTTTCAACAGAAGAGCGCGGCTGACCATGCACATCAGATTTGTGCATGAAGGTGCTAAACCAATGGAATGTGACCAATGCGACAAAACGTTTTTCCGGAAGGAAGATTTACAAAGACACACATTATTACATTCAGGAGTCAAACGTAAGTTCACTAGCTTTGATTATGACACTGGTTAAGGTTGTAGCCTAGAATTTCTGGTCACAATAATTCTATAAAATACCTTGAACTCTGTTTAATGCTTGCATTTGAAGTGACTAATACCCCTGATTAGATTGAAGGATCAAAAGTTTTTCGATTTTTTTTCATTGTTTTAAAATTATGACAATCGAATATATTCTGACCGTGATATTTGAACATGTGTTTTACAATCACTTGGTTCATTTTAAAAAAAATAATGTTGCTCGTAAGATGATGACAAAAATCTTTATTTTCGGACAATTATGCTGTTTTATTTTTGTAAGGAAAGAATACTATACAAACAACATGATGTTCATGTTGATGGTGCTGCACAAGATTGAACTATTAGACAATGGTTTGAATGCTTTTGAAATGGAAACTTAAGTCTAAGAGACAAACACTCTCCACATGCACATTCCTTTCATGTTTATTATTTTGATAAAAATGCTTATTGAGAAGAAATAATTGAGCCGTTGATTTTGAAAGTGAGGCAAGTCCAGTTTATGTTATTGATATATATTTAATGGTTTGCATTTGAATGGATTTAAAAATATTGGTTATCAGTAATAGACTTATTTTATAATTTTTGTGGCCTCATTTTATATAAATTTAATATACAATAATGATTAACTGTGTTAGGCGAAAAAATTATGGTTTTGGTATGCGCCAATGGACTTGCCTCACTTTCAAAAGCAATGATTTGTTAAAAATGTTGATTTTTTTTTAATGGAATATTACAATAACAAAAAATTGAATATTTTATTTATTTAGTTATTTATTTTATCATACTTTTTTAAAAAGCTACAATAAAACAAAAAATAAATTTAATAGGAAAAAGTGAACAAAATACGAAATACTATTCAGCAATAAGTTACGTTATAATTATTATATTTCTTAGTTTAAAGTATTCATGAAGAATGGGTAACACAGGGTAATAAATCCAGCATATTATCTTTATATTTTTCTTTAGTAATAGGCCTAGTTTTCACATTTAAAAATGATACTACTTGACCTACTCCGTTTTCTTGATAAATCAAAAGAATCGCGTTTCCACGCTGTCTTTATTTAGTGTGGACTTGCCTAACTTTCAAAATCAATTCACAATAAATGAGTCGCTCAGGAGCAGAGTGGCCCAACTGAAAATTTGCCTTATTTGAGTTGTCTTATATATCAAAAGTGTTTTTTTTTTCACTCTGCTCCTGAGCGCCTCAAATATCTTTGTCAAAATAAATTACTAGTGACAAATTTATACTGATTAAAAATGTGCAATTTATTTTATATTGTAATAAGAATTAGCTTTAATTATTTTTTCAAAAATGATTGTATAGAGAATTGAAATATCTCCACCTGAAATTTGAAACTTTTGTATTTTTAAAAAAGTATCCCTAAAATTTTGTTCAAAAAGGAGAGTGAGTGCTTAAATACTCACTATATTGAAAAATTTCAAAAATAATTCTTGAAAGCATTTATTTGAAGTATTTTTCATTTGATACACAAACTCGTTAACTTAGGCACAAAATACTTTTACACCTCATACACAGTTTCCTTCAATTCCCCATTCAAGGTCTAAAATAGACGAACAGAACTCCCCACATTCCAAAATATTAAGAGGGTAAATATTTTTGTAATATCCACCAGGAAGGTCAAATCCTCTACCAGTGTCGGTTTAAGTTTGTTAAAATAATTAATTAATTGAAATTTTAGCATTTGAATGTGAAGTTTGCAATAAACGTTTTGCTGTAAAATCATCGTTAAGATTACATATGCTTACACATCGGAAAGAACAGCCTTGCAGTTGTGACGAATGTGGCAGAGCCTTCATTCGTCAGGATTGCTTATTGCGACACATGCGTGCGAAGCATCGCGACGTACTTGAAGACATTTTAGCTGGCGCTGAAAAGAAGAGGTTACAACAGCAACTTTTAAGTGCAGCTTCCGATACCTCGTCCACTAATAAAGGAAACGTCACAGACACTATGATTTGGAATGAATTGACCTTAACTGATTCCATTAAAGAGCTCTTGAATTTATTAGTAGACGAAAGCACTCTTAATGCGTTCGGATGGCCTGATACTCCAGTGGATAAATTATTGGATGCCGTTATCAGGCGATGCGGCCACAAACCGGCCTCTGAAGAAGATTTCGATTACATAGGGCGAATGCGAGAAAATGCCAAACTTCTGTTTACAGTTGTTATTGATGATGCCGCCGTGAAATCGCTTCTTAACAATCAGACAGTTGATGAAGTTATTGCCCACGTTTTGAGACTTGCTAAGTCAGAATAATATGAGGTTTTTTAATGTTTTATTCTATGTTTTTTTTTTAGTATGGAGAAAATTAAGTTTTGTTAATGGGCATTTTTAAAATTTAGTTCTTTTAGAAGAGAACAAGGTGTTGGTTACATTTCAAGTTGACATGTTTTGTAAAAGAACTTTTTCATTATAATAAGGTCATTTTAGTTGTATGGTATTTGTACATTAGTAGATTTTATGATGATTACTGCAAATTGTGTAAAATATCATGGTTTACCTTATGTAATTTCGTATAAGTACATTGAAATAAAATATTTTACATATTGTTTTTTTAATATTGGAGTTTTAGTAGGAGACCAGCACTACACAATTTTTCCACTGGGTTCATCTGAACCAGGGATTTGTAAAAGGGGTTGATGGAACTTGCGAGTTCGTAAAATAATTCTACTGAACATACTGCCGTGCTTAAACTAAAAGTCCTATCTGCAATTTAACTGTTTTGAGATAAATGAACTTTTGCTAACTTCTCTTGACAACTTTTTATTATTTGGTTTATTGTCTTTATTTTTTTATTTGTAAGTAATGCTTGCCAATTTTGCACATTTAGATGGTTTTTATCATGTTAATAATGCACATAAGAGATTTGTACTTTGTAGAAAGATATAAAAATTGTACGTGAATCCTTAGAACTTAAAAACTCAAAATGACAATTTTGCAGATAGGACCTTTAGTTTAAGCACGGCAGCATAGCAAACAAGTGTTCCTAATACAGGGGTCTCACTTGCCCTAAAATTTTTCTTAAAAACTGCTCAAATTTAAGTACCTACAAGTATTGCAGAATTTTTAAAGGGCCCTGCTACGCTAGGTTACATTAATTTTTTATTTTATTCTGGAAAAATACCAGTCTGATGTTTGTTTAATTCAGTGTTTATAGAGGATATTTCTTTATTATTATATAAGTTGGATCAATTTATTAAATCACGATATTAATGGGGAAAAAGGAAAAAGTATTATTGGATGTAGATTTTAAAGCAGCAAATAACCATTGGGAGGTGGTTGAATTAAATGTGAATACAAAATTGGTACTTCATAAAATGCACAGCAAATCAAAATTATATTTACATACTAAGCTTTTCTAATTTTTCATCAAAGTAACAGAATAAGAAAACATTGGCGCCATTGACTAACAATTTCTACAGATTTGTTAGACATAATTATGTCTCCATCAAAAATAAATGGCAATCAGATACTAAATCTTGCTGGTTTCATTTTTGGATGTTATCAAAAATACAAATATTGTAAACAAATTATTCAGAGTAAGTGGTAAACTCAATGAAGTTTTAATAGACTATCAAACACCAAATCAAGTGTTTAATCTCGGGCATTTGAAGTATGAATAACTTTGCATTTTTTGAAAAACGTGTCCTAAAAACCTAAAGAAAATTAGGAAATTATTGGTCTCTGCTAATAAATTATTTATAAAATAGCGACTTGAGAACTAAAAAATTAATGACAACCTAACTTCGAGGGGTTATTCTTTAACCCATTTAAAAAAAACAATACAGATACTATTTACAAAATTATATTATTCATATGCAGCATGTTGAATATTTTTAGAAAGCGATTAATCAACTTAAACCTTTTTTTCAAGAGCTAAATTCACCATCTCTTTTAAAGAGTAATAAAACAACAAGTACCATTCAATAAAAAATTTAATCCAATAATAATTATATAAAAATAAATTATAAAAGACTTTAATGTCCCAGCACTAGAAAAATATCATACATGCAAATGTACAACTTTATATAAAAAAAATCATCCTGTACAATTTTAAATTAGATAAAAAAGATTAAACAGGTATATCATAACTTTGTCTCATGCCTGAAAGGGTGCCTGAATTGTCTGACAAGCGTAGGTGGTGAATTGCAATCAGAATCATCCTCCCCTGAATCAACATCGGCATCACTACTGTTTGTTGAAACGACCACTTGCATCGGCCGTCTTGTTCTCCCCCTTCGATAATACTTAAACTCTCGAGGTAACGTATATGATCGTGGCAGTGACAGTTGACTTTCTAGATCGGATGCCAGATGAGGCCTCGTCACCTCAACAGGTTTGGGCTCTGGAATGGCACAATCACAGTAAAGGTATCTTGGCGCCAACAGCAGCTCAGGAGTGCGACTTCTAGGTGCGCGTGGAGGTGGTCTCCTGTTCAAATTGACTCCGTAACTAGCCAGATTGTTTAACGAGGCCAAGCTTAACAAGTAAGGTTCGACATGTCGCTTAGCTCTCGGAATCGGTTGCCTGTTATCGGGATCGGCCCCTCCTGGGCCCCCCAATTTTCCTTGTTTGATTTCTTCTTCAATTATTTTTAGCTCGGCCATTTGTTTTTGCTTCTTTTCTTGCAGTTTTTGATGAATGTTGACTTTGGAACTGATGCTGCTCGCTTCATTTTCGCTTGATGATGGCAGGGGCCGCCTCCAAAATGGAACGGCGACGGGGCCCAATCCAGGAGGAGGAGGCACAAAACTTGTAGGTTTCTTCTTCTTGCGGTAAAGAGCAGCAGTTGCTGGATTACTGAATCGGCAGTTGAAAACACCAGGAGGTGCGGACGGTTTTTCGACTAACCTCCTCACGTGGAAATACTTGTAATAAAAAAGCATGAAAATAATTCCGGCCGCGAACAAAGATACGGTGAGGATTGGGACCAGGTGCCAGTGCACAGGACGTAAGTGCCACACAGCAGCCAGCCATGCAACGACCAATAGGGAGTTTTCGAGTAACATGACAACATAAAAAACAGTCATTGTGCGCCTATGTGGCTGATCCTGCAGATTTATGTAAGCTAGGACATACACAGATGCCATGAGAGCGCACATCCACAGGCGACTGTGATGCTGCCCATGGAAGGCGCTTCGCGGCGACAGCAGCCACAAGAACATGCAAGCCCAATGTAGCACAATCACGAGGAACACCCACGAGTGGTAACTAGCAGCGTATGCAGAGAGGGCAAGGGCACGAGCCGAAACTGTCCCAGCTCGCCACAGGAGCTGCGAAACAACCCCCAACCACGTCAATACTAATTTATCTACACTCTGAACGTGTTTACTGAAAGACGCAAGCGCCCAACACACAGAAAAGAGGGAAAGCGAGGCCGAGACCGTGATCAAATCGGCCAGAGGACCTTCACTTGTGGTTGGTAACAAACTCAACTGTAACAATAACATAGGTGCAGCCTGCAGAAAGCCATGAATCAATCTGAGAATGCACAAATCACGCACATCACTCTTAACACTGGACATTTGCACAGGTACGAGTAAACAGGCATATCGCCACAACACACCAACTTGAGCCACATGCAATATAAAAATGAGGATGCGTGCACAGCCAACGGGTTTGTGCTTCAAATACCATTTAAATGATAGAATTTGTGTTACGATTGTTGCTATCAGGATGAGCGAGATGCACTGGGCGAACAGTAGCTTGGAGCCATTTTCATACAGCGCATAGACCATCAACAAGTCGAACAGAATGTCGCAAAAGTATGCCGCCAGTGAAACCACATTGAACAGAAGGTCACATAGCGGCAAGAATTCCGCCATGACTTCAAAAACACCATCACATGCTACAATAAATCTCGTATAAAAGAAAATTCGCAATATTTAGAAAAATACTCACTTGCTACCGACTATTTCGTTTGGGCGATTGCCCGCATTCTTAACCCCCATTCATGACGTTCTTCAAATCATTAATTAAAGGCATGCTGTTTTTTTATAGTTTCTTCTGATGATCCCCTTCATACATAAAACAGGAAAATATACCTGCGACGCCTTTTTAATTGCGAATTTTTAATTTTTAAAACATTCTTCACTCGTCATTTACAGACGACATGCATGCCAACTCATCAAATTGGCGGAACTAAAAAATCACCAGAACCGGATTTTGGGGTTACATTCCAACGTTTGAAAAAATGGTAAGAAATTTTACAGAAAAATGTTGTGATTATAATTATTCTTATTTCAGGCGCGAAATGCGGAAAAAGCGATGTATGTATGGCCGCATTATAATAAAACAAATAGTTTTAAATTAATTATTTTAGGACAACATTGGCTCGTTGGAGGGCTGCACAATTGGGTGAACATGAAAAACACAAGAAGAGGAGACCGTATTTGGCCTCAGAATGTAAAAGTCTTTACGCATGTGAGAAATGGCGTATGCAGATTATTCGTGAAATTGCTCAAAAAGTCGCTCAGATACAAAACGCTGGATTGGGTGAGTTTCGAATTCGTGACTTGAACGATGAAATCAACAAGTTATTACGCGAGAAAAGGCATTGGGAGATGCAGATCAAAGAGCTCGGAGGCCCTGACTATCAAAGGGTTGGTCCAAAAATGCTCGATCACGAAGGAAAAGAGGTGCCTGGAAATAAAGGTTACAAATATTTTGGAGCCGCGAAAGATTTGCCGGGGGTTAGAGAATTGTTTGAGCAAGAGCCTCCTGCGCCACCGAGGAAGACGAGAGCCGAATTGATGAAAGAAGTTGATGCAGACTATTATGGTTATAGAGATGATGACGATGGGATTTTAGCCCCACTTGAATTTCAAGCAGAAAAAATCTGTAAGTAATTGTAGTTAATAATGATTGTGAAATTAATGATTGAATTTTTAGCAATACAATTGGCAGTAGATGAATGGCAGAAGAAAAAAGGGCAACGCTTAGCCAATTCTGATGATGAAGAAGACATTTACAACATAGATGTACGTATTATAGGTATCATTTTTAAACAGTACATAATTTAATTTTACAAAATTACAGACTGCAGAAGAAGAAAATCGAATTGATGGCACTCAACAGAGATTCATTGCCCATGTCCCTGTTCCTAGTCAACAAGAGATTGAACAAGCTCTCTTGCAAAAGAAGAAGCAAGAGTTGCTTGAAAAATATGGAACTGATGATGAGATGCAAACTTCTAATTAGTAATGTAATCTTAAGTACAATAAATAATTTTTTCTACTACTAGCCATACAGTGTATCATTTTGATGTACATTAGAATGCTGTGAAGTTTAATTTGAGTACTGTTTGTTCGATGACAAGTAAATCATTTTCTTTTATTAACCACTGGTCAATAATGAACAAATTTACATTTCTTGGTGATCCTATTACAATTTTAGAAAGAAAATACTTCTAGAATGATTTGCTATATCGAGCAGGTACAATTTAATGGCATTTTGTGCACTAAAATTGGAGTTATGCATCAAGCGGCAAAGCGCCAATTCCATAAAATCGAGATATTAGTGTCATCTGACAGCTGAAGCTCCAAACTATCAGCTACAATCTGTTTCCTGGTGTTTTATTCGTTAAAAACAATAAAAATGTAAGCGCCAATTTTGATAACGCCTATTACATGCAAGCATCCCAAAACTTATTAGGCGCTGTAGCTCATTTTGGCAGAATGGAGCTTAGCCGTTTGATGTATAACACCATCCAATTATTGTTTAAGTAAATTAATTAATTTTACAAACTTACCCATATTTGAATGTCAATTCTGTCAAAAGTATTTTAGCAGTTCTTCGGTAAATGTTCCTGTAAATGACAAAAGTACAAAGGTGGGATTTTACAAGTATAATCATACAATACACCATCTGCAAATATTTCACCTTCGTGGCAAATCTTATTTTAGTTAATGTTTCTTTACTACTTTATGAAGTACAATAAAACATCCCATTGAGTTAATTCGAAATCAAGACAGCCTTTTTAAAATCTTGGGAAAAAATTCAAAAAGAGAACATACTGTATTTTGTGTGTTGATGAAATTAGCTTGAAAGCAAATTTGTTTTATAACTTGATTGCTGACAAAATTTGTTGGGTTTGAAGATGTTATCAATGGTAAAGTGTTTAAACCAGCTCCGACTGCATGCACAATAATGGCACGAGGAATTTTTCATAATTGGAAACAACCTTTAGCATATTGTACATATTTCTTTTTATATTTATGAATACAAATTGTTTCTCAATTTGATATTTTTCTCTGTCCAGTTATCCTTAAATTAATTTGAATTTGGCGCCAAAATAAAGTAACATAAATTTTCAAGTAGATAGCGCTAGTTAAATGGCCGCTTCCGTTCTCTTCTGCCTTCTTGTATCCAACCATCTTGTGTCTGTACGCCGTTTAGTGAACATCGTAAATAATCCATTTTTTTAATTTCTCGGTTTAAATTGTTTTTTACGTCAAAACATAATAAGGACATACTAAATACCCGTGGTGTTATCGTTTTTAAAGCCAAAAGAGAGAGATTTATGCCCGGTTGCACCGCACATCAATTTAATACAAACTAACTAATATGCATTAAAAGTTAATGCAACTTAAATTTTAGTGCCATTGCACCGCTCAGAGTGTTCATTTATTAGCTAATATGTGTTTAACTTGTACGCGACTGCGCATCACTTATTTTTGCACGCTTAGCTATAACGGTTCATGTGCTTGTAAGGTTAAGGAAAACAAATTCAAAGTACTTTGTTTAGTTCAGATCAGATCAGATCTTGTATACTTTAAACGAGGAAACCCAACGTCAATTATATACCTCCAATATATCAAGATCGTCGTCAAATAAATCGAAAGCTTCCAAAAAATTCATCTTGCAAGCAACACAACACTATCAATTACAGGGAAGGTTAGATCAGCCGTTTCTAAAAACGTACAATCTGCGCTTGCGTAAACCGCTGTTTAATATTTAAACAGAAAATTCACGTATTAGCTTAAGCAGAGATTTTGAAATATTAGAGTGGCGGTGCAAACGAAAACATACACTTAATGTATATTAAAAGTTAATACTTGGTTCGGTTGTGCGGTGCAACCGGGCATTAATGTCATCGCGAAATTTTGGGTGACGCTCAAACGTCATTTTGAATCCTGGTTCAAACTGAATTGATAAAAATGTTATGAACACTCTTCCTAACAGTAATGATGGTTTGTAAAGTTTTACTAATGATTTTCGGCGATTTTTTAAAGCGACTTCTTGTAGCATGCTAGTCTTCCAAAATTTAGGTCTTGTTATAACGTAACGTAACGTAACCTACTTACTAAACTATGATCAACCTTTTTGGCATTCATACAATAAAATAACAAGTCTCTACCAGCCACATGTAATTGACCCTTTACTTGAAAATAATAATTATGCACCCTTTTCAATAGAAACTGTCCCGATTGAAATTCCATATAAACCAATTTCTTTGATTGGATTACTTCTAAGGGCGTTAAATTTCTACAGCTGTACGGACACTTTACTTCGACAAATTCATTTTCGCCAATAAGACCATCTGGTGTTGCACCAAGATTGCAGTCATTTTCATCCACAAATAATCCACAAGGATCTATCACTTATTGGGTGGATTCGGAGAACTCTTAAGGGGGTATTCTAGTCTAGAGGCATGAATTTGAGGTGTTTTTTTGCGTGCTATAAATAAAAAACAAAAAATATTTTTACTATCCATTTTTTAACAAGATATTTATTCATGTTGTAACAATACATAAAAAAATAAAAAAAGTGAAAAAATTGAAAACTCAAAATGTTATAAGCTGTTGAAGTGGGGGATTGGAAATAAATGGCGCGCCAAATCTGTCACGATTGCAACCCTCCAAATGATGTGAAACCAAAAAAATAAAAAAGATTATTTATCTAGATAAATGCTGCTATCGTACTAACTAAAAAAAAACTGAAAAAAAATTTTTTTTCGCTAAATTGTGGATGTCCGAAAAAATAATAATTTTTTTTACTGTTTTTTTGACTTTTCTGAATTTTTTAAAAATAATTTAAAAAAATAATTTGTTATAAATCATAGTTAGTACGATAGAGACATATGTATAGAGAAGACTCACACCAAATTACAAGTAAATCGGTTAAGTAGAACTTGAGAAATCATGACAAACTTTTTGAAAAAAGTAGTTTCGAGAAAAACGCGTTTAAAGTTTCGGGTAAAATTACGCCCAGTGTTGTTCCGGCCCAGCCGGTTTGGATGTCGTGTCACTAAAATAGCTATATCTCCGGAAATAATTAAAATTTTGACAAATCCTTTTAAAGACATATTCTTGAAAGGTTGGGCTTTGAAAATATGAGAAAAAAAATTGATTTTTTCAAATTTCTACACTAGAATACCCCCTTAAGAAGTGCTGGCTGATGAAAAAAATTTGAGCATTTCCCGTGCCGTTTTAGCTGAATCAGTTGTAGACTTAAGCTTTCAATTTTTCCAAAAACTCAAGCCGTGATTTTTTTGCGTTCCATAAAACTGATTCTCTCTGATTTTTAGTAATTTTATCATGATGTGAATATTATGCGCCATTTACAATACAGACTATTTTGATTACAACAAAATTTGGACCAGTTAGCACTTTTGTTGACCATGCAAATTCCTTAAACGATAAGGAAAAAATAAATACTCAATAAAGAACACGGTCGATTCACAAGACAGAGTCACGTATAGAAGGATAGAGTAACATATTAAATACATTTCTCGGCTGCAATTCGCTTTTACAAGAAAGTTGTGTCACGAAATTGCGGCAATTGTAGCGAACCAAAAAATTTCAAATTTTCGCAACATGTTAAGGGCATGTTGAAGAAACTCTCTTGAGAAGTCTTGTCTTTAAATAAAAAAATTAAAGTCAGAATAGCGTCATAAAGTAGAGCAAATAATTTTGTGATTTTCCGAGTTTTTTAAGAAAGACTCAAGGGCGTGCCGAAAATTCTGAATGTCACACACCCTCAAACTAAACTAGTTTTATCATAATATAGTTTTATAGAAAAATTTATTCGTTATTTTAGCCATATTTTTACAACAAGGAACGCTTCATTTATCTCTTCGAGAATCGCCTTAAATAATCTAATCTTTGTTATAGCTGCCGCATAATGATCATGTGACAACTTGTACCTCACAAAATGATCGTTTGTGTGCACTTCACTGTGGGAATTTGTAAAATGCGTGGGAGTTAGCAATGTGGTTTTTCTCACTTCTGTGATAATATCTTTAAACGCTGTTTTCTTATCTACATTCCTTGCACTTTTTTAGTTACTGACGCTTTTTGAAAGCTTGTGGTTGATTATATTGCAATAGCAAATTCCGGCAATGACCAACAATAAAGTTGCAGTGGTAATGATTTTAATTTATTTTTCTTAATGTGGACAGATAGCACATTCAATGAGTTAAATATTGCGCTAGCAGTTAAAAAAATTACTGGCCAAGTAATTCAAAGGCAAACGACCCTCGTTATTTCGCGATTTTAATCTGTAGTACGTAAAATAGTGAAAAAAGTTCGAACAGGGTTGATAAAGCGTATTATTTTACACGGAATGATATCGTTTCTTTTTGCCATGTTTCGGACGTTCCATCGTTTTCATAATAACAGCATTTTTTTAATATTTGTAATGTAGAGCGTGATGATAAACAGTTTATTTCCTGGTCTGATTTCCTAATTCTTATTCGACAAGCAACGTCAAAGTGTTGTTTTGATCAACTTTTTATACATAAAAAAATTTTTTCCTTATCAAAATACAATTATTTTCACGACTACTAAATTGAGGTTTTATTCGTATTATACCAGCAATTTTACATAGTCATGTTCGGCATTAAGTGACTTTTTTTTTGATTTGTAATGCGGCAATCGCTAGTATGTTTCACCAGTGCTAATACAGGGCGGCAAATTTATTAATTATAAATGACCCTTTACACTACCAGTATCAACTCAAAATTTTGAAAGGTATGTAGGAGTTATAATAGTCGTAGTTGATTGTTTTCAATTTTCAATATTTTAAAATAAAATCTCAGTTTTTACCGCGCTGTAGGTACCTATACAAAAAGTGCCATTCTATTATTCATTTATTAAAGAAACATAGTGACACCTGCGTGTTGTTTACGTGCATTTTAAAACTTGAATTTCTATTGGTTATTATAAATTCAGGACGTTATTTAATTATTCGCTTACTCACAAATTATCATTTGGACAGTGCATGTACAGCATGTGGATACTATATACGTTTGAAAAATATATAATAAACACAATCTGTACACAGTTGAGTATCGCACTCTTCTAAACTTTATTCTTATGTTTAATTTGGCGAGCAAAATTCCCGCTAAGTACAAAAACGTATCACCGAGGTTGCATCTACGTTGCTTTTAGAGTTAATCGCACACAATCACGTGAATTCAATATCACTTAAACGTACAGTCCACGTATTGTAGGACATATGACATAGTATATTAATAAAATGTCACGAAAACCTGACATCATTTTATTATTTATGGAGAATGACTTTTCCCTCCAAATTCAATATAAAATACAAGAGCAACACTGTATAGTAAACCAAACTCAGGTAACTGGTGGAAACAAAGGCATCGGCTTTGCCATAGTTAAAGGGCTATGTGAAAAATTTAATGGAGCCGTGTACCTAACCGCAAGAAGCGTTGAAAGGGGAGAAGCTGCAATAAATGAATTAAAAGACCAAGGTTTCAGTCCACTCTTCCATCAACTGGACATCACCGATCAAGCGAGTTTGAATACATTTAAAAAATTTATAAGTGAAAAACACGGTGGCATCGACCTTTTGGTCAACAATGCCGCAATCCTTTATAAGGCATGAAATAATTTTTAAAATGATAAATTTATAAATGATTAATTTTAACTTTTCTCAGGAGGATGCTCCAGAACCATTAAGTGAACAAGCAGAGATCACCATTAAAGTGAATTATTACGACCTGTTGCGTACCTGTGATACTTTATTCCCTTTGTTACGAAAGCACGCGAGAGTTGTGCATTTATCAAGTTCTGCTGGACATTTATCAAACATTCCGTCTGTTATTTTAAGGGCGCGGTTTAGCGATGTCAATTTAACTATCGAAAAACTCTCCAATTTGATTAACAGTTTTATCAAGTAAGTAATTATATTAGTCTTTATTTTTAATTTTTATATTTTGCTTTATCATTTTATTATCATTTAACGAAATCCAAATGATTCTCAAATATTTAAAAATGATTACAAATAGCTTTTCAAATTTAAGCTATCACATTAACTTTGTACAGGGATATAAAGTTCGAAACGATGAGCAATAAGCCCCCCTCCCAATATTTAAAGTGGTCACAAATTAAAAATTGTTCGAAATATGAAAAAGTAATACATAAATAGAAAAATTGTAAAGTTAGTAAATGTCTATAACTTTTGTATCTTTGAAAAGTATAATGATCTTATCACCGACACTTTAAATAAATTCTTCCGATCAACTCCAGACAACTGTAGCGGGGTGATAAAGGAAAACAAGTTTCAAATGCATTAAAAATGAATTCATTTGTTTTCTGAATTTTATTGAAACTGATTTTCAGGGATGTAAAAGAAGGTAGACATGAAGCCAAAGGTTGGGGAAAAGTCTTTTATGTCCCTTACGCTGTCTCAAAAGTCGGCGTTAACGCTTTAACCATCATTCAACAACGACATTTCGATGAGGAAAAACCCAACAGGAATATCATAGTAAATTGTGTCCACCCGGGCTATGTTGACACCGACATGACCAGTCATACAGGGCCTCTGACAATCGAAGAAGGAGCTCGTTCCCCGCTATTCGTGGCTCTCGGTAATCACAGATTGAGGGGAAAATTCGTCTGGAGCAATTCAGAAGTCGTCGATTTCGCAGCGCCAACGACTCCCTCTCTGTATTAATTAAGGGCGTAATGCTGCAGTAAGTTTGTAAGCGTTTCGTGTAGGAAATATTGTGCAGTAACCATTGTATATAATCGAGTGAAGTAAACAGTAATTTGTTAATTAAAGATGAATTGAAGTTCCGAGATCAAGAAAACATGTTTCTATAAAAAAATTCTATTTAATAATAATGTTTAAAAAATGCCTTATGTTTATCATGTATTTTAAGGCGCTACGTTTGTCTTTTATGGCAAATACGACCGCTCGGTACCTTCACGCATATTTAACCATTAAATATAAATTTTTTGCACATCACTCAGATGAGCCGTTTTGACGTAATATGGATAACATGAACTTATGTTTTTAAATACACATTGCCTAAATTTCAGGCGTTTAAAAACATAATAATAAAATTATCGCAGGGTAACATGCCAGATGTACCGGATCAACGCCATCTTTATTTTACAAGCCGTGAACTAAGAAATTTGGCAGCAGTGTTGCTAGGCGGACATTTTGCATTCTTCAGTTCAGCATTGCATCATTGAGTTGTTGTTGATATTGTTATAAAGTGCAGTTAACGTTAGATAGTTGTGGTATTTCCAAACCTGTGTGTATTTATCAGAATATTTAACTCAATAATTTGATATTCGACAATATAGAAAGTAAGTACATTTAACCTTTGGTTCATGCTTTTCACATGAAAACTTTTTAGATGACTAGAAAATGTTGTGTCCCAAGCTGCAAATCGAATTACGAAAGTGTTTCCGTAAAGGGGCAAGCTGCAGTTACTACGTTTTCATTTCCAAAAGATGAAGAAACGAAAAAGAAATGGCTTCGAGCTATCCCGAGGAAAAATTGGCAGCCTACGAAGTATTCATCTGTTTGTATAAAACATTTTAACGAAAATGATGTTATATTAGATCAGATATACAAAAACGGGTCAACTGTTACTACGTTGCTATTAGCACACCCAAAATTAAAGGAAGACGCTGTACCCACAATTTTTCAAAATCTTCCAGTTTATCTGTCTTCAACTTCAACAGTAGTTAGACGAAAAGACCCTGAAGTAAGAAGGAAAGCGTTGCAATCAAAAGAAGCTGGAAAAATTGAAGAATTTGTAAAATCTGATATTATAAATGATTTTACAAATTTTCTTGACACTTTTCAAACAAAACTAAATGGTATAAACAGTGAAACAAAGTGGAACTTTAAAATTAAGAGCAACTTTGGTGTTTGGCTGTATTTATTAAATATTGAGTGTTCTAATAGTTCTTCTGAAAGTGAAACTGAGTTAAGTGCCGCCGAAATTTTATGTAGTGTTCTTGTGAAAAGTGATTTAACATTAAAACTCTTTATTGGAAAAGAAGAAATTTCTGCTCACGATTTGAACTGGATTCTCCCTTGTGATTTAAAATTATCTCGATGGTCGCAACTTGAAAATATATTAGTTAGGTATGCCAACGTAAGTCAACACAATTTAAGGACTCGATCTTTTGAATTTTTCTTGCAAAAGTCGTATGAAAATTTAATTACGTGTAACGAAAAAGCTGAAGAAATGGAAGACTATCAACATAAAAAACAATTGGAACTTTTAATTGATCAGTTAAACATGATATTGTTAAAAAGACGAAAATATTCCCCAGCAACTATTTTGTTTGCATTTATGGCTTATTCATATTCATCGTCTTGTTACATGCTCTTACAAGATCATTTGCTGCTGCCTAGTAAACGATATTTACAACAAATATCTTCTAGATTTAATGTAAAACCAGACAAAAATCTTTCAAATACAAGTCACTATTTGAAACAAATTTCCAAAAACTTGACTGTTCGAGAAAAATATACAATATTACAAATTGATGAAATTTATGTGAAATCTAAGTTAGATTTTAAAGCCAATGGAATTGTTGGCAGTTCAGAAAATAATGCTAAGGATCTGGCAAAAACTATTGAAACTTTTATGATCTCTTCTGCTTTTGGTAATTTTAGTGAAGTTATTCGACTAGTTCCTGTGAATAACACAACAGGAGATCAGTTAAAGATACTCGTTAATGAGGTAATTGAATTTGTTCAAAAATGTGGTTTTCCTATAGTTGCGATACTAACTGATAACAATAGAATAAATCAGAATATGTTCACTTTAATTTCTCCAAACGAATCTATGCCAAATCCATGCTTCCCTGATATTAATACTTACCTATCGTATGACACTGTTCACATTTTTAAAAATGTTAGGAATAACTGGTTGAACAAAAAAGATACTTTTCACACTTTAATATATCCTGATTTTGAAAATTATACAATAAAACGGTATGCATGTTTCGAACATTTGCGACTATTTTTCAAGGACGAGCAAAATAAGTTAATTAAAAAAGCATATAAGTTGAGTTATAAAACTTTGTATCCCTCGAATTTAGAGAGACAAAACGTTTTGTTAGTGGATAATGTTTTTCATATGTCAACTATTGCTGCTTTACAAACGGAAGAAAAATGTACAGATACTGCAAATTTTTTACAAATTTTCCGCATCTGGTGGGATATTGTAAATTCTAAAAACCCTATCGTAGGAAAAATAAAAAGAAATGAATGGGCAGGACCAGTTTGTAGTATTGAGGATGAAAAGTTATTGTTTTTGAAACGTTTTTTGTCTTGGATAGAAGCATGGCAGTCTTTCAAGGACAAAGCTGGCTTAAGCTCCGACACATTTGAAGCAATAAGAAGAGCATCTCAAGTGTTATGTAAAATTGCTAACGATGCTTTAACAAAATTTAATGTTTCGTATGTACTCTTGGGGAAATTTCAAACAGACAAGTTAGAGAAAAGGTTTGGAATGTACAGACGACTATCTGGATCAAACTATAATGTATCAGTTAGGCAAGTAATTGAATCAGAAAACAAATTACGAATAAGACATATTTTGAAAATGATCAATAAAAGAGAAGCATGCTTTAGCAACTTTGCTAATGAAAGTACTGAATCAAATTTATATAATGTTGACATTGATCAATTTCGCCCCATTATAACTTCAAATTATCTTGAATTATGTGAAATCGAGGAATCAAGCTGCATATATGTTTGTGGCTATGGAGCACGATCTGTTTGCAAAAAACTGGAATGTACTGCCTGTGTTTTTTTATTTGAGGAAGGACGCGGTAGTAATGTTTGCAACGAATATTTTGACTTTTTACAGCGAGGTGGCTTAAGTGTACCAAGTTACCATGTTAAGTGTGTTTTCTTTCATATGTATGCTTTGTTAGAATATATTGTAGCTAATAGCGTGTGGGAAACAAAATTTTTGCAATCTTCCTGTCAAAAAGGCATTTTAATTCAACTGACACAGTTAAGCTTAAATTCCAATAACTTTTTTCAACAATTTGAATTACATTGTCTGTGTGGCAACGATGTTTCTAGATTGTTTAAAACATTGTATTCTGTTTTTGCAAATATTCTGTTGAATAACTACACAAAATATTCAAAAGAAACAAATGGCACTAAAAATTTAGAGAAAAAATGGAAATTAGCTACGCTAACAAAAGAGAAAAATAAACGTTAAAAATATGTTATTTGTAAATAATGTTATTTAATGTTTAATAAATACCACAAAATAAAATTTCCTGCCCTTACTAACTTTTGTTTTATTTCTTAATACTATCAGAATAATGATGTAGTATGGATCATTTCATGTTAGTTATTTTTTAATAAGTTTCGATTGCAACCGACGTGCAATGATACCCGGCCTACTTCTGTGCATTAATGCGGTGTTGCCAAGCATGGCTTCACGGCTTGTAAATAAAGATGGCGTTGACCGGATGCAAAGTGGCGCGCCAATTTCGGAGAACGTACACTGTAAAATCCAGATTTGTTTAAGGAAATCTTTGGTTGTGCTTTTTTGTATCAGTCGCTCATTGACTTTCAGTGGAGTAAAGTTATTAATAACTTGAAATACCGAGAAATTGTTTTTATACAAATAAAAGTGTTTTAAAAAAAAAAACAAAGTGTGATCTTGTGTTGCGTTTCTATTACATTGCTAAAGGGTACTTTAGGTAAATAATTTTTATTTAATTGGTTCACCATTTACGAGTAGGTAACTATTGTGCTTACCATTAAGTTCTCTCGACAATGCCTCGATTAACTGTTGGAGCTAAACGTAAATCCCAAAGACAAAAATTGAAAAAAATTCGCAACAAGATAAAAACTCTGTCCAATCCAATTGTTGAACGAGCATCAACAAGCAGCACCTTGGCTTCGCCTGGGATGGACAATAATGTACAATTACCCCGTAATAGTTTTACCGATGAAATAAATGTGGAAAATGTAGCAAAAACTAGTGGCAGTGCGCGTGACAATAACGATATTAGTGGCCGAAGAATAGTGAATATTGAAAGATTTTTTATGCAAATCATCACTTTTAGACATAATCAACTTTTCTCTTGTTCTAATGAACATTTAAATATAACGAAAGAACAAAGAATTGGACTACAAAGCAAATTTACTATTGTGTGTGATATGTGCAAATCTGAAAAATTTATATTTTCGGACGATGATCCAAATACTATGGATATCAATAAAGCAGCAGTATTGGGGATTATTTCTACTGGAGGCGGCTATTCCCAACTACGAGAAGTAGTTTCTACATGTGATATTCCATGTATGGGACCTCATTTGTTCACTGCAACCCAAAAATCAGTTTCACATTTTGTTCATGATACGGCATGGGAAATAATCGAAAAGGCTGGGAAAGAAGAAGCAAAACTTGCAATTGAAGAAGGAAACGTGGATTCAGATGGCATACCCGTAATAAGTGTGATCGCAGATGGCGCTTGGAGCAAAAGGAGTTACCGAGTTAATTACAATGCTTCATCTGGGATTGGTGTTATTATCGGACAAAAAACTGGTAAAGTGTTGTTTTTAGGTGTCCGAAATAAATATTGTTGTGTATGTTCTCGTTCCAAAACACGAAACACTGAACCGCCAAACCATATCTGTTTTAAGAACTGGAACAAGGCGTCTACAGGAATAGAATCTGATATTCTTGTTGAAGGTTTTATGAGAAGCATTGAAATGCATAATTTAAAATACGGGTATTTGATTGGAGATGGTGATAGTAGTGTTACAAAAAAATTGATGGAAGCTCGTCCCTATGGTACCCGAATAATTCAAAAAATTGAATGCTGCAATCATTTGCTGCGGAACTTCTGTACAAAGCTTCGAGAGCTTTCTCAGCGAAGAATAAGTTCCAAAAAAGTGATAGTTCCAATAACGCAGAGAAATTGCCTTAATAATAGAATTAAGCGGTTAAGGAATGGTGTCCAAGGTGCCATTAAATATGCTAATTCTTTGGAATTATCACATAGTCAAAAAATTACGCAGCTTCGCAATGATATTCGAAATGGACCTAATCACGTTTTTGGGGAACACGATGATTGCTCGTCTTACTTCTGCACTGATCTTAAAGTTAATGAAGAGTGGATTTCAGAAATGAAGGTATCTGGCCTCTATCAAGATGTCATGGCAATCGTTGATAGAGTTGCGAGAAATGCAGAAAGTTTGTTTATAAACATGGACAATAATGCAGCGGAGTGTTACAATTCTATTTTGGCAAAATTCGTTGGCGGCAAAAGAATTAATTTCAGTGGAAGGGGCTCATATCAAACTCGATGCGAAGCTGCTTCAATTTCTTTCAATTTGGAACCTGGTGAATTACCGCGGGTTATTCATAAAAGAGCTGTGCACTCCAGTCCAGGGAAACACACTCAACGCTTTATGAGTAGTTTGAAAAGGGTAAGAACTTGGAAAAGATGCAGACAGGAATTATTTCCAGATGTAAAAAAGAAAAAAAGGGAGCCCATAACACCTGCCGACAGTGATTATGGTGCCACAGAAAGTGAAATTGTTGTAATGTTAACTAAAGAGCAGTACGATATAAAAGAACAAGAAATGTGGAGTTTCCATCCGATCGAATCGCTCGACATAAACGTAGTCTATGACTATCCGATCGTGTCAATTCCATCCTTGTTTCAAGTCGCAGCGTATATATCGTATTTTATGTTAAAGGATTGGATGAGCAGAAACTAGTCCGCTACAGTTGAACAAAGACGAAAGATATATTAGATAAAGGTAACTATATCGGTTAACCTTGGAAGATTTAATGTGAACGCATGCGTCTTGTTGTACTTTCTGGCGGCAAGTGGTAAAAGTATGCGAAGCGTTGAATCAGCTGACTTCCTCCATCTTGTTTTCAATCCAATCGCGTCTTTATCGTTAAAATGCAACGTTCGATCCGGATTCTTCGATTCAAGCTAGCAATTTTTAAGGATTGAGTTTACGCGTTGCATCCGATGGAGAGTTCGGGCCGACCCGTTTACGTCGCAAAATTCAAGTGGATGGACACGATCGGATGGAAACTCCATCCGATCGAAGCGCTCGACATAAACGCAGTCAATGCAACACTATTTGATGTACAGCGTGTCCACGGATGGGGTTGACGAGAGGGAAAAAAAATATTTAACGCCAAAAATTTATTCTTTATAAAAAGTTTTGCTTGTCTTGAAAAGTCAGAAACAATTGCCAAAGTTTTATTAAAATGCACATGAAATTGACCTCAAGCAAAGTAGTCTTATTTTTTATTTTTATAAAAAATGTTTTTTTCAGAAAGTTATTTCAAAACTTAAGGAAAGCTTAATTGCAAAGTTTGGTAGCCAAATTAGGTAACAAAATTTTGTATGTACAATTGCAGCCGTAGAATAGTTAATATCTACGTTTATCTAGCAATCGTTTTGCAAAAAGTTGAAAAGCCAACAAACAAACAATTCGAACGTAAATAGCTATAGTAATATGACTTGGTCAGCACTAAGTATCAACTATTGCGTACAATTTTAAATCTAATACAAATAAAATTATTTGGGAGAAAATTACTCCACATAACTCCTCCGACCTCAACATGACTTTGAAATTGCTACACCATGAGGGGGTGCAAATTTTTTGACCAAATTTAGTAGAAACGTATAAAGCACCCCACATCATAACTCCATGTCATTTAGTATATTATAAAAAAGTGATGATTTTAAATAATCGAATAACAATGAATTGAAACTTTTGATAATATATTTTAAATTTTCCGCTCAACGGTTGTTATGGTAACGTCAATGTATTTAAATAGATAAACGCGTTTTCGTGTTGTCGCCGGTATTGTTGTGACCTTGTGAACTGTTTTTTTGTAATTCACCTCTCCTGCTTTTGTGGGTGTTCTGGTTTGTGAACGCTTTTAAAAACTGATAATGGCTAGTAGCAAAGTTGCAGTGGTAAGTCAAAACTTTTCCAATTTTTATTTTTACTTACATTGTAATTGCGCAATATTAGGTAACCGGAGGAAATAAAGGCATCGGTTTTGCTATAGTCAAAGGGCTATGTGAAAAATACAAGGGAGCTGTGTATCTAACGTCAAGAAGTGTCGAAAGGGGTGAAGCTTCCGTGAATAAATTGAAGGAGCAAGGTTTCAGTCCTCTATTTCATCAACTGGATATCACGGATCAAGACAGCTTAACTAAATTCAAGGAATTTATAACTGAAAAGCATGGTGGCATTGACCTTTTAATTAACAATGCTGCAATGGCTTATAAGGTAAGCAAGATCATTTTTCGATAAATTTGTTGCAATTTTTTTTCAGAATGATGCCCCCGAGCCATTCGGTGAACAAGCGGAAGAAACAGTCAAAGTAAATTATTTTGCCATATTGAGCACCTGCGAAACGTTATTCCCAGTACTGAGAACGGATGCAAGAGTGGTTAATTTATCGAGTTCTTTAGGACATTTGTCTAAAATTCCGTCTGCTTCATTGAGAGCCCAATTCAGCGATCCTGCATTAACTATTGAACAGTTATCCCACTTGATGAACAATTTTGTGAAGTAAGTGGTTCTATTTTATTTTTCAATCCATCCTGTTACGTACTTTATCAGGTGAATATATTATTTTGGGACAGAATTTTTTTTTTAATATTGATTGAAATACATGTTGCAATTTGAATCTCAAAAGATATGCTATCTGATAATTTTTTACGTGGGTGATAGCTAAGAGCTTCATGTAATACGTATGCACTTGTTAAGTAAAGAATTTAAGGACTAATTAAATTAGATTTAATTTACACTTGAAGTTTTTCAAAGCAATTTTTGTATAATGTTGCTTAAGTTTAGATTACAATTAGTTAATTACTATGTTTATGCATTCTGAATTATACATACTTCGTAACACCCAAATTGAGGTAATGCGACTTGAGCCTGTTCATGCTTTTTCTTCTAATGCACTTTAAGTAAATCTAGTTTTCAGGTGTGCGAACCTACTAATTATTTAGTCTTTAGAGTTCACAACTGATAATTATCCGTACGATGTAAAAATCGCAAGATGTCTGTCTTACACAATTTGTTTAGTGTATGCAATTACGGGAAATTTTGAAGATCTTTGAAAAATTCAAAGTTATATAAAACTTTGTCATTATGTAACGGTCTTTTAATTAAGATTTATTAAAGTTTTGTAAAATTTATAAAATCATTTATAAAATAATTATGAACTTTTTTTTTTAAAGACACAATTGAAATGAATTTCGTGACAAAAGCAAATTACACAAAACGGTCAAGTTTACATTTGACCATTAGGTAATCTTATTGTTGCATGCATCTGTGAGTGCAATATCTCAACATTTGTATTTTTTTGCGATGGAACCAATTACGGGGATATTATAGGTACTCAAATTAAATTTTATCTTTAATCGTGTGAAATGTATTTATATCAACAATGTGTAATGCTAGCGGCAGTATTATATTTTTGATTTATCTTACTGATTATAAAAACTTGATAAATAAAATAAAAATTAAACCTAGAAGGCGTAGATGCAACAAGAGTTTTAGACCCATTAGCTCAAACATAAATGTTATGTTTTTGTAAAATCTCAAATTTATGTTATTGGCGAACGTGGTCTAATACACATTTAGCGACTTAAGAGAACCTAAAATCAACTGTTCAAACGAATTCGCATGCGCTGCAGGATTAGACCAATTCGAATTTCAGAATACCTATTGAGATTTTGCATAAACATTGCAAATATTACTTACAATTAGATACAGGTAACCCTCGGTTTACGCCGGCTCAATTTACGCCGATTCATAATAACGCCGCTGTGCAATTCACCGTTTCGCCGCGTACATAATTGAGTAATTCACCGGTTCTCCCTATGCTAGACTGATTTTCGTTTCAGTGTTGAAGTATTTACTGAGCCGCGACGGTGGGGATTTTTTTTTCCAAAAAATGCAAGAGATCCGAAACTTTGAAATTTCATTTGTTTTTCTTAATATTTTTTAATAAAAACATTTCACTTTACTTTATCATAAAATACATTTCAAAAATTAAGTTTATAATACAGTCAAACTTCCCTGTAACAAACTTCTATTTAACGAATTTCTCTATATAGTGAATTTTTTTGATGAACCCTGGAGACGTTTTTAATAGATTTTATACCCCTTATAACGAAGTAAAAATTTCTGTATAACGAATTTTTTCCCCTAACTTTACAAATTTTCGAGATTTAAAACTGTTTTCTTTGTTGTTTCAATGTAACTTCGGAAAAAAACTCTATTGTAGTAATATTCCTACCAGGGTTCAACATTTTATGAGGGATTAGCCGACGAAGTAAGTGGCACTAATTTAGCATGCAAAAATTTTACAATATTAAATGGAATCGACAAAGTTTTACTGCATCAAATTTTTTTCATTTTATTACCATACTTTTCCTTGTCTTTTAAAAATCGTTTCATAACATTGAGGTGGTCTTATTTATTCAATTAATTAAATAACTACGTAACTGCATATGAATCCTTTTGCGACCTTGCGACATAATGTGTCCTACGGTAAATTTTGAAAGTACGTTGTTTTTTAATGTCTAAAATCGTATTACTTCAAAAATTCTTGTGAACCTGAAAGGGTTAAACTGAAATTTTTTTCCCAACATGAATTTTTATATAACGAAGTTTCTCTATAACAAATTTCTTTAAGGTCACCGTAACGCTTCGTTATATGAAAGTTCGACTGTATATGTATTTTGCATTATATTGTATTAATAAACAAAATTATTTGCTTCTTCACTTATGTAAATATGGGTTCACTTTACGCCGATTCGATTTACGCCGGCTTTTGTAAGAACGGAACTGCGGCGTAAACCGAGGGCCACCTGTACTTAGCCTTTCGACTTTTCATTGTAAGGTTATGGGAGGCATCCTTCTATCTTTTGTCATTGTTTTTGTTTATATTTACATTTTGCAATTGTTTTGTTAGGCCTTTCCATGTTGTGTTATAGTTTTCTTTCCGTTTCTGCTATTATTAACGTCATTACATAATTCTAGAATTGCTGCCATGCTCTCGTCAGCAGTTGTTAAAAAAAAAAATTGCGCTTTATCTCCAAAATATGTAAAAGGCACTTACAATTAGCACATTACTTATTTCAATTCTACAGTTCTCTCATACTTTTTATCCTTTTATTTGAAGTCACTTCCAATTAGCACATTATTTATTTCAATTCTACAGTTCTCTTGTACTTTTTATTGTTTTATTTTAAGCCACTTCCAAAATTTATTTATAATCTGATTATTTAGTTTTTCGAATGTTTTATTAACGTCATTTATGTTTCCTCAAAGTTTGTAACGTTTTATTATTTTCAGGGCTGCAAAAGAAGACAAAAATGAAGCTGAAGGCTGGGGAAAATCTGCTTATGTTGTCTCAAAAGTTGGTATTAGTGCCTTAACCATCGTACACCAGCGAAATTTCGATAAAGAGACACCGAACAGGAATATTTCAATTAATAGTGCCCACCCTGGATATGTTGACACTGACATGACTAATCACAACGGACCTGCAACAATTGAAGAAGGAGCAGCTTCCTCGCTATTCTTGGCCCTTGAGGATCATGGATTGCGGGGAAAATATATTTGGAGCAATTCTGAAGTCGTCGACTGGGCTGGTTCCACGACTCCTGCCCCATTTTAAATTGCATTTAAAATTAAATACTCTTTTGAACAATTGCCATTTTCAATTGTTTCAGTGTCTACGTGATTTTTGTAGGTAGTTAATTGAAATAAAAACTTCAAATGCTTGTAACTTCTCAACTTTTTCACTCAAAATTAAACATTCCTTCGAAATAGGTAAAAAAATATAGGGCATTCCATTTAAAAAATGTTATTTTCATGAATACCTCGAGCAGTTAACGTTCAATTGTTTTTTTTGCTTTTATTATAGTAATCAACGAAGAAAACACCAATTCTTTGTCAATTTAACCGACTTTGTAGCTCCAATAATAGCAAAGTTACCAATGGTGGACACTTAATATAATAAAACCCTTATAGGCCCGGTTCCATAATCAATTTAAGTTACTTTAAAGTTAAAGTCCGCCAATTACTATTCCAACTGATTGTTGTAACAATACTTTAAAGTCACTTTTAGTTAAAGGACCAATAGGTGTTCGATTTTGGAACCGGCTATAAAATAGCCAATTAGTCCAAAAACTTTTAGTACGAACTCCAGGAAAATAATTCAATATATCTATATGTATAAGAAAATGAATGTTTTATTAAAACTTAATAAATATGGCAAGAGATGTAAACTATAAATAATAATACATAAACAGGATTTATTATCAAATACTCAAAGTAAGATTAGTAAGAAAATACATTTTGTCAAACAGCAATATTGCTGCTCTTCATTTGTATAAAAGTGCCTGTATTATGTTTTTATAACAAAGCATCTCTTATTCTCATCACTTAACATGTTCGTTGTAAGACCGCTATTTATGTTAAATCATTTATTACAAAGTTGGCAATTAAACGATCTTATTCTCATGACTTAACATGTGCCTTTTGAGATGGCTACTTTGGTTAAAACATTTGGCACAAAAGGGGCATTTAAAGGATCTCTTATTCTCGTGGCTTAACATATGCGTTTTAAGACCGCTATTTATGTTGAAACATTTATTACAAAGTTGGCATTTAAAAGATTTCTTATTCTCATGACTTAACACGTGCGTTTTGAGACTACTATTTTGGGTAAAACATTTGGCACAAAGTTGGCATTTAAAAGATTTTTCATTCTCATGACTTAACATGTGCGTTTTGAGACTGCTATTTCTGGTAAAACATTTGGCACAAAGTTGGCATTTAAAAGATTTTTTATTTTCATGACTCAACATGTGCGCTTTGAGATTACCATTTTGGTTAAAGCGTTTGGTACAAATGTGGCATATATAAGATCTCTCATTCTTATGGCTCAACATGTGAGTTTTGAGATTGCTATTTGTGTTAAAACATTTGGCACAAAGGTGGCATTTAAAAGATCTGTTATTCTCATGACTTAACATGTGCGGTTTGAGATGACTATTTTGGGTAAAACATTTGGAACAAAGATTGCATTTAAAAGGTCTGTTATTCTCATGCCTTAACATGTGCATCTTGAGAGTGCCATTGTGGTTAAAACGTTTGGCACAAATGTGGCATATAAAAGATCTGTCATTCTTATGGCTTAACATGTGTTTATTCAGAGAGCCATTATGGTTAAAACATTTAGCACACAGGTTGCATTTAAAGGATCTCTTATTCTCATGACTTAACATGTGCGTTTGGAGACTGCTATTTAGCTTAAAACATTTGCTACAAAGTTGGCATTTAAAAGATCTCCTATTCTCATGACTTAACATGTGCGTTTTGAGATGGCCACTTTGATTGAAGCATTTGGCACAAAGGTGGCATTTAAAAGATCTCTTATTCTGATGACTTAACATGTGCGTTTTGAGACCGCTCTTTATGTTAAAACATTTGTTACAAAGTTGGCATTTAAAAGTTCTCTTATTTTCATGACTTAACATGTGCGTCTTGAGACTGCTATTTTGGGTGAAACATTTGGCACAAAGTTGGCATTTAAAAGATATTTTATGCTCATGGCTTAGCATGTGCATTTTGAGATGGCTGTTTTGGGTAAAACATTTGGCACAAATGTGGCATTTAAAAGATCTTTTATTTTTATGTTTTAACATGTGCGTTTTCAGATAATATCGGCTAAAACGTTCATCAGACAGTTGGTATTTCAAAGTTTTTCTATTTTCAAGAACTTTTAAATCTCTCTTTTGATTTAAAACTTCTCTCCGTGTCTCACCCTTGCGTTTTGTATTTTTATGACTTAACATATGCGTTTCAAGTGAACTCAGTGGAACAAATCGAGTACATACTTTGCATTTAAAAGTGTTTTGATCACAATTTGAAGTGGAAGTTGCTTGGGTCATACCATCTTCTTCTTCATATTGTTGTTTTCCTTGGTTCATTAATGTGGAATTGACATATTTATCCATCTTTGAGGTGAAGACATGTTCAGGAAGTCTGATAACTTCAACAGCACATGTACAAATCTTAAGTAAAGCTTCAATTACACATATTGAAGAGTCAACTTCGATCTAAAAATTAAAATTAAATTTTTTAATTCTCTTCAATACTTTAGTTAATTGTTTATTTTCTAAATATGAAAATATACCTCAGTATTTGTTGTATGATCTCTGATACCAAGTGTTTGAGGATTTGTGTCATACTTAACGATTTCAAGTGAGCTGCATTCTTCCGTAACTTCTTTTGGTTCATCTTTGATAATAAGCTCTTTCTGTTCTAATTTAATTTCCAGTTTATTGAAATCATCATCATTATCCATATTTATCTACAAATATTGGTTTGATTTAACATATTTTTATGCTTTGGTTAATGAAATGAATTAAATTTAGATGATGCATTGTTTACATACTTTTGTTTTCAATACATCATGATCTGAAGTGGAGCATTCTTGGGCGATGCGATCTTCTTGTTTTATTTTCATTAGCACTTTAAAATTAGAATAACTATCCATTTTTGAGGCAAGTAAATGCTCAGGAAGTGTCGTACCATCAAAATGACTCAAATGAATGTTATCTAAATCTTTACTTGTACATATTGAAGAGTCAACTTTAATCTAAAAATTAATTAATTTAATTCTCTTTTATGCAAATATAAAAATGTACCTCAGTATTTGGCAGGAGATCACTGGCATAAATTGTTGGAGGATCTATATCGTACTGTGAGTTGCATTCTTGCACAACTTCTTCTGGTTCATCTTTTATAATAAGTTCTTGCTCTAATTTGATTCGAAATGAATCGAAATCATCACAATTTTCCATATTTATCTGAAACGAAATTAAAGATGAAGTTCAGTTTATCATTCTCGTGAGTAATGACTTTTACTTATACTGTTCGATAGTACATATTAATAAATCATGTAATCATAAATTTAATTTGATTAAGCTGACAATTCAGAAATGAACATAAACACAGTTTTAAATTAAATTTAAATAAACAAGTTTTAAATTATTTTGCACAAATGTGAAAAATTTCTGAATTATGAGTTTCTGGCTCAATTATTTTTTAAAAAGTTCTTATCAAAATGGAAACCATGGGAGCTTGTTGCAGACAAGATGGATTATGCATAGCAAAAGTTGAAGATATTACATTAGAAACAGTTGGCTTTGTATTCTTGAAAATATTTTGAACTCCGAAGGTAACACAAATAAGTCTTACAAAACCAATGTGCTATTTCTTTTCTGCTGAATTCCAATTGAAAAATCTGCTCTTTATTAATCACGTTTCCCATAATTGAGGACCTTGGTGCAAAAAGGGGATAAGTCATTATTGTCCCAATATCGAATTATGTATGCCATTTGAATGTATTCTAAATTAGGTGTCGTTTGATGTAAGAATGGGACAAGTTATAATGTCATAATGAAGTTAAAACTACTTTTGACTCATCCAACGCCACCTTTACTTTACAAGCCGTGAACTAAGAAATTTGGCAGCAGTGTCGCTAGGCCGACATTTTGCTTTCTTCAGTTCAGCATTTCATCGTTGAGTTGTTGATATTGTTATAAAGTACAGTTAACGTTAGATAGTTGTGGTATTTCCAAACCTGTGTGTATTTATCAGAATATTTAACTCAATAATTTGATATTCGACAATATAGAAAGAAACTATTTAAAAGCAATACAATGTAAGTACACTTAACCTTGTTTTTTCATGTTTTTCACATGAAAACTTTTTAGATGACTAGAAAATGTTGTGTCTCAAGCTGCAGATCGAATTACAAAAATGTATCCGTAAAGGGGCAAGCTGCAGTTACTACGTTTTCATTTCCGAAAGATGAAGAAACGAAAAAGAAATGGCTTCGAGCTATCCCGAGGAAAAATTGGCAGCCTACGAAGTATTCATCTGTTTGTATAAAATATTTTAACGAAAATGATGTTATATTAGATCAGATATACAAAAACGGGTCAACTGTTACTACTACGTTGCTATTAGCACACCCAAAATTAAAGGAAGACGCTGTACCCACAACTTTTCAAAATCTTCCAGTTTATCTGTTTTCAACTTCAACAGTAGTTAGACGAAAAGACCCTGAAGTAAGAAGGAAAGCCTTGCAATCAAAAGAAGCTGGAAAAATTGAAGAATTTGTAAAATCTGATATTATAAATGACTTTACAAATTTTCTTGACACTTTTCAAACAAAAGTAAATGGTATAAACAGTGAAACAAAGTGGAACTTTAAAATTAAGAGCAACTTTGGTGTTTGGCTGTATTTATTAAATATTGAGTGTTCTAATAGTTCTTCTGAAAGTGAAACTGAGTTAAGTGCCGCCGAAATTTTATGTAGTGTTCTTGTAAAAAGTGATTCAACATTAAAACTCTTTATTGGAAAAGAAGAAATTTCTGCTCACGATTGCTTGTGATTTAAAATTACCTCGATGGTCGCAACTTGAAAATATATTAGTTAGGTATGCCAACGTAAGTCAACACAATTTAAGGACTCGATCTTTTGAATTTTTCTGGCAAAAGTCGTATGAAAATTTAGTTACGTGTAACGAAAACGCTGAAGAAATGGAAGACTATCAATATAAAAAACAATTGAAACTTTTAATTGATCAGTTAAACATGATATTGTTAAAAAGACGAAAATATTCCCCAGCAACTATTTTGTTTGCATTTATGGCTTATTCATATTCATCGTCTTGTTACATGCTCTTACAAGATCATTTGCTGCTGCCTAGTAAACGATATTTACAACAAATATCTTCTACATTTAATGTAAAACCAGACAAAAATCTTTCAAATACAAGTCACTATTTGAAACAAATTTCCAAAAACTGGACTGTTCGAGAAAAATATACAATATTACAAATTGATGAAATTTATGTGAAATCTAAGTTAGATTTTAAAGCCAATGGAATTGTTGGCAGTTCAGAAAATAATGCTAAGGATCTGGCAAAAACTATTCAAACTTTTACGATCTCTTCTGCTTTTGGTAATTTTAGTGAAGTTATTCGACTAGTTCCTGTGAATAACACAACAGGAGATCAGTTTTGCAATCTTCCTATCAAAAAGTCATTTTAATTCGACTGACACAGTTAAGCTTAAATTCCAATAACTTTTTTCAACAATTTGAATTACATTGTCTGTGTGGCAACGATGTTTCCAGATTGTTTAAAACATTGTATTCTGTTTTTGCAAATATTCTGTTGAATAACTACACAAAATATTCAAAAGAAACAAATGGCACTAAAAATTTAGAGAAAAAGAGGAAATTAGCTACGCTAACAAAAGAGAAAAATAAACGTTAAGAATATGTTATTTGTAAAATAAAATTTCCTGCCCTTACTAACTTTTGTTTTATTTCTTAATACTATCAGAATAATGGTGTAGTATGGATCATTAATTGAAAATCAGTCATGTTAGTTATTTTTTAATAAGTTTCGATTGCAACCGACGTGCAATGATACCCGGCCTACTTCTGTGCATTAATGCGGTGTTGCCAAGCATGGCTTCACGGCTTGTAAATAAAGATGGCGTTGACCAACGCCATCTTTATTTACAAGCCGTGAAGCCATGCTTGGCAACACCGCATTAATGCACAGAAGTAGGCCGGGTATCATTGCACGTCGGTTGCAATCGAAACTTATTAAAAAATAACTAACATGAAATGATCCATACTACATCATTATTCTGATAGTATTAAGAAATAAAACAAAAGTTAGTAAGGGCAGGAAATTTTATTTTGTGGTATTTATTAAACATTAAATAACATTATTTACAAATAACATATTTTTAACGTTTATTTTTCTCTTTTGTTAGCGTAGCTAATTTCCTTTTTTTCTCTAAATTTTTAGTGCCATTTGTTTCTTTTGAATATTTTGTGTAGTTATTCAACAGAATATTTGCAAAAACAGAATACAATGTTTTAAACAATCTAGAAACATCGTTGCCACACAGACAATGTAATTCAAATTGTTGAAAAAAGTTATTGGAATTTAAGCTTAACTGTGTCAGTTGAATTAAAATGCCTTTTTGATAGGAAGATTGCAAAAATTTTGTTTCCCACACGCTATTAGCTACAATATATTCTAACAAAGCATACATATGAAAGAAAACACACTTAACATGGTAACTTGGTACACTTAAGCCACCTCGCTGTAAAAAGTCAAAATATTCGTTGCAAACATTACTACCGCGTCCTTCCTCAAATAAAAAAACACAGGCAGTACATTCCAGATTTTTGCAAACAGATCGTGCTCCATAGCCACAAACATATATGCAGCTTGATTCCTCGATTTCACATAATTCAAGATAATTTGAAGTTATAATGGGGCGAAATTGATCAATGTCAACATTATATAAATTTGATTCAGTACTTTCATTAGCAAAGTTGCTAAAGCATGCTTCTTTTTTATTGATCATTTTCAAAATATGTCTTATTCGTAATTTGTTTTCTGATTCAATTACTTGCCTAACTGATACATTATAGTTTGATCCAGATAGTCGTCTGTACATTCCAAACCTTTTCTCTAACTTGTCTGTTTGAAATTTCCCCAAGAGTACATACGAAACATTAAATTTTGTTAAAGCATCGTTAGCAATTTTACATAACACTTGAGATGCTCTTCTTATTGCTTCAAATGTGTCGGAGCTTAAGCCAGCTTTGTCCTTGAAAGACTGCCATGCTTCTATCCAAGACAAAAAACGTTTCAAAAACAATAACTTTTCATCCTCAATACTACAAACTGGTCCTGCCCATTCATTTCTTTTTATTTTTCCTACGATAGGGTTTTTAGAATTTACAATATCCCACCAGATGCGGAAAATTTGTAAAAAATTTGCAGTATCTGTACATTTTTCTTCCGTTTGTAAAGCAGCAATAGTTGACATATGAAAAACATTATCCACTAACAAAACGTTTTGTCTCTCTAAATTCGAGGGATACAAAGTTTTATAACTCAACTTATATGCTTTTTTAATTAACTTATTTTGCTCGTCCTTGAAAAATAGTCGCAAATGTTCGAAACATGCATACCGTTTTATTGTATAATTTTCAAAATCAGGATATATTAAAGTGTGAAAAGTATCTTTTTTGTTCAACCAGTTATTCCTAACATTTTTAAAAATGTGAACAGTGTCATACGATAGGTAAGTATTAATATCAGGGAAGCATGGATTTGGCATAGATTCGTTTGGAGAAATTAAAGTGAACATATTCTGATTTATTCTATTGTTATCAGTTAGTATCGCAACTATAGGAAAACCACATTTTTGAACAAATTCAATTACCTCATTAACGAGTATCTTTAACTGATCTCCTGTTGTGTTATTCACAGGAACTAGTCGAATAACTTCACTAAAATTACCAAAAGCAGAAGAGATCATAAAAGTTTCAATAGTTTTTGCCAGATCCTTAGCATTATTTTCTGAACTGCCAACAATTCCATTGGCTTTAAAATCTAACTTAGATTTCACATAAATTTCATCAATTTGTAATATTGTATATTTTTCTCGAACAGTCAAGTTTTTGGAAATTTGTTTCAAATAGTGACTTGTATTTGAAAGATTTTTGTCTGGTTTTACATTAAATCTAGAAGATATTTGTTGTAAATATCGTTTACTAGGCAGCAGCAAATGATCTTGTAAGAGCATGTAACAAGACAATGAATATGAATAAGCCATAAATGCAAACAAAATAGTTGCTGGGGAATATTTTCATCTTTTTAACAATATCATGTTTAACTGATCAATTAAAAGTTCCAATTGTTTTTTATGTTGATAGTCTTCCATTTCTTCAGCTTTTTCGTTACACATAACTAAATTTTCATACGACTTTTGCAAGAAAAATTCAAAAGATCAAGTCCTTAAATTGTGTTGACTTACGTTGGCATACCTAACTAATATATTTTCAAGTTGCGACCATCGAGATAATTTTAAATCACAAGGGAGAATCCAGTTCAAATCGTGAGCAGAAATTTCTTCTTTTCCAATAAAGAGTTTTAATGTTAAATCACTTTTTACAAGAACACTACATAAAATTTCGGCGGCACTTAACTCAGTTTCACTTTCAGAAGAACTATTAGAACACTCAATATTTAATAAATACAGCCAAACACCAAAGTTGCTCTTAATTTTAAAGTTCCACTTTGTTTCACTGTTTATACCATTTAGTTTTGTTTGAAAAGTGTCAAGAAAATTTGTAAAGTCATTTATAATATCAGATTTTACAAATTCTTCAATTTTTCCAGCTTCTTTTGATTGCAACGCTTTCCTTCTTACTTCAGGGTCTTTTCGTCTAACTACTGTTGAAGTTGAAGACAGATAAACTGGAAGATTTTGAAAAATTGTGGGTACAGCGTCTTCCTTTAATTTTGGGTGTGCTAATAGCAACGTAGTAACAGTTGACCCGTTTTTGTATATCTGATCTAATATAACATCATTTTCGTTAAAATGTTTTATACAAACAGATGAATACTTCGTAGGCTGCCAATTTTTCCTCGGGATAGCTCGAAGCCATTTCTTTTTCGTTTCTTCATCTTTTGGAAATGAAAACGTAGTAACTGCAGCTTGCCCCTTTACGGAAACACTTTCGTAATTCGATTTGCAGCTTGGGACACAACATTTTCTAGTCATCTAAAAAGTTTTCATGTGAAAAGCATGAACCAAAGGTTAAATGTACTTACTTTCTATATTGTCGAATATCAAATTATTGAGTTAAATATTCTGATAAATACACACAGGTTTGGAAATACCACAACTATCTAACGTTAACTGCACTTTATAACAATATCAACAACAACTCAATGATGCAATGCTGAACTGAAGAATGCAAAATGTCCGCCTAGCAACACTGCTGCCAAATTTCTTAGTTCACGGCTTGTAAAATAAAGATGGCGTTGCGTTGACTCATCCCATAACGCGTCTTTGATGCAACAAGGCGATAAATCCAATTTTCATATTGTGACTTATCTCCTTTTTGCATCAAGGTCCTCAATTGACTAAAAGCTGCAAATAGACGATAGAATTAATAATTATCCCATCACATGAGAGAAACGAGATTAATAATTTATTTTGCAACAAATTGGTATTATGCACTTCAATGAATACAAAGAAAAACTACCCTGTCATGTTAAAACTACATACAAAAACATCACTGTCCAGAAATGGCGTGAATTATTTTATTTGAAGCCAATACCTATGAAAATATCTTCAAACATGCAATGTAATGTCTTCAATTTTCATTGCATCTAATCTAATAATTCTTGTGTGCGATAGAGTTCCTTGGTTTCCATTTTCAAAGCAACCTTTTAAACTGAACCACATCAATACTTCAGTTTTGCATTCAGATTACAAGAATTATGGTGGGTTCATTCAAGCACATTAACACTAAATTACATTAATGTAACATTAATCTAAAAGTTGAAAGTTGTTTATTTCACTAGGGTGATGTGCATATTTAAGAATTTTAACTTCACTAACGGAAGTTAAAAGTTCGTTTATTTTCAACTTTTTCCTTAACATTAATGCAAGGTTAAATAAAATCGTGGAAATTTAACCTTGAATGAACTGAATTTCGTCTTCGAAACTTTAGTTTTTAAAATGACGCAAATGAAATACATATCTCGAAATTGAAGAAGTTACTTCGGTTTGATAAAACCCATTTACAAATATTAACGACCAAAAACATACATATCATGCACTCAAATTTACTTTTCTTCAGTAGGAAGCACAGATAATATAACATGTAGGAAGCTTTTGAAAAAGTACCCCTACGCGCGATCCAAGGAGGCGTGGTCATACGCATCACAGAACACGCATCACACGTAAGAACTCCGAAACCCGTGTTTAAGAAAATTAAAAATGCCGTTTCAATCATTCATTTTATTCACGTATGCTTTAATAAAAACATTAAAAAACGTACTTCATTCTATATTATTTGGCGCCAACGACGTCCACTCTGTATTAAATAAAATATGGATTATAATTTAAGAAATATCATTTTTGAAACTCAGAATAATACAATTTGACATCATTCAAAACAAAAGTGATTTTAAACAATCGGATCGCAAACAAGCAAAAATTGTTGAAACTTTTGAAAAAGTTTTAAATTTTCCGCCCAACGGTTGTTATGTTTTATTATCTGTGGTTATGGTAACTTCAAAAATATTTAACTTGATAAACGTCACATAAATGTTTGCTTATTTTTGTGTTCTCGCTGGTGTTGTTGCGACCTATTGAACTGCGTTTTTGTGTTTCCTGTTTGCTGCTTTTTCAGTTGTTTTTGTGGTTGATGAACGCTTTTAAAAGGCCGGTCAGTGATTATTTTCCAATTACATGTTGAAAATGGCTAGTAACAAAGTCGCAGTGGTAAGTGCAAACTTTTCCAATTATTATTTTTACTTGCATTTAAATTACGCAATACTAGGTAACCGGTGGAAATAAAGGTATCGGCTTTGCTATAGTCAAAGGGCTATGTGAAAAATACAAGGGAGCTGTTTATCTAACCTCAAGAAGTGTTGAAAGGGGTGAAGCTTCCGTGAATAAATTGAAGGAGCAAGGTTTCAGTCCTTTATTTCATCAACTGGATATCACTAATCATGAAAGTTTAACTAAATTCAAGGAATTTATGACTGAAAAGCATGGTGGCATTGATCTTTTAATTAACAACGCTGCAATCGCTTACAAGGTAAGCAAAATAATTTATGAACAAATCTGTTGCAATTTTTCTTCAGAATGATGCCCCCGAGCCATTTGGTGAACAAGCGGAAGGAACAGTCAAAGTAAATTATTTTGCCGTATTGAGCACCTGCGAAACGTTATTCCCAGTACTGAGAACGGATGCAAGAGTGATTAATTTGTCAAGTTCTGCAGGGCATTTGTCTCGAATTCCGTCTGCTTCATTGAGAGCGCAATTCAGCGATCCTGCATTAACTACCGAACAGTTATCCAACTTGATGAATAATTTTGTGAAGTAAGTGGTTTTATTTTATTTTCAAATTCATACTGTTATCAAAGTACCAAAGTACCTAAAAAAATTCCATGCCAAAGCATGGAATTTTTTTTTCTAATTTTAATGGAAATACGTGGTGTGATTTGGATCTCACAAGATATATTAGCTGACAATTTTTTATGTGGGTGATAGCTAAGAGCACACGTAATACATATGCACTTGCTAAGTAACAAATTTAAGGACTGATTAGATTAGATTTCATTTACTCTTGAAAGTTTTCCAAAACAACTTTATAGTATTGCTTAAGTTTAAATTATACATTACATTATAAATGTGCTATGTGCTATCGTCAGTAACATACAGGGTGAGTCAAGTTATGCCGCCGGTGGCAAAATACCGCTTCAAAATAATTTATCAATTCTCATAAAAAGCATGAGTAATTTTATATTATTAAGGAACATAGAAACAAGAAAAAAAAATTTTTTTAATCAGGTAAAATTTTGGTTTTATCTCAATTACTAGTTGTTCAATTTATTAGTTTTTTTGATGTACGAAGGTATTAGAAGGTATTTTTTTAAATGATTTACGACATAAGTAGATCAATTTACCAGACAATGGTATTGATGTATGGTACTTGAAAGATTATTTATTAGTCACTAAACTGAACTTAAGAATGAAGGTCTATTGGCAACTATTGTTAGGATGGTAAACCGCATTATTCATTGTTAGAAAGTCATAAATAAAAGCATTTTCTGTGCTTATCTTAAATTTGATTTAATTCAAAAAGTAATAATTTTTTTACGAATCAAATTGCAGATATTAATGCTACGAATAATTTGACAAATTTTGAAATAAAAAATCAAACAGAAATTTTACACAAAACACTTTGTTTTACTTTTTCGGTTTTTCAAATAAAAATATTTTGGAAAATTTGTAGTACTAATCGAAAGCGTAAACTTCAACTGATGTAACATGTAAATTGCATATTTTTCCCTCAATTTTTAATAGCTATTATGACCGCGGCGGTAAAACTTGACTCACCCTGTATATAACGCGCTTACCGCCACAGGTATAAAGTTGCCGTTGTGCTCTCGTCAGCAGTTCTTAAAAAAGGAATTGTGCCTTATCTCCAATCTATGTAAAAAGCACTTACAATTAGCACATTATTTATTTCAATTGTACAGTTCTCTCATACTTTTTATCTTTTTTATTTTAAGCTACTTACAAAATTTAATTATAATATGATCATTTCATTTTAAATAAATATTTTTAGGCTGGAATTCATAGACAACAATAGTCCCTTACTTAAGTTCAAGTAAGCACTTATCCGTAGAATCGCGTTTCATAGTTACTATGCTCCCTAGACTAAGTGTTAGGCGAGGTTTACCAAGTTTTACCTTTATTTAATCAGAAATAATTTTTAGAATCAACTGACGGTTTTCTGGGTGACTTGTTTTTGTTGTGTTTTTATATAACATTGTATTTTTTCAATTGAAAAGGGGCAAATTGAAAAATTTGCTTACAAATTCGCTGGTGATGTTTTTATGAATAGCACTACAAATAATTGCAGCATGTGTATTTCTGTATAATACAGTAGAATCCGCTTATAAGGACGCACGGGAGTTTGAAATTAGCTCGTTATACGAGAATTTTGTTAAAAGCAGATTATTATGTAGACATTTTTTATTGAAAATGTTATTTGTAAGCATAAATTAGTAAAATGGGTGTACGTTACAGTTGTTACATATATAAATTTAGGCGTACTTATTAACCGTCAATTAAATTTTCCAAATTTGCTAAAAAATGGAAAAATTGCTCCGCACCATTTAGAGTAGTTTTGGCTTCAAACAAACTGCAATTTTGCCAGGTACTTTCTAGCTTCCATACGCGAAATCTTTTCTTGAAAAAGGACCGGTTAATCATCATCAGATTTAGCAGTTTCAGGTTCAGATTGATTGTATTTTTGGCACGCATTCTCAACGATGTCATCCTCGGTTGGGATTTCACTAGTGCATATAAAATTGTCAACCGTCACATACTTCTGAACGTTGACTTTTTCAGCCTTTAATGCGATACAAAGTTCACTTAGAGACACTTCGTCGTCCCATTTCCAATTTTCAGCTGAGCCAACTTCTCCTATAAATCCAGCATGTGTAAAACAATTTTTTATTGTGGTTTGCGTAATACTTTTCCAAGCTCGGTCTACAAATCGAATAGCGTCTAGAAGTGTTACCTGATCCTCTTTTTCCATTTCAATGCTATTTATCAAATGCAACACAAGCACTTTTCGAAAATGAAATTTAAGGGAGTGTATAATTCCTTGGTCCATGGGCTGCAGTATAGAAGTCGTGTTGGTAGGTAGAAATACCAATTCGATATTTTTTTACGTTTAATTTACGGGAGGTTGACATGATTATTCTTCGGTGACCTAAGTGAAACCGATTCTTTACCGCCTGAAGCCTGATTAATTGGAATCCACATTTCTAAGTAAGCCATTATCAATATTAGTCAAAGGTATATATTTAGATTTTGCTATATCAGGATTTTTTTATATAAAACTTCAATACAACCGACGTTATAACCGATCTTATAATATGCAGAATTTTTAACTGCGTTTACATAGTAAACCAAATTTCTCCATGTGCATTGCTTGTTATAAGCGGTGTCTGTTATATCCTGTATTCGTTAAAAATAGATTCTACTGTATTAGAATTCCATAAAATAAACCACAAATTTCATTGAAATTAGATGAAGATGACGATAATGAATTTGATCATTCCAATGATTTTAACACTCAAACCACCAAAACAGATCAAATTTGATCCACAGTTTAATTCTTTTGAAATAATTCCATTGTTTAAAAAACTACTATTTTAACTCTATTAGTATTCCTTGAAGCTGTTATAGTTATAAAAATGTACTAATCAGAAAGCTGCTGTTTACTAACAGTCCAATAGGCAAACTACAGAAATATGAAAAGGTGTTAAGACGAGAGAATCTTGAGACAGCTTACAGAACCCACATCCACATTACGGTTATCTGTTTTCTTTGTTGCAATCTTCCAGATGCTTTGCACTCGGCTATTTCAATGACTCACAATCCAATTTTTTTTTTTTAAAAGTGACTATTTCATTCATGCAAATTTCGTCCAATCAAAATCCATGTTTTTAACGAAAAAATTGTTTCGTACTCACAAAATTTCACAATAAAAATTTTGCCAGTGCTGCTGAACCAATGGAAAGCTAGAATGAAGCAACCTAGCGGTTTTTCAGCGGCAAATTTTCCTTTGTTTTTGACAAACATAGTAACCGATTCATCAAATCGCTGTTATTATAATATTTTTGAAACGTCAGTTATAAAAATGTGTGACAATAAAAATAGATTTGGTGATTTATCAATCGCAAATATTAAAGCGTTCACTGCCAACGTTACCCCTCTCAACACTGTTAAAACTAAAAATTCAGTATGGTTGCAGTTCAGCGAATTTTGTAAACAGGGGCGTTATGATTTATTAGCGACAACAACTCCTGATGAAATCGCAAAAATATTGCAAGATTGGGCTTTTAACATGAAAAAAAAGAACGGAGAAAACTACAAAGAAACTAGTGTCAAATCAATGTGGAATACAACAGCATTAATGGCCCAGGAAAAATATTTAAAATAAAATTGATTTGTCTTGCCTATTTCATGAAATAGTCATGTCAAATTTCATTCGTGAGATTATTTTGCCTGGCAAAATTTAATGATTATTCTACTCAAGTTTATTGCTTTAGGCAATTTCGCTCATGCCAATGTCAAAAAACAACTCGCCCAAGGGCTCGTTGTTTTTATCTGTCACTGTCATTCGCGAAATTGCCAAGCAATAAACTTTCTTAATAATAATTAAATTTTGCCGGCAAAATAATCACACTTATGATATTGTATATGACTAAACTTAGTGTGGGTCAAAAATTAGAATCAAGCCTTCCTATGTAAAGGTCTAAACAAAGTATAAGTGTAGGGCGTACTTGATTCTTACTTATGAAATGTGGCTTACTGTTTCTCTTTCTTGATGCCATTTAATTTACTTTTTGTAAAGTCCTTAACATTTTATTATTTTCAGGGCTGCAAAAGAAGACAAAAATGAAGCTGAAGGCTGGGGAAAATCTGCTTATGTCGTCTCGAAAGTTGGTGTTACTGCCTTAACCATCATACAGCAGCGAAATTTTGATAAAGAGACACCAAACAGAAATATTTCAATTAATTGTGCCCATCCCGGCTATGTTGACACTGACATGACTAGTCACAAAGGACCCTTAACAATTGAACAAGGAGCTCGCTCGTCGCTATTCTTGGCTCTTCAAGATCATGGATTACGAGGAAAATACATCTGGAGCAATTCTGAAGTTGTTGACTGGACTGGTTCGACAACTCCTACCCCAGTTTAAGTAAACAATCCGATTACATTTAAAACTAAATATATTGCTCATTCAGGATACAATATGAGATGATATTTACAGATGAAATGTTTTAATTAATGCAGATACAACACAATAACATTAATTACAATTTGAGATGTATTTTTTCTGAGCCTCAAATAGTTTCATTGATAAACAAATTTGATATGATTCTGTTACCATCAATTTAATTGGAAACATATTAAAAATTGCTAGAAAATAAGAAGTGATTCATTCGTATGGTAACATTCTAGCAGTTTTTTTGTACACAGATATGACGCAAAGGATATAAATAGATAAGGATATTATTTACATCAATATAAAACCGAACTTCACACGTCTCGTAACAATTAACATTTCATAAATTATAAAAATATCAATGGCACATACTGCTACGAAATGAATAATGTGATGTCGTGTAAAATGTCAAATGCTATTGGCCCAAATCAATATTTAATACTGTTGCTTCTTTTAGTTTTAGTATGTACATAAAATTACTAACGGACGTGAAATTTCATCGCTTTTAATTTTGTTTCCTTCATAAATTCTAAATTATGATTTCAAGCGTCCGTTTGTAAAAGATGAGAAAAAAGGGTAAAAAATTTGGCACATTGAAAACACATAACCTGAAAAACGAGAACGAAATCGCGCTTAAAAAAGATTTATTAATATCTAATTAAAATTAGTTAATATCGTATAAATATTAATTGATTTAACAAGTCTTTTCAGGTAAAATATGTAAAACACGTAACATTCATACGCACACTTCCATATCCATGTTTATTGTACAATCTCCGCTTGCCAGTTTTAACAAGTTTTTCTTAACTCTAAGGGCCGGTAGTCTTACTGTAGGATTGTGGTGCCAGCATTCTCGTATCGATTTCACCAAACCGCTCAAAATCTGGAAAAAGTAATAATCGTTAATAAAAAAAAGATACTCTTTCTTATTGCAAATTAGATTACTCAGCATGGCTACATTTGTTCAAATATTTTTTACGGTTAATGATCAATAAATCAAATGCATACCGGATCACTGGCCCATCGATTAGGAATATTAGGTCGCTGCTGATCAACACAGACAACTTTTCGCATATCTTCAAAGCTGGGATCACTAGGCACGACATCGTAAAAAGGCGGTTTGTAATCCTCTGCGATTCCATTGCTTATAGTTCGACGTCCCACTTCCCACAAAACTAAACCTAAAGCGTAAATATCAGCTCGTCGAAACGAATCAAAATTATCCATCCTGATCCTGAAGGAATTGATTATTACTTGTTGGATAAAAGAATGTTTTATTACATACGTTTCATCAAGAACTTCTGGACTCATGTAACGTTTTGTTCCCACACGAGGGTTTGAACCGATGTCTAACCTATCAGTGGATTGCACGTGGGTTACAGCCAGCCCAAAATCGGCGATTACGCAAACACCGTTGTTTTTCACTAGGATGTTTTTACTCTTTATATCTCTGTGTGCTATCGCAGGTTTACCCTGTGAAAAGAAAATTATTAATTTATTTGCAATATTTCAGCTTTTTTAAATTTCATTTTAATTCAATATACAGGGTGATACATTGAATAGCATTTTCTCGAAAAACACTATAAAGCCAAGTAAGTAAAGATAATTTTTATTTTGTTTTGCAAGTCATTACGTTCAAAATGTCACAGAGAACAGGGTGCCTAAATTTAAAATTTTACAGGAATCATCGATTTCAAATTAATAAGTGTTTAAAACTTTTTCCTTGAAAGATTGTAAATCTTAGTAGACAATGGTCGCTTAAATGCTAGTTACTATTCATAACCACAAACAGAAACCCTAGAAAGCAGGTATTTTTTACTTCGGACTCGGATTTAAAAATTTTGGTTTAGTAAATTACATTCTTGTAAACACAATGAAAACCTATGTTTTTTTTGCCCTCAATGGAGAAATAAATTTCAGAACATGCTCGGGCCAACATAACCTTGCCTAACGCAAAAAATTAAAAGTATTGGAAGGTTTTCAATTCCATAAAATACTGACCATATGGTTCTACGTGTCAATGAGACTCGTTTTAATACTTCTGCTATTATACAATAGACGATATTATTACGATTTATTCAGTTACTGTTAAAATCTAAATGCCAGTTTGCCTGTTATTAAAATCTACACTGTAATGTGTGTTGAGATTGTGAAAACAAAGTCCCTATAGCTTTAATAGTTTGATAATAAATTGCTATCAGTCAGTTTTCACACTGATTTAATCTAAAAAAAATAATTCGACCATTTTGTAGTTTGTCAATTAAAAAATATTGTTTCCAATTTTCAGAATTTTGCGACTACCAAAAATAAGTTTTATCTCAAAAATGATATATGTGCCTTGGACAGTTAAAAGGGACCTATCGTCCGAAAAAATCGATTTTTACTTTTTTGGCAATTCTGATAAAAACAAGTACACTCTTTTTAATGAAACATACTGCAGATTTTTATTTGTATTATTTATTTTACTAATGCACTTTAAAAGAGAACACAATCTTGTGTACATTTAGATCTGATTAGTTTAATCAACTTAACGCTGCATTTTTTAGTTGATGGGATATGCTGCATCCAATTGTCCAAAGTATATGACTGCCTATCAAACTTATTTAAATTCGCCAGAGGTATTGGAAACTTTGGAAGAACACAAGGAATTTTTTGCTTATCTATCAGAAAATACCGGTTGGAATGTCCAAAATTTTGAACAAGCCGCAGTAATTTATTTTTGTTTGTTATCTGAAGTATGTATTATACAAAGATTTAATTAAGTGCTTATCCATAATTATTGATAGACAGAATGGGAATTAAAACTTCCGATATGGGCAAATGAAATATGGCCTGATCAACTTGAAAAAAGTGTCAAAACGTTAAAAAATCAATAGATAAAAAGAGTTTTCTCGAAAACTTGTTTTCGGACGATAGGTCCCTTGTAACTGTCCAAGGCACATATGATATCTGTGCAATGGTCTATGACAGCGGTAGCCAACTTTTGTATATATCAAATCTACTTTTTATTTTAAAAATGTGTCACGATCAACTTCTCCAGGGGAATTAAAACAACCTAAGTAATTATTAACATAACTGCATGCATACTGTTGCATTTGTGCGTTATGTTCGGTTACAAGTGTAACACGTTGATCGACCAAAATTGACATCGCAATCGCCGTGTTGGCCACCCCTAGTCTATGAGATCCATCTTGATAAGTTTATTGCAATGACTTAAAAATATTAGCACTGCAACTTATTCTAGAAATTTAGTCATCAAGCCAAAAATACTACACGACATTGATTCTTAACCTTAAATATCTCGAGGAATTAAACTTTTAACAGAGTTCAGAAATAAAATTTTGTTAATACTCACTTGAGTGCCATAAATTTCAGTGTGCAAATGAACTAAGCCACTCGCAATTGATAAACAGATTCTCAGCAACTGTTGATGAGTTAATGTGGACCGATTCAAATGATCAAAAAGACTTCCCAATGCATGATATTGGGTGATCAACCAAAGCTGAGTGCAGGAATTACGTGATGTCATATCTGAGCCGATGTAACCCAAAATATTCTCATGCCTCAGCAACACAGTACTACAAAAAGATTACCCAAAAAATTAATATTACGACAACTTTGAGCCTTTAATAAATTAATTAAATAAACATTCTCACCTGTAGATTTCAGTTTCTCGATTCCAACTTGATTCATCCCTTGAAAAGAAAATTTTAACTGCAATACTTTCTCCATGCCAAATTCCTCGCCACACTTCCCCATATTTCCCCTTGCCGATACACTCTGCTAATGAAATTTGCTTAGCTAAAGTGCGCTGAATAAGCAAAGGGAGACCAGAACCGCTGCCTGATGTTATGGAACAATTAAGGTATTCTCGCAAAGTGCTGTCTCCAGCCGCAGTGGCCCGCAAGAAATCATCAGTCGCATAATAAGTGTCTGGATCTTGCTTATTTTGATTCCGTAACCTGTGCCTATGAATTCTCCGCATACAACAGCAAGCAATGGCAAGTAAAATAGCAAAACCAACAACAGGGATTACCACTGCTAATACACACTTTGCAGCGAAACTAAACGAATCTGAGTAATTGTTGTCGTCTCCCTGATAGAATGGGTCCAAGGTAGGAAAAGCTCCGTCATTACAAAAATTCCCAACACAACATGTTACATTAAATTGAGAAACGGATTTTTGAAAAGTGGTCGCCGAAGGTGTCCAGCACGTAAATGGCAAATGATCCACGTTCCCGGTGCAGCCGCGTGAAACTCTTTCTTCTCCCGAACTTTCACGAACTCTCGACTTAAAACACTGGATCGCGTCCGTGCATACAGTTGGGTTAGCACAGTCTGTGGCTTCGCAAGAATAGCACTTGTATCTCTGTTTTAAATAGCCTTGGGATATTTTGTTGTGATTGTCGATTCGTTTGGACGGCAGCTCACCCGCATCATTTTCGTTGTTTGATTCGTCGTCGTAGGTTTCTTCTTGTAACTGTGGGCGATGCAAAAGTTCGCCTGCATGAAAAAAGAGGATTCTTAGCCTAACTTTTTTGGGGACGGAATTTTTTACTTTCTTTCAGATCTCAGTGTTAAGCAACGAGATTTTGATTGATTCTATTGAAATTTTACATACCTGCGCAGGTATTTATTATTAAAGTTATTATTAAACAGTTGATAAATCTGGAAGCCGCCATGTTGAATTGGAAAATAATAACACACCACCGTACTCAAATTAATCGTTAAAAGTAAGAAAAAAAATTCTAAAATTTCTTCCATCGCACAAATTTAATTGATTTTCGAATTTCATGATTAGTATCAGCCGGAAACTTCCAATTAATTATTTACTTGGATAGGTGTGGTAAGGTTAAGTTGACTCGATCAAACGTCAGTTGATGATCAGTTGGATGATCAGTTGATATTTGTCTGGTGTATAAGTGCGTATTAATTAATAAACTATTTACATAAAAATGCAGTAAAGTCGTTAATTCAATGTTTAATTTACAACTTTATATTTTAAAATAACTTCAGTAAGTATGTGTTGTTCGATCTCTCTCACACCTTCAGTAAAATCAATATTCCCATCTTTCTTGTTCACCTCCTGATTTTTAAAATTCAAGAATTCAAATTTCTTGTTTTTTATGTAAATTTAAATTGGGACAAAAAATTAACTGTTATCTATAAAAAATGCGATAAGAATGCTTAAAATCTTCTTGATAGTCATGTACCTACAAATAACCGCCTAATGTTTAAATATAACTCACTGCATTGAGTTCAAAAGAATTGTCAAGTTTATCTTATTTTTAGGTTCTTTTTGGTCAACATGTCAACGGAAATTATTTTTCGCAATTCACTCACGGAGGGCGACCCTCAGAACAACCCAGTGTTGTTCATCGGGCAGGTCAAGCACCTCAATCAAATTAGATATGAAGATATCAGCTGTAAGTTGCAGCCAAGAGTTACAGAAGAAGTATACAAGACGGCAATTTCAAGCTTACATCCTTCTCCAACGGACACCTGTCCTTTATATTTGTATCTAGCCACAATTGCTGCACTTCCTGTCAAGTGCAGTCGACACAATACTCCATCAAGATCTCATGCAATTACTCGTTTGGTTCAAAGTTGTAGCATTGGAGTGAACCAAAGTATCGTGGTAGTGTGTGAACGCAGTGATGTATTTGCAAGTGGATGTGCTGTAGCTAGAGCCTTCCCACTTTACAGTAAAAAAAGTTCTGTTGATACAGAAAAAGTTATAATTTCTGTAGAGTTCATCATAATTTCTGCAAATAATCGTAAGACTTTACATTCTAAAAATAGAAACTTTATTTATTATTGATTTTTAGAATGCGATGATGAGACCGATGGTTCAAGGAAGTTGACTGATGAAGATTTAAAAGTTTTGCAGGATGCAGCTGCTGGAATTAGGTTGGCAGCTAGAATAGTTGACGCTCCTTGTAATGAAATGAATGTAAATCATTTCTTGGAAGAGGTGAATAAAGTAGGATTAGCTTTGGATATCGTTCCAACTATAATTCAAGGAAATGAGTTGATGGAGAGAGGTTTTGGAGGCATTTATGGGGTAGGAAAAGCCGCTTCGGTTCCTCCAGCTCTGGCTGTGTTGAGTTACACTCCTCCAGGTGCCCATTCGACTGTTGCATGGGTTGGAAAGGGGATTGTTTATGATACTGGTGGTCTTAGCATAAAGGGAAAGGTAAGATTTAAGTTATTTATTGCACTTTTTTAAAATTATGAATTAAACTAAAATCAATTGAACAATTTGAAATAAATTTAATTTCAGACGGCTATGCCAGGAATGAAGCGTGATTGTGGTGGAGCTGCCGCGATCCTTGGTGCTTTCTACACTGCAGTCAAATCCAATTTCAGTCAAAATCTCCATGCTGTCTTCTGCCTAGCTGAAAATGCAGTTGGACCTTTAAGCACCCGGCCTGATGATATCCACACCCTTTATTCGGGGCACACAGTTGAAATCAACAACACTGATGCCGAAGGCCGCCTTGTTCTGTCGGATGGCGTTGTTTACGCTCGCAAGGACTTAAAGGCGAACATCATTCTCGATATGGCTACTTTGACTGGAGCTCAGGGTATCGCCACTGGGAAATATCATGCTGCTGTACTCACTAATAATTCTGATTGGGAAGATTTTGCAATGCTAGCAGGACAGAATTCTGGCGATTTAACCTTTCCAATACCTTACTGTCCAGAACTTCATTTCACTGAATTTGCATCAGCTGTTGCTGATATGAAAAATTCTGTTGCGGATCGCAGTAACGCACAACCAAGTTGCGCTGGACTTTTTGTAGGAGCTCATCTTGGTTTTGATTTTCCAGGAATTTGGGTTCATGTTGATATGGCCTCTCCGGTGCACAGTGTAAGTCTGAATTTTTTTTATCCCTTAAATTGTTCTACTTTATAAAGCGTGCGCCTGATATTACAGTCTTGCTTATCCGGATATAGCAAACTAAATCCAAAGTTTCTCCGCGCTTCAGGTCTATAACGACCTTAATAATATTCAATTTCCGACATTGTGACCTAAATATTCCTCAAATATTTTTTATGGCAGATGCATTTTTCTCAATCATAAATTTGGAAGTAAAAATCAGACAGTTATTGGTGTAGACATCTTGGACAATGCACTTGCAAAAATGTATAGGTCGGAGTGTCACTATTTTAGGTAAAGACCTAAAATACACGAACTGTTGATTTTGAAAGTGGGGCAAGTCCATTTTGTGTTGTTGCTAGATATTTAATGGTTTGTATTTGAATGGGTTTAAAAATATTGGTAAGCAGTAACAGGGTCACCCTTAGGAAATAAGCAAATTTAGGGGCGGCAAATTATCTCTGGAAATAGTAGGTACTAGTTTTAGTTTGTAAGTTCATTGTCGTTAGCTCGTTAAAAACGTAAAGTTTTTTTGAAGCTTAGGGCAGCATTTTTTGGGTTTGCCTACAGCGGCAAAAACTCTAGGGCCGTCACTGGTAGCAATACTTATTTTATATTTTTTGTGGTCTTATTTCGTGTAAATTTAAAATGCGATAATGCTTATTTACGTTGATTTTCTTTGAATTGAATAGAATGATAATCACAAAAAAATTAATATTTTATTTATTTACTTATTTATTTTATTTCAACATTATTTGATACTTTTTTCGAAAAGCTACAAGAAAGCAAAAAATAAATTTGATTTTACAGAAAAAAGCGGATAAAATAAGAAAAAAAATTGATTAAAAACACATTTTATGTTAATTTGTAATAATAGCTTTAACAAAATTGATTTGCCCCACTTTCAAAATCAACAGTTCTTAATTGTACCTCGGCTGCAAGAGTGGCACAACCGAAAATAACAAGTTTAGTATAAATTTAAAACGTAATCGATTTTCTTCTGTCAAAATCCACAATTTTCTTCTGGTAAAATTCATAATTTGGTAATCACGGCAGAAGTTCCTTCCTTGAGTAATGTCAAACTTTAGTATCAGGAGGCCTATCGATCTGTTATAGCACCCAATTGGGTGTGTGAATTATATTCAAACTAAACATCGGAAGCCACTTTCCTCACAGCATTGTGTTGATAAACCGGGACATTTTTTAAGAGGAACAACAACAAACATCACTCATTTTATAAAGAGCTCGTGAAACACGTTCAAAACAAACTCCCAACCCATAGTTATAAAATGGAATGCCGGTGTCTTATAGCAAATTGATTTATATGGTCGCTTTAGGTTCGTGGTAGTCAGCGTATACTGTATTTTCAATTTTTCTTTCACTGTGAATTGTATCTGATTGGATTTATAGGGGGAGAGAGCAACAGGTTATGGAGTGGCCCTTTTGATGACACTATTTGGGAGTTTTTCCAATGTTCCCCTGTTAAATGGAATTGCGCCTAAATTGGGACCGAATTTGGAGGACACTCCGAAAAAAATTAGGAAAGTTACTACACTACAATAATCCCTTTTTTTTAAATATATTTTGTAAGATTTTTTTATTATGTATACAATTAATATTAAAGTCTGACTTATTGTACAGGTTGCAAGTTAATCAGCGTTTAAAAAACAATTATTGCACAACTTATACAATATTCGTTGTAATATACAATTTTATTATAAATAGAATTTTGTCTATAATCAGCAATACAGTTCTTATACAATTAAATGAATAGCATTCTAATTTAAAACAAATTTTAGTATTACAAGTCTCGTACCCCAGTTCCATAATTTGCACCACCTGCTTTATTTAAGGCTTCCATAAAATATGGCAAGTCAAATTCTGATAGGCTCTCAAGTTGAAGTTCAACGGCAAAATTCTACAAAAGAAATTTAATTTACAATTGAGATCAACTATTTTAAATAATTTCTACTACATACATATTTATATACCTTTTTTAATGAAAATAATTAACAAGCACCAATAAATAAATTAACTATTTATTTTTAAAGTTTTAAAATTTAATTTGAACACTAAATTTTTGACAATTTTAAACAGTTATTAAGTTCAACTGCCTAATCACAGATAACGATCATAATTAATTTTAAAAAATGAAAATTCATACCTTAATCACATCTTTAATTAGCGCTTTATCTGTAGACATCTTGGCTCTCTGGATGACGCTAACGGCCGGTCCCACCCATGTCAAAAACAAAAATTTTTGCCTTTTCGACATCTCATCTCCGGTCTGCAAGCGAATGTATCCAAAAGCGCGCTCGTTCTCCGCGAAATTTTCTCTAAATTTATCAAATTCGACCCCTTTTGCAGCGCATACTATCCGTGCTCCTTCAAATTTAAAAACGGCCCTAAAAAATTTCATAACACAAACAAAATCTCTCAAAATTTTAAACTTGCCATTGCGTTTCCGTGTTGTCGGCCCTAACTTCATCGTAGGTGTCTCGAATGGTTTCGGCGTCCAAACTGGTCGTCATGGCGACCTGCAACAATAGAAACCGTTGAGAACGCACAAACGCACCAAACAAGGAGATTTACATTGTTGGCCAATGGAGGCATGATTTCGGATAACGGGGCAATATATCGAGACAACCTTGATCGCGAAGAACCGTGAACTAAATCGCAAGAAAAAAAAAACAAGATTCATCCGATTGTCAGTGGGTCAACAGCGAACGCCGTTCCGAGCCTTTTGTTGCAGTTAGTGGGGCGCACACATGTAGATGACGCGAGATCGTTTTGACCATTTACGGGATTTTTAAAATGTGGGTTAAACAATGACAATGTGTTGCAGCAACCTGACTTGCATAATTCAACAGTGAGCAATCTGCTTCATTACGAAATCGCTCATTTATTTTTTTCAGTTGAGAAAAATACATTAACGATAAATTTCGAACTGAAAATGGGCGATCTCGAAACGCCTGTAATTACTAAATAGAAAGTACAATTAGCTCAACGATTGTCTAATTTTGTACAACGATATTAAGTAGTTTTTTCTGGGCGATTGTAATACTTTAATTATCGGAAACTGAATGAGCTTGCAACCGCAATATTGCGAATTTGATAATAATACAGTACGTAACGAACGAAATTTCCTTGAAAGATTGCAACAAAAAATAACAATAACCGTTTCCTTGTTGTGCAGGTTCATCCGGTTCGTTCGGTTCGTTCGGCATAAAAACCAGCGGCGCTACTAAAAAGGATTTCTAATTTGTTGCTAATTAAACCTTGATTTAGTTCATTTTCCATATACCGTCGCTTTTTTAACATTGAACATATAATGTCAATCAGTAGGTAGTGTATATGTCAGCAATCCTTGATAATACAATACAATAATACATTTAGAAATAAAAACTTTGATTGTTGAAATTTAAGTTTGAAAACGTATTCAAAAGAAGAAAAAAAAAATATTGGGAATTAGTATAAAAATAACAATAGTTTTAGAAAAGCCAGAAATTTATTTTCCATGAATTATCCTGACAGATCGATACCATCTGTCGGAACAGAAATGAATTAAATCCCAGTCGAGTTCGGATATAGTGAACTTTCGGGTATAGTGAACCCTACTTCAAATACCGAATTTTTTTTCCATAATGATAATGTATTTTTTACCTCTTATAGTGGAACCGCCTATAATGAACTTCCTGATAAAGTGAATCAAAATTTATTAAAGTAAGGTAAAATTTTCCGATTATAGTAAACTTTTCGGGGGTTTTCTCGGTATTCTCCGAATTTTATTTTCAATTCAGTAGCATTTCAGAATTTACTGCACTATACATATTATTGAAAAGATAGAAATGGGTGGTAAATAGAATATTTGTCGTGAACTGAGTTTTTCGAAATCAACGCTTTCCGTAACTTGAAAAAAAAAGAACAGATTGTATCATCGTATGATCAAGAGAATGTAAGGTGCAAAAGGTTGAGAAAATTAGCTCATTAAGAGGTTGATAAAGGACTTTTTCTACGACCACTACTGAAAATGATCAATATTGCACAGACAATATACAGTAATGCCCCGGTTTACGCGTTTAATGCGTGGCAAAAAAAAACGTTAAGCGAATCAAACGTAAAACGGGGTCAATTACGTTTTTTAAATTGTCATATGAAGTATTTAAAAAAAATACAAATACCATAAGGTTAAAAAAAATTAAATTAAATTGCTATAAGAGTTCAAGAGCGACTGACGATACAGTGCGCGTTAGTTGATTTAAAAAAAGCGTTATAGCAAATCAACGTAAACCGGGAATTAGTGTATTAAGTAAGCGTATTCGTAGGTATACCGTGTATTATAAAGTAAACTCGCACAGTTAGGGACTTTTATCAACATTATGTTGGTAGCGTAATTTCTAATAGATTAATCAAATACTTACTTCATCAATAATTTTGACAAATAAAGAATAAAAAAACATTTTGATTTTTTAGGTTAGGTAGTCCGATTCAACATCTCTACATAGCGTTGCTAAACTAATAAAATATTTCATTGGTTTTTTAATTCCCGGGAATTAATGTGATCGTAGAAAAAGTGCGGAGCGCGCGAAGCGGCAAAGTGCGTAACTTGTTTTACTTGTGGGTAATATGTTTCTTACAACTCGATATGTAATATTGAAATATGTAATATCGAGAGTTAGGTACGTTGTACAGTTTCTTTCACGATATATATTTGAAAACAATCGATTCGTCGGAGTGATGAATTTAACGAAAATTAATATTTTGAAATATTGTAGAGTTGTCCACATCTCTAATTTCAATGTTTGATATGCGACTCTTTGCTAAACCATTGATATTATAAATGGAAATTGACTAGAATTTGCTTTTTACATCCTACAAATATGTAGAACTTGTTTACGTATGTTACGGATGGTTTTTTGTTTTCTTTACTTAATCGGCACTCATATTATTCTCAAGATACTGAAAGAAGTAGGAACACTGGCAGTCAATATAAAACGGACTCAATCCGCGAGATTTTCCGATGTGTTTAGTTTCTTTCTTCCAGATTTTATCTATATTTATCGATATAAGATGTCCCAGAACTGGCGGACTTCTTAACCGTAAATTTTGCTTTTAAAGTTGAAACCGTCCAATAAAAATAATTCCATCTAAAGTAGTTTTTAAGTTATTGCTAAATAAAGTCCACAAATGAGTTAATTAACTATTAGTAAATAGTCCAGTCATTTTAGTATTCATCTTCTAAAAAATTCTAAGTGAAGATTTTCCTATAAATCCTTTTTTATGCGGACCGACAATTCATGAAATGTTTAAAAAAAAGGATCAATTTACTGGAAGAGGTATTTAACGATCGCGACGCGACGCCTAACAATAATAGACAGCGGCACATCCGGCGGCACAATTATTCACCTTCAGATTATTTCCAAAGCGTCTAACTTGCATCCGGTCGATAAAAAAAAATACGACTCATCTCTTATCTCAAAGATAAGTAAATTAATCCAGGCAATCTTCAATTAGCACTTCAGTGGCTGACACAGCAAATGATGCAAATTAAATCGGAATAAACTAAACGGTGCAAACAATGCGACGCGTGCCAAACGGTGTTACATCATTAAAATAAACAAACATATCCGCAACATTATCACAACATTTTAAACACGTTCAACCGTATCGCATTTGAATAAATAAACTGTGAAAATTAAATTGCCCTTGACGCTTTCACCACTCGACAATTTAAAAAAAATGCAATTGTGAATGTACCACTTTCCTAAATTTTTCTATTTGAAAAAGGCCAGACAAAGTGGGTCCTTCAAATTAAGTTAAATAAATCCGATTGTCGGTAATTCTAGAAAACCCACTAACGTCTGCAAAAATATACAATTCTGTCCAGAATCTTAAAAGAAAACCACGATATCTAATTCACAAAGACCCGTTATAATTTCACGAAATCCAACAGAAGTTTATGAAATTATTTTACAACAATTAATAAAATGTTCTTCAAATTTTAAGCACCAAATCTTATTAGTGAAATTCACAAGAAATTTCGTCGAACCTAATTCGACTACTCAGAATCCAAGTAATCTTATTACGTACACCGCTCGGCGTATTAAATGAGACACGGCGTCTGATCGCTTCGCCGGCCGAGTTACAAGAGTGTTTGCGGGGTTGTCCACAAATATCATGTCTGCATTCAATGTTTTGTCTGGCAATATGACGAAACTATTTTTCGGTCCCATGCAATTCCTTCCTATACAGGTTTGATGTATTAAATGTCTTTGATGGTAGCCAATGTGTATGCCATCTCTTAGCAAAATCCTAATAAAGTCGGCAGAATCGTAGTTCAGTGATGTTTAAGTGTAGTTCATTTTTTTAATTAGGAGTGAAATTGAAAGAACAAATTACATAGGAATATCTCTAGCAAGTAGTTTTTGGTGGAAAATTTGGATGTTAGTATTTTTAACGTTTGTACAATGGAGAAAAGACGAATTGAATTGAACTCTTTATAATAGAACCAAGAAAAAGCGTGCTGATGCACAATGCAAAATACAAACATTTTGACAAGAACTGTTTTATTACTTACATAAACGGAATAAAACTGTTCAGATGCACAATTGAAATCACGGAGTTCTGATATGAACGGTTTCATCACTTAAAATGGAATTTATAAAAATTAGCAAATCTAATCAGCTGTTTCGACAATATAGCGACTGTCTATTTTCCACAATTTAATCAGTGTAAAACCGGCCTGCTGGCAGCCAATCATAGATTTATCTTTTGGCGCGATATTTTTTAATCACTCCTACTCCTCTAAATTAAAAAATGAACTATAGCTAATGCGGCCGCATAATTTCGCAGATCTCAAAGAATTTTAACCACCTATAATTATTTCTTTTTTTACTATGTTACTGTAGCGTGACAAAACTGTTGTGTGACAAGTCACTAGTGAGAACCTAGCCTAACGCCAGTACGTGACATTTGACTTGCATTTGACAGAAAATCAACCACAGCGATCGACTAGTCGCTAGGGGCGCTGCCAGTATGCAATTTTGCTCCGTGAATATAAGTACAAGTCCGATTGGTTATGTACTGTTTTGTCTGCGCTTTATTCAAAATGACTTGCCCGTATTAGCGTAAACTAACTTAAATTTCAGTTGGCCATGCACTGAAGAGACAGTTTGTTATAGGGAACGATAGATGGCGACAGCATGGAATATTTTATAGTCAGTTTGTATCTATATTCACAAAACAAACGCAATTATCTTTTCAATTGCAAAAATAATCAAGTAAGAGAAGTTGTAGATATTAAAACGATCTATAATTATTATTTTTGAGACTTTTTGATTGGCTAGTTTATCCGTTCAGTTATAGCGAATATATGTAATAAATGTTCTGTCGACCATTCGGGGGCCGTCTTGGAGCTTTTTTTATCGATCGATTTTGCTCATGCACAAACTTAGAACAAGATTTGCATTTGTGTACTTAAGCGCCAATGTAGACAAGTAGTAAAACTGAAGAGTGACTATTCGCCACTAAAAATTAGATTATACATAATGGCCGAGAGGGAAAGTTAATGAAATGAAGAGAGCTATGAGCTACGTAAATATGTGTACAATAGACTCGCGGCGTTGCGACGCCACTGCACGGGCAACAAACTTTTGCGTTAAAAATCGAACCATTTAAGAAATTACTCGGTGGTCGCGTGACGAAACCGCTGAAGCAAATAATGAACGCAAATTGATTCGCAGAAATGTAACAAAACGAACGTTATTTTTCAATTCCTCAGATAAAATATAATTTTTTCTCTTATCAGTAACGATGCGAGGTTTCATTAACCTTGCATTATCACGATCAATTGCAATTGGTCTGGCGTGATTTTTTTTCTTCGTTAATCCATCAATTTATCTGGCGGACGCACATTTGTTTGTTTAAAGCCCGCATGATCTCACATTCACCATCTGTTCAAGAAAACTCGGGCCTTATTTATAGAAATGCACTTTTGTTAGCAGCGAAGGAAATAAGGGAAAGAGTAAATGTCGATTTAATGTGGCAATATTTGTACAGAAGTTTTCTGATATCATTTTATGTGTTTAAAAGGTTATTTACCGGTACTCTGAACTCGATTGCAAAAGTTAATCACTTTGCAAGTGCAGTAAACATAAATTCTTAAATGAATGTCTAAATACCAGTTTTAGAAATTTTGAACCAAATTCTTCAAATTAAAATTTTCAGCTTTTTCGCTAAAATATTTTGTTTCATATTATTTTTGCGATTCTTTCTCAACTGATTCAGTTGATTCAATTTGAAATTAAAATAAATCAGAGAATATTTCGCCTATATCTTAAATTCCGAACGATTGATCCGCCTTTGAATTTAATGTAAATTGAAATTAAATAAATAGCTTGTGGCTTTTTGTAATTATTCACACTTACAAAAATGTGTCAGCATTAAAAGCAAAACGGTATTATCATACAAAACCATTACATATCTTGAACAGTTAAGAAAATACTTCGCAATAAAAAACCGCGCAAAAAATGTTTATTGGCGTCATTGTAACGTTTGAACAAAGCACTTTAAAAATACTGCAAGAATTCCAAAAAACCAAGTTTTGGCTAGGTTCACTTTTGGTCCAACCCCTGTATTAAGCCGCGGAATGCCGGATTATGGAAACAGGTTCAACGGCCAATACCGGTCCAGCATACCGATTAATCAAATCGACCTACAACAATTGCATCATTGCCATCTTATCTTATTTGCATTCTCACGAAAATTGTCCGACGATGGCATAAAGTCTATTTTCGACGCGGCCGAAAACTCGTTTAGGTGATTGACTTTTTGCCGGTGCCGTACACCATATGGCCGGGCACTAAACCCTCCCCCAAAACAAAAACAATCCTCAAATTAAACGGTACCGCCCGTACCAAACTCGCTTTTCCGCGAAAAAAAGGACGTACACATTCATTTTTCGCGCGGTCTCGCGTGACTCACCGGGATAACCCCCGGCGCTCGCGGGGCGGTTCTATCAACTTTTTTTGGGGCTAACTAAATTGTGGTAATTACCTTTTTGGGTCCGTTTTGAACGATTTGGTCGTATTCGTTCGATTCGGTGGCTTCCACAGACATGTTTAAATTTATGTTAATTTAGTTAATTTCACTTTAACGAAAGCACGCAATTAACGCAGAGATCTTAAACAAAGTGTAAAATTATTCTCGCGAGCCTCACTTGAGAACCGCAACGAATTTCAGAAAGTAATGTACGTACCGGCTTTCCTTAGGTAAAAGCAGCACATGACACATGACACAAGCACACTTGAATTTCGTTGCACCGCCACACTATCGCCATCTTCGAACTATCGCTGCAAACCGGCAAAAAACAAATACGAACGATTATTGCAACTGCTTTGCAAAAAAAATTGCAAAACTTCAATATTTAAAAAAAGCGCGTGATAAGCGCCCTCTGTTAGAAACACTTAACACTTGTCTGGAATATTTAATAAACTGAAATTGAAATAAAAAAATAACATAACTTACATAATATAATATGAAGTCTTTCGACCTTTCGGTGTAAGGTTATGGGGCGACTTGAGTTTTGATTGCCTCTGTAATAGCTAAAATCTGGATATTCACGTCATTTCTTGCTTTCCTTTTATTCCTATTTGTAATGAGCGTTTTCCTATCCATTTGTTCTCAAACTTTACCTTGGTTGCCTCCATACATCCAATTTTTTAAATTACATTAAGTTTTTGGGATATTAATATTTCTCATCTGACTTAGATTTACTTCCTCCAGCAAGCCCTTTACTTTGTTCCATTTTCATTTTACTTGGTTACTTGCTTTTAATTTCTAGTATTTTCCCTTTTACTTTTTTTCTTCTATTTCTTTTTCATTTTTGATGTAGTTATTTCCTACGTAAATATATCTTTTTTTTTTACTTCAAGTATTATTCAATGAAAAACTTTTGTAACTGAACAAATATGATGATAAAGCCTGTTAAAATTAATGATTTTATATTGAATTGTATGAATTTGCATCCAATGTTGAAACTACAATTTTGAATTACATTTTTTACTTTAATAAATTTCTATGGCAAAACGACAATTTTTGAATTTTTTTTCATTATATAGGGGGCCACGTATGTTGCTTAACGTGGGCCTCCAAGTGGCTCTAACAGGCCCTGACAGTGAATGTACATGGAACTAATAATGTATAAAATTAAAAAAAAAAAAAAAAAAAATTACACTTCCTCCGCCCTAAAATATGGTATACATTTTAACTTCATTTTTGTATACCACATTTTCAAATGGAGGGAGTAATATAATTACTTATTTTCAGTTTTAATAATTTCATTTAAACTGCAAAAATCAACCACTCAGATAAGACTTAGCACAATAATGAACTGAAGTTCTGAATGATGTTTTGTTAAAATTTATTAATGTCTTCCAATACAGGATTCGATTAAAATTACGTTACATGTGTTAAAAACAGCTAAAGCTTTATAATTAAGATTAATAAATTCATAGTGTAATCATAAAATTATTGGAGGTGCTTAAGTCGAACAATTTCCCCACATTTTCATTGCCATAAGCGCTTTGTTTAAAGCGCTGCACCACTCTATCCTCTCTTCTTTAGTGTCAGCCGACAGTAAATGTCTTATGATTGTTTTCGAACCTTTGCACAACATGATCAAACTGTCCTTGTCTTGTGGCTGGGCATCTCGCTGGGTTTCGATGAGAAGTGTGTGAAGTCTGGCACAGATATCCCGGCTGACAGGGCCAGCTTGTTGTGTAATGCAATCTCGCAAGGAGATGGAATCGATTGGAGTTTTCTTCTTTTCATCGTCGGGATACTTCCAGTAACTGAGAGTGTTACCTTTCAGTAGGCACCATCGTCGATGCCAGGCTCCAAAACCAGAAACATCCTCAAACATTGTTAAAAAGCCACGTTGTTCAATTGTGACTGCCAATTCACAGACTACACGCATGTCTACGCTGCCTTCGAGAGGGCTCATTGATGGCGTCTGAAGAAATTCTAAGTTACAATGTATTCTAACTGTGAAAAACAGAACTTACGTTGTTTAGAGCCCAGTGCTTACGATTGACTGCTTGGATTGAGAAAACCACGTAACCCATTAGGGCAAACACAGGTGAACGGACTGATTGAGGCCCGGCCGGAGATTCCTTTGGAGGTATTATCATTCGAGATTCTTGCTTATTTTTTCTTGGGGTCAATTTACTGCTCGACTGAATAAATAAAATTATTTATAGTTCTATTTTTACACAAAATAATTTACCTTTTTGCTATTGATATGATATTTGACTTCATGTGGCAAAATTTCTTCTTGCGCTTGTAAACAGTAAACTTCCAATGTGACCATAAAATCACTGTAAATATTTTTCAGTTGCACAGTTCCAGGAATGTTCAGTTCGAGATCGAGATTTTTACTCGAAGGAGCCACCGTTGACACCAACTGAGTAGGAAAAACTTGTTCCCCACATTTTATCAAGCAAACAACGTGATGTCCCTTACCACCAGCTACAAAACAAAACTTAATTTTGTTTAAATCAAAATTAGTTCATTTACCTGCAGCAAGTGCCCTAACATATTCTCGTTTTAATGGTAAACTCAATCGTGAAATAGTTAAAGTTCCTTTTTCCAACAGCAAATTTTGACTGTGTTGAGCTTGTGGTCGTAAAGTGCCTTCAACTTTCAATCGTTGAATTTCATGTAAAGCAGCTTGGCGCCGATGTGCTAAAAATATTTAATAATCCAATAGAAAAAATACCAAATGAATTTTAAAAACACTTACAAGCAAGAAGTAACACTTTCTCGGCTTCAACCTGTTCTGTTGAACCTATAAATTCTGGAGTCGAATAACACAAATTTAAAGCTTGGCTTGTCTGTGAAATTATTGTCTGTTGTTTTGAAACTTCGTCCATTAGTTCCTGAATTTTCAGTTCGACTTCAACGCTTTCGGATGATATAGAGCAATTGTCGGAAGATTCTTCGATTATTGGATGCCTGGTTACTTGCTTCACTGGAGTTTTTGGGCCTGGAGTTTGTTGCCTCCTGTAAAAGCTGACTGTATGTGTCAATGGAAGAAGATTATCTCCATCAATAATGTGAGTCGGTAATTCTGGCGGTGGCAATTTTTTTGGTGATTTATTGGGAGTGTTATGTGACGAAAAACTTTTGTAAAGGAATGAATTCGATGGTAAAACTTTGCCCTAAAAAAGAAAAAATAAATGTTAAAATTAATGATTTCATCTCCTTAAATTTATCTAATTTTTCAAAATAAATTACAATTATTTCAAATATAAATCTTAAACAAAATTGTTTACCGGTGAATGTTCACGAGACTGTTTTGGAGGAGTGGGTCCGGCTTCAGCATGAGCTATTGCCTCATCCAAATAATCATCCATTTCATCAAGCACATCAGAAATATCACTCGCTGTGCTGTCATCATAAATCACCTGCGAACACTGAATTAGAGGAAGATAAGACAATCAAAAGAAGCTCACCCTCTTCTGTGGCGTCTGATTTTTACAAACAGCCTCCAAAATGTCACGCCCAAAACTTGTATTGGCACCATCAGACTCACCATAACTATCTTCCAAACTAAACCACAAAAAAAAATAAAAGAACATAAAGAAAAATTAATGAAAGGATGTAAATGAATTGTTGATGCGATGAAACGATTTATTATGACAATGTGAAAATGTGTACAAATCAGCCTAAGCATTTCATTCTAGACAAGGCAAAGTAAAAATAAACACCAATCAGTAAAACTATCGCACCTGGTATTTGGCGACTCCGGCTCAGGCTCCGTTACCGTTTCAATATCTGATAGGCAAGGATACAATCTACCAGGCTTGGGGGGAGATACTTTGATCCTTTTCACATCATCCAGCACAGCTGTTACTTTAGGGCTGTTGTTTAAATCTAAAAAACAGAATTTAAGTTTAAAATTAATTTTTTGAATTCTAACTCACTTTCTCCACTCTTGCGCTTCTGACCTGATGAGCCAGGTGGAGGAGGAGGTGGCGGTACAATGGTGGGCTTGACAATTTTTGATGGTTTCTGACTAATCATTACAGTCGTTTCGGTAGCATCATGCTCGTCTTCAGAGTCACTATCTTGAATTGGGCCAGCTTTTGGTGGAGCTAGAACCTGTAAAATATGCAATATTTCTCAGTAACAGGAAATTTAAAATGCTAATTTAAAACATTTTTAGATTAATAATTTCAAAATCTTTGTAAAAAGTCACCAACAAAAAGGAAGATCTTTTATTTTTTTCAATTATTTGCTTAATAAAATTATTCTACTCAAATTATTAAAAATTAAATTAAATTATCTTAATTTTAGATTCTTAAAACAAATTTAACAATATATTCATAACACTTTTAGTTGGAGTTATCATCCAAAGACTATGTATGATATTAAATAATACTGAAGATGAAAAGAAAACACAAACCTGTTTATTTTTCTGGAACCGGTTCAAAAGAATGTCCATTTCTTGTTGTCTCTGTTCGCGAACTCCATGAGTAATCTGCTGCTGACTGATTGTAATTTTATTTTCCAACAAAGCAGCCATTTTTTTGGCAATTCCACCGCCTTCAGGTGTGGAAAGCTTAGAAGGTGCAATGGATTTCTCTTCAACAACTTTAGAAACCATAGGTTTTTTCGCCGGAGTTTCTTTTTTGATTGGTGTAGCCATCGAAATTGGAGCTTTGGGTACAGGAATGGATCCTTTATTTTTTTCAAATAATGCTTTTCGTTCCAATACGGACATGAGAGCTGGATCTTTCGCATTTCTTGAGGGGCTTCCTTCAAAAATTGCAGCTTTATCTGCAATTGCACCAGCTCTAATTCCTCTAGGCGAATTTATCACCTTATTCGGTGAAACTATCACTTTAGAAGGTGAACTTGGTAGAAATTTCTTTGGTGATTCAACTTTTGAAGTTGATGTTTCTTCAATAATTCTATCATTTTTAATTTCAACATTAAGTGTTGATATTTTCTTTTCCGGTTCAGATTGTTTATCGTAATCATATGTGAGACGTGTATTTGATTCTGTCCTTGTAAATCCTTGTGATTCTAAAGTTTCAAGAACAGCTTGGTCCCATTTCAGTTGTTTTGGAGTGCCTTTGGCAATTTCTGTACCTCTTGCTGGCGTTTTTGTTGGGGAAACTGTGACGTCTGTCTTTTTTGATGGTGTTTTTATGGGAGAAATTACTTTGGGAATTTTTGTTTCAAGTTTTATTGAATCTGATGAAGCTGGAGTTGGAGGGGCCGGTGCTCGTGGCTTCCAGGTCCTTCTAATAACAGGTTTTTCTTCTTCTTTTCTGACCTAACAATATTATTATTGAAATTATTTAATTTTGATTATTAAATGCTTACAAAGTAAATAAAGTACAGTTACAATTCAATACTAAAAACTCACCTTGGTGTCATCTTCCCACTCATCAATATTTTTTGCAAGTGCCGCCAAACCACCTAAACCTTTTCGACTGTACATCTCATTCTCCTTTTCTTCACTCGATTCAGAATCCTCGCTGGGAGTTTCTTTCTGTATAATTCTTGATTCATGACATTTTTCTGCAACCTGCTCTTTCTCAAAAAGTTTGATTTCAGATCTATGAATTGGAGATGATATAATTGCATCTTCTCCCCCTAAATATCAACGATAATAATTAAAATATATACATAATTACTCTTTGTACCTTAGATAATCAGGGCAATACTAATCTATTAAAGAATTAAACAATTACCTGAATAAAGTTTGCCCAGTCTTTGCAGTCTTTTCTTGGCATCGTCCCGCATTGCAGGCTTCTCGTTGCCCGAACTGTCATCTTCATCCCTCTCTTCAATCTCAACTTCGACTCTTACATTTTCTGTGGAAGTTAATTTAATTTCCATATTGAAATTATCTTTTTTAATATTGAAAGTTTTAAGATTCGATTTAGGTGAGCAGCACGATTCAGATGAGACGCGAGTTTTGGAATTTTGCCTGTTTAAATTACCTTCGGAATTGTTCTCTTTCAGTGCTGCAGCAAACTTGGAGTTCAGACTCGAATCTGACACAACTTCTTTGCGGATAACTTTTCTTTCAGTCAGGTTAGGTTGCGAACACGAGCTCATGATTTTGTGGGCATTTTCAAACGCGGATTTTGCACCCTGTCGCAATTCGGGATTTCCATCTTGATTATATTCTTCTAATTTTCGTTGGCGTTCTCGTGCACGTTCAAGAATCCTCTTTAAAAACGAGTTTAAAAAAAATAAAAAATTTCGATCCATTACTCACCTCAGTGAAAGAGTCCATTATTAAAACACACAATTACAAAGTTAACACATAAAATCACTTTTAATTACGAGTTTTTGTCAATTTTTCACACAATATTACTATATTTAAAAGCCAGGAACGCACCTTCAACTTTGACAGTTGTATTTTAACCGTTCGCTTTACAAATTTAAATTCGTTGGTGCAATCACGCACAGATGTCGCCTCAATTTTTCAATTTCGGTTGAAATTTAATGATAAAAAGGTTTGTTTCCTTGTTTTATGTTGTTTTGGTGCATGAAATTATATTTTGCATATTCACGCATCAAATTAGAGTAATCTTTTCCGTCACGGTTTTCCAACGATTCGATTATGGCCACTACGAGATGGACACCGGCACAAATTCCGAACGTTAAAATAATAGATTCAACCACACCTAAGGCCATTTTATGTAAATTTACTATTGAAAATTTTGACAACTAAGACATTTTAGTAAAAATAATTTTGTTGAAATCCTTCACGTTTTAGTGCGTGTTCATGAAAAAATTTCCTACGGGTTAATTCGTCCATTACGCAGCGTGACTTTCGATCGATATGGCACGTTTTTTCCTCTTCCCAATTCGTGGCAATATCATATACCATCCAAACTCCCAATAAAACGGTCGCAGTTAAAAATACCGCCTGCGGAAAATCCATCTTTGACAGTTGGCAGCACTACTAGCGGGAAAATTACAAATTTGAAAACAGTGTAAATATATATTTGTAACAAATAACAATTTATTTTTTGAAGACCGTTTCGTAAAGGTCAGTTCTACGCTGAGACAGAATAGGAATTTGTTGGCGAATTTTATCACATTCAGTGAAATCAAGATCCCAGTAAACGATTTCCTCTCCATGTGCGGCACTAGCCACGACTTTTCCCCAAGGATCAGTAATTTGTGAATGTCCCCAAGCGATATAACCTTTCTCACTTCTTGCCGGACTCACTCCAAAGACGTAAGCTTGATTATCGAGAGCTCTTGCACGTTGCAATAATTCCCAATGTAATGGACCGGTCACCATGGTAAAAGCGCCAGGATAAACCAGTAACTCACATCCTCGAAGTCTGTATAATTTTGCCAATTCTTCAAAACGCAAATCATAACAGATTCCAAGTCCAACTTTAATTCCAAACACATCAATAACTGCCATTTCATTTCCTGCATGGAGGACATCGGATTCTTTAAAAGTTACCCCACCAGGTATGTCAATATCAAATAAATGCATTTTTCGGTACCTTGCAATCATTTTACCATCCGGATCCCAAGCTGTACAAGTGTTGTAGATTTTCGAGTCTTCTTTTTCTGGGAATGTGCCTCCGATTATGTAAATTCCATGTTCTTTCGCAGCATTTGACAACATTTGCGTTGTAGGACCATTTGGAATATTCTCGGAGTATTCGTTGAAGAAACTGGTGCCATATGGAGAATTAAAGCATTCAGGAAGGGTTACTAGCTGGGCCCCGCCGCTTTTTGCCTTTGCTATTTGATTGATGGCATTTTCCAGATTTTCAGTGCGGTTTTTACCGACTTTCAGCTGAATAATTGCAGCTCGGAAACCACGGATCATGTTGTGTGTTAATCTTGTGAGCGACTGATAAGACGGTGTTATTTTTAGAAAATTACAAATCATTTGATGATAAAAATTGTATGTAAATTGTAAAATGAAGCTTTTTATAACGGAGGTTATGTTATCAATAATCTTCAAACATTAATTGACCTGTACTTATTTAATAAATTATTATTGCAGGTCAAACCGTCAGATCATATTAGAGTTGCAAATTACTGCTTTATCCTAGAAAAATATAAAAATGTAATTACCAACATATAGGCAACCAATTATACTGTTGGTAAATTTAGCTTTCAATTTGTATACGATTTTTTTAATTATTATTAAACTATGCGCTTTGTTTATATAGGCAGAAAATGATTAATCACAAAAAAATTTTATATAAAATAATATAAAATTACTCACATAGACGCGTTTCGGTGGCTATGCCACCATCTTCAGTACATCTACTAAATCTAATTTTACAAACTAAGCCTTATATACTATTATTTACGCATCCGTGAATTTAACACTTGAGTGAGTTTCACGGATGGTTAGTCAAATCTAGTAATCTATACAATGGGGTATTGGGAATGGGGCCCATATCACTATTTAATAATTTTTTCCTATTCTTATATATAATCAAACTTTCCCTACTATTTAAATTCCTATAATCTGATTCTGCCCTAACCAATTTTAAATTGTCTATACCTATTCTATGGTTGCATTCTAGTACATGCAGGGCAACACTAGATTTCTCTGGTCTATTGTATTTGATATGAGCCATATGCTCTTTGAATCTGGTAATGATAGAACGTCTAGTTTGCCCAATATATACCAAATCACAATCACTACAACTAATCTGGTAAATACCTGACATATCCCTATCACTATTTTTGTCCTTCGGATTACCCAACAAACTCCTTAATGATCTATTGTTATTACTGTGAACTATTTTAAGGTCAAATTTGTTAAAGATTCCACCAAGGCCATTTGTAACTCTTGGGTCGTAAGGAACTTTAACAAATCTGACCTTAGGATCGGTATCGCTGCTAAAAGTGGTACAATTTTGAATGGACAATTTGAATTGTTTCCTACGTATAATGTTATCTACTATGTTACAATTGAAACCATTACTTGTCGCAATATTCCTAATGGTTGTAAGTTCTTTCCAGTACCTTTGCTTCGTTAAAGGAAAAGATAGCAGTCTATGAACCATAAATTGAAAACTAGCCATTTTATGTTGTTGGCAATGGCTCGAATCTTTGGTTATATAGCGACATGTACTGGTTTCCTTCCTGTATACATCTATTTCTATTTTCTTGTTCTTCCTGATCACCAATGCATCTAAAAACGGTAACTTTCCATCTTTTTCTATTTCATGTGTAAATTTAATAGTTGGATATTGGCTGTTGAGGTCGGCAATGAAATTGATTAGATTATGGTTTTGGCAATCGAAAATAGCGAAGATGTCGTCCACGTACCTAAACCAAATTCTTGGGAAATAAACCGAGTTGGATTTAAAATCAGTTTCGAATCGGCCCATGAAAATTTCCGCGAAGAATGGTGATAACGAGTTACCCATGGAAGTACCGCTTGTCTGTTCATAGAATTTGCCCCCGATTTTAAACTGACTCTGCAGCATACACAACTCCGTTAATGACATGTATTCTTTGACCACCGTTTTCTCCAGATCGTTGGCGATCAGTAAGTCTTCAAGATAGGAAAGTGTTTGTTGAATTGGAATACTGGGAAATAAAGATGACACATCAAATGAAACCAGCAACTCACCATCTTCTAATGAGATGTTGTTAATTTTCTGAATAAATTCCAATGAATTCTTAATCGAGAAACTGGAAGGTTGGATGGTGAGATTGCTAAATTCATTCACAAGCCATTTAGAAATTCCCGAAGTCGGTGCCCCTATGCTGGATACAATGGGTCTCATTGAATTCCCGGGTTTGTGGATTTTGGGAAGACAGTACATTCTGGGAATGGATGGATTGGAGATACTGATTCGAAACTTGACCTGAGGGGTTATGATTGTTTTGCATCGTTTGATGGTTTCTTTGACAGATGAAATCATACTAGGCAAAGGATTTTTCTTGATAGTTTTATAGGGGCCTTCTTCTATTAGTAGATTGCATGTACTAGAATGCAACCATAGAATAGGTATAGACAATTTAAAATTGGTTAGGGCAGAATCAGATTATAGGAATTTAAATAGTAGGGAAAGTTTGATTATATATAAGAATAGGAAAAAATTATTAAATAGTGATATGGGCCCCATTCCCAATACCCCATTGTATAGATTACTAGATTTGACTAACCATCCGTGAAACTCACTCAAGTGTTAAATTCACGGATGCGTAAATAATAGTATATAAGGCTTAGTTTGTAAAATTAGATTTAGTAGATGTACTGAAGATGGTGGCATAGCCACCGAAACGCGTCTATGTGAGTAATTTTATATTATTTTATATAAAATTTTTTTGTGATTAAAGGTTCTTGTTTTTATTTTCATTATCGACATCACAGGGTCCACTATATATATATTAGAAAATGATTGCTAATTAAACTTCCTATCGCCATATTGAAAGGGTTCTATTTCATCCTTCTTAGAGGAAAGACGTTAATTTAATTATTTTCAAAGGATAAAGAAGAGCCACCCCATGGGCGGTATGAATAAAAAAGAGCAAATGCTAAATGAGTCTGAGCAAAACCTCAAAGCATATGCTCCTAATAAAAGGTGGGAGTATAAGGTTCTGCTCCTATATGTATGAATAATGATTTGCTTTTACTTACAACCATTTGCTCACATGAATTGACTATACGCTCAAAGAAATTCTAGAATGTCCGAATAAAACGCAGAGGCCGGCTCCGAACGGGTGTGTGCGTTATTTCCACGATGATTTACTATCTCTCTTTTCCTGTTTTGAGTAGTGTTACATACTACGCATTTTGTGGGCACTCGTTTTATTTCATCAGAAATGATTTTTACCTACACTAAAAATATGCCGTTTGATGATGCGAAGGGATGAATCTATTAATAGTTTTTCAGTTGCAAAAGAGACCGGGAATACTTTCAAGGAGTCAAAATTGTTCATGAATTAATGAGCGGGGAAGAGAATTCAAATGTAATAGTTTTTGATACAGTAGACTGATGAATCTCTAATTTTTCCCCAACTTCAGTTTGAAAACCAGGATTTGCCAGGTACCATAAAAAAATTTCATTTTCTGATGGGACGAGAGAGTATCTCTACTTTCATTATTTTCACCCAAAGCGTGAGTTACAACCCATCTCAAATTTCTTTCCTCAAATCGGTAAAGTTTTTTTTATAATCAGCATATTTTATAATGCTTCTGTGCACGTACATTAACAATTTCAACCATCATAAAATTAGCCAAGAATACGGTGAATCTAGTGCTGACCAGATGCACAAGTTGCAGAGCATTTGCTCAAAATCATAAGCAAAACCTTTGCTTTATTCATATTGCCCGGATGATATGCTTCATAGTGAGCAAAGCTCTTACTCAGACTCATACTCAGAGCACGGTCGTAAGCAAAAGGTTTTACTTACGTTTTTATTCACAAAACGTGGTAGCATATGCTCGCAATTATGCAAGTAAAAGGTTTTGCTGTTTTTATGCATTCCACCCCATGTCTTAACCATTACGATGATCAAAAGAATAGAAAGTTTCCAAACTGGATCTGGCAGTATAAAATTTCCCCTTTCTTTTAGACAATGAACCTCCCACCAATCAATCAATATTCAATTTTCTTTTTTTGAAAGCATTCCATTTTACACACAAGCAATTATTCTTCCAAGATTAGTGCATTATGAATATTTGGTATTAAATTCGTTAATTTGCTCAAAATCATAAGCAAAACCTTTGTTTTATTTATATTGCCCGGATGATATGCTTCATAGTGAGCAAAGCTCTTACTCAGGCTCATACTCAGAGCACGGTCATAAGCAAAAGGTTTTACTTACGTTTTTATTCACAAAACGTGGTAGCATATGCTCGCAATTATGCAAGTAAAAGGTTTTGCTGTTTTTATTCATTCCGCCCCATGTCTTAACCATTACGATGATCAAAAGAATAGAAAGTTTCCAAACTGGATCTGGCAGTATAAAATTTCCCCTTTCTTTTAGACAATGAACCTCCCCCCAATCAATCAATATTCAATTTTCTTTTTTGAAAGCATTCCATTTTACACACAAGCAATTATTCTTCCAAGATTAGTGCATTATGAATATTTGGTATTAAATTCGTTAATTATTACAAAGTATCGCTTTCTAATTTTAAGGATGCAATTAAATTTGTGTTTTTAAAGTAATGGTGCAAAACAACACAGTTTTAATTGGTAAAATTATGTATTCTTAATTAAGATTTCAGGCTAGTACAAATTTAGCAAATTTACAAATATGATCGTGTCGACAAATAAACACATTGCCTCCTAAGAAAATTGTAATTTTATTTGCGAACATATAGGCGTTGCGTTTAATTACAACTATTACAGCTTTGCAGACTCATGACACAAGCTGAGACCTTAAAACATTAATTAAACAAAAATCGACACTCTTTCCAACAACTTACAACTTTCAATAGATAAGCAACATTAATTTAAAAAATGAAATGAGCGCTTGAATTATATACAAGAAACACAGAGCTTAAAAACCGTTCCATTGTAAAACTGCATTTAAAAAAGTATTTCTCAACCAGTATATTTCATAAAAACATAAAAAAGAGGACAAATGTAACGCCAAATAAATAAGTTTTTCATGCGATAATGAGCTAAATCTTAAACAGTTATATACTTAATATTCATCATCTTCTCCAGGGGCACCTTCCACTTCATCCGGTGGTGCAAACCCCTCCTTATGAAAACACTAATACAACACGAACAGTGAGAATCTTTATATGCTTACCTCAGTGGCATACAAAACATCTAAAATTTTTGCAACAAAAGGTCCATTTGTCTCTTCATGTTCCTGACACATCACCTCAATATCTCTTAACTTGCCAAAATAAAAATCACGTTCCTTTTCCAAACCTTCTAAATTCATCTGAAATAAATTAATTAGCAACATTTAATCCGTACGCAAATGTTACATTGAAGAACAGTTATTTTCTTAATTTAACTTTAATGGATAGACATTTCCTGTTCTAATACGCACATGTGGTTCCCCTTCAAGAGTGTAACAATTCTTAGAAATTCAGTTTCCTTCAAAATAATGATCAATGTAAAAGGGTCAGTAGCAATAGTTTTTCTATTCTTAATGATTTTTATATGACAAAACCAAGGTGTTCAAAATAAAAAGAACAATCACACTGATAAGATACACCTTTGAATAAAAATTGTTTTAAAAGCAATGCAAGTTTGTTGTTGTTGTACATTGATAAGTTTTACCACCGGTGGCAAAATACTCCTTCAAAATAGTTCGCCAATCTTCATTTTATTTTATATTACTAGGAATGTAGAAACAAGAGGGGCAACATTTTGAGTGTCTTTTGTAAACTTAATATTAATTTTTTTTAACTTTTTCTTTCAAAGGTAGCACAGACTGATAGTCAGTTTCTGAAAAGCTCGAGTTTCTAAGGGAAAAATGTAACCCTTGTTCTAAGAGTGCAAAACATACAACCCCACAAACAAATCAAATAACATTTTAAGTGACAGTTAAGCTTTCTAGAACGTTTCTACAATTTTACTTAATTATTTCTGCTGTTTAAATTTGACTGTTTAATATTTTAATTGTCAAATTGATCAAAATGGCTGGCCCCTTATGTGATTCTACATTATTTAAAATTCTACTTAAAATGTACTCAATATTTTGTAGATCAGTGCCATTTTAAATTATTTTGCTGTTCAAAATTATCACATTACTTAGAAATTCTAACATAAAGTGGTTTTAGTACAGTTGTCAACCGTACATCTACATAGCATTATTAAACAACATAACAACGTTGATCAGACTGCATCATTTTTGATTCAGGATTAATTATACAATACTTAAAACAGCAGAATGTTCTCCAAAGAGTGGTGTGATAATTTTGAGCAGTTGAGCAGTTTATTTCGATTTTACTGCAATTCCTGAGAGAAATCAATTTAAATGAGTTAAACTGTTTCCTTCATTGAAATTAAAACTTTCTCTTAGTAACATAATTCACCATTACAAACAGAAATCAGCGTAAAAAAGAACACAAAACAAAATTTACCTTGAGTTCAACAATTTGGTTGGTTAAATCTTCTATTTTTGTTGTGTCGCCTCTGCTGGTTACACTGGTGTTCTTTGTTTGAGGCTTGACAGCATTAACTTTAGGCACTGTAAGTAGATCACTTTAAAAACCCTCAACAAACATTGGGAAGAAAATATGTATATGCAAAGCAAAATTTCAGGAAACTAAGAACACTACATACGAATCCAATGTGCAAATGAAAGAAGCAAACCTTGCATAATACATAAAATAAAAAACAAATAAAAAAGACATACTGGCTTTGCCAATGGGTTTAGATGGTTGTTTAGATGGAGAAACTGGCATTGCCCTTTTAGTAAGTAGTGATGCACCCTTAGGTGCTCCAGGGCCTCCTCCACCTAAATTTTCACCACAACGCACACCAAGTGCATCATAAGGGGCTCCTTGATAGTTGGCATCAAAAAATTTCTTGAACCACTGCAGGAACTCAAAGTTGTCTTGGAAACGTCCCTTTACCAGTTTGTCTATTGGTACTATCTACATCAAGCATACAAATAAGAAACATGCACAAATAAAAACAAAACAAAAAAAAACAAAAGGGGAGTGCGAATGCGGTCACGAGCAGTGAAGGGCGCTTTTACCCTGTCTGCCTGGTTTATGCTGCGGGATTAGAACCGCCCCGTGTTGCTCGTGATTCCCCGCGCCCAAGGGGAGAGCCCCTCGAGCTTCGATCGCATCATATTCCCGTCCGTCATAATTAGCGTCAAAGAATTTCTTGAACCATTGCAAGAATTCAAAGTTATCTTGGAACCGGCCCTTTATTAATCTGTCTACGGGGATAACCTATAATTTCCGCCCGCAATTTGAACACTTGAATTAAACAAAATTGAGGAGATACCTTATCGACTCCCATCTTCTTGAAGGCAGCCTGGAGAACTTTGAAATTCTGTATGTACTCATGTTCGAGGTTGGTTTTGAATTTAACTTTTTTGAGTGGAACTGATCCCGTGAAGAGCATGTCCATAAATTGGCAATAAGCAGCGCCCGTGCATAGCTCCTCGATTTTAACAAAACTGCTGGACATGCAGTCGTTAACCCAAGAAAGCATATCATGTCTTGAGAGGTTTTCTGTTGTTACGTTAGTATTATATACATTTACTGCCATTTTTTCCGTGGATCTGAAAAAGATCTAGCGGTAATCATGACGCATTCAAATGCATTAAGAAAAAAAAGGTTCCGATTCAATACCGACATTTATCAGCGAAATTGACAATGAAGGAAAGCGAAAACAACCCACGCGTGAGGGCCGCTGTCCCCCACGAAAAAAATCACCCACAACGGTCGGATTCGAATAATTCTTGCAACTCACCATCAATTAGCACAACCGAGAAACGCCGGGAGTGGTTCTTCTGCTTCTAGACACTGAAAGAATTTTACGACTAGTTATTTGAAACGTACCAACATAAAAATTACCAAATCTATTGACAGCTGAAGTGAGGTTAGAATGAGCAATATTTACATTTTAGAGCCCCCGACTTCGGGAAAAGTGCTTTTGAAGACTTCAGTCGGAGATATAGATATCGAATTATGGTCAAAAGAAACCCCGAAAACCTGCAGGAATTTCATACAGCTATGCCTAGAAGGCTATTACGACAACACGATTTTTCACAGGGTACTCAAAGGATTCATAGCACAAGGGGGCGACCCCAAAGGTGATGGAACAGGTGGTGAATCTGTTTATGGTGAGACTTTCAAGGATGAGTTTCATCAGAGACTCAGATTTGTGCGAAGAGGACTTGTGGCGATGGCTAATGCCGGGAGAGATGACAACGGTTCACAATTTTTTTTTACCCTTGCCGCTACACCTGAGCTTCAGAATGTTCACACGATCTTTGGAAAGGTTACAGGGGAGACTTTATTCAACATGTTGAAACTTGAAGAAGGTTTGATTGAGAATGAACGGCCGCTTTATCCCAACAAGATTATAAAAGCGGAAGTTTTGTTCAATCCTTTTGATGACATTGTGCCGAGGGAAATAGTACAACCTGAAATAGTGGCATTTAAGAGAAAGAAACGAATGCCAGGTGTTAAGTAAGCAACTGACCTCAATTAAATGTTGGTTAAATTTATATTATTGTAGAAACTTCAAGCTGCTTTCGTTCGGAGCAGAAGCGGAAGAAGACGAAGAAGAGACAATTCGTGAAACTCAAAGATATGTAGAAAAAAAGCTGCAAGAGGAGGCAAGCGACAAAAATGTGGTCGATTCAGAATCAGAAGAAGATTCCACCGATTCAGGGGCCGAAGAACGACTTGAAAACATAAAGAAGAAATTAAAAACAGATAAGCCACGAGCCTCATCGAGTAAGAACAGATTTAAAAAGGCCCAACTGGAAGAAACCAAGAAAAAATGTGACGAGATTAAAAAGGAGATAGAAAATGTGAAGCGCGAATATCAGAAGAATAAAATACAAAGAAATAAAAAAGATGTAGAAGAGAAGCAAGAGGAAACAAAAAAGAATGAGACAATTCAAGAATACACGGATGAATACAACAAGTATAAAGATATTAAAAAAACCATTCCGAAAAAAGGAGTAAGTCGAGAAAAGTTCACACTTGATTTGCTCGCTAAATTCAAAGCTAAATTAGCTTCGGCGAAAGAAAAAGACGAACCGATTGAAGAGCCAGAAGAAAAGAAACCAGAAGTACCGGACGATGAAGCTTGGTAAGCTCTGAAATAAATCAAGTAATTAAAACTTAATTTTAAACTTGGTAGGTTAACACACGAGCTTCACTTTGTGGATGATGGCCCCATTTTGGCTAAAGACGCGAATACGAAAGGCGACGATTGGTTTGAGATTTACGACCCGAGAAATCCACTTAACAAGCGAAGAAGAGGTGAAAAAACCGAAGCTCCTAAATAAATATTATTCTTAAGTAAACTTTTAATTCCTTTATCACCTCTCAAAGTATGAAGTGTTTATCAATGTTATCAGTTACGATTTATCAAAATTAAATAAAAATGCGGAACGTCTGCTTGGTGATTTATTTCTAGTCGCAATCTAGTGCAGCAATGTCTGCTGTGTTTCTGTAAGAAGGTCTGGACTTTGCTCCCCCCTTTCCCAACTTAACTAATGAGTATTCCGGGTAATTCGTTTACATTAAATAAATTTAAATACGTCTCTTGAATTGTTTCCTAAACTTCTGAGGCTATTTATAAATTTAAATTAAACCAGAACGCGTTATGCCTTCTGTAAGCAGCTTTGAAGGTAAGTTTTTCATGTTTGTAAACTTGTCTGATTGTAAACAACTTGTAATTAAAAAAGTAGCACATTAGTGATGAGAGCCGGACAGTATGTTTTCGAGTAAGTGCATTTTTGTTTTTGCCGCCGGCTTTTCGCTCGTTTTTTTCGGGTTGGTTTCCATGTGTATCGAAATTTCACTGATAACGCGTTCAAAAAATCGATTGAGTGAAAAACAAGTTTCGTAACTGGAAAGTTCACAATAAGTCTATAAAAAGAGCGTTTCCTGGATGTCTGCTTCCTTCGGACGGATTTACAGACGAACCGTAAAAAAACGACGAAGGAATGCGCTCTATTTTTATTGTGCGTTGAAATCGGAATTAAACTGACAATGAGAACGCTACTGTGACATTGAAACTTAGGCTTATTAATTAAGATTATAATGTAATTAACTTAATAGCAAGCGTGTGATAACAGCCAACGTCCAATGAAACTGGTTTAAGGTGGTTACATATTTTAATTAGAAAAAAACAGATTTAAAAAAAAGTTCACTTGTTTTACTGCAGCATACTGATAAAATACTTGCACAAAGTTCTGCCTTGTACGAAAGAATATCCTTTGCTTGTACTTCTTCCAACCAGTTTGTTTTCATACATTTGAAATGAAAGGAAAAATTTGTTATTTCACAACTAACTATTGGTGAAATATTTTTTTAATTTGATTACATTGTACAATGTATTTGTTTTTTATTGTTGGTATTTCCATTGTAGTGACATCATTCAATTATTTGGTTGCTAACCGTATACTTTTTCGAGAATAAATAATTGATTAATTAATTGTTAATATATCAAAAAGTACGCCTTCTTAATTTTGTTTAAAATTCCAATCGTTTCCAAACGTCCGAAAAAGCTTTGTTGCGCGCCAATTTGTAATTCAGGTTGAATTCAGGTCATTATAATGTAAACAAAAAGCTATTCCGTCTGCCAAATCACGTTTTAACAAGGAAATTGTATTTTTGTTTACAAAATTTTAACTACGCGCTTGGACGTGTTATAGTAAATTCAGTTTGTCATGAACCGCAAATTGCGTCAAAAGTATGAGAATCACAAGTAAGCGCTGTACTACACGAAGCTTATTTCAGTACTAAAATCAGGACTGAAATTGTGCTCGCCGATTTAGACTTATAAGTTACGTAAAAATAGAAACTGAACGCTTTGCCACTGATGACCGAAAGCCTCGAGGGTAGGTAGATACTTGCACACACCACATTCATTATAATATTGGCACAAAAAATTAGAACAGTTTCTATTTTTTCGGAACCTCAGTCTAAAGCGGCGCGCACAACTTCAGTCCTGATTTTAGTTCTGAAATAAGTACCGTGTACCACAAGTCTAAAGGGCGTTAACAGTTCGGCAGAACTTGGACCATGCTCAACTTTTGTGGCGACAACATATCCTTGTCTCCTTTTAAACATCGTGTTATTGCATTTTAAATCATTTTCTTGTTGACTGGTGTCGGTGTCGATCAAACGAGATTCTGTGAACAGCAGAAAAAATTGCAGCAAATTTCTGAGCTGTCGCTAGCAACACGACGCAGTTTTGTGAAGACCGCTTTAGTTCTAAAAATGTTGACCGTGTTGGAGTAACACGCGGCGGCAGCGACTTAAATTAAAATGAAGTGAATATTTTTAGGTTGTGTAGTTCACCCGCTCGCGGATCGATTTGGTCTGTGTTGGTCTAACTAATATTAGCGTTTGCATTCTAAGTATATTTGTAATGTATCAATAAAAATTGGTTGTTGTGGGTAAGGTAGGACCGCATTTAAAATTGCATTACCCTTTTGGCTGATACGAACGGCTTAAAATTTTTCTTGTTCGTGCAAACGCGAGTCTATTATACTAATATGTTTTCCTCAGTTTCACGCTATCAGTAAAATTTAAAACTTAATTTGAAAGCGTCAAAATATATAATAAAAATTAATAACAACGTTACACTTTATTCAATTAATTAAAATTTAATCTCCGGCAAAATTTAATCTGATTGCTAAGACTTATCAAACAAAATATATTTTGGAGTGATACTGCACAAACAGCAAATCTCATCATAGCAACACCGAATTCACGTACTTACATGCTCGCACGTGACGTCCTCTCACCAATTTCTTTTATGGAAATAGGTATTATACAGGATGTCTCAAAAATGGCGAAGTAACGCTTTATTAAGTTGTTCAAATGCCTTTACAAAATTGTAAAAAAATTGTTAATACAAAATATCGTCGGGTTACTGCAAGAACCAGATAACTCCATTTAAGCATGGATTAGTTTAGTACATCTCTAGGTTTCATAATTGTCATCGAATGCACAACCAAGACAAGATAAGTGTTTGAAAGTGTGAAACATAGCACGTTTAACACTTTCGAACACTTCCCTTGTTTTGGCTGTGCATTCAATGACAATTTTGAGGCCTAGAGACCTACTAAACTAATCCATGCAAAAAATGGAGTTATCTTGTTCTTGCAGTAACCCGACGATATCCTCTATAAGTATTTACGTCGCTAATACTAACTATTCAATACGAACATTAAACAATAATAATGTGTCGACTATTCTGCAGTGCGAATAATGTTTATGTTCTTATGTGCAATATATTTATAGAAGAAAATTAATTTGCTACTTTTTATTGGAAGTTCAGGTGCAGTTACATATACATCAATAATAAATGAATGAAAGCACATTTGAAGAGTTTATCCGACTTTTTGAGACACTCTGTGTAATAATAATTGATTTATAATGTTTTTAAATTTGGAAACAGATAAAAACAGTAATCAATACAAGAAAGGATTAGGTAAAGTAGGTACTTTTGTGAAGGACCTGCCACGTGGACCGATGGCGTATTGCGTAATCTATTAGTGCGCAATTGGAACAGTTGAACAGTTGAATTTTCTGCATGACGGGAACTCGTCTGTTGACGTCTGTGGACGTCTGCTAGAAATAAAATCTTTCTGTCGTCAATTCCTGTGCTATAAAAATTAAGAATATTGTTCATTTCTTACTTTGTCAGGTATCCGCGTAACTTCTCAATAATTTTGGTCGGTACTACTAAAACGAATGTTTGGTTTTTTCTTTCAGTTCAGTTTTTAGAAAGATGTATATAAATTCTAATTTTTTTCCAGAATTTCCACTTCAGCAAAATTCATTCTACCCAAAAAGGCCGAGGAGCCTAAAAGGTCCGTGCAAAGTGATCCGGTTATGCCTGTTAGCCATCGTCCTCCCGTGCCTTTTAATCTTGCTGCCCCTTTACATGCGCTACCACCGTTACGGCGATCAGCTCTACCCGTTCGCCGTTTCCGATATGAGAATTATAGACAATCGAATTTCTACCACCTGGTGCCAGGTTGATATTTTTTCTTCGCCTTGATACACTCGACTAATTATAAATCACTTCCGCAGAGACAAATAATACGCGCCAATGCTACGTTTAACGCATTTTTATTGTCCGATCAGCCAAAAGTGGTGCCGGAATTGCAGCCTATGTCGATGATGCGGGAATTATCTTTGGGCGATGATATGAAGGAGTATTGGGGATTTTACTTGTTAAAGGGTTCGCAAGTCACTGTTTCGACTTGCTCTAGGTGAGTAGTGAAAGTGGGGCAATTTTCTGCTACATTTTCAAGACCCGGAATTTAATGATTTTCATGTTGATAGCCTGATGTGTTATTGACACGGTTCAAGTTAGTTTTCCGTAATGCCAAGTACCTACGCATAATTATTGTAAACGTTATTAAACGACGTTTTCCTTTAGAATAATGTTCTCACAATTTCATTATTGATGCTAGTTTGGGAATTTTTAATTAGTTATGAATGACAAAGAAAAAAAATTGATAATATTGAAATTAACCTTTCAGTAGGCGCCTGTTATTTTGCTACACGAGTAGGCGCGTGGACTACATAATTATGTAATCCATTTTGATTATTTATTATTGTATTTTGTTATAATTTTTTTAAGGTAATGATACTTTAATACCTTTCATAACATGTAAAAACAAATTTTGCCTTAAAGTAAATTTATCACTGCATAAATAAAATTGCGAACTCTCCAAAATGGAAACGCTTACGTAGAAATGATGGAAATTATAAATAATAACATGGGAATCAACATAATTGTAGGAAAATATTCCTCCTTATCTGATTTACGTTTATTTTTCTTAAACTTAAAATAATTGCTTAGAATTTATGTTCAATAGTGAATACTTCATGAATGCGTGGATTACATATTGTAATCCAGTAGGATAAAAATTTTTTTTCGCCATCTAAGTAGGTGATAAGAAAAAACATGCTTGATGAAATAATCCTGTGGAATAGTCTTTTTTAGAAAGGTACTGAAAAAATTGTTGATGTGTCGTAAGCAAAACAAAAATAGTACTGAATATAAGAATACTGGATTACACTGGATCTACGCGCTCACTCTAGGGTTAAAGATAATAACTTTTTTTCATTTTATCGCAATTTATATTTAATATTTAATTAACTTTTTCAATAAAAGTATAACATGATAGGTGTGAAATTGTATAATTTGTTTGCAATTTTTTTATTATTGTCGTGGTTTTTACCAATTTTGCTTTTCGTTTAGTAATTTGAAAGCTAGTATTAAAAAAGTAGCTAAAGTTGCACGAAGCATATCCAGAAAATGAGTTCTGTATAACTGTAAACACTGGCAAAAAAATTTATTAAAAAAGTTTTATTAAAAATTTCATTAAATGAAGTATCAGATTACACGTAAAAGCTATTACTATAAACTAACAATAAAGATTAAAAAATAAAAAAAATTATGGTCAATCAGAAATTATTTTCTGGGAACGGCTCTAATAATTTCATTTAATGACTGAAACTCATTAACAATATGTCATGTTATTTTATAGTTTAAATGATTTAATCTAAGATCAAGTCATAATTTATTGTGTTGCGTGGAAATAAAATTTGTTTTTCCTTGCATGACTATGCAAACCTTGTTGTGGAGTGAATTCAATGGATCTCTATTAGTAAATAAGTATACCGGGTCTTTTCTTTAACATTGACCATACAATGTAAATATTTCTACGTTCAATTATTGACAAAAAATTGACAATGAAAATAAAAACAAGAACCTTTAATCACAAAAAAATTTTATATAAAATAATATAAAATTACTCACATAGACGCGTTTCGGTGGCTATGCCACCATCTTCAGTACATCTACTTTGAGTAGATGGTGGCATAGCCACCGAAACGCGTCTATGTGAGTAATTTTATATTATTTTATATAAAATTTTTTTGTGATTAAAGGTTCTTGTTTTTATTTTCATTATCGACATCACAGGGTCCACTATATATATATTAAAAAATTGACACTCAATCAATATATGCAACTCAGAGATGCAACCAGGCATACTTTCACGTCAACTTATTTTAGGTTATGTATTACTAAATTGTAAGGGCAAGATGTTGGAACAGTCTCCCTGAGTAGAATTTAGTTGATGTCAATCCATGCGCAGTGGTTCGAAAATTAGTAAAAAATCTACCTGTCTGCGAGTGCGAATCACCTGTTTATAGCTAGTGAGTGCAAAAGAAGCATGAACTAAATGCTCGAGTTCAACTTGGTCGCTATAATTTATATTCGCTTCATAAGGTCGAAGTAAGGTTCTACTGGACTGAAGCGAGCCTTACACGGTCAATCAGGAATGACAGCCTGAATAAAAAATTAGACTATCATTCCTGACTTCAATCACGATGACCTTACACTTATCAGTTAAACTAACAATCTGAATGTAGTACTTTTAGCTGGTAACTCATCAAGAGCGCCGTCAAGACCTATATCAACACATTCGTCGTCCATAACTACTTTAACAAGGCTGAACACAAGACTGATGGTTGTCACTATACCATCATTCAGACTGTCAGTCTCGTTCCAACTTTCCGTTCAGTCATCAGTCAATCAGTGTTGACCTTACGGGATCAATCAGAATGCCATTCCGACTGACCGCGTAAGGTTCGCATAAGAATTTCCCCTTCTTCTTCTTCTTCTTCTTCTCGTGTCTATCCGTTTCGAATGTTGGCGATTAAATCTATTCTGACTTTATTAACTGCTGTTCGGAAAAACTGCGTAGCGGTTAAGGAGCATCATTTTGCAGCCAAGATATTCTCCGTCTTCCTGGGTTTCTTTTCGTATATATTTTTCCTTACAGAATGATTTGTAGTAAGTAGCATCGATGTTCATTGCGTCCATTACGTCCTTATCCATGAGTATTTCACGGTTGGCATGATTTACTTAACAAAATTCTGTTTAATAAGAATTTCTGGGTTACGTACAGTAGTGCATATTGCTTCCTAAACAACTAAATGTTCTTAAAAGTTAAAATTAGCAAAAACCATAGATCAAGAAACATTGTAACATTAATTAACCATTAATCTTGAGATCAAAATGTTGTTCGACTTACCACTGAAGTCACTTTCTTCGGCTTAGTTCAGTTCAGCTTAGCTCCGTTAAGTTTCACTTGCAGTCTAAAGCTAATATAATAATAATATAATAATAATAATATATATTTGCCTTATCGATGGGATTGAGAAACATCCAAAAAATCATTAATTGTTACATTCAATTTTCCATTTTTTGATATAAAATCTTCATGTCAGACTGCTTGTTAAAGTAATGTCGTTTCGACCTATATAGTTTTGTCATGATTTCGATAGGTAATTTAACTGCTAAAATGATATACCCCCTTATTTCCAACAGATATATTCTTGCAAGCAATTTTGGCAGTTAAAAACTATATTACTTTTCTATAATTTTTTTTATGCAAGCGCTTCGCGTTGACAGTTAAGAGACCTATCAAAATCACGAGAAAAAAATTAGGCTGTTATTTGAAAAAATCTAAGATGGCGTTATTACTTTGACAAGAAATAGCCTATATATAAAAATGTTATGTTGAAAGTTGGAAACTTGTATTTAAAAATTGTCCTGTTTTTCGATTTTAGTTAAAACTTAACAATTTCGGATTTATGAAATTGTTGCGTTACTCTTGCCGCTCAATGTATACATTTGACACCAAACACCAAACAGATCTTTAGATTCGTAAAATATCACAATTAGTTAGGTTTTCCACACGGTATATTTTCAAGGATTATTAATTTTTAACTCAAAGAACATTTCAATTATCTTCATAAAACAAAACTAATTTACATATAAACGAAACGAAACCGCAAACAAACAAAGTTTCCAATCAATAACAACCTACCAATTTTAGTACAGGTGGCCTGGCGCTTCCTTAATCATAATCCGAGGTTACAAACACCTCCACGAATGCGCCTACATAGGCGACGATTCCTCGGAAGAGCTCGACGAGATCCAAGAGGCCCTCGCAGACGGCACCTACGTCCACCCTTCGAGCGAATCGGACTCTCAAAGCAACGACCCCCAATTGATGAAAAGGCACAGAAGCGACGTCAACTTTCTAGATCCGTCCCACCAAACAAACCGCACGGCATACACGTTAACAAACCGGGCAGCAATTTCTGAAGAAACCGACACCAAAACCATGAGGCGCATCCTGGACGCGTTATCATCCAAAACGAAGAAACAGTTCAAGCCGAAACATTACGCAAAAGGTTTTAATACCACGGAAAAAGACAATTCCGAGGAAGAATTGTTCAAGGACGTTTTGGAAAAATTACAAACTATGGGCGATAAGGGGCAGGCGCTTGTGGACAAATTGAACCTGAAATTGGCCGAAATAAGAAATAATAAAACTGCAAATGGAACGGCAACTGACGCTGTTAAGGCGAAAAGAAAACGCGATTTAATTCTTTCTACCGTTCTGCAGTCGCATTTAAATGAAAATGATGAAAACAACGATGCAGCTATTGAAGAGGTTAGATTGAGGTTTTATTTTAAAATGTTTTTTCAACGTCAAATGTAAAAATGATATTTTCGCCCTTAATTTAAAGAAAAAAGTATCGATTTCGTCACTAGTGAGGAAAGTGAATCATTTTGATCATTTGTAAGGAAAGTGTACACTTTCGTCACTGGTGACCAGAATGAACAATCCAATTAAGCCCTTTAATTAATATTACAATATTTACAAGTGTTCTAAATTGTATTTGTAGCTAATGAGACGTTGGAAAAATTGCCGAATTTGTACGCAAAATTTAAATAGTCATGTTGGAATGAATGCCTTTCCTCACTTGTATTATAATAAACTATTAATTAATTGTGAATTTTAGGATTTTGTTCCGGATGGAATTGCAGACCATCGAGGGTCTGTTAATGAGACTACCATCAACGATAAGAGCAACAGTGAGTTTTGGTCGTCGTTTTCCAGTTCGGAAGAGGCGCTGCTCAATTGTGCTGGTCTGATTTTGAGCTTGCCATTGAATCCGCATCGGCGTTGTCATCGCAAGTTTTCCGAGGCTCATTTTGCGGAGGCTTCTGTGCAAAATGCTGTAACTTACAAGTTAGTATACCGGGTGGTCTTATTTTTAAGAATGAATATTTATTTTTGTGAATTTCAGAGTTCCTTTGAACGGCTACTATTTTTTCGTCTTCAACAGTGAAAACGAAGTGCAAGAAAATTACATCCGAGTAAAATTCGACATACAAAAATCGGTCTACAACATCTCAAATTCCCTCTCAAATTGCACAAACGCGACGGGATCGTGCGCGTTGGATCTCAAATTCTTTTCGAATGAAAAAACCGTTATGGAAGTGCCATTCAATAACAACGAAAGCAGTTTCAACGAGGAATATGCAGTTTTGTCTGAATGCGAACCGAGAGAATTGATTTACATTATTTGCGTACTCGCAGTACCGATTTTAGTAATGCTATTCGCTTTTCAATAAACATCTCAAGTAGCCTAAGAGAATATTTTAATAATAGATTTGTTTCTATTCCGGTATACAGTAAATTTTTCTGAGTTTTTTTTTTGTAATTAGAAAGTCAGGATGTTAAAGTTTTTAAATCCGAAGTATTTGTTATAATTAAATAGGATAATAAGGCAATTAAGAATGTTGTAAATGATACTCGATTGTGATTTTCTGTTGTGATAAATCATTTATTGATGATACTGATATTTTTAATAAAATCATTATTTTGTCGGGTTTGTTTTGCAGTTAGATAATTATTTAGTGAAAAGATGCTGCTAATTTTAAAATATGTTGCTTCTGAAAATGAATTGTTACTTCTTTTGTCTAGACGTGTCATGTTTCTAGACAAGACAAAAACGAAAGATCTATAGACATTTTGTTTTATACAGTGAGCGGCAAAAGTAACGTAACTATTCAATAAATCTCAAATATTGTAAAGGATTAAAGTTTGTGCACCGTTGTGATTGTGGACAGTTAAAAAATATAGTCGTTGTTTAAAACAATCCTAGTTGACGCCATAAAAATTGACCTGTTTTGAAATTTACTATCAATAAGAAACGCTTTCATTTGGCACGATGACCAAGTTTAATGTTACTAATGTGAACACAAAATGCTAAGATGAATACAAAAAACTTATGCATTATAAAAAGGAATCAAGATACAAAGTAAAAGAATGTGATTCTTGTTACCACAGCTATATCTTGTTTTATATTTTCTTTTGTGTTTAATTTTATTGTTATACGCAATTTGTATTAATCGAAAAACCACACAGGAAGCAGGGACAATCTCCCAAATCGTTGGTTTATGTGTGACTAAATCCAACAAAAACATCGAATTGTCAAATTTTCTTCAACTACTTTAACTACGTTATGCAAACAATAATATTGCCCACAAAAAATTATTACTGGTTAACAGGTAATCGCAGCTGTAGATACAACAAAGTAATAAAGAATCTCGAATAAATATTGGGAATTATAAATATTTTTATGGCAATCAGTTAGTAATAAAGATTATCCCTTTCGCATATATTGTATTGGCTTGAATCTGAGAGTTCTTTGCAACATCGAACCCTAGAAATTATCCCCCACTCCATTTTGGATATTGCCAAGATAGCTCAGCATTTAGTTTTGGAATCCGACTAGAATGGAATCAAAAATTGAGAGAAGATTTTTGTAAAAATCGTTAATTTTAAAGGCATTTTGTGGTAATCGGAACTCATCACATGTTATTTTGTACCTGCAGTTTGCTAAAAATTATTCCGCCAGCTTCCACATCCTACCTACATCTACTTCCTTTGACAATTAAACCGCAAATGTAATTTTTTGTAAATATCCGGTTTCAGGTATTATAGTACTACAGTCTGGTAAACTTGGTAATGCTTCATTACACTCAATTCCTCATTTCTGTTGCGGTTAAAAAATAAAATAAAAATGACTCCTATGTTATTCCAAAATTGCAAAGTAAATAAATGCCACCACAAGGGAGTAGACGCGTTGGTAGGTCGTGCAAAATGTAGGGCTCAATTTCAAAAACAACACAACTGAAAAAAGAGGCAAAGAAGATGATTGTTGGGTTTGTTTACTTTGGTGTTTAGTTTTATATTAACAATGTAGATACCTATAAGCGAATGTGGCTTAAATTTGTCGCCTCCTTTATATCATGAAAAATAGTTTGAGAAACGTTTTTATGAAAATTCTCAAATATTAATTTTAAGTAAGTAGGTTTCATTCAACTTTAATAACTTAAAATTAGCAAACCCTCAAATAAAAATAAAATAAAATAATAAAATTGCTTTATAAAATCTTATGCACTTTGGGAAATCTGTTAATTAAATTAGTAAATTGTTAAAATTTTGTTTCAACGTAATAGTGTGTTGTGTGAATCATTTTAAACTTATTTTAACGTTTGTTGATTAACATTCTTCAGAGTAGAGTTAAAAACATTTCAAGGCTTCCAACGGACACTTTTAAAATAAAAAACCTTGATGTAAACCCTGTTGGTAATATTATCGTCGATAATTTGCATTGTTATCAAAAACAATGCATGTTTCATACCGCGAGCTGTTATTAAGGCCATTGTTTCTGTAAGGTTTTTACTTCAGCCAAATTAAACTTGAATTTAAATTACATGTTATTCGACATTAATAAAACAATTTTGTTAATACATACTAAAAAAATCAAGTGCACGGTAACTTAAAATAAAATGATTAAATAAATACTAAAACCTTTTGTTTAAATTGGTGATCACTTAATAGTAAAAAAACCACTTTCACATTATTTTCGCAGGAAATAAAGATCAGGCGTGTCACAACCCGCAATAAAATTACTCTTTCCGTCCTTTTTCCTTCAATTTCACAACAAAACTTAAAAACAATCGCGCCACTTATTTCCAGCACAGATCAAGCAGCCAGATTAGAAACCAACAATTCCAATCTAATCGCAGTTACCAGGACATCAACCTGTTGTTCGCAGAAAGAAAAACCAAAATCCCTGTCCTATCTCTTCCATCGCAAGTGTTAAAACAACATCCCGTTCAATACCCCACGAAAATTAACTAAATCCCTCACCCAGGGGCGGCACGGACCCTTATCAGCAGCCTGCAGGTACGTGTGGATTTTGCGCTGCGAAAATCAATCTCCCCACTTCCGCCAACCAGAAAGAAAAAAGCGCAAAAATCAATCGGATCCTTCCCCGAAGTTATCGTGTAGCCAATCTGAAGCTCTTGAATCCGTAATTAATTTGCAGATTAACCGCGCGTGTCCTACAAATGAGGATTATAAAATTTTCTCACAGCCTACTCGACTTTCTTTTACGCTCCCTAATTGAGTCGACTCTTTTTTGTTGAAAACGCGGACTGACTGTAATGAATAAAAGCCACCCTTAATTGTCCCGAGCACGATTTGGACGTGTGTCGTTTGGTCGCCCGACCCTTAATGCGGTCATAAAAAAGTTATTAGGCTTTTTTAAAATTGGTTTTATAACATTTTATCGAAAATCTGTTACCATTTATTTTGCATTGATGATTTTTTTTTTTAATTCGGACACGTTACACAGTCGAGTGGATGAGAACTAGTTACATATTTTATTGTTATTGATATCCTAACGCTCACCCTAACTGATGAATTCACAGATTAGAGGACGTATTGTTGTCAAAATAGTTTTTGAGAGAGCGTGTGAGGATTGAATTAATTAATTGAGACTGTCACAATTATTTTATTTGGGTTACATTAACTTTATCGTACTGATTAGCAAATTTTTAGGGTTTTGCTGATAACAGAAGCATTGCTAATTTTAATTCTGTAGTGCAATTGTAATCAAATAAGCCACAAATAGAAACTCATTAAATTACAAACACAAAAGTTGGAATATTTATTTATTGATGTCACATTTGTTTTTAGATGGTATATTTTCCCACAATAGTACCTTTTATTAGGGAATGCATGCAGATAACAAATTGTAGAGTTTTTTATTCATGAATTACATAGCGATGCAATGAGAATTTGATATGCTGAACAAGATGAGGTATTCTAACACCTCATACAACCAGAGATAATTTAGAGAAGCTAATAATAATGTAAGTCTGTGAACTGTTATACCCTAGTCTGCTAGATCTCCTGCCTTAATTCAATTACAATTTTTACTATTTGATTTGTTAAAAATTAACATTTATCGAGGACAATGCTGGTGCAGAAACATTAATTAGCAAATGCTTTAGAACATAAATTCGACAATAAAAAAATATCTTATCAGTTTCTTGTACGGATACACTTGCCCCTTCTCATTTGACTGATTCTTCATTTTCTGCAAGATCTGCTGCACACTTGGCAGAAAATCTTAAGAAAAAAAAAAAAAAACTTTGCTGATGCCCTTTCTCTCCTTGAAGATTTGGAGAGGCGTATTATTCAAACAACGGGAATTCCTCAAGCCAAAACATATTTGAAGCAACGAATAAGTTTGGATATACAGAGAGGCAACGTTGCTAGTGTTTTTGGTAGGTACAGCCCCGCTTTCTTCTTCTCTTAATGAGTTATTTTATTTATTCTAGTTATTACTTATGTTATGTTATTTTATGTTATCGTTAAGCAAATGTTCTTATACTTATGCTTATACTTATACTTGGTAATTGTCTTGTATACTAAATAACTATTACAACTCTGTATATAAAAAAAAAACGATAGATACACATTATTTTCACAAACATACATGTCAATATTTACTTTGTATTTACTGTGATATTTCAAATTTTACTTATGTTTATACAGGGTGAATTGTTAATGGCGTTTAATATTTACTTTACGAGATTGTATATAAAAACAAAGACGAATAGTTTTTAAATTATTAGCACTTGAACACATACTGCTTTTGTACATTATTCTCTACAATTATTGAACTAATTTATAATTGAAAATCAAATACTTTCTATTGAACTTAGTAACTATTTCATTTGTTTTGTTAAAACAGATTCTCAAAATGAGCATTTTCTGCTTATAAACATCTTTGGAATCTGTTAATAATGTTAGGTGCCAGATTCTCGAACAATACAATTTCGTAATTCTTAAACGGCATTATAAATACGATCAACAAGTTGATCTTCCGTGCTAATTTTATATTCTTAAACGAGATCCTTTAGGATACTCCAGAAGGAGAAATCTAGACAGTTCAAATTCGGACCGCTACGACCTATCCATTGTTCAGGACAATATTAATTTAACTTGAACTTCTCAATGGGACGGAGCGCCATCCAGCTGAAACCACATGTCTCTTCTGACAGCTAACGGCACGTCTTCCAATAAAACCATTAAAACGTTTTTTAAGAAGTCCGAGAAACTACCAGCATTTAAACGACGAGGAAAAACATAGAGTCTAATTGCTATACCCCAAAAATCCCGGTCCATAGGGTTATAGTAAATCTAACTTGGTGACTTGTTTGAAACAGACCTTGACGATTTTCGTCTGACCAATAATGTTAATTATGAATACTTTGAGAGAAAATTGCATCATCAGTCTATAAAATGTTTTCTATGAATTGGTTTCTTGATGTTGAAGTAATCATCTACAAAAAGCCAACCATTGTGGATAATCTTGAAGAAGTAACTCCTGGACTGGGTGAAAATGGTATGGATGTAAAGAGATCTCTTTTAAAACTCGGACTAATGCAAAATCTTCGAGCAGTGGCGTGAGTGCTTAGCTCAGATTCAGCTTCAAAGTCGTTTGATTAATTTTCCTGTCAAACGTTGATCTACCCTTCGGATAACATTGGCATCAGGACGTTTCCTGCATGGATAACGTTCGGTACGCAGATTTTCAGCCCGAAGAAAATTATTACTACCGTCCTCAAATACAAGATATTTGCTTACTCTTGGAAAGTGTATGCCATGATTTGTTAAAAAAAAAAAAAAATAAACAAAAATAATACCTTACCTCGAATGTCCATATTCTTGTAGTACCAATATTCTTTCCATGCATTTGACTGGTGCTGTTCAGTTAAGCTTATTCTTTGTGTTGGTCTGATGCTGGCTGTAGCTACATTTCAAATCGACTACTGTTGTAAATAGGTTTGAAAAATACCATCGTTCAAAACCTTCAAACTGCTTTCTTGTAAAGTTTTAATTGACATAAGTCTAAAAAACAACTCACTTTTGAGATGGTTTAAAGGAAAACGAAGCCAAGGACCTATCTTACAATCGAAAGTCAACCATTTTTTAGAGACTATTAGGAATTGAATTTTTGAATACTCAGAAAGTTGGAGAAAATGATTTGAGAGCCGTCAATCGTTAAAAACGTTTTCTCAGCAATGTGTAAGAACTACATAGATGAACAGATATTTCACGCAGATGAGACCGGATTATTCTTCGTAATGACTCCTAACAAAACCAGAAAATTTAAAGGAGAGAAATATTCCGGTGGTAAAATGCCAAAAAACAGGATCGCGGTATTAGTGGTGGCAACTAAATCTGCACCAATAAGAGGAAGCTGCTTATCACGGGAAAAAAGAAAACTTGTCGACGTTTCAAAAATGTAAAGAGACTTTCTGTCAATTACAAATCCAATTGCTTAACGACGGAATTTTTCGATCCCTTGGCCGTCGTTATAAGCGACTTCCACTGTAATATGATTATAATACTTTGTGATCTCAATTTTTCGCTGTATTTCACCATTTTTATTATGTAATAAAATGTAAGGTGTCCTTTTCACCCAACATATTTAGATAAAAACTTGAGCATAGTTCAACTACAAACTTGATATCACTTGGAAGATGCTGATATTGATTTTAAGTTTTCCCAGATAGTTTTGTTTCTTTTTAGTTTCTCCCGTATTCTGCCAACAATTTGAAGTTGTCGGTACTTGAATTGAACGAGATAAACATAAAGTCATTGTTTTTTAAACAAAACAATGAGAAGACGATGACATCACTAAGTCGCTTAAATTTTTGTACTCTTCCACCTGCCTTTTACGAAATTTATTGTTTAAAATTTAGCACGCATTGAATTGAACCATGACCAATGGTACAAAACCTTTCTTATGGAAGTAAAAAACTAATAATGCAACAAGTCCGTAGAAAATTTATATCAAAAATAAATTTCAAAATAAAGTGCCAAATATTACCCACTCCACAGTTTACACTGTTTTATGATAAGTATTTGATTTAGCTAATTACATCATTTTACTTTAATCATATCCTAGTCAGTTTTCAGCGTAATCGCTGAACAATTTCGGAAATCCCCTTATCGGACGGCCACAGGACAAATCGACAACAAAAAATAATTTAACAGAAAGGGAGGAGTCGCTCGGAACCCGCCCTTAATAAAATTCATTGGCCGAATCAGGGCGTCTGTTCACAAGAGATAAGGGTACACACGCAGCATCCCTCAGTTCACAGTTCACCACTTTCCGTGTAGACACTCGTACATCACACGTGATGATTACAATTTGCTAAATCACTCCTTTAAATGGTGAGTAATCGACAAATTAAATTTATAATGCAAGGTTACAAAAAATTCGCGATAACAATATATAACCCCAAGATCAATGAGATAATAATACCAGCTGAAACTAATTGTGATGATAATCAAATAAAAAACAAAGCTCTTTAAAAGATTCGATTAAAAATTGTTTCGACTAATCCAACAAATAGCAAAATATATTAAACAAACTGTACCAAATCAAGAATGTTACAAATTAATTATCAACTGCACTCGATAGCAACTTCCTCCAGAAGATTAAAAACTTCCTGCCGATACCCCCTGATTCAGTCGTTATTTTTCAGCGTTTGGTACCTCACCCCTTGAAACTCGCCATGGAATGGTCAGCGGACGGCGAGAACACTGACTACAGCACCACCAGCTCATCGCCCCCGAACCGGAGGGCACCACACGCTCACGACCCGGACTCCCTTTCCGAGGAAGACGATCTATCGGATGAATTTTCTCTGCTGGACAGCGACGACGAGAAACGCATCGAGCTGTCTCAACACATCTTACAAGTATGAATACCTTATTTAATGGCATTTCGGGAAGTTTGAAACGTTTCTTTCAATACATTTCGTATATCAAAATAATATTGGTGTTCGGTTCAATCGAGTTCAAAGCTTTACTTTTTTAACAATCATTTTTATTATTTAGGTATATTTCTTAAAGAGAGTTTTAAGTCTCCACCTATTTTTTTAAAAATAATGTTTTAATGACAGCATAAATATTCACAATTTCACTCAAATATTTTATATTAATGATTATTTTTTAATGATTTCATTCACCAATCGTTTAGTAGTATTTGGGCACACGTGTTTAATTCTGTCCAATCACAACATTATTATAGTGAGAATTTTCTACTGTACATTATTCCCGCGAGCATAATTTCTAGTATTTTGTTTACATATGTTACTTGACAGCACATTTTCTAGTTTTGACATCTGTCGCCAGTTTGATTTTAGTTTATAATGAATTAAACTGTATTTTTATGCTGTATTTTTTATTTAAACGTTAAAAAATAATCTTCCGAATACCACTCGAGAGTGCGAATTAATTAGAAAATAATTCTCCAGTTATTTTTTCAAACTTGTTGCCATTTGGGAATAGCCACTCGAGCCCTACGGGCTCTCGTGTCTATTCCCTGGCAACAAGTTTTCGAAAATCTGTCGAATTATTTTCAATTTATTCTCACTCTCTTGTGATATTACTTATGAAAACTTAATTATTCATTTCTGCGATTTACTTGTTCATCAGCTGCTCTATTGTAGAACTCGTGAAAATATTTTGCTAGACTTTACTATCATACAGAGTGAACACAAGTGAATGTCGGTGCATGTCGCCTCCCATAAGTTAGTAAATTTTGAAAGTTATGAAACCAACTTAAAATTAACAGTCGAGAATTGCCAAAATAACACTTTTCCAATTTTTTTCATGGCTCACTTGACCCACACTCCTTCATGTCCACTTAACTTGAATATCATACTACTTTGCGACCCATACTTTGGGAATCTCTGAATATTTCTAAAAAATGATGAGGATATGAAGAAACTTCTTAAAATTTAGAAAATAATTTAAATCAAAATTTTATAAATACTGAATGATACCAGATGGACACATACGTTATCAATAGGTGTGGCCTAATTGACTTGACATACAAGCAGAATATAGCAGTGAACGCCAATATAATATTTATTATGCTACACAGATGACATCACTGATGGCGTATGTGTTTATCTGGGATCAATTGGTTTATATTTTAATTATGGTAAGGAAATGCATCCGGCAATCGTAAAGACGGGAAATTGAAGCTGTCCATTACCTACCGCAATCATACGTCAAATGACCTGTTACATACAAAAAGTATAAAATAAATAATAAAGTAAAATAAGATAAGAGAAGCCATGTTGCAAATCTTCATAATAAAGTGAGAGCCAACTTTTTTGGGTTAGCCGTAGAATGTTTAAGCCATAACATCATAACATCATAATATTATAACATCACAACATATAAATTGTTACAGCGGTAGTTGACGTTCTTAATTAATTGCCTACTACATAAGTTATAAAATGCAAAATGTTACTACAAGAACGCCATGGCTTTTAATTCATGGGACACGCATTTTCAGTTTTTTCGGTTTTATTTTGATTATTAAACAGACCGCTGCAATGTTGGTTGCCTACACACGCGATAAAATTATAGTTTTGAGTGATTATTTTTCTGTAAAGAAAATGTCTTGTCTTTAAAATTCAGATTAAATCATAATATGTAAAAAGTAATAAGTAACTTAACTTACACTCATTGTTTCTTTGTTATCCATAACACTTTAGGGCAGCTAATTAACACCTGTCACTGCACACCGGTACGGATACTGCCGCGGGCGGGAACGGTTCCAGGGGGCCCGGTCCCGGGAAAAATAATAGCAGGTGTGTCGGAACAAATTAGTTGAAAACTTTATAAGCCGCTCAAATTTTGCGGTAACTTTTTTCACTGTTCTAGTAATTTTACCTTTAATTTTTACTCAAAATAAAATACTAATAAAACAAAACATTTTGTTGTTTCCCTAAGTAAATAAAATTTTTGCAAATAATTCATTTTTTTGAAGGTCGGAGATAAAATAATTATCAAGGGCGTTTTAAAGTTTTAAGAATATTAATTAAATAAGAACAATTAGGACTTAATTGCAGATAAAAAGTCGTATTTTTCTCGCACATAATGGCTATTATGAACTCAGATGTTTGCAAAATATTTGTTTTCGACACGTATTTACAAACTCTAATCTTCTACATCATGTGCTCGTTAAATAATATACTGTTATTTGGCAGAAGGTAATTTTTGTGGTGCTACGAGTATAATACACATGACTTGAAAATTCCACGACCAACCCCCATGAATTGTGTTTTTGGCTAAAGTCCTTTAATTTTCAATCAGATGTTATCGTCAAAACAGCTTGTCAAAATGCACTGGAGGCAATTAAATAACATAACATCGCTGTATATTTTGAATTTTCAATACATTTACCATAGGTGGACACAAAGTTGCCCTGTTTGTTGTCCTCCGTTATCAGCAGAGAATTTAATTTGTTTTACGTTCTACGGGATGGTTTCTTCTATGCTGATGAATATAATTTGAGGAAAAAGGCGTTAAAAAACAAAGTTGAGAAATTTTGTTTTTCACTATATCCAAAAGCGAATTATTACGCGTCTTGAACCACAAGTGTTGATCACATTGCTTACCCAACCGTGCTTCAACCATGGTTCATTCCACAGCTGCTTATGAGACGACTTTTAAAGTCACTGGTTCTTCAAGAAGACGAACGGTAAATTTAGTCATTTTGTCGTCAATTAATTTCTATGTTTCTAACCGCTGTATTTTAAATTATCGTTTTTAAAGCGTCAATACAACCTTTGAATTTACTATAACAAAAATTGAAAATTTTATCCGATCAAACGTAACGAATGTAAGACAATAGTGATGATTACTTACAATGACTTTACACCGTTCTGTTTAGTTTCAAAACAAAAAAGATAACGCCAAAACAAACTTGATAAGAAATGATCAGTATTTTCTAAACGGCGAACAATAGAAATGTGTCATTTTAAGTAGTAATCATTACTAATTTTCTGTACCAGAGCTAAGCAGAATTCATATTAATGACTTGATATCTTTAGTGTTGCCTTAAAGTAATGCCTGGAGATACATCACAATGCAATACAAATTGTAAGTTTGGACATAATTTCCCCTGTAATGAGTAGGGTTGGAAAAAGTGGACATACATCGTTCTGCTTCTCTGGTACAGAATTAGTTATGTCTGATCGGATGAAATTTTAATTTTTGTTAGAGCGAATTCGAAGGGTGTAATTTCCCCTTAATTAATAATGATTTTATCCAATATTTCCTAATAGTAGCAATACGGGGTGTTATATTAAGTAAGCGATCAACGCCTTATTGAGTAAAACTAAGCAAGCAAATTAGACATCTACTAATAATTTTGGTGTTGTGTCCTTCTTGTAAGAACTAGAGACTTATAAACTTGACCAATTTCACGATGTTTCGAAATTTTACAAAATAAATCAGATCGACTGGCGATGTGAAAAAAAAAGATGATTGATCTACAATGACGTGCAATGACGCACAGTTCATACATTTTTTATTAATTCACCTAATAAAGTTCGTAATTATTAATCAGTTAGCTTGTCTGAAAATGTGTCTCGGAAAAATGAAGTTTTCTAAATGACATTATGGAAATTGTAACACTAAGAAGGGGTGCAAGTTTTTTAACAAAACTTGGCTGAAATGTATAACCATTCAAAAGTAACAATTAATTAAAATTTCCAGGAAAAAGAACAACAAACTAACACAATTTAATTTAATTTTTATTAATCAAGTATTGGACCGCCCATATTAGTTTCACACTGCATCACTCTTTGTGGCATTGATTTCAGTAGGTGGTCAATGTCTACTTGGGGTATGGTGTCCCAGAGCTTCTAGTGTTTCCCATTTTTTCCCATAATGTCCCACATGTGTTCAACTAGCGAGAGGTCGGAAGATCTGGGTCTCTTCGAACTGGTTTAGAGAAGTTCTTGCTACGTGGAGACGGGCATTATCCTGCTGGAAAAGTGGGTCTTCGAGCTGCTGAAGATATAGCAGGATATGGGGTTTCACCATCTCTTCAACGTAATGTTGGGCGTTCATGGTGCCTCGTATGAGCACCAACTAAAATCTACTCGCATATGCTAGGGCATCCCATACCATAACTCCCGCAAACCAGTACACACTCCTTTCAACAGAAAATTGAATATCGCGACTCATACGAGATCCATCACTGAACACCACCCTATACCATTCCACTTGTTTAGAAATGCATGAATGGCCAGTCATGGTCAGTCAGCCATGGCCAGTCAGATCTCTCGACCTCTCACCAAGTAATGCGTTTAGAAAATTTAAACAAAAACATTTTGGAGACTTATAAGATGCTGTTAATAAATTCCACAAAAAATTTTAGTCTTGATTTAAAAAAAATTGTACTTTTTTTTGTCGTTTTACGACGTTTGGTTTATCATAAAAAAGATGATACCACCAATCGTTTGAAGATAACAATTTAACATTTGAGACCAATTTGGAAGAGACCAACATTAATATTGGAGGATGCTGTACACTTGTGCCATATATAAATATAATTATTTCATTTGAAGCCAAGGGATAGAAGTGACATTTTGTATATTTCCAGACGCATTTAAAATGATATAAATATATCCTTTAGACTCCAAGGCAGAGCAATTATTAATATTAGGGAATTTGCCATTACCTCTTTTTATCAACACTTGTGCCTCTTGACTTCTATGCGTTCAATTTATTTTAAAGCCCTTGGGAAATTCGCAAATATGTTTTTATCATTCTGGATTCGTTTCTTTTGATTCCAAGAGAGGTCTTCAAATAATATTGTGTTGGCGACTTTAATTATTTATTGTTTACATCTATTTAGAAATAATTTTTGATAATTTCAGGCGCCCCTTGAAGTCCCTCCGCGTGTCCGTAAAATCTTCACCAACAGCCGCGAACGCTGGCGTCAACAGAACGTCAGCGGAGCCTTCGCCGAACTCCGCAAACTAGTCCCAACCCATCCCCCGGATAAAAAGCTCTCCAAAAACGAAATTCTGAAAATGGCGATACGTTACATCCGACTCCTCTCAAGCGTCTTAGAATGGCAACAGAAGCACGTTTTGGTCAAGTGCGAAGCCGCGGTCCCTCCGCGGATGCGGGCGCGTCTCCGCAGAAATTTCACGCATTCGGACCGCAACGGGAACCTTCTGATGGTTCTGCCGCGCTTCCAAGAGAAGCGCATCAAGCAAGAGGAGGAAGAAACGGGCGAAGACAAGTGATAAGGTCATTTCCGCGTGACGTCAGCACTTGGCGGCCTTCGACGGTTTCGGGAGTAGTGGCAGCGGCGACACCGCAGAGCGCACCTTCACAACTCGCGCGACCAGTGCTCGGAACGTAACTCCAAGTGGACAGTTTTATTTTTTAAGCGCTTTCTCTAACACCTGTTTGGAATTCTGAACTGTTAGGAGTGGCCTCTTTTAGTTTTATCGGTGTTTCTTGCTGGGATCGTTGTGATATTTACCGGTTGATAAGTGCTCCAAGTAGTTGTTTTGTGGCTGGGTCTCAGCGTTTGAGGTATTTTGTTTTACTTTTTTATTTAAGTGCAATGTACAAGCGTTATTATATAATGGAAATAAATGGTAGCAGAATTCCTGGTTGTTTTGAAATTGCCAGTTAGTCATCCGCGGCTTGAATATTCATGAGGACCGCACCAACGCTCGACCGGCACGCGCTTTGTTTTTATCAAGTTTTTTTCTTTTTGCTCAAAACGCTTGCTTTTGGATTTTATTTGAATTTGTGTGTGATCCAGTTATTTCATTGGCGCTTGGTTAAAAAGTTTTGTGATCTGTGTTTTTGTGGGTCTTCGAACGGTAGTTGTTGAAACTGGTAGAGTTGTGAAGCAGAAGTGTACAAATTTGAATAAAGAGGTACGTTTAGAAATGTTGATTTAAATTTGGTTGTTGCCACCTACTACTCGCCTAGTGGAAGTGTAAAACTAATCTCAAAATTTTGATCGGAAATACCAATTTAAAAATTATTCTTTTAATATTTTAAAACTAATTTGTTTTTACTTGCATAAATTATTATGAGCAATAATTTAAAGACGATATGAGATAGAGAGATAAAAATGATAAGAATTAGTTTCATGTCATGAAATTATTATTATATAATTCAAGCAATCATATAGTTTTTGTTTTTGTTTTTGTTTTTATGAGTTATCAAATATAAATCCAAAGCTGCTCCAAATTAGGAAATTAGTTTATGTGACTTCGTTAACTTCAAGAAATCTTTCTTTATTGTAATGCCTACATTTCTGCATAGCAGAGAATATATTGTTTTCCAGTTTCAATAATTAAGACATTTTCAAAGTTTGCATTTTATTAATACAACGCTGTGCAATTTTAATTGTAGTTTCAAATTTAAGTGGATTTCAGGCTAATCACAGCTGTTAATTTTTTTTCGATACCTCTGTTAATTTTCATCAATCATACCAATCCTGAAAACTGAAATTGAATAAAATCCGGAGATATTATTTTGATTAAAAATTAATTTTTATTTTCCCTCTCAAAAACTAACGCTTGCAATAAACAATTAAGACTGGAAATTGATAGCCTTATGGCAGAGTCATATGTATATCAAATTTCAAATAAATAACTTTCAATTAAAGTTCAGTTTTGAAGGTGACTAATAGTGAGGAGACATCCTGTATATAGCTTCTTTATTACATAACATACATACCAGGTGTTTTTTATAAATGATGATGATGATGATGAATGTGTACCTGAGGGCGGCTATATTTTTTTTAGAATGTACTTACGAATTGGTGTTTTTTGGTGTTACACGTATGCAACGACATGTTCAGGCCAGATTCGCGGGCGACTTTCAGAGGGTTTACGGTCGACGCTTTCACCACCCCTGGTATAGACTAATCAAAAAATTCAAGAACAAACTAAATTTTGAATAAAATGTTTTTATTTGCAAATATAATATAAAATTCAAATAATCAATGAACAATAATAGGCAAACCCAGTTAACCATCTGCCATTATAACTTAATAGGCCGTGTTGAATTAAATAAATTCTAAATATTCCAATTAATGTAAATTTGAATTTTGAAAAGAATTGAACAATCTAATGATGAAGCCTAAATGCAAACCTTGTTTATAAAATTCGAATTAAAAATAAAATTACAAGTTTAGAACTTAATTAACATGTTAAATGTTTCTCCTGTGTGTATTGACGTTAAATTTTATCAAAAAGTTAATGTATTAGTGTAACGTGAATAATTTAAGTGTTATGGAATGAAGAAGCTATCATTAAATCATGAACCATAATAATCCAGATTAACAAGATGGAAAAATATGTATTAATTTCTCAATTTTTTAGCAACTATATAAATCACTATTATAATATTTACCATGTTGTTTTTCATAATGATCATCATAATATTTGTCTCAATGTGGTCTATCAGAGTCATTACCTTTCAAGGTAAATTTACAACTAAACATTATAACGCTAATAGGTATGTTGTGTTCGGTTTTAATTGCAATATCGTGAAAAGGTACTTATGATTCAATTGGGAATTTTGTTCCATTTCATTTAACTTTTGACGTTTTAAATTTCGGAAAATTAAGTTCAAGGTTTGTTTGTTTTTTCTCGCCAAAGTTTAGGAAGCCTCGAAAAATGGACGTGTGGGAATTTAGTTTTACTTCCAAGGAGTGTATGTAATTAATTCAATTTAAATATTATGGAATGAATAATTAAATTCTACCAATTTAAAACTTGAGCAAGCTTCAAAAATTATGTAGGTTTTATGTAAAAGTCAAGCAGTAAATTTTTACCATTTTTCAACTAATTTTTTAATATAAATAAATTGTGCAAATTTGATGTTTTGCAACTTTCTAAAGATACAAATTAATTCAGATGCTTCATTTTAAATTTAAAAACGAACAGTTACTTTATTTACGCCATGAATTCGATCTTAAATCGATTTTGAATTTCTAACATAGAGAGGATTTTAAATGGGTGCGTGAATACCAAGTGTTATTAACCGTGGGGTTAAAGCGCGTAACCATAGTTGCTGTGTTAATACAGCCTTAGATTTGTTCATTTTAGGGCACAGTATAATCGAAATCGTTGCTAATTCGCAAAGTGTTTGTGAACTCATTGTGCCCGATAAGACCAAACTGATTGAGACCGCTTTGTTTTACTGATCTCCGATTAAAAGGTAAACTTTTATAGATCCACTCAAGTTTATCCGTTTCTATAAATAATCCAAAAAAGTGTGTCGCCGAATGTTCATAAAGTTCACAGTTAAATTTGGCACGATATTAACCGTCAATAATTATTACTTACTGTTATGACTAATTGGTTTCAATGCGTTGTTTGCTTATTATTTATCTCGAATTTGGGTTAACATTTCATATGGAAATTTATTTTTTACGGAAGGAAATGTCTGCTGCTTGCGATAAATAATTGGAGAAATATTCAGGAGCGCGGGAGAAAAAAAATAATGCGATAGAGGTTTTTTAATTATTATTTTTAATGTTTCTGAATTAATCAATTGATATTCAATTACTTTTATTTATTCCATGTGTAAAAACAAATTTTAAAAATAACCATATTGAAATTGAATTTAGACTTCATTACTTTTACAGCAATTTATGTAATTACAATAATTAACGTCGTTATTAATGACCCCTTGCTAAGTTTTCCAAAATAATAAATAGGTAGTTTAAAATTAAATAAACGTGAATCTGTAAGTTTCGGGATTTTCAGATAAAAGGTACTTTTAGTGAGGTTTTCTGCTACGTCTTGAATCATGAGATGCTTTTTAAAACAAAAGTAAGACGATATCTTCAATTTGTTTAGCACATTTTACAAAGATTCAATATGTGTTCTGTTCATGATGCAACAAATACTTAGTCCATAGTCCTCGGATGATGACTTTCCCATATAATAAGAATGGACACAACAATAACAGAATCGCAATCCTACAAATAAAAGGAAGCGAAACACAAACAAGATGGGTGGATAACGTATTGTAAGATCTATTAAAATGGAAGTAAAGGCCCCGAAGGAAAAACGCAAGATACAAGTTAAAGGAAGGAAATTGTGGAAGAAGCAAAAACAAGCGAAAAAATTTAATTGTTGGATACTGGTGACGATGAGAACAAACCACCGTTTTACCAGATTACAATTTTGGAAATCCGTTCAGGCAAGTTATAACCCACTTAAGGTGCAAGAAGAAGTCCGTGGATTATGCTCTAACTTGATGAGGACTCACGGGATTTTGTTTTCGAGCAGTGAGAGGGTACTTCAAAGAGTGGATAGGCCGATTGATGTTGACGATGAAACGGTGTAAGGACGTGCGGTTTCATCTTGCGGAACTTCAAAATTTGGTGGAACTGAGAGGTCGCATTATTGAAACTGTTGCTGTTGTTATAAGAGACTTGCTATAAGTTGAGCTTGGGAAGAAATTAACAACATATTGAGTTGTTGTAAGATATGCTTAATAAACCGAAAAATATTATCTTATTTTTGCTGTAAGAACTTATTCATTTCATGGAGTCGATTATTCATTTGTTTGAAAAAAGGTGCAAAAGGTACACATTGAACGTTGCAAATTTTTCAACAGAAACTAGATTAGTATCGCACTTCAGGTCAGAAGTTCAACGGTATAGTTTTATGTGAACATCTTCGTCAACTCCTTTGTTATTCCTGCTTATTACCCAATAAATTATATCTTTTTTGTATTTGATTCCGGTTTTAGATTTTGTTTAAGTTCAGTTTTTATTTCTTCCATAATTACAAAAATTGTATGTGATAATGAGACTAGTAAGTTGCAAGTGCAACCTATCGTACACATAGATATATCTCTGCCATGAGTGTTACTTTTTCAACTAATTATGAATTCATGACAGCTTACATCTCAATACTTCTGGCCTTTTTAAAATTGTTTCCGCCGGAGTTCTGCTACCCGGAAATAAATATTAAACGCAAACTATCACGGTTTCATGAATACAAAGATAGTTGTAAAATGTGTGTGGTTGTTTATATTTGGGACTTGTTACAGTTTTTAACATTATATTTCTAAAACTCAGTTCGATGCTAAATTGTAAACATTTTTGACTGTGAAACCGAAAATATCTTAATTACATGTCAAGCATGTCATCTTCAAGTCTAACAATTTTGTACTCCCTTTTTAAAGATTTTACACAAACCAGAAGAACTTAATAAAACGCAAATATTTTTCCTTGTTTTTTACATTCACATTTACCACTAAAAATATATTGATACTTTGAAACGTTACAATTTCTATAATATTATCAAATTATCAGACTGGTCTTTTTATTTTATCTGGGAATTTTTATGATAATCTTCTGAAATTTGCGTAGGTACTACCTATTAAACGGTTCTAACTGAAAATGCCTTTTTGAGAACAAAAATCAATTTTATATGTAGTTTAATTAATTTTATTTATTTATTTAGATTTATTCTCCACATTTTGCTGTTAATTTCCAAATTACTTAAACCAACATTGATTTAAACTGTACTTGTATTTTAACGATTGTACTAAAAAAGCAATTTAACCCAATTAGACATGCAAACGCTCAAACCGTCCGTCGGTTAATTAATTGCATTTGATTTGAAACGAATCAATGTCATGATTTACAAAATATATAATTAGATAATTAAGAGTACTGCTCGGCTGTACTGTAACAACATTTCCATGCGAATAAATGTCAATAAGACTTCCATTGAAATCAATTGACACAATCTGCACTCCTAAATAATTCCATCCATATTCATGACTAATTTCTTCATATCAATGTGGGTATTCCACAGCTTGTTTGAATTAAATCTCATCGTCGAAAATTCTCCTTTCAGAACTTCGTTAAACTAAAATCGTTCATCTAGAAACTCGTTTATGCAAAAGTGAAATAGGCACATTTATAAAATAGGTATGTAATTTTTACATAACTGAACTATGTAGTTTGACGGTTTAAGCAAGCATAAAAGTAGGTCCGACACATTCCTCGTAAAATTTTAATGTTAAGCGAAGGTCGATTCCACTGATGAAAGTCTCTTAGATAAAATCAACCGCTAAAAGTAAATGCAAATAAAGTATGGACGAAAACAATAAGATTGAGTGACTAAAAATTATTTCATGGAAAAAATCTGGTTCTTACGTTCATTTTAAGTGCGTCACGCGGTTTAAAGCAAAAACAGCGACCGAACAGGTGATTAAGTTTTGAAATTGTCAGTTAATTAAATTCAGTCTACATTTCGCGCAGTTATTACCTAATAAGCCAACAGACCATTAACAGGTGTTGAAATGGCGCGATGCTATCGCACGCATTCAAAACTTGCAGTGAAACGCATTCGATTTCATTATTTTTCTTTACGAAAATCCGCTACGTGCATCGATTATTAATTTAATTGTTGCAAATATTTATTGCTAGACATGTTGTGCAATTTTTTTTAGAAAAAACATGTTATAAATTTATCCGATTACTTACAAAAATAGCAATGTCACAAGTCACAATTGAAAAGGGGAATCCGTTTTGTGATAATATAAAAATAACATTATTTGGTTTTGCGACCAAGATATTAATATCAACGTTTATTATGACAATACAGGAAATAGTCCGCCATCGTAGTTTAAAAAACTATTTTGTAACACTTTAAGTGCTAGAAATAAAACAAGATTCGAAATAAAGCTAAATGACTATTATCTTATCATTTTGTTAAATCAAGGATTATGTAAATTAGAGTGATTCGTATTGTGGATTAGAAATATAGTGGAACTTGGTTATAACGTACTCTCACGAGATTACCTGATGCATACGTTGGAATACACTTTTGTGTAAATTGTATTTCCTATTTACGGTGGCAGCTTGGTTCACACCACTGTTCTGTATTTAAAGCCATTGGATTATTATTTTGCTACAGTTTTATAACAGCAGTCCCAAAACAGTCACTTGTTTGAAAGGAAAGGAAAGGGACAGGACAGCGGGCAGCGCGAGTAGTAGCGGCAGTGGCTGCATGTAAACGGGGTACAGTGGAATCCGCTTAATCGGACTACCGGTTAATGGGATCAGCCATTTAATTGGACCAAATCTTGAAGAATAAAAACCAATCGAGAAAATAACACGATTTTACTTCGCTTATTTGTACCAACATGCCGCTTAATCGGATCAGTGACTGTAAAATAAATATATAAAAATTGTGCTAAAATATTATAAACTCTTAGAATCCCGGTTGATAATATGTTCGCAAATTATTGCATAGAGATAATATAAACGTAGCATAAATTGTTAGCGTTAAATCGCCCTAGTTGCACGGGTGGTTTGCAAGACGGCCGAGAAACCTTTTAATTTTATTCTTCTTTGGTTTTATTGCCCGTAACTATTTGTTAGTACTCTAGAGGGTCAGTATTGTAAAAGGACCATCCTTTCATTTTTAGTTACTTAAAAAAAAATGTCTTAGCCCTCAAAGGCTCTATTTTATTTTACCTTCGGATAATTGAACCAGCCGCTTAATCGGACCAAAACGTGCTGGTCCCGATGTCGTCCAATTAAGCGGAATCTACTGTATATCATTTACAGCCAACAATTACCGACTTATCAGATGATAATATACTTATTAGGTCATAAATTCGTTATTACAATTTTTTTATGGTATGTACAATAAAAGATTGCATTTTTTAATGTTATTCATTAAACAATTATCTTGAAGGTTTTAGAATTTTTGTTTCGATATCTGTTCTCCAAACGGCTTTGGTCTATTTTTACAATTTGTCCTGATAGTTATGCCAAATGATAACAGATACGTATTGACATTAATTCCTTAGACAATTAACAGATCAAATTATTTACCTGAATACACGCACATACTAATTTTGTTTCCATTACTTAAATGAAAATTCCAAAGTTGAACTATTAAAGCAAATTCTGATCACACCTAAAAAATTGTTAACCTTCCGCCAGTCTTTGATGTTTACGCAACGCTTATACCAGTGACGCTGTAACTTTTCCCACCTTGCTGTGATCAACAAACCAAATCAAGAAAAAAATTAATTCCGGACGAAGCACACACACACACACTTTTACTAAAAAAACCGCTTACTCATAACTCGTCCAATCAATCCATTTTTTATCTATCATGCGCAACAACCTACCTAACGCAAATAATCGATTCACGTCTCGTGTAAAATTACGTTCCCATTAACCGGAAACGCCCCAGTAAAAGTACAATAAAAAACTCATACAATCATTACTGTTAGACTTGTAAATTAACATGATTCAACGATAATGGAATTCCGGAGGTCGCGCTTTAATGACCTCCATCTCGCAGTGACGAATCGTAAAACCCATTTTTTTTTGCAGAAAATGCGTTTGATGTGGTTGTTATTCATTTTCGCCGGAGCGGCCCACGGACTGCCCCAGGGCGCCCCGACGAAGGTCTGCAACACGTTGCTGCCGTTCCACGGCGGCGGCATTCCGCGACAGGAGACCCAGTCGCCGTTTTCTATAACCCCTCTGCGCCGATCGGGGAACGTTTTTCTCACAGTTGGGTCGAATTTGAATGTGCCCTTCAAGGGTTTCATGATGCAAGCGAGGGCGCCCAACGGGGAAGTGGTAGGAACCTTCGAGGCATCCGTCGCAACGGTGCACACGATCGACTGTGAGAACCCCGGCGATACTTTGACGCACAGCAACACAGATGCGAGGTCGGTGCTGGAGGTCGAATGGAAACCAGAAGGGTACGAAGGCCCCGTTATATTCAAGTAAGTTGTAATTTTGCTTCAAATTACCTATTACAATTTGGAGCAAAAACGGTGTAAGGAAAAAATATGTGAGTCATTAAATTTGCCAGTCATTTTTATAAGATGTCACACAATTTGGAAATTCCAAGTTTTTATTACACGATTACTACATTTTTGTGTGTTTAAAAATGCACAATTGTTCCAAATGTTTTTATCTTTTTTTGTTTTTCTACATTATTGCATATTGTAATACTTCTCTTTCAGTTTACTGTTATGAATCTGAAATCTGCAAAATCTTGATTAAATGTTTCATGTTGCTTAGAAATGTGTATAATGTAATTAAAATTGAATTACTTAATTAGTCTGGGTCACATTTATAAGTAATCTATTTAACAAACAAAAATCATTTATGAATATTATATTAGCAAACTTAAGTCTAGAATAGATGTTGAAAGAGGTCTCCTTGCTACTTAATCGAATCATAGACTGTCTAACCCTGTCAACGATTGCTGGACGGTTTATAATGTAAATATTCAAAAGCATCAATGACATGTTGGCGCGGCATGATTTTACTATCGATTGGAACCTCATAAACCAAGGATTTCAAGTGTCCCCATAAATAATAATCTAAAGGATTGAGATGATGATACATTTTACTAGGTAAATCATGAGAAATGTGATTCTTAAAGTTAAAGGAACATCGTCCAATATCTCGGGAAAGTTATGTAATAGAAAGTTTATGTAATTATCGTCTGTTAATCGTCTTGGTAAAAACATTAACCCTCTCGGTCACGAATTTCGAGATCGTAATTTTCTTCGTCTACTTCAAACTGTCGTCTATTCTTTTGGGCATTCATGATCCGTTTGTGCCATTCGAAAATCTACTTTGCGCCTTGTTTTTCGGAGGAATATGGGATTCGATGGCCAAAATCATGGGAAAGGGACAGGTCAAAGAAGAAACCAAAGACACCAAAAAGACCAATTAGAATTTTGCGATTTTGGCATTTTTTTTAAATTTGTGTTCAAAACACCGAATGATAATAAAATCGGAGTTTTTAAAGTTACCACTTTTGTGAGAAATATACCAAAAAAAGTATTTTATGTAAATATTAAAGTTTTGACTGTTCCGATGTGATTTATTATTGAACCAATCAATGTTTCGTTGATGATAATTAATTTCGCTTTTCTACCACTACTACTAAAAATGATCAATATTGTAGAAACAGTAAACTAAGTAAACGTATCCTTACGCACCCCGTGTTATAAGGTAAATCGCACAGTTAGGGATTTTTATCAACATTTTGTTAGTACCGCAATGAAAATTGAAACACGGTGCCAGTTAAAAAGTAAATAAAATTTCTATAATGTTTTTTTAATTCAAGAAACAGTTAGAAGGCTTTGTGGAAATATTTATTTTCTATTATGTTCGTAGTCATCAGTACTTAATACATATTCACTTAAATGCTACAGAATATTGAAGATAAAGTTTTCCTCATGGCAAGTTTCTTTGAAAACAGTCATATTGCTTCCTTCAACAAAACTGTTCTGTGCTATATTTTCTAATTGTAAAGCTATGTCTATTACGGCCACCGAAATGTGCACGATTTTTTTTAGCAACTTAATTTTTGATTCATATCATAGGCGTTGTAGTAGACGAATTTAAATTAACCCCTGCACCGCAGGCAACCCGACGCACAAGCTAACAAATAATATAAGCGAAAAACTGCCCCTAGTAGTAACAGGGAAGAGGCTAACGGTTTTTTTTTTGGTCCCGTGACGGACGCGCAAAATTTCAGTTCTTAAAATTAAAAAATAGCGAAATTGTGAATTTTTTAAGAAAACACTGAATTTTCCGGATTTTCACTCGACCTCTCATTCTCTTCGTAATTCAATTCTCTACAATTCGTCTATGGATATTATTAAGATTCCTTCATTAGTTTCCATTTTACAAGCAAAGAACAAAAAATACGCGATTTTTTCGTGAAAATTGTTTATAACAAATTAAAAATTATGATTCTCGAGTTGGAAATTATGCAGAATTCATCTATTAACTGTCCTTGATGTAATCGCACAGTCGGTTTCCGGGTAGCATTTATGTTATGAAAAAATGCTTTATTGCTTGGCCTATACACCCTATCCCAGAATTCGCGCCCCAGAGAAAAAAGAAGAAATCCTCATCAAAAGACAAATAAAAATTCCCAAAGAAAAAAATTTGTAGCTTGAACGGTATTCAAAATAAGAACATTTTTACTCGACAAATCAGAGCGTTGTAAGCCATCCAGGTGTAGTTCCCAACATTGTTGCTAGGTGATTGGTTTTAATACGTTTTCAATAAACTGGTCGGCTATGAAACTTTTGAAAAACTTCACGAATTCCTTCAAATCGATTTAGTACCACCTGTGCTTTTTAAATTATGTATTCTTCCGCGGATTATGTGGAAATGTTGTTAATTTACGGAGAATGTGGACGAAATGCTAGAGAAGCGGCAAGGATTTATGCCCGACGCTTTCCTAACAGGAATCATCCCAATCAAAAAGTAATTCTCAGTGCTATCGCACGAACCATTGAGACAGGCCACATTTTACCGAATAGGAAGGAAAATGGTGGGGCTCCCAGGACTGTACGCACTGTTGAAACGAAGAGGCTATTTTAGATGCCTTTGAAGAAGGTACCGAAAGCATTAGAGAAGTTGCACAAATATTTCGAAAACTTCTGTACATCGAGTGATGAAGACTGAACGACGACATCCGTATCATTATACGCGTGTGCAACATTTGCACCACCACACTTCAGTTGACGAGTTAGAGAAATTTTGGATCAACAGTATCCCGATCGATGGATAGGTCGTGGCGGTCCACGAAACTGGCTTGCACGGTCCCCCGATTTAAATCCTCTGAATTTCTTTCTTTGGGGCCACGTTAAAAATGTTGTGTAGAGGCGCCCTATTGATACAGAATAGCAACTCAGGGGTCACATTCAGGAAGCTTTTGCTACAATTACTCTTGAAATGGTTACAAATCCTAAACGGAGTCTGCTGCGGCGAGCACGGTTATCCTTGCAAATGAATGGGGGCCACTTTGAGCACTTGCTCTGATTGTATTTATTTTTCGTTTCGTTATTCCTGTTAGCTATGTTGTTTCTGTTATTATTATGTTATACCATTTCTCCTGTTTTTTAACATGTAGCGACCCGTAATGTCGGTAGATAAAAGTACCACCATTACGGGTACCTGCAGTACCGGCAACGAGAAACAACCCCCGAACGGCAAATCAACACGGTCTCTTCCCGTTCAGTCGTGCTAGCATAAAGACGTGCGTTTAGCATCAATAAACTGTGATAACTATTTGAGTATTAATTCGTAACACATAACGCCACGCAACCCATAATTGGTGACCCGCGACGAGTTTAAAATAATTTTTTTAAAATAAAAGTGTATAGTTAGTGTTATTAGTGTTCAAGCATGGCGACCGAAACCACGCCGGAAATCGAACGGGTGAGCATTAGAGCCCCACCATTTTGGCCTGAAAAACCACACCTGTGGTTCACACAATTAGAAGCGCAGTTTGCCATTAATCGTGTTACTCGCGACGAAACTAAATTCTGGTACGTGATCGCACACCTGGACAACAAATACGCCCAGGAAGTTGAAGACCTTATGATCAACCCGCCCGAGAAGGATAAATACATAAAAATTAAAGACGAGTTGATTCGGCGTCTTTCGAGTTCTCAGCAACAACGAATAAAAAAGTTGCTTGAAAACGACGAGATGGGCGATCGCACACCATCGCAGTTCCTGAGGCACTTGCAGAACATTGCCGGCAAGTCGATCACAGACGAGGTCCTAATGACCATCTGGATCAGTCGATTGCCAACGACGATGCAAGCAATTTTGAGTACGCAGCTGAAGTCGACCCTAAGCGAGATCTCGGAATTGGCTGACAAGATCCACGAGGTAAGTCCGACCGCACGCGTAGCAAGCGTAAGCGCCGCCAGCGAAACGATCCAGCTACGGAAAGAAATTGAGATGCTCAGGCAGGAAGTCGCCGAAATGGCACGTGGACGCTCACGAACACGATCCCAGAGCAGGAGGTCGTCACAAAGCCGGGACTCAGTAAAAAGCGACATTTGTTGGTTCCACCGTAAATTTGGCGCGAAAGCGAAGAGATGCCGCGAACCATGCAACTATCGACCACAGACGGGAAACGCCAGCGACCGGCAGTGAATTCTGCGGCCACCGACGGTCCAAAAACCAGCCGCCTGTTTATGACGGATAAAAACACTAAAGTGCGATACCTTATAGACACCGGTGCCGACGTCAGTGTTTACCCTCGCGCGTTTGTGAAAGAACAAAGACAAATTTCGGACTTTCAACTTTACGCGGCAAACGGGTCGAGCATCGCTACATACGGTTTAGTGACAATTTCATTAAATTTCCAATTGAGGCGTGAATTCGTTTGGAGTTTTATTGTGGCGAACGTTTCAAAACCAATAATCGGTGCCGATTTTCTAAGTTTTTACGGCCTTATGCCAGATTTGCGGAATCGGAAACTGCTTGACGGCACAACACAAATGTCAGCCCTGGGCGAAGTAGCCGACGAAACCGCAAGTTCGATAAAAACAATCAACGGCAACTCCAATTATTCTCATATTATCGCGCGCTATCCGAACGTAACACGACCCACAACAAAAAGGACCGCAATAAAGCACGATGTGAGGCATCATCTTCAAACCACGCCAGGCCCGCCAGTTTTCAGTAAGCCACGACGACTCGCTTCCGATCGTTTCAAAGCAGCCAAGTTGGAATTTCAAGTAATGCTTCAACAAGGCATCATACGACCTTCGAAAAGTCCATGGTCATCCCCAATCCATTTGGTTCCGAAACAAGATCGCAGCTGGCGCCCTTGCGGAGACTACCGAGCGCTCAACGCACGAACGATTCCCGATCGCTACCCTCTTCCGCATATCGGTGATTTTGCGCAGCTGCTACATGGTAAGAAACTTTTCACGGTCATTGACCTAATGCGAGCGTACCATCAAATTCCGGTAGCTGACGAGGACATTCCAAAGACAGCTGTTACGACGCCATTCGGTCTATTTGAATTTGTTTTCATGCCATTCGGTTTACGCAATTCGGGACAAACGTTCCAGAGGTTCATTAATATGGTACTCCAAGGAATGGATTTTTGTTACCCATACTTGGACGACATCCTTATCGCCTCAGAAAATTCCGAACAACATGAACAACATCTACAGCAGTTATTCGAGAGGCTCGACGAATACGGAATCGTAGTCAATCTCGCCAAATGTGTATTCGGTGCACCAGAAGTCAAATTCCTCGGACATACCGTCAACGCATCGGGTACGCAACCGCTGAAAGACAAGGTGGAAGCCGTGGTTAATTTCCCAAAACCGAAGACGACAAAACAACTACGACGGTTCCTGGGCATGATAAATTTCTATAGGAAATTCATTCCCAGAGCCGCCAACATTCAACGCTCGTTAAATGAATTCTTACGCAATAACCAACGGAAAGATTCTCCGATATTGTGGAACGCCGAATGTGAATCCGCATTCGTCGACATGAAAAACGCTTTAGCCAACGCCACCATGCTCGCGCATCCCAGAACCGGTGCTCCACTGTCAATTACGGTAGACGCATCAGATTACGCACTCGGAGCAACTTTGCAGCAATACGTGGACAGCGACTGGCAACCTCTGGCATTTTTCACTAAAGCGCTAACGACAGCTCAACAGAAGTATAGCGCATACGATCGCGAATTACTAGCCATTTACTCAGCTGTAAAGCAATTCCGCTATATTGTAGAAGGAGCTAGAGTAACGATATTCACGGATCACAAACCCCTGACTTTCGCGTTCAAGCAAAAGTTGGACAAATGTTCGCCAAGGCAATTCAGGTATTTGGATTTCATAGCACAATTTACGGTCGATATTCAACATATTGCAGGAGTGGAAAACACGGTCGCAGATGCGTTATCGAGAATAGACGAGGTGAAAACCTCACTTGATTTTAACGCACTCGCTGAAGCTCAAGCAACAGACGACGAACTGAAACAGCTAATCCAATCAAATACCAGTCTACAGCTAAAAAAGCTCAATGTTCCACCATTCCATATAAATTTATATTGCGACGTCTCGACCTCATACGCAAGACCGTACGTTACACAGAAATTTCGACGTCAAATTTTCGATTCTTTGCATGAATTGGCGCATCCTGGAGCCCGCGCAACGACCAAGCTCGTAACAGAACGCTTCGTATGGACTTCAGTGAACAAGGATTGCAAGGAGTGGACGCGAACGTGTATTCCGTGTCAACGATCCAAAATAACGCGACACACCAAGACGCCTATTGGTAATTTTACGACGCCTAATTCACGCTTCGAACATGTACACATAGACATTGTCGGCCCATTACCGATATCAGAAGGTTTCCGTTACTGTCTGACAATGATCGACCGATTTACACGTTGGCCCGAAGCTGTTCCCTTGGAAGAAATGACCGCTGAAAAAGTCGCACGTGCTTTCTACCAAACTTGGATCGCACGCTTTGGAACTCCAGCGAAAATCACGACGGACCAAGGACGCCAGTTCGAGTCGTATCTTTTCAAAGAACTTGCACGTTTGATGGGTACGACTCATCTAAGGACCAGCCCTTACCACCCCCAGGCAAACGGTATGATTGAACGGTTCCACCGTCAAATGAAAGCCGCGATTGTTTGCCACGACAATCCAAAGTGGACAGAAACTCTTCCGACAATTCTTTTGGGAATTCGCTGCGTCTTCAAAGAGGACCTCCAAGCAACCCCAGCCGAATTGCTTTACGGCAGTCAAATTCGACTTCCGGGAGAATTCTTCACGAACCACTACGAAGAAACCGATACTTCCGAATTTGTCAAGAACCTGAGACAACAAATGCGGGAGTTACGACCAAGCCCAGTTTCACGTCACGGAAGCCACGGTACCTTTATTCCAAAGGACCTCGCAACATCGTCGCACGTATTCGTTCGTCACGACGCTGTAAGAAAACCACTACAGCCTCCCTATGACGGACCGTACAAAGTACTTGAACGTGGAGATAAAATTATCAAGGTAAGAGGTAAAAGTAAAGACATAACTATTTCCACAGATAGAACGAAGCCGGCATTCCTTCTTAACGAGCCCGAGACATCAAAGGAGCTATCAGCCTCCAACGAGGCACAAAAAATGGGAACGGTAACCCGATCAGGTCGCAAGGTCCGCATCACCGACCGCTACCAACCAGGCAGAACTACGTAGTTTTAAATGTACATACTTAGGTTAAGAACTAGCGTGTAATTTGAATTATATGTATCATGACTACGTCACTGGGGGGAGGTACTGTAGCGACCCGTAATGTCGGTAGATAAAAGTACCACCATTACGGGTACCTGCAGTACCGGCAACGAGAAACAACCCCCGAACGGCAAATCAACACGGTCTCTTCCCGTTCAGTCGTGCTAGCATAAAGACGTGCGTTTAGCATCAATAAACTGTGATAACTATTTGAGTATTAATTCGTAACACATAACGCCACGCAACCCATAAACATAAGTTCACGCGTTATAATAAACAAGGTTTTTTTTACAGAACTGATATTTGTTGTTTTATTTAACAAACTAAAACTTGATTAAGATGGTGGCGAGTGTGACATCTTGAATGACATCTGCCTTAACCTAACATGTTGATGTTGACACTTTAGCGCGCATGTCATTCTGACATTATTTAATTGTGATAATTTATAATCTTAGCAACCGAATAGTGCGATCGAGTCGCCAGTGCTTGAAACAACAAAATTTCAAATCAAATGTCAAAATTTGTTTTTTTGGTAAACTTAAAATTTGGTGTCTCATTTTCTCTTAAACAAAATTACCTGTGTGCATTATACTACTACCTTCGTGCTCGAGAAATGTCAAACGCCATCGATGGCCTCACGCTGCGTACGCAGGCAACTTTTCAACCACCGAATCGAAATTGCCTAGTTTAATCATTATCGTGGTGCAATCAAGACAACAAATTCGTAACAGTTTTAAACGATGGGCAGATCTTCATTGTCGCCGTATCGCGCAAAATTCGAGCGAAACAAAACAGTGATTACGAAAATGTTCAAGTGGCAACCTTCTTCAAAACCAGCGAAGAGATCCTGCTCGGAACTGAAGAGGGGCAAGTGTTATTGCACGACTCGAGGGAAAAAGACATAATTTGTTAGTACGACTTAGTGTCGGCTCCTGTCAGATTTTTAAAATTTGAAGCGGGCGATTTACACTGCAGTAGAATGCAAAAATGGACAAAATTTTCTTTACAATGCAAGTACAACCAAACGCCAAATTTGCGGTAGTTTCGTCATCCTGCAGAGCCGTTCGCTTTCGGCGATAAACTTCCATCCAAAAAAACGATTGCTCGCAGGAGGCAGCAACGGAGGCCTGGTCGCCATTTGGGAGGCTCACGCGTGGCGCGCAAAATTTATGTCAGAATGCCATAAAGGCCCCGTTACAGATTTGGAAGTTTCAACTATTGATGAGACGTTTGAAACAGTTGGATACGATCATAAACTTGGGATCCACGACTTCAAGTGTTCAAAACCTGTGGGAACATGTTTCATGGAAAGTGAATTGTCGGCTTTAGATTTTCTGGCTGAATCCATTTACTTGGTTGTTGGTACATCTGATTGTAAATTGCTTTGCTTTCATATAAGACACATAGGCTTGCCGTTTAAATCGATAAGGGCTCATAATAGCCCCATACAAAAAGTGACCTTCCAAACACTACAAACCAAAAATACGGTTATCTCTAACTCTTGCGTCTCTTCCCGAATTCAGTCCCATCGGTTTCAGATTCTATAGCGCTCGCCAAAGCTTCATTAAACTCCTGCCAAAGTATGTTCATTTTTTTTCTAGACGTACAAATTCCTTGCTAACAGCCATGCGGATATTTAAAAATGCGGAATTGATTCTTTCGCCAAAAACTGCGGCGGTGTATATCGAAACCTCCAACAGTTTTTTGAATAACACACCCGCTTCGAAAGCACCACGTTAAAAAAACTGTTATCCTGCTACCGACGAAGCGACGATCGATTCGCATGACCCACTGCAAGAAGCACATCGTTCAAAAAACTGTCATCTTGCTGGTGACAGTACAAATTTACGATTGAGGGCAGTGATGAGTAATTCACAACAAACTGTAGAAACTGGTCGATTCATTTGTTGCTCAACCACTTCCACAATTTGATGTGTAACATTAATTTCTGTCCTCAATCTTAAATGTGTATTGTCACCAGCAGGATGACAGTTTTTTTAACGTGGGCTTTTTGCAGTAGCTCCTGCAAATCGACCGTCACTTCATCGGTACCAGGATGACAGTCTGTTGAACGTGGTGTTTTGGAACCGGGTGTGTTACTCAAAGAACTGTTGGAAGTATCGATATACACCGCCGAAGTTTTTTGGCGAGAAAATCAATTCTGAATTTTTAAATATCCGCATGGCTGTTAGCGGGGAATTTGTGCGTCTGGAGAAGAAAGTGAACATACATTGGCAGGAGTTTAATGAAACTTTGGTTAGCGCTATAGAATCTGAAACCGATAGGACTGAATTCGGGAAGAGAGACGCAAGAGTTAGAGGAAACCGTATTTTTGGTTTGAGGTGTTTGAAAGGTCAGTTTTTGTATGGGGCTATTATTAGCCCTTATCGATTTAAACGGCTAGACTATGTGTCTTCTATCAAAGGAAAGCAATTTACCATCAGTTGTACCAACAGTCAAGTAAATGGATTCAGCCAGAAAATGGGCAGTCATATGACCTGTCATATGATGAACCGGATGAATTGCAACCTGCTAAAAAGAAAAGATCTGCGTTTGCATTCAATGGAGAACGTAATAGACAATCTCGTACTCCCAAAAAGTCGAAAATTGAGCTCGGCGATGAACAGCATTGGAAGATTACTTCCAAAGCACCATTTTGTTAAAAATTGTAATCAGTTAAGACCCAATAAAAAATTGTGTATGTATGTTGCATTTCGAGTTTGTCAGCCTCATAGTCTTATACGATTCACCCTGTATATATCGAATTATTACCAGTTTTATTTTCTTCCATGACGTACAAGATTTTCGCGAGGGTTTGTTCATCCATTACTATGGCTAAAGGGCTGTCCGTAAATTACCCATTACCCATCTACCTTAACTGTTTCCGCTAATTGTCGGGAGGTGAAACTTGGATTTTCGTCAACTGTATCCAAGATGGTCTCTTGTAATTCGGGCGTATGCAGAGATTGTGATTTTCTTCTATCCGCAAGTCACTGCTACAAAGAGGCAAATGTTTTTGGATGTAGCTGCTGTAGATTTGGATAAGAGTCTTGCAGCTTCGTGGTCATTGCCATTGGCAAAACCGTAGGCAAAAATCATTTCTGCTTTTTTGCGAAAAGAAGAATTGACTTAAATAAACTTTGAAAGGCTAAGGGAGAGTCTTTAAATGTTACTCAGATTTAAAATTGTAACTTTTAATAGCTTGGAAGGGATGCATTTCCAGACGCAGGTTTATTATTACTTTTTGAATTTATTTTTGATCGCAGAATACTCTCTTATTGTTTCTCCTCTTATTTTTGTTACAACCTGTATAATTTTACATACGGTGGATATGAGGCATTTTTTTACAAAATTCCTTGTACTGTTTCTCAAATTTTGTAGAGAAAAAATTATTGCAATAACACTACGTTTTATTAAAAGTTTCATTTAAATCTGTACTAGTTATTTACGTATCATGTGCGGAAACAAATGTTTTGGTAATGAGTGCCCGATTTGCAAACACGAGTGGGCGTAGCACACGAGTGAAGTGCAAATGGGCACGAATTCCCTTATATTGTTTACGCACAAGGTGTGTATGCTATTTTTTGAACGAATTTTTACCCCAAAATAAAATAAATAAATAAATTGAACCGGAAACAACTGTCAGCTGTTAAATGTCATTCGAAATTTACAACTTTCAATTTATAATTTCTGCAGTATTCCCCAATGTATTGAATTGAAAAGTGGTGTAAGTTGCATTATACACATTAAAGAATATAAATGAAACAATAATTTGCTTGCAAACGGTCTGATTAGCGAGTGATTTTTTTGTACATTTTCACGCACGAGTGTTTCAAAGTGGATGGTTCCGTGTCTCAGTTGCGTGCGCATTTCGCTTGTTTGGAAGCAGGGAGTGCAAAAATATAATTTTCTCCACTGATTTAGTAGTTTTCCTTACTTTTGGCGTCAGCAGTAGGTACAGTTGTATGTGATTTGCATGAACTTTTTTAATTTCATGTGATTCGTAATTTAGTATCAGAATTTGCCATGAACCTTGTCAAATGTTTAATTTGATTGCAAGATTGAATCAATATAATGACTTACATTTAACAAATCAAAACAAATTTTACCAACCACAATAAAAAGCGATTCCCGTTTTGAATTCTGTTAAACATGTTTTTACAGCTCAAACGCAATATTTAGACATTTCTAAATCTCTGACGAAATTTGTGGTCACGATATCAAACTGTACTCATCTTCTTCAACTGAATATTTACCACTTCTATTAAATTGCATAGACTTATTTAATATTGGTAACAATAAAACGAGTATAAAAAGTGGAAATATAATTTATCAGTTTGTCAAAGATTCTCGTTTAAGAATTAACTACGATCGGACTATTTAATCCTTTAGAACAAGGTTGTTTTAGAAGGATGTGGAAGAGGACGGGAATATGCACGAACAGAGATAATTTTATAGCCTTGTAGAGTTTTATCCAATTTTTCGGTTGATTGATTCCATGCAAACAGCGCATAATTGGAATCCTACAAATGGGGTACCACTCTCTTGTAAACTTTCTTATGTTTGATTTGGCGTTTCATAAGAAGTCTTGTTTGTCTTGGAAAGTCATAAACACGGGTCAAACTTCCAATGCAATATACAGCAATTCTAAAAATTAGAAAATAGAAATCACCTTAATCAATGTATCCTTATTTTTTATTTCTTAGAAATATGTTATTTAACAAAGTAATGTTATAATTTTTTTTTTAGTGCAACTGTTGCCCAAGAATACAACATGTTCTGGGTCGGAGTCGAATCTGACCCTATCGAAATATCCAAACGTTCAATCGACGACCCTCTTCCTCCACCTCGAGCTCCGAGCACTACAACACCTCCTAATTTCACCCCTGAAAGGAACCGCGAAACCGCCATCGAGTTCGACGGATTCTACGACGGCTGCAACGTCCGCAAGACTTGCTTCGGATCGCCGTCCGGCTGCGTGGACTCCAAAAATTGCAAGGCTGCAACCGCTATCTCCGTGATTGGCGACCGATTCGAATTCGAACTGAAAGCCGAAGTTGCGGCCGCGTGGGTGGGCGTCGGATTATCCGGTGATGATAAAATGGGCGACGATTCTGTGATTGAGTGCGTGAAGGATGGAAACAATGTAAGATCTTACACGTCCTGGACTACTCCACGTCCCAATTTGGGAGTGAACCGTTTGCCTAATTCGCAGTTAGGGATTGAACTGTTAAATGGTAGCATAGTGGATGGTGAAATTTACTGCAAAGTGAGACGTGACGCGAAAACCACGATAAACGGCCAAGTGTTCGATTTGGTGAATGACAAGTATTACCTCGTGGTAGCTGCTGGTTCGAAAGTTGAAGGTTAGTAACGAGTTCTATTATTTTTTTTCTTGCAATTTAATAAGTAAAGTATCATTAGAACAGTCCTAGTTGATTTGTAATGAAAACCTTAAAGTAAAATTAAAGTTATAAGTTGTAATACCAGAAATTGGAACGTCAAGAGCTTCAACGCTATTTATCGGATTCTCATTATTTTTATATTTGACCGTCCCACTACTAGTTAATTATACTTTTAAGGTAGGTACGCAATGTTAAACATAATTGCTATTTGTTTATCTTATTCCAAGTAATTGGTTTTGATGTAAAATAAATAGGACAACAAAATAGACTCATTTAGGTTTTACCGTTATTGTTTAAGTTGTTTTTAAGAATTAATAAAAACATAATGGAGTAAATAAAAATAGATTGCTAAGTACTGAAAAAACGGATTTAATAAACTGAATAGCAATAATGGAATATATTTTAACGATTATTACAGTGTGGAACTGTCTAATGGAATAAATTCAGTATCTCAATTATTGTGCATATTTATAAAAAATGCTATGGTTTAAAAATTTATTACGAAAATTAACAATAAAGGAAAACTTAATCAGTTTAACGAAATTCGCTACAACACACTAAAAAATCAAGAACTACTAGCGTTTCGTTCCTGATGTTGAGAAGGCAAGCAAAAACAATTGAAGTGTTCATAAAATTACATAAAAACTTATCAACATTTTTCGTTAGTTGACAGTGTTAGTTTTGTTTAAAATGTCGATTGATGTATTTTTAATTGTTATTCTTTTCATTATCATCTGAGTTAATCTTTCTAGTTTATTGCTTATTCACAGTTATTTTAATAAGTTTACCATTTTCCTATTTTTTATGGAGTCGAAGGCTTGTTAGAAGTCTACAAATAATATATTTATTTCCAATTGGTATTCATGAGCTTTTTCTGTAATTTGTTTGGGAATTTGTAGGGAATTCATATTAGTATTGACCTGTTACGTATCTTGTCTTGTTCGCTAGTCTCGTTTGTATTAATGATGTTACAATTTTGTATGCAATATTTAGTAACGCTAACCATGTAGTGTTCTTGCATATTTGTTCATTTCCCTTATTGTGTAGTACTATCATCTGTTCAGATTCTCATTTTAACGATTACTAATATTATTTAGGGAAATCTTTTTGGAAACATGGACACAGTTAATTAAGTATTGGGGTGGTTCCTTGGTACAGTGTTTTTTAATTTCAGAAACAGGTAGAAGACTAAAAAAATATTTTTCTACTTTGAGTTCGTACTGAGATTATTACGATACGCGTTTGCGTATCGTACTAGACAGGAAGCGTGCGGTAAAAAGAACACTAAAAACAGTGCAATTTATTTTTTTAATTTTGGCAACTTGTCTCTGTGATAACCTAACATTACTGTCAACACTAAATTAACAGTGTCAATTTTCAAATTCGCCGTATTTTTTTTTTCGTAAATATGGCGTGATTTTGTGGGTAGCAAATTACCAATTGTATTTTCTGCAAAAAAATCGTATTTCTGGGGGCGTACATTCTAAAACATCTTCAGCGAAGTTGATTTTCAGAATTTATTGAAATAATGACATTTTAAATTCATTTCCTTCCATAGCCGCCTTTAATGTATTTGCCGCATGCCGCGAAATTCCCTAGATTTTGAAATTTCATGTTTTTGCTTAAAAAATGTGGCAAAGTAGAAAAAATAGTGTATGATACCTCGTTTATAAGGCATTTTGTCGCACTTTCTCTTTTAGGGACACTCCTCGCTTCGCTCGTCGTGCCCTAAACCCGTGCGTGCGAGAAAATGCTTCTTATTAAACTCCTATCATAATATACTATATCTTTTTACGTTATGTTGATAGTAATGTCATTTTACATCAGTTTAAGGTTATATTAGTTATATAGCTTTGAAATTACAAAATATAGCACAAAACGGTTCTGTCGACGGAAGTAATATGACTATTTGCAAATTGTGTAGGTTATGGTATTAAGTACTGATTACTACAACCATAAAGTAAACAAAATATTTTTTCATAAAAACACACTATATCAACTTTTAAATAGTTATCTACTTCGGTCAGGCTGTCTTCAACTCTCTGACGGTTTGTCATAAACAGAACTCATTGTAATATGCATGAGACCCTAATGCATAAAATTAACTGGGGCAAGTGAATATTCGTAATTACTTAGTTCACTTTAAAATAGGAAACAATGCTATCCTAGGGTAATAAATTTGTTCTTAATTTGGACATTAACTAATCCGAATATTTGAAGTTTGTCTCAAAGTACACTCGTCCCAGTTGAACTTAGGTACCTGAATTTTTTTAAATTTTTGAATTGCAAACAGTGCAAATGGATGGTATTTATGGTATTTTTATTTTTCAACTGAAACGAGTCAAACTAATTAAAAGATATAAAATAAATAAAATTAAGTAAATTAAAGTAATCAAAGTAGGTCAACACAACGTTTCAAAATTATAGAGAGGAAAACTTAAATAAGTTTTGGTACACTGGAAGCTGCCAACCGCAGATTTGATTAATGACAAACCGATAAAGAGTTATTGAATGAAAAATACTCACAACTCGACACCTCAACGATATAACAGTTTTGCTACAATTGTGGATGGAAATGAAATTTGTTCCCGGCGATTCGTCCCCGACGATTTGCTCCAGCAATTCATTTCTGGGCAATTCCCGCATATCTGGGAATGTATTTACAAAGTATTATGTATTAGAATATTGTAAACCAAAAAATTCTCCTACATCATAATTATTTCTGAACGCATTTTTTAGGCTTTTTAGAATGATGTGTATTGAGTTCACTTTAATGATATTTTAAAAACCAGGTGAAGTTGACATTTGCATTTGTAACTAACAGTAAGTAATAAATAATTTTTATGCACATTTCGATACATGAAACTACTCTTGATAAATATTTGCAAATATAACTTGGCAAGTACAAATTTGTTTGGGACAAATTATCACGGGACGAATTTCCCGGGACCAATCGTCAGAAATGAATCACCGAAGACGAATTGACCGTAAACCATATGAAAGTTTTGATCAACCAAACAATCTGAATATATAACTTGTACTTTTAGCTTTTCTATCAAATTCTTATAATGCGGAATTAAAAATTTCAATACAAATTAAAAATATGTGTTATACGTTGCAATTACAATAAATTATTACTTACAAAATTCCCATCACTTTCTCTTCTGCAGCTTCCAATATCTGAGTTTTAAAATTCTTTCTTCATTTTACAGCCACCAAAGTCTCGTTCCACGACCTTTCCTACCTACCTAGCGGAGAAAGCAAAAGCCTCTCTGACGTTTCAGCAGTAGTAGCCGCCTCCAAAATCCTCTTAAGACTGCACGGTGCCTTCATGCTCGCCGCATGGCTAGGCACCGCCTCCGTCGGAATGTTCTTAGCCCGCTACTACAGACAAACATGGGTCGGCAGCACGATGTGCGGAAAAGATCTCTGGTTTGCTGTAAGTACCATCACTGACTAAATTTCACGCCTTAACCCAATATTTAGTGGCACAGATTCTTCATGATCATCACCTGGGCCTTAACGGTGGTCGGCTTCATTTTAATTTTCGTCGAACTGAAAGCGTGGACGTCCGATACAAGCAACCCTCATGCAGTACTAGGAGTCATTACGACCTTCCTATGTTGTATGCAACCTATCGGGGCGTACTTTAGACCTCACCCAGGCACCCCGAAAAGGCCGATTTTCAACTGGTGCCATTGGTTAGCCGGAAATGTTGCTCACATTTTAGCCAGTAAGTCCAATATTAATTCTCATTTCGCAAGTTAATATTTTTCTTGCAGTTATTACGATATTCTTCGCGGCCAAATTGAACAAGGCCGAATTACCCGATTGGTTTGATTGGATTTTGGTCGGATATGTTGCGTTCCACGTTATCATGCATTTGTTGCTTTCGGTAAAATTTATTCTTTTTTTATAGTTGGATGTTAATTAAATGTAATTGTAGGTAATGAGCTGCGTCGCGGATGGTAGTGACAGTCGAAGAATTACTTCGATTCCTATGAAGAATTTAGGAAGTCCCAGAGGTGCCCCGCCACATCAAGAACAAAGAGATAAACCGGTTCGTAGATTTTTAATTTTTTCTAATAAAAGTTGTTATTTATAAAATTAAGTTTGGAACCAAAGGAATGTGTGCAGTAGTAATTTTAAGCGTAGGCGGATATGTATCAATGATGTTGAAAGGTGAAAGATTGGGTGCGAAGGTCGGGTCGCGTGAGACACGACAAAAATAAGAAATGTTGGCATATTTAAATTCAGATTCTACTTTGTGATTTTGCAATTTCTGTTTGGAATATAAAGTTGAGATTGAGGAAGTCAGTGGAAAAGTGGTGGAAGTAAGATTTCCCGAAAAAACTGATTACTGGAAAGATTGCTGGAATTCTATACAGTAATGCCCCGGTTTACGCGATTAATGCGTGTCAAAAAAACTGTATCATGCGCCTGTTAGGTAATTGATTTAAAAAAAGCTTTATAGCGAATCAACGTAAACCGTAACCGTAAATCTATGTAAATAAAAATTCCAAAAAGATAGCGCAAGATTAATAAGAACATTAATAAGAAACGATGGATCCAAAATAGTGCCAGAAGTAACAACGGAAGAAGTAATAAGGGCGCCAAAAGATACGAAACGAAACAAAGCGCCAGGAGAAGATGGTATTACTACAGACATGATACTTAAAGAAGAACAGAAAATCAAAATCGTAAAAAGTAATATAAACAGCTACTTAAAACAAGGAAAAATACCAAAACGGTGTAACAAATCCAAAACCATATTATTATGGCAGAAAAATACGACAATCGAAATCTGGAAAATTACAAATCCAACAGTTTGCTATCAAATTTATTCATAATCATGATAAAAGTTATGACTATAAAATTAACAAAGAAACTGAATGAATATCAGCCATATGAACAGGCAAGATTCAGATAGGGATGCTCAACTTCTTATCACCTAACTGTGGGAATTCTGATAGAAAAAAAAAATTTCCTGCACACTTACAAAGTAATTGTAGACTACGAAAATGTGTTTGACAGGATAGACAAGGTAGCAGTAATGTAAGTCCTAGAATATTGTACAACCTAATAAACCTAATAAAAGAATCCATGAATGAGGCTACAGCAATATGCTATCTAAACGTAAAAGAACAAGTCAGCCCTGTTAAATTCCACCTTGGTATTAGAAGACATATTTAAAAAATAAATGAATGCTGCCTTAGGGCCGGTTGTCTAAAGCAAGTCTGAATCGTATTTGAACTCTAGTTGAACCATAGTTGAACCCTACAAATGCCAGACAAATGTCAAATGTATTCGCGTGTATCCAGTATGAAACGACAAAATATACAAATAGTGCAAGCTTTCCTATTGCCAACATTCAATTTTAAAAGCAAAGCGTGGTTCAGCTGAGCTCAAAGTTTGACCGCATTTGTATAATGAGTGACGTAACTAAATCGCAGTGCAGCTAGAACTGGAGTTCACCTAAACTACAATTGAACTTGCATTTGTACAACCGGCTCTTAGTAATCTGCGATATGCAGACGACATAGTTTTGATAGTAAATGATCAATAGAAATTACAATTAATGTTTCAACAATTACCTGCCGGTAGAGCCTGGAAAAGTGGAACTAAAAATTAATACCAATAATACAAAGGTAATGTACGAAAAAGAGACAATAGAAAACTTTAGAATTTGAGTTCTAATTATGTATGAAGAAGAAACTACATCAGCAATAGAAGGCAAAGAACTGGAAAGAGTGATAGAATATATTTATCTGGGTCAAAAGATCTTAATGAATTGAGAAATCCATAAAGAGGAAATAAAAAGAAGAAGAAAACTAGATTGAAAAGCGTTCTGCAAACTGAAGTATATACTGAAAAATCAACATATCAAACTGCATCTCAGAGCAAAAGTTTTTGAATCATGTATTCTATCAATTCTAACATGTGGAGCACAAACTTGGACAATTACAAAGAAGAATATAAATCTATTCAGAGTTACGCAACACATCATGGAAAGACTAATGCTTGGAATAATACTCAAAGATCAGAAAATAAACATATATGTATTAGGCTAAAGGTAACAGACGTTGTACTTATATGGTAAAGGAAAATCTTAACATGGAGACCGTACAAATTCAAGAAACCCAGAGGAAAACCACCAATGAAGTGGATAGAAGTAATTGGAGAAAGAAGAAGAAGAAGAAAGAAAGATTGGTCAAGGAATAACTCACACGACACCATTAGTTTAGAGGGAAGTATTGAAAATTGCGGTGAGGTGGAGGAGGATATTTGTTCGTCATCATTATCCATAATTAAATGAATGAAATTCATTACACGCTATCTAGTAAAAATAACTGAATAGAGCACATGCACAGAATAAACGAAGACAGCATCCTAAGGATCTTGTGCAACATAAGCCATAAGGAAGTAGAAGAGCAAAACAACCGGCGAAAGGGTATAGCAATTAATGAAAGAGACCGAAACAAACCACATTGGTTTAGCCTTTGTCAATAACGTTAATCATTATCATCAGCATGATCATCTGCATGTATTAGACTTAAAGTCTGCTATTATTACTTGTCTACATACTTACAAAGCTTCTAAAAAAAATTGATTCAAGTACCGGATGTTCAAAAAGTCGTAACGTTCTGGGATACTAAAACGTATATCTGTTCTTTCCTTATAATTTAATTAAATTTGACTTAATTATGGTAAAATAAAGACATCTTTTACAGTCCATACTGGCCTAGGACGTCTTGACTTTTTGAACACCCGATTGTTAAAATTTCATTCAAAAGCGATAACACCACAAAATAGATATATAAATTAATACTCCAAATTATTCCATAATTCATTATCATTAAAAGTGGTTTTAATTTTCGTGCACGGAAGCAATGAATCAATCTACAATGATAAATACCAAAGGAAGAGATAAATCACAGCGGATGTTGTCAAACGCGGTTAATTGCAATTTACACACAATTTCCTTGCGCCATACAAAAATTTAGAATATCATAAAACCCTAAAGATAACATAAATTTTTGCACCAAAAATTTCTTCTATTGTCTTGTTTTGTGTTCCATTACATTTATTAGTTAAAAGCTTAAACTGAATTTATTTCCAGATGAGCACTGCAAGGAAAATCCTCTTGGCCATTTATGCCTTGATAGTTCTAGCATTCGTGATTGCTTTGATCGTAATCGAAGCGTTAGCTCCGATCGAAGAGTTTTGGAATTCTCTAAAGAACACAGTTTAAAATCCGAATTAGACTTACTACAGTTGTGTTTTTGTTTTCTCTTTTATATAGTGCAACCAGTATTATTTGTTTCTTCGTGTTACCATGTACTTGTTTTTATGTAAAGTTGCCTATATTGTACGTCATTCGAGACTGATATTAAGGAAAATTTACTTATTCTACAGACTGTCCCAGGATCGATGGGAAAGAATTTTTTATATAAAGATGCAAAATAAAAGAATTGCTCGTTTTCTTATATGTATTGCAAAAAAAGTTTTATTTATTTCCTTTTAATTTTTAAGTACAATATGAAATTAAAATTATAATTTTAAGTGTCACCGATTTAATGTATGTTGTAATTACCACCATAATTTGAAAAGCAATAAAAATGCAGCGAATAATTAAATTAGAATTTCTTTTTACATTTTAATTAATAAATATCGTTTCAATCTTTCCTAACCAATTATTCAAATATTTCAAAAAATTACACAAAGAAATACAATTCTGGCAAATTCAAAACTTCTTAAAAATCGAAATAAACGTTGTACTTAAGGCCAAAACTTGTATGACTAAGTTTTGTTTGAATTTGCAATGTGACAAAAAAATTACTGTATTTCTCGCTTATCCAATTTCAGAACCTTCCAGAATAGTTACTGATGAATTACAAGTTTTCGAAAATTAGGCTTAATTTGAAGACAAGCAATTTTTTTCAATAAAAATATTTTTGATAGGATAAGAAATGAACCAGAAATTAAAAAAAAAACTGGGACAATCTGTGTACAATATATTTTAAACATTTTTTTAATAATTTAATTCGTTTGTACCGATTTTTGTAAATAGGATAAGTTTAAATAAAACGTCTTTAACACCAGGTTAGTAGTAGTGCTTTAATTCTTCCCCAGATGCCTCCGTCCGCACCCTTTAACCCTTCACCCTCGTTAAGCCTCGAAAGCGGAGAGGGCGCAAGGACTCTCTTCGATCCGTGTCAGATTGAGAGTATTGAACGCGATAGTATTTCACCGCCATAGTCAATTATTTGCTCTTATACACAGCGTGGCAATGGTTGTCTAACGAAACAGTGTCCACTCCACGAATCGCTCTCAGGCCCCAGTCAATTATTAGCGTAAGCGGTGGCATAAATTCATTAAATCCGGCATGCAACAGTTGATTAAAACATGAATAATAAAGTGTAATTATGGTGGATATCAAGTGTAGCGTTTTATCGCGCCCCGGGGTGCTATGCTTTTAAGTCGGACGCGATGGGAGCCCTAGGAGTCCTCGCGGCCGTCCCGGCGCTGCTCGTCCTCGCCGCCTGCAACGAGACCGAAAGGGAGCTGTTCGAGGCCGCTTTTCAAGGTTTGTATTTTTTCTGTTTCCACGGAAACCGAATCAACCATCGATTTCAGGTCGTTGTGGTCACGGCAGCCCCTGCGAGCAGCTCTGCTACGAGCTCCACGATGGCATGTACGAATGCGATTGTAAGCCCGGCTTCGAGTTGCGGGATGACGGGTACAGCTGTCACGGTAAGGCCGAACCCCGATTAGGGATCATTGTTAATCGGGGTTTTCCCGCAGAAACCAATTCGAGCCAGATCCTGGCCGCGCTTGAGAGAAACGGCGAGGACGTGCTGTATCAGAAGGATGCGGTCGTCGAGGTTGAACTGATCAGTTTTAATTACTCGGAGGAGCTGAACGTGACGACGCAGGGGCCGAGTTTGGAGCAGAAGCTGACGGAGACGTCGGATCTGCCCCAGGCGACGCTGCCTCTGGTCGTCGAGAGGTCCTGCAATTTGGATTGCGGACCTGGGGGTGGGTGCGCTATCGGTGCTTCGAGTGGCGCGCCGTTTTGTCTTTGCCCGCTTGGAATGGGAGGCGAGAGATGTCAGAATGGTAACAGCTTTTTTTCTACAATTGCAAAAACTGTAGGTTCCCTTCTCATAATAAGAAAGAAGTGGGTAGACAAAGTTTGGATGAAACCGACTTCCTAAAAGTTTTTTACTTTTCTGCTTTCAATTTGTTTTTTAATTGTATGTTTGGTTCTCTTTTTATTTTCGCTATTTGTCTAGAAATTTAAAAAAAAACAGTTTATAAATAGATAATAAATCACGTGACAACAGATCAAGTTTTAAAATTGCAAATTAATATCGGTTTCATGGCTACTAAACGATACTAACCAATTTGTCATTTTATTTAGGACGTCCCAGATTGTATCTCGTCAATTTCACAAATTAACTGAAATTCAGCAAATCGATTTAAAGAACGCAAAAAAGTTATAGGCAAAGTTTAATTGGTTTCGTGAAAAGTCAGTGGAATGTATGTCGCACACGCAACCTACTTAATGACACTTAATTTTCTTGAAAATGGTTGGTTGTACTATTGTAAAATCGGGTTACTCTTTTTTGCGTTTTTAAACACACTTTACACGTAATCAGATTTGCTCGGAAACCGCAATAAAGAGAAAAGGAAAAATATTCGTCGTTAAGTTTTTGTCTTATCGTTACTAGCCTTCCAGCAATTAAAAGCTAATTTCCCAAAAAGCGGTTTTATAGCTTTGTCGGTTTTTTAAATTAATTGACTAAATGTTTTCTACTTTTCTTCTGATTTTAAAGGCGAAGAGAAAACGATTACTTTATAAGAAACTATTACTCATTTTTAGAATTTCTCCAATAAATGAATACATACGGAGCTTATTGACGTCTATAAAATGAATAATAGTAACCGGGAATTGCATATTATCGCTTCTGAGTTGGAATAAAAAGTTATTTCGTGACTCACATATTCCACAGTATACGATTATTTTATGCCAATAATCACCGATATTGAAGGTTATTGTACTTTTTCCCAAGACACCTGTTTTAATAAAAACCGATCGGGAAAATAATCGAGACTATACAGGGTTATTTATGAGTGATAATGAGAGCAGCACGTTCCAAACGCAAACAACAATAGACTGGCAATCAGACCTTACCTTGCGTTCCTGAAAATTACGGCGCAAACTGAAATGACGAAAATCGAAATGTAATTTGCCATAAGAAACCATTCAAATGCGGAGGTAGGTATAGCTCAGCAGCGGGGCGAGGCTAGACAACTCCGTTCAGGGGTGTATTACAATATATTATATTTGTATAGAAACCATTTATAATAAATTTAAGTGAAAGCTCTAACGGCGAAAGTGATATTGATGACAATTAGTTTTATGTATAAGTTGCATTTAAAGCATTTAATTGTTTAAATGTGAAAGTTTCCCTAATACCACCCTGTGTAGCTTTACATAATGGGGCATTTACACATTGCAAGTAGCAATGCAAGTAACTTGTATGCAGATATGCGCTTGCGCAGGTACTGAATCAAGTTGTCTATACGATGCCAGTACCTCAATTTTGTTAACTGCCCAAGTAACTTGGCTTCCTTGTATTTTAATTGTGTGTTAAGGGCGCGTTGTAAGCTACTTAAAACGTCAAGTCATAAACGCACTAAATGTATTGCTGAGCTATACCCAATAGATTCTATTACTTTTATAAAACAAAATGAAAAAAAAATAAAGTAAATTCTTATTGACGTTTCAGATGCTGGCGTAAAAGACAGATTTTAACAATTTTTAACAATAAATAAAGTATTGATCTCTCAATTGAAAATGCGAAATTTGTCTAAATTGCTTTACAACGCAATTGTGGAAACGTCACAAACGGAAACGACTCACAACAGTCTGAAAGTACTATCAACGAATAGACACATATACTATTCGACTTCCATACATTTTTCATATATATATTCTTAAGTACTATGTTATTCTATGTCCTTGCGGGATTAAATTGTGCTTTTATTACCATTTTCCGTAAACTAAAGGGACATCTTTAATCTCAAGGGATAAACTATTTTATGGGTTTTGAAAACTTAAATTTTGTTTTAATAAGTTGCATTAGTTGCATCCGTTATCTACTTCATACTTTAATGACGTAATTTTATCAAAAGCAGTTTTTCTATTAAAAATATGAATTGGGAAAGCGTGTAATTATTGCCCTCGCAAGATCAGGCAATAAACTTTCACCCTCGGGATTAAGTAACTAACTGTTGTCCCTCATTATACATGGTGTTTTAGGAGGAATAAGAAACCTTGATTTGTTAATCTTTTCTGAAGAGCTTAGTGCGAATATTACACCCAGTTTGTGCAAAAGTTTTTAAGCAATTTAGTTTTGAATGTTCAAGAGCGTGGCTTGATAGTAGTTTGTAGAATTTCAAATACCATCCAAACAATTCTTTTGATGAAAAAAATCTATAGTTTTTTTTGTGATAAAAGTTCTTTTACTGCTTTCATCGTTTAGGAGACATGATGTTTTGTAAAACTTGATGCAATGTCGACAGCCTAATTTGACTTTAAAAATTTCTATTCAAAATAAAATACTCTTTCAGGCTGAACAATATTTTTTGCACACTTCAGTCCAGTTTTGAGGATATTTGAAATTTTTTCAAGCCACGTTCTTGACCATTTAAAATGTAAGTAATATTTACACCAGGCAATTCAGGATAGACCGACCTTTATTCTTTAAGCGGTTTCGTGTTACTCCTGAAACGTCCTGTATAACTATTATTATTATTTATATTTATGAATTGAAAATTCTATCCACATATTTTTTTCTACCCGAAAACCATTCTTTGTAAAGGAGAGCAGCGGCAGAAGCAACCTTTTTACATTCAGCATATATCAAAATTATTATTGATTCATAATTAGTTAAAATGTACAGTTTAAATTAACACAATACATAGATATAATAAATTGCCTATAGTTTGTTTGTATTTGGAACTTGCAGAATTATGAATTCAATCACCTGATGAATGACATTTAATGTTTAGCGTTGCTCATCACAGATATTTAGGGCCACCCGGTATAATAACAATTTATCGAGGATCTTGCTGTGACTCTTTCAGACCCTATGCACCAACCGATTTTGTTCATTAACGAACCTTTGCGATTGTGGATCTTCGTGTTCAATCTACTGTGGAAAGTTTTATTCCTTCAAACGTTATCGTTTAAATTACCGTTTCTCAACCTTTTTATCGACTGACCCAAAATATTTCTTCGTAATAGCGGCCGAAAACTTTATAATAATACCTTTGGTAGTAGCTATCAATTCGGGAGTCCTTAATAAATCATCTTCGTTGTTTGATCGTACGGTTGGATTGGGTTTGTCCACTTCTTCTTTGTGCTCGAATTGTATCCATTCTTTCTATCCTTCCCTACCTCTGGGTAATCTTTGCCTTGTTCTTTCTACTTTCATCTAGTTACAGATGGTTTTTTGCTTTCAATCTTCTCTATCATAGGCACTACATTCAGTTTCACGTGATCTAAGTAGGTTGGCTGGTCTAAATGCACAAATTCACATTACAACTTAAGACTTCCCAATAAATTGTCTTTAACACTGGTAAATTATCGATACGTAAAGTTTACGCAATACTTGTATACAATAAGCGGCGACTTTAGTTGATTTTTGAGTCGTATTAAGTTATCGATAAGTAGCTGATAACGCGCTATAAACCAGTGCCTATCAAACAGGGCACTAGCCGCGAATAAAATGTATTTCGCGTCAGCTCTGGCGGGTTAAATGCGGCGTTTAGAATTTTTGCTATCACTGTTTCGGATGTATAATATATAAATAAATAAATGCAAAATCAGCAGAAACTCACAGCTCTTATCTGTAAACCGCAATATAATCAATATTGACTACAGCCGAATATTGCTTGACACTAACCTATTAACTCCAATAACGATATCATTCTAGGGTTAAATAATTTAAACGGTAACTAATTCCAGATCAGAGCATAGAGTCGCCAAGATTCACAGGTTCCAGCTGGCTTGCCTTCGGCGCGCTCCGTAGCGCATACAAACACGTACAAGTCATTCTAGAACTCCGTCCAGAAGCTTACGATGGCATCTTTTTCTTGACCGGCGAGAGAGATGACATGACCGGAGACTTCATGGCCCTATTACTTCACCAGGGCTTCGTGGAATTCCGGTATTCACCAACTTTCTCACCCAGCTGTACAAATTGCAATTTTAAAATTACAGTTTCGATTGCGGTTCCGGTTTAGGAGTAGTCCGATCCGAAGAAACCGTCCTTTTGAACCAGTGGAACCATGTAACTCTCTACCGCCACCGCTGGGACGCCTGGTTGCAGTTAAACGGCGGCAAACACATACAGGGCCGTTCCAAAGGCCTATTCTCGAGAATAACGTTTCGCGAACCCCTTTTCATCGGTGGCGCCGGCAACACAACCGGACTTTCGGAAAAGCTGCCCGTGGTTACGGGGCTAAAAGGATGTATACGGAATTTGGAAATTAACGACCATACCTATAAGTTTGCGTTAGAGCCGTCAGGGGAGTCCCTTAAGGGTTACGGAGTTGGTAAGTACCTTTTGATAATTGTTATTTATGGTGTCTCGATCGGTGTAAAATTGTGCTTTATTTTGTTTATTCGTTTTTAAGGGCATGGGATAAAATTTCTGCAGAAATAGGAATGCAATGTTTTCTAAGTTACGTCCTACGGTCACGTTTTCAAATTTGAAAAGAAAGTCGATATCTTGCACGACGAGGGCACGCTTATTAATTAAAATGTCAAGATTTCGCCTGATCTCGCGTGACTTTTACGTCTTGACTTTTTAACATTTTGTTTTAAAATTTAAATAGGCTTTTAGTCTTTTTTTGAATTTTTTTAATTATTTAATTTTTTTGTGAATTGGTACCAAAATTTTTAAATTCAGGGTAAAGTGCCAATTTCATTTCTCAATTTAAGATTCACAGCGGTGTAGGTATGACATGCGGACTCCCAAGTTCTTTTAGACAGCAAAGTAGAGTCGGTTCGGTCAATGGCAAAATATACAAGGTGTAAACGAAATAAGTACATTAATTTTTACCAGTAGTAGAACTCGTCGAGATAAACCCTTTTTTTATGTACCATTTTTTCGAAATCGCATTTTTTAAAATCATTTTTCCCCCCCACAAATTGACGAGCCTTCTATGAAATGCTCCAACAAAGAAAAATAATGACTTTTTATTATTGAAAATTAATTTGTCACTTCTGTCAAGTGAAATTTGAAAAAATGTCTAGATTTACCAATAACGAATTTACTGATATTGTGTTAACCTATGGTGAGAGCCAAGGGAATGCAGCCTTAGCTCGAAGAATTTACATGGACCGATTTCCGAACCGTCGTCTTCGGAATGTTCGCATATTTGTAGATGTGGTGCAGCATTTTCGAGATCACGGATCTTTTCAGCCTGCAGCTTACGATCGTGGTCGGCAGCGTCCATCTCAAGTTGCAAACATTGAGGAGCCTATTCTGGACAGTGTCGAGGTTCAACCTGGGCTCAGAACAAGAAGGCTAGCACTGCCACATGGAGTATCGCATGCTACAATTTGGAAAATACTAAAAGAACAGCAATTGTATCCTTATCATGTTCGAAAAGTGCTCGTTGAATAGGACAAAGCAGTCCTGTACCCTGGCCTGCCCGAACGCCGGACTTGTACCCTTGCGACTTCTTTTTGTGGGGGTACATGAAGGATTTAGTATACTCTATATCAATTGATACCATCGAAATGTTGCAAGAATGGGTGGAACTTGGTGCTGCAATGATTCGCAACAACAGAGCCATGTTACAAAGGGTAGAAGAATCACTTCGTCGGCGTCTTCAAGCATGTGTACAAAACAACGGTGGACACTTTGAACAATTTTTATGATCGTTTTCCTTTATTTTCGTTAGCTCAATTCTCGCGTCAATGTTTAAAAATAAATTTGAAATAAAACTTTTTTTTGGTGTTTATTGGTTTATTGTTTAAAATCGACAATAATAGTCGCAACTAATGGTAACCGTTTCATAAGGTAATCTTGTTGATTAGGTAACTTTGCTTCCAGTGGCGTGTAAGAAAATTGTGTAAGATTTTAAAATAATTTTAACTCAGAAACAAAAACGTTTTCAAAACAAAGTTATTAGGAAAAGTTGTTGGTCTTGAAGAGTTTTATTACCAGTTAAAATTAATGTACTTATTTCGTTTACACCTTGTATAATTGAGTATTAATTTCGTTACTGCTTTCTCGTCACCAAATAAAATTATTCTTAATTTTTTGAATTTCTAAAATGACACGATTCTAAACATGAATTTTCATATGGTATTATTTTTGTTGAATTTGATCAGTTATTTAGCTGGAGTTAGGGCGTTGTTTGATATACTTTTCCTCTGATTATTTATAGGTTTGATTAATGTAGCTATAGTAAATTGTTTATTAATTTTTTATTTTATTTTATTTTTTTTTATTATTCCTTAATTGCGTGAAATATGCATTAATTAAATCAGCGATAGAGGAGATCTACTCTTCAGGTATCAATTTGTTGCATTACTTTGTCGCTCACTGATCTTCGAGTAAAAATAACATATTTTCGCCAGAACCACCGAATTTGCGTGAAATATACATTTAATTAATTAAAGCAAAAAATTCACAACTTTTCAGGTAAATACCGCTGTTGTTCAGGGCAACCCTTATGTACTTGCAATATTGAGAGCAACTATTATCCATTGCAGAAATTTCTTGTTGGATTACGTACCTGCAATAACTCCCACGTTATAAAATTAGTTCGGGCGGGTAAAGGTTAAAGTTTGATGTATCCTTGTGCATCGATTTTAGCTATAATTTTTAATTTCTGACCAGTCAACCAATAAAAATGAATTTAATTGTAAAAATTATTATTTAGGTTGCCTTGAAAATGCTGAACTTAGACGCACAATGGTCATTGTACACTGAAAGGAAATATCCGAACTCAAACAAAATTCTTCTACCTGCCTTTCTCCGAGCTAGTAGCCATTACCGTATCTAAGCAGTGTCTCTGCAGACTACCTATAGTTGGATTCAACCATTTACGAAACACCTTGTATAAGTATACATATACAAGGCTACTTCTTCTTGCAAGTATCTTGCTTGGTTTCCTTGCCGTTGGCAACTGCTATGGGAAAGCGTATCTATCTTCTGCGGTGTGGAAGAGTTGTTCTGCACTTGGGTATGCCAGTTCGTTTACAAATGTTCAGAAGCTATGGTTGTTGTTTTCTTCCATCCCCTTTTTGGCCTTTGATTTTAACTTTGAGAATCGTTTATAGTAGTCGCTACTTCTCACCTATCAGTACATGCCCCAGATAGAATATTTTTCTGCTATTAATGATAGTTGTTGGACCTCTGCAAAACTTGTGAATTGGTCACATGTTGTGCCTATCCTACTCTATTAAAAGTCACGTGCGACGCTCCAATTCGGCATTTAATTTGGCAGTCAGGGTCAAGATCTTCTTTAATAATAGTGAGTAAGTGAGTGAAATACCTCAGACCTGATAATATCTGTTGACTGTGTTGTATTATCTTAATTTGTTATTTCAAATCTGTTGTTCTTATATCTTGTATATTATTGACCCAAATGCTTTTTAGTTCTTCTTCTTCCAGAATCAATTGGTTTTGGTCATTGTGTAGAATCATATATTTATTCCCGCTAGATGTTCAGCATACTTCTTTCATCTTATATTAAACATATCAAGTTTCAAGCGTAAATCTTCTTGTTCTTCACATTGCTTCTTCGCCTATTGTTCGTTGACAATCTTAGTTTCTCTCTTTATTATTTTTCTTAGGTTGTGATACTCAGCTTTGCAATTTTCTATTTGTTCTCACTCTTGCATATGGTCGACTATGTGATCAGGCATTCACTGTTTTTTGTGGTCGTTTTTCCCCCTTAGTGCTTAGTACATTCACCAACAATAACTTCCTTTAAGCTGTTCCGTAATGTATTATATCGGTTTCGCCCAGTTTAGTAATATCAATACGTTTTGGCATTGACTTCTCCTTATGACATTTTAGTTTAATCTCTATTTTGGCAACCAAGGGGTTATAGTTGGATTCTATGTCCACTCACACGTTTGCTATCAAGATATATTTTTTTTGTTCCTCGTTCGTTCTGAATTATTTTGTGCATTATATGGTGGTGTCCAGGTGGTATATAATCTGCCTTTTGTGAGTTTAAACCATAATGTTAGTGACAATGTTTGCATTTTAGCAGAATTCGCAAAGTTTATCATTTCTGTCATTGTTGTCACCTAATCCAAAATCGCACACAATATCTGCTCGTCGAAATCTCCAAATAGAGTAGGTTTTTTTTTTTTTAATGGTTTTAACACAATGATGAACAGTTTATAGGTATTTTTATGTTATTGTCGAATTTTTTATCAGCTGTTGGGAAATAGACTTGTATGATATTGGTATACAATTCTTGACATATTTTGCGAATGGAGATGCAATTAAGATGCCAACTCCGTTCGGGTGGTAGTGATCATATGCGAAGTAATAAAGCATCGCGTCTAATTTTTAATTATTTTTCGAAAAAACATATCAGTAGAACATAATATTGAATATTTCTATTACAGAGGAGTGCACTGCAGATCGTTGCAGCCACGTTCCTTGTCAACACGGCGGAAAATGTCTCACCAGCAAAGACACCGCCGTCTGCCTCTGTCCACTCGGCTTCTCAGGAGACCTCTGCGAAACCCGCGTCGATCTGGAAGTACCATCCTTCAACGGTTCCAGCTATTTGCGATACAGTGGACTTGGCGACGACGCTCTAACGTGGCTCGATTTAGAAGTCACCCTAAAACCGACCTCCTCCAATGGCTTAGTCCTTTACAACGGCCAAAGCGGCGACGGTTCCGGCGACTACATGATTTTGTACCTCACCGAGGGGCGCATACAGTTTTCCTACAATTTAGGAACGGGCACGGCGACCGCAACCAGCCGCAAAAAAGTCTCTTTAGGAGAATGGCACCACGTTAAAGTGTCCAGAACAGGACGGTTGGCAATTTTAGAAGTCGACGACCAACCACCATTGGAAGTTTTATCACCGGGAGCATTTACTCAGCTTTCTCTCCCGCAGAATCTTTATTTGGGAGGAATTCCGAACTTCAATATGATTTCGAGGAAAATTCGGACGCGTTCGGCGTTTGTTGGATGTATCCAAAAGATCTTGATTAACGGCCGCAGGGTACCGATTATAGCCGAAGCGCTGGGAGGTGTCAACGTGGACAACTGCCCGCATCCTTGCGTGGCGAAACCTTGCGGTGAAGATGGCGATTGTATCCCGGAAATGGATTATTTCGCTTGCAAGTGCAAGCCTGGGTATGTCGATCAGCTGTGCAGTCGTGGGCCGCCTTCATTCCGGGGAAGGGACAGTTATATCCACTTTAATGATTCGGAGACGTTGCAAGCTTTGAGTTATGATCCGCTGGATATCAACGTGCGTTTTAAGGCATCTTCGAGGGAAGGATTGGTGTTTTGGTTGAACTCGCATGCGGGTAATTTTATTTCGTTGGGGTTGGAGAGGGGCGCTCTCGTTTTCAGATTTATGGTCAATTCAGAAGAAACTGTAATCGTTCACAACTCGTCCATTATTCACGACAATCTCTGGCACCGAGTCAAAGCCGTCAGGTAAGTTTGAAACAATCTTTAAAGTTTAACTCTCTTTTTATGTCTCATTAAGTTGTTACTTGGAAAGTCCCATTATTTATTTGTCGGTTGTTTATGATTTACTCGGAACAATTTATTTTTTCTTGTAATATGATTTACAAAATAAATTGCAGCACTAATTTGTTTGTTAGATCAAAATTGATAAATTGTTGAAAATAATAGATTCGGTTAATGCTCCTAACGGTTTATACTTTATTAAATATTTATTAATAAGTTGGCAACGGTATAATAGTTTAAGAAGGTTATTCTGAATACAGAATCCAGAAAATAAAATAATAAAACCAGCAAGTCTGAAATAATGATAAATTGACGATAACAATTGAAGCACATCTGCATAAATCAGCAGAAGAATTTGCGGGAGACATTAATATATGTAAAGTAATAAATTCCTGCAACTAAGTCCCTTCAGCAGGATATAAAAGGTCGATAAATGAGTTTTTCATGAACTGAACGAAAATGCAATCTTTGTTTTAAAAAATTCTCTTTAAATGACTACTTTAGTTGTCAACTTTTTACCAGCATTCTGATAAGATAACTTCTTGTTGCGTTCAGAACTGCACAAAATGAAAATATCTATTAAGAGAGCAAAAAAACTTTAGAAAGGTGGGAGGAAAGGTGAAGAGTTATGCATTTAGCAGATTACTAATACTGGGGAATAATACGGTTTTATGATACAAATTTCATTTAACAGCTATTGGTAATTAATACGTAATCTCTAAACATAATTTTAACAAAAAACGAAAAAGTCGGCATTATGTTGTATTCAGGTAGTTAAAGTCGATGAATTAATTTCTTATATCGAGTGATCCAGATTGAATATATGGTTGATCACTTTGCTGTGTGTGTATTGTTATCAATAATGTATACCAACACACACGAGAATAAGTTGTTTCTCAAAATTACCATTGTCATTATAGCAGCAGTCAATGGGTAAAGGATCAATGAGAAAGCACAATAAAGCTCCTACGCAATTCATGCAATCAATTTAGTTTCTCATACCTTCTAAAAGATTAAAGGCAAACAATATTAGCTATATTAGCCAATGAGTAATAATTGCACGTGCAAGTAATTGCCTATTATGTCCTCCTTGTCTGCTATTAATAAATTGTTGACAAAATAATTCCGTCAAATTATTTCCTTGACATGCCATTATCTTTAAAACAATGTTAGTGACAAATGCAAATTCCCCCACTTACTGCGGAGTAATATTTACGTTGCAGTTTACCCCTTTTGTTTTCATTACGTAGCAGTGCTTGTAATTTGACATTTACATAGTATGCCTACTGTTTTAACAGACAGTTTACTTAGACGGTAGCAGAAAAATAAATTTTTTGCACTCCCTGCTTCCAAACAAGCGAAATGCGCACGCAGCTGATACACGGAAACATCCACTTTGAAACACTCGTGCATGAAAACGTGCCAAAAATCACTCGCTAATCAGACCGTTTGCAAGCAAATTATTGTTTCATTTATATTCTTTAATGTGTACAATGCAATTTACACCACTTTTCAATTCAATACATTGGGGAATACTGCAGAAATTATAAATTGAAAGTTGTAAATTTCGAATGACATTTAACAGCTGACAGTTGTTTCCGGTTCAATTTATTTATTTATTTTATTTTGGGGTAAAAATTCGTGCAAAAATAACTATTACATATCTCGTTAAAAAGTTGGAACGGGTTTATGACATTTATTACTTTTAGGTGCAAATCGATCGTTTCGCACAGGAAAGCAATAAATTTTAGTTAAAAACTGAAAAGAAACCACTTTACACTTTTTCACTGTGGCATTTTTGGCTTCGAACTTAAAAATAGTCTTTATATTGATTTGAAGGAGGTTTTACTGAAACTTAACATTAATTATTAGCTTAATTTTTTCTTTTGTGGAAGTCGCATTGGAAATCAATAAGGAATGAAACACGACACAATGTACATCAAGTTTCAGTTTCTAAACTCGACAGTTCTAAAAATAGCTTTTCCTCCCTTAAATAGAAATGCTAGTAAAATTAACATTGGAATTTAAAATAGGGCATAAAAACATAAATACAAAATAAAGTATTTACAAAATCGCAATGTTTGGTGGTCGGCACTTTAAATGATACAACACGAGCTCAAATATTATTTTTTTTGTTTTCGATTTTGCCCGACTATGAACCACGTGAAATAACTTCTCATGATTACTTTTCTCCTTTCTTTTTTCTCTTCCAGTACTCTTCCATTTTGTCTCCATGTTGTTTTTTTTTTCTATCTTCCGTCCATTTTTTGCTCCAGTCTTCTTTTTTTGCATTTTGTTGAAAACCTTTAAATCATCTGATTTTCCTTTCAAGTTCTTCTCTTCTCTACACCTCTTCTCCATTATTAACGTCTCGGCTAATGTGGGCTACTCTAGAGAATGCGTATTCTACATTAGGAACATAATGTATGGTTAGGAATAGGCCGGTTAAGATTTGTACAATTAAGCAAAGTCCTAGAAGGGACCCAAAGTTTCATCATGTGGAAATATTTGATGGGGTCGGGAGTTCGTTGAGGGAATTGTTAATAATTTTCAATAGGGGCGATTTGAATATAATTGATTTTTTCATTAGAATTTTCTTCGTAAAGACCCATAATTTACGTTAGTAATTTTTACGATAGCAATTAAAGTTACTAGTAAGTAAATAATTATTAAATAGAAAATTCTCCTGCTTGGTAAGTTTAGGTATTTATTTAAAGATAAGATTATAAGTGCTTTTCTTTCTATTAATGAAAGATCATTATTTATTGACAGGTAATTTGAGAGAAACTGGTCTGTAGCTAATGTGTATAAATTTAGTATAATTTAGTGTAATTTTTTCCATGTTTTTTTCTGATCTCCTTGATCCACGTCATCTGTATCTTAGGGCTTCTGTCGAAGTAATTGAATATTCTCTTCGTCCGTTTTTCTTCATTCATGGTTTTAATGTGTAATGTGTGTCTGTTATTTTTTCTGTTCTTGTGTAGATCTCTTGGTTGCTTCCCAGTTTCCATTTTCCATCTTCATATTAAGGTCTCAGGATTTTTTTTCCTTTATTTTTTTTCTACCTCGTCTAACTGTCTGGCCGTGTTTAGTGCAAGGCATTTTAAAGCATAGAGACCCTCTGCCTTACTAACTGTATTGTAGTGTCTTTGTTTTGCATTTTAAAGATATGGAATTCTTATTATATATGCTTTTCGTCAACTAGAATGCCAGTTTCATTTTCTTTGCTCATGCTAGGACCGCTTCTTTGTCAAGTGCGATTGGTTGAATTCATTCTCTCAGGTATTTGAACTTGTTAACTCCTATCATTTTCCCATACTTTATCGTGATCTGCTTTGATCCATCCTTTCTATTAGCCATGTATTCTGTCTTTTCGTATTATATTTGTAGTTCAGATTTTTCTGCTGTCTCTTTCAGTATACATATTTATTTGTCTTCTTGTGTTTTCCATGTTTTGCGCTAGTATTTCTTGATCATCTGCAAAGGCCAGACACTCAATTTCCAGGTTATCCTTCTTTCTTCCTATTTTTATTTTAGGAATTCCTTCATACTCCATTCTTTTCCTACACTCAGTCATTACCTTCTTCAGCACACAATTATCTATACATTTTTTGTTTATTCCATGGAGTGATGTATGACCACAAACTGGTGGTAATAGTTTTTTTCTTTTTTTTCACGCATTAAGTGCGGAAATCGGAGTATTACTGTAATACTTCGACTTACGGGAATTTTTGTAGTCCTTTGAAATGTCTACTTGTAGGAAATTGGCTAGCTAATTTGGTAAAATTAATTTGAACCCAATTACCAGATCCCATTTGAGGCATAAAATTAACCCCATTATTACCATCTGCAATAACAACTTACTATGTTCCCCAGAAACGGCGGTTCCGGCTCCCTGGTCATCGACAACGGTAGGGCCGTTACGACCCAATCAGTTTTAATGACGAAACCGCGAAGAACCCACACCGGCCTCTACATAGGCGGCTTGCCGCAAACGAGCGGCGAAGAGATCGGAGTCAGAGGTTGCATAGCCGATTTCGTTCTCAACACCGACTACAATCTGCAGCTGACGAGCCACTCACAGTTCGGCCACAACGTTGGCGAATGCGAAGTATGAGGACTCGATCTGATGTAAAATCAAAATAAAACCAAAGAACGTTCTAACACATAAGACTGAGTCCTTTAGTGCAGCTGTGCGCGAACACCGGTTGCCAATTCGCCGCGAACAGGGTTCGAAATTTTAAGTTGCGGAGGTCACATTGGCTGCCGGTGAGTGTGTGTTTATGTTTAGAGTCACTTGTAGATAGTAACGCGGATTGATTTTGGCTTTCGTAAGTTATCCTTTTGCGGGAGTCAGGATTGCGCAACTTCCTTGCAATGCACAAGTACCTTATACTATTTACTCATATCATGTACGTAGCCTACTTTTCGCGATGCGCAATTCTGTTTCTTACTATACAAATAAGTATTTATTATCATTGCAATAAAAAAGTATATGATGCAAAAAATTCACCAAAAAAATCAATAAGACGAGGTACTAAAACGATCCACTGCAAACACTTCGTAATGTCCTATACAACAATTTATTATTAAGATCATTATTTGTACAGGTAGTATGAATTGTGTGGTACATAGTAAATTGTTTTTAACTTAATAAAGTGTCTTTTGTATCAAGCTTACCTTCAATTACCTTTAGATATGCCATCTTCCTTCTCCAACTTGATAGTACAAAGTGGAATAAATGAATATAGGCCAAGTGAGCTAACAAATTTCCGGCCGTCTCTAAATCACAATAGACAGTTTAAAAAACATCATTTTGCCAATTCTCAATTATTAATTTAAGTTGGTCAAATTAGCAAATTCTAAATTTTTTTAGCTCTGTATACAGGGCGTATACAAATTGGCAAAAGAGCTGCTCGTAACGATATTCTTCTAAAAATAGTTTGTCGATAATCTTAATACTAAAATGTTGTACTATGCCTATGTTCTCACGGACCTTTTGAAAAAAACGTACATTTGACAACACTGTAGCCTTCTATTGACTGAAGGGATACCTGGGTACCCAACTACTTTTTCATGGCTTTAAGCCGTTCTTATCTTTGTAGTTGTTTTTTTGATAGATGTAGTTTTTACAGAACGGTTTTATTATGTTTAGCTAGACTTTGTCTATTTTAGATGAGTAAGATAATGATGACTTTATTCCAACTGATGATGAAGCAGATGAAGCCGATGAAGCAGATGGTGATGCATCTGATGTAGAGCCAGACGGTGAAATCGAGTTTGAAAATGTTTGTGATTCGGATGCAGAAAATATTGATGAGGAAAATTCTGATGTTACCCAGTGGCAAAAATGCATCTTTGATGGTAGAAATTCCAGAGCTGTAGACCAGAAGTAGCATTCAATATGTTTGTTCGAGTCTTCTAACTCTTATATTTTTTGGATGTTTTGACCATTCAGTGTTATATTTAGCTACATACGTAGGTAAATCTTTCGTGGCAACATCAATTTCATAATCACTTTTATTTAAATTATCATCAGAAATTTCATTATTCTCGTCTTCATCAACTGACACTAGATCGCTTTCCTCGTCGCTGGCTTCTTCTTGAAGAAAATCGTTGAATTCTGGATCATCTTCATACTGGCCTCAACATCTCATCTTTGGTAAGGTTCTTTGAATTACGTATTTACAGTAGGGATTTTTTCATTGTATAAATCTAAATTGTAAGTGAAATGATAAAATTTATGTTTGACTATTTATTTTAGTTGCTAAACTATGAGTTATTGATACTATTTTACTTAATTTTGCCACCATCGTCTAAACATATTACAAACTTTGACCACCAATAACTTCATAACCAAAAAACTAGATTTTTTTGTGTACCTAGTTTTCAAGAATGATTTGCATGATATAAATATTGTGGGTCATTTATAGAAGTAACAAATAAAATGATCTTAAAATGTAAATAGCTAATGATGACAGTAACCGGAAATTCAAATTGGAATTCAAATGAAATTGGAATGGATATGTTTATCTCTGGGTAATCACAAACACGAAACAATAGGTATCAGAAACCTATTTCTTGTTATAATACAATTCAATTTTGAAAGGAGGTAAAATTACATAGTCACACGTATAGGCAACACACAACTAGCAAATATTCATTTTCTGACCACTAGATGGCGCACTTAACCAAATTAAATTAAAATTTAAAAATCAGACTATTTTTATCAATAACCATTTTTACTCTAAAAATATTTAAATTCTCAATCATACACCAAATTATAAAATCTATTCTAATAAAATATACAAATAAATTTAACACGCACGCACCTCCATTTCGTTTCCTTTCAACTGGAAGTTTAATTTCCGGCTCTTATCTTCCAACAAAGATAAGACGAACTTCAAATCTAACCAACAGGCTACAAGCCTAACAAATGTACATTTACAAACCGACGCCAAAATGTGTGAAACTTATATTCAAGCGCATTGATAACAGATGCTGCGTTTAAAATCTGTCGGGAATTTTTCACTTTTGAACATTGGCTGCTCCAATCAAAATCCCTCTATTCTGCCCTCTATTCCCCTCGATTCATTCTAGTTGGTCTCAAACTGTTGTTAAGGATGTTTATGTTAGGTTACATTTGATATAAATTTTAATAAAGCGGAAATGATTCCTTTTATTGTATAACAGTTATAAAATTAGAACACGGTTAAAAATAAAATATAAGTCAATAAGTGTGAAATTTTAACAATTTATCCAGAAAAATGATTAAGCCGTTCAGATCGGTGAGTACCTCAGCTTAAGTCTTGTAAAGGCCTAACTTGGAGCTTTTCTGAAAGCTGCTTACAAGTGTCCCACTGATCCTGAACGTATCGAACCCCTCCGGCTTCGTCTACAGCTTTCATGTGTATTCGTTCAGGATCACCCGCTGTCAGCACCGGCTTTTCAGGATCAACCTGCAAATCACAAACTTGCATACCATGTAAAACTATTTTCAGCACTTACGGGTTCCATGCTGCGTATGTAACCCATTAATTCGCTGAGTCTGCCTTCAAAACCTGGAGCAAAACAGTCAGGATCGATTGCCACAAAGCATTGCCCCAGATCTGCTGTACGTGACTGATCGCCCCATTTCCTGACATGCGGCCCAAACGCAGAACCTGGTGACAATCAGCACTGTAAGTACGCTTACACAAATCATAATCCTACCGCTTAATAGCCCTGAGAAGATTTCCACTAGGAATGCTAGGCCGTAGCCTTTGTAGCCCGAGTTTACTTCGGGACCTCCTAGAGGCATCAGGCGACCTGATTTATAAGCGACATCTGCGTCTGTTACAATGTTACCATTTGTATCCTGAGCCCAGCCTGCTGGGATTGGCAGATGCTTTCTTCGTTGCATTTCGATCTGAAATGTTAAAAATTTTAAATCTATTAGAGATGAGACTTTCAATTACCTTTCCAACGGCTACCGCAGTCGTAGCCATGTCCAGCACAAAACTGTCGCCGTCCTTTGCGGGAGCACCAAGAGAAAGAGGATTAGTGCCTAAGGCAGCCTAAAATTGTTTCCATTAATTGAAATAACGAAGAGGGTTTCAATATTCAGATTAGAAAAAATAAAAGTTTGAAAATATTGTTTGTTCAATTGAGACAGTTGTGAAATTTTCCAAAATTTCTAATTCAAATTTACAAAAAAATATATAACGGGTGTTCAAAAAGTCTTTACTATCGTGACGGCTATAGGTTGTAAAACAAATGTCTGTAGCCTCTGCATAAATTTGCTTTAATTAAATTTATTAGATTAACAAATGTAGATTCGGATCATTCAAAAAACATTATTAGGTATTTATTTGTATACTATTTTTTTACCCCCAAAAACACCAATTTTCAGTTATTAATAAACTATTAATAATGTTAATAAACGGTTTTTATCATCTGGCGTCGCGACGCTCAATTATATCATTTTCATGGATTTTTGAGCATTTCTGTTCATAAAATCTTTTATTTAGGATTTTTTAATATAACAATTTCAAAATCTTATCAGCTTTTTATTGAAATTCGTCTTTATTTCGATTAGAAATACTGTGATGTTAGTCAGAAATGTTATTTACAACTTTCAAGTCATAACCAATAAGTCAGGAAAGTTGTAAAACTACAATGTTTTTTCTAGAAACAAAATGTCCCGGAGATTCATGGTAGTAACGACGCGTTCAGTATCAGGGACGTATTTAGGTTTTTAAATTTCAGCTTTACAAAAAATCACTGAGACACTAGCTAGTGTTCGCTTTAACCTGGTTCACAGCAACCTGGAAAACCTGGAAATGGTAGGGAATTTAGAAGTAAGTCAAAATGTCGGGAAAAAATCAGAGAAATTATCTATTTTATCAAAAAATCAGGGAATTTATTTTATGTGCCTCGAAAAAAGTTTAAGATTCGATAGAAATAAATTTCTTTGCTCTCTTTATCATTATTTGTAGGTATTTGTTACTGGAATTATTTTCGGGTGTTTTCTTCTTATCTGAGCATTATCCGACTACATAGAAATAGAAAAATCTCTCAGCGGATTTTATGTTATGTTAATTCTTACAATATACAGTGTGTCCATTGATGGGGTTGCGCACTCTTGTTAACTTTCTTATCTGCCATTTAACGACAAAATATCATTCTTGACAAATGGTTCTATTTATTTTGGAAAATCATAAATAGTTGTAGAAATTAGAAAGTACGATATCGGCCTTACGCAAAGTACCCTTATTTTTCATTTGGGGCCGTTCATTTATTACATAAGACATTTTTTAATTACTTTTAGATTCCCTCCCTCTCATAATAAGAAAAAATAATAAAATGTTTAATCCCTCCCACCCCCCTCTAATCTTACGTAAGATTAAAATATTTCGACACCTATAATAATGTTAGGTGAAATTAATAAAATTTAATATTTAGAAAAGGAATTTTTATTTAAACAATAATATTTTGTAATGTTTTATTCTTTAATTATGAATCGTCATATAATTGAAGTACTACCTATGTATAATATACGTTTCATTTTTGAATGGCTTCTCAGTTTATTCATTCCCAGGTACCCTGTAGCAATTTAAACAGTTTACCCCCATCCGATTTTTTTAAAAGGCCATAGAATACCACTTTAAAAAAAATGAGATCAATTTTGTGGGTGACCATTCACGTTGGAGGACCCTGTGCAACTTAAAGATTTATTTTTAGTTCATTTAAGTGGCAAATCGCCACAATTAAATCCTCTCTTAATTTTATTTGCCTGTTTGTAATGCTAATGAAGACAAATTAGTACCTGTGAAAACATTGTGTTTGTCGCTTAAATTAGATCTTCCAATTATCTTTAAATATTCACGTATAAACGACTACCGACGATAATTTTAAACAGTCGATTTCGAAACAAAGTCTTAATTAAAAGGATATTTTTAACAACCGCCAATTACAATCAAATATAAAGTACGATGAAATTCGAGGGTATTCTACTGTAATTTTATGAAACCGAATTTTAATGGACGACAAAACGACCAAAACAATATTAAATGTTGTCCAACTTGCTCGAATTTTTTTTAAATTGTTTTTTAAAAGTACTTGTTTATAACCAGTTTTGTAAAATAAAAGTACACTTGTTATGTACTGGTTCACTTGTAGTTATATTTTCTTTTTAGTCGTAATTCGCGATTGCAAACATTTTTGTTGCTAAAATTTGTTCGAAATCGTTGAGATAACATATCTAAAGTCAACATTAACAAGCACCTGTTTTGGAAAAGCAAATATTTTCTCAAAAAATTAAAAACGACGTTTCATAAAATTACTTTTAAATATTTTTAATGATAAATGAGTTTACAGATGCAAACTGTACGATTTTTAAAAGTTACAGCGATGCATTTTTTCAAGACATATTCAACCGTAGCATATAACTTGGCGCATTTGACTTGGTTTGTTTATCTATAGTTGGTCAAAACTGTCACGGAGAGAGCGCGATCTTACTTACCCCTTTGCTTCTGGTCGGACACAAAAACGGTGACGTGTTCGTGAAACTCATTCCCAACATCCCCTGATCGATGGCCTGCATTGTGTACATCCCTGCGATCCCGTAATGATTCGAACCTTCAAGAAATAATTACAGTATTTAATGGAATCGAAATTACCATTCTGAAACCTTTAGTGCATACCCATCCGATTCCAACCCCTTTAGCTTTCTGGATTGCAAGGTTCATACAAAAATTACCAATAACCGCCCCCAATCCATTCTGGCCGTCGACCCAAGCGGTAGCCAGTGTTTCTTTCAAGATTTTTGGGACCGCTTTCGGATCGCACATGTCTGACTGTATGTCTCTGACGTACATATCTAAAAATTGAATTGGGAATTAATCGTTTTTGTTTTTGTTAAAACTTTTTACCTAAGCGGTTCATTCCGTGGCTGTAGTGACCTCTGTAATCGGCTGCGGCCAACAGGGCAGCTTGGGCTTCGGCATGTTTTTTTGGGGTTCCAACGGCCATTAGGCAATCGGTTATGAATCTCTTGGTCTCCTCCAGAGGGATTAGTGGAGTATCTGCAAATAGAATGAAATTAAGAACTTTTACAAATTATTTAATTTGAATTTAATTGTAAAATATTAGTTTGATGCAGATGAAATAAGTTTCTGTAATCTCGGTAGACACGAAATGAGCCATAGCGGTAAGAGTTTACAGTAAGATTTAGATGACACTTGAAAAACTTAACGTTACTATTATTAAACTTAACAGAACTAATTTTTTATACTTTGTCGAAAGCGACCCTTTTATTAAAAATACCTAGATACTAAAACTGACATTTGTAAATGGCGTTAAAGAATTTAAGTTAAGTGTTGTTTATGTTATGTGCTACGTGTTTTGCAAAAAGTGACGTAGCGGCGTGATCAGCACGTGCAATTTGGAACTTAAATTTCTATTGGTTACTACAAACATGGGGCGTTACTCGCATGGATGGAGAGAAGTGGAGAGTGCGTGTTCAGCACGTGATCACTATATATGGCCATGAAATAAAGTATAGTTCAAATTATTGTCGGTAAAGGATCTCGAGTGTTTTCGTGGTGCACTATACCACGTTTCACCAAAGTACGATAATTGCACGTGTTTTTTTGAACGGCTGATATTAAAAACCGCACTTACACTGCTCAGTTGATTACCACAAAACGAAACGGGGCGGAACTGTGCTGACAGTTTGTGTGTATTTAGTGTAAACGGGAGTTGCTGCCAAGATGATCACTGAAGATGAAATTTAAAACAACCAATAGAAATTCAAATCTTTATCGATCACGCGTTAAAACACGTTAAAAACCAGAGATTAGGTCACAGATGAATCGGACCTTGTTTTGGAAATTAATGTATTGTTGAAGAGTATTATTATATTTAATTTTCTTGATTCTGATTGGTATTTGTTTATTAATTATTTAAGAGTCTGTACCTTGAACAATTTGTTACGGAACTCAAATTGACACGCATGAGTTACAAAAATAATGTTCAGTTCGATATGAGTAGTAAATTTAACCCTCCAGTAGAGTCGTGGGTCACATAGATTGCCCAGCCTTCTTACTGTAGTGCTATTTTTGTTTGGCGTGTAACACATTCAAAATCTTTTCAGTAACTTCCTCAAAAAGGTTGTTCTGTGCGATTATTTGATCAAGCAATTATTTTGTATCTACCGGACTGGATTGCGTATGTAATCCACGCGCCCAACAGCGTTCTTTTATTTAGTCATTAATCAAATAAATATAATGAACACCCTATAATAACAGGGATACGAACGGAATCAGTTTGCGTGATCGTAGTTTCAACTATCGAGGAAAGTGTTTATACATTCAGCGGAAAATTAAATTTTCATAAGAATATATAATTTATAGAGTTGAAACACTTTTCAAATGAAATGCAACGTGACATGGTGCCTGTGTCGCCAACTTTGAATTTTCAAAAATGAATTTATTGTAAACAAATAGGATTTTCAATATGATTCAACCCCATTGTTAGGTTAAAAAACAGTAATAAACAAGCATTTTGTTATATAAATAATAAATACCAAAAATGGGCTGCCTATGTGACCCGTGCGCCTAACCCCGTGACAAAGTAATACACGCCCATTGTAGGGTTCAATTTAAGTATGGTAAGTGTGACGAACGTTGAACATAATCATTAGTGTGTTGTGTACCATAGTGTGTAATACTGGTATATTATAGGGACTGAAGTTAGTCATTAAATTAATTAATCATTAAAGGTGGACTTTGTAAATAAAGCATGAAGCAGATAACTAATATAACTAACGCAATTTATTTTAAAAATCTATTCAAATTAAATAAAATAGGTTTCATTTAATGGGATTTAATTTATTATATCACTGTAGTTGAGGATTAAATTTATGTAATCCCTTGGGATGAAATGTGCCACTTCAGCCTTCGAATAACGAGAATAAAATCACAATTTAAACCCGGGAAGGCATAAAATTATTATTATTAATAGAACACTGTTTTCATTCATTGTAAGAAAATTACAAATGTCCTTTTATATGCTAATTTTTTCAAGTCAAGAAAGAAAGGTAAAGAAATGTAACGAAATGTGAAATTCTGTTTGTGTGAAACTTTTTTTTGGTGTTTCAAAAATATCGATTTGAATGCGGCATACACCCTTGAATAATTCATAAATCTGCTGTGCCGTAATAGTAATTTACGTTATAAGTTCGGTAAACTCATTTTTACAGTAACGGGTCGAAATGTTTACAGGAATTTTGAGATCAGTTACAGTAAAAGTTTACCGGACGCAATGCGTTTTATTTCATACTGATGATTTCTGATTTCTGGGTGAATCGTTAAAAATGGGGTTGGACAGTAGCTTCTTTTTCACAATGTTATACAAGTGAAATTATTTACAGAAGAAAATGTTCGTTTATTAGCCCATAGCGACAAATTATGGACCGGGTTACAGCTACAGTTAGAAAATATTCAGGACGCAGTAAAAATTTATAAATAGCTGTTATAAAGATGATAAGATTTCAGATAAGACATGAAACTAATAAAAAATTAAAAATCACTTGTTAGCAAAATTTTCGTACCAATCATTCTGGCACGAATGCCATAGGCCCTCGATCCCAGCTTTAGGAAACCGCATTTAGAAAGACGATACAAATCAGACAAGTAAGGAAAATGCGATAAAATAAAATTTTATCAAATGACCCCTTTCCGTTCATGGAAACTGTCGCTTGGTAAATCGTATATGACCTGTAATGCTATCCACTATTTCCTTTTTCATTTTTCTGGACAGTTACTGGCACAAGGCTGAAGATATGCATAGAACCCTAAAAATTTCAGTGTGGATAAAACATTGGTATACTTATAGGTCCTGACAGACCTTTGGACCGTGAGATGCGCGAGAGAAAGCTGTAGAAAAAGTCAGGTATTAGGAAAATACCGATGTGTCTGCGTTAAACTCCACGAGATCTGGAACGAGCTATAATTTTATCAAGCGTGAATTCACCGGAAAAAAATAATAGATAAGGCTTGGCAACGGAAAAAGAAAATAATGTCTATTGTAACTTTAGAATTTACAAAACAGTATTGTGATAACAATAGTGATGGCAGGTCTAAAGTATTTTATTTTTCCGTTGCCGAGGCTTACCTACGGTTTTGTTGAACTCATGGTACTACTGAATTCCCAAAATACGCATATCTCATTAATTGACCAAATTCCCAGTTTATATCTTTCTCTCAAGCATTTTCTCCTTATAGTCCGTTTTTAAACTAGGAAGGGCATTAGAAGGCTGAGAAGTAGATTTTTAAAAATTTATGTTGGTAGTTAGTAATGCACTGTTATTGGCATTTTACATGTGACAGTTAAACATTATATTGGTCATGTCACTTCAAAATTAGAAAATGTCTGTGGAAGGAATCATTATGACCATTTCGGAAGAAATTTTCAATGATAAAAGCTTTGTCTTCAGTATTAAATATTTAAGTGAATCTGTCATAATTATTATAGATTATGGTATTAAGCACTCATTACTGCCAACATAAATTAAATAAAACAAGACTTTCATAGCCTTCTAACGTTCGTCCTGGTTTAAAAAATGGATTATAGGAAGTTAAAACAGCATTGTGCCAAAGATGACTAGGTAGTAACGACTGCTTACAGTCATAAACCATTACTTTTACTCTTAAGATTCTAATATAAGGGCATTTTAGACTACTTACAGCTTTTACAATTTTTTTCGTACTTTGGTTACTTTTGTCTCAATCATACTGATTCTGGGAGATATTATTTTTATGAAAAATTAGTTTTTCTCTCTCGAAAACTAACGTCGACAATTAACATTTAAAACTGGAAATTTCTAGCCTTGTACCAGAGTCATACGTGCACCAAATTTCAAATAAATTACTTTCAATTAAAGTTCAATTTTCGGGATTCCCACAAGTGATGGGACATCCTGTACTTGCAAAACTCGGATATTTTACGTGCACTATCCCAATTAAAATTTTGCATGTGTTTAATTATCCAAAATCAACATTTTATCTGCACCAATTATTAAATATTTTCGGAAATTGGTGGTTTTTGGCGTCTCATTAAGAAGCGATGAAGATCATTTTAAATAAGCCCATTTATCCATCTAATTCCCTTTGTTTAAAATTCGTTTCGAAAATAATTAACGAGTCGTATCAGATCGAAGGATGTTTTTTGTGGATATTCTGCTTTTGATTGTTTTCTGTGGCGAATGTATAAATAAAGTCGTGATGTGATTGATCCGAGCTAGTTTTTTGCGTTTGAAGCTTCACGCTAACATGCAGCTTGACTTCTAGTTAATCACGAAAGGTTGGTTCAGTTTCAAATTACTGAACAATGAGTAACGACGGGCTTCGACGATTTTTCCTAATAAGACGGTGTCTAAAAGTGACGTATTTTATTTTTTATTATTTTTAATTAAAACGTTACAAGTTAGGTTTCCATTGTAAGAGATTTCGTAAGTAGGTTCTTTATTTCGATTGAAAAATTTAATACACACACCATTACTCAAATTTTCGTTTCCTTGTAGGGTTTATGGACAATTTAACTTGAGATTTTTTATTTACTTATTTGTGGTTAAATCAAAACTGATACGTACAGTCAATCACATAATTGGTATGTGCAATTGTAGCTGGATTACTTTAATATAATTTTTGGAAAACTGAAGCAAACCATTCAGGCTGCGTACAAAATCTTAAAATTAAACAACTGAAAAATGAAACGTAAAACATTAATATTTGTCAGTATTCTTAAAATTGATAGTAAATCCAAACTTACTTGCCATCACGGAAATTTTTCATTTAGGACTTTAATTTAAAAGAAATGACGATGACATTTGTCTAATAAGTACGACAATATGTCACAATTAACGTCTTCACAGGTATCCTTACATTTTGCCAGAACAATTTTATTTCCTAGTATTTTTTCAAGGACGGAATTCATTGCTAATTCCACCTACACTTTCTGTGAGATAATGGAATATTTTAAAAACATTTAAAATGCACTAACATAATTGGTGTGGTGTGGTGTTTGCTCTCCGTTGACTTTGAAAAACTATACTTAATTCAATGTGAAATTGTTTGTGTAAAAAAAGGTCACAATGAAATGTCAGTTATATGCAATTCATTATAAATCTAGGTATAAAAATAAATGTATCTATTTATCTAATTTAGTTAGTAGTTGGCCCGTATCGTGACCTACAAAATATGATTTGCTGAACGTTGATTGTCAAATATTTGTTGGTTATCAGAGATTAAATTCAACTCGTTTGTAAAATAGCGTGGATTTTACAAATACCTTGAAGTATTATCAACCATTCTTGCCATTATAAACAGTTTACGTTTACTTGAATCAGGCGGAAACGATTATAGCTGTTGCACTTGCTACAGCGAAGAAATTAAGTAATAAGCACGTGTGACGTTCACGTGAATTATGACAGTGAGCTTCTTATTGGGTAAGGAAAGGGGAATGAGAATTTACTAACTACAGGGACAATAATATTTCTTAGGATTGTAGTTACCAATTGATGTTGTAAACCTGATTGGAGAAGGTGTTACCCGATGTGTTACTGTAATTACTCCCTTGGTTTTGTGCGTCTAGTAAAAATGGTATGCATGACGCAACTATTATTTAATGTAGAAAATTATTTGGATTAGGAAAAAAGGACAAAGTACAATAGCAAAAATCAAGTGTTGTTTTAGTTTAGAGTCGAAATAATATTTCATGTCGAGATAAGTCAAAAATATTAAGAGGTCTTCTACCATAATTTCTAACCGAATTGGGTCAAAGAGTCCAGACAAAATTTAGGTTAAATGAATTAATATTCTTGATAAAAACTCTTAGAACTGGATATAGTGATGATTCTTTACGACAGGATTACCAAAATTCTCGGGGAACGGAATTTTCGGTAATATCGACTATCTGAAAAATTCTTAGAAGAATTTCTTGCAAATTGATTACTTATGAGAATTTCCATTTTTAAAAGTACTGCTGTGCAATCAACTTTAGACAGATTTTTTCATCAATAAGTCTATTCCGGCCACCGAAATGTAAACGATTTTTTTTTAGCAACTTGATTTTTGCTTTATATCATAGGCGCCCTAAAGAAAATCAGCCAAATGTCAATATTATTTTGTTTATGACAAATATTATTTCACGAAAGTCACTGGATAATCTATGGAATCTATGGAAAAATAGGGAAATTTGTGTCAGGTATCGTGCACGTACATAACGTAGGTACTTTATGATGAAAAAATCTGTTCAAAGTTGATTTTGAAATAGTAGATACATTTAAAAATAATTTTGTTCTTAAACCGTTCTGAAATAAATGCAAATGTAGCCAATACATTTGTTGAGGGTGCTGTTTGCTGGCAGCCAATCATAGATCTAGTTAACGCTCTGTTAGCTGACACCGCTGTTAACTTCCTTTCTGCAACTGGCCCATAGTCTTTCCAACTATTTCTAGCGGCGTACCACCGGACCCATTGGACGGTAAATTCAAAAGTTGATGGGGCATCAAAAATGAAGATTATTTTGTTTCTTCTGCTTCTTCTTCTTATCTCAGTTTCTAGCCGTCCCAAATTTTGGCAAGCATATTGGCTACCATCACCTAATTAACTGCGGCTCTAAATAATTGTGTGGTAGTCATTGAAAACCAGGTCCGAAGATTTTTGAGCCAGGAATTTGTTCTCCTTCCCACGCTTCTTCCAAACTCTTTACGTTGTATATATTTTATAATACAGTAAAAGCTCTGTTAACGGAGATCTCTCATATACGGATATCCTTCTTCAGCGGACGATTTTATTTGCACCGGTAAAAAGTTATATGATTTCCTAATTAAATGCTCTCTCTTAAGCGGACACTCACTTGACCGGACGCGGACAGGGTATTTTCGTCCCACTATGATGAAAAATCTCTTTATAACGCATAGCCGGGCAAGTGATGGTAACATTAACTTTGTTTAAGACAATATTTTAACAAACATAAACATCAAACTTTGTTACAAAAAATGCTGGATTGCTTGTTTCAAATTGGTTTCTTTCCTTAATCAAGACTACTGTGAAGAATGGTTTTGTTCGTAACTTGGTCTGTTAATTTTTTTTATAACTGCTTCCTTCTGCCCTGTACAGTATGTCGGAAAGCGGTTTCCATTTGTTCAATATTTCACCCATCTTCTCTACAAGTTCGGGTCCTTGCCAGATGGTTCAACGTGTTTAACTTTATCTTTTCCCAATTTCCTGCTACGATGACTTTTTTGGGTAACCTTTCCTCACCCATTCTTATAGTATGCCGATAAAAGCTTAAAATTATAATAACTGTTGCCCAGTATTTAATAATGCAAGAGTAGCAGAGTGACGATTCGTCATTCATTCTGGATCACACTGTATATCTTTTAAACCAGGGAATACTGTAAAAAAAACGAACCATTCAACCATTCAAATATACTTAATACGGTATGAAAATACTTGACGTTTTAAAATTTTAGCCACTGATATGCAGGCTACTAAATTTGTAAACAAGTTTAATTTTATTTTATAAACAATTTTGTACTGGGTATTTTAATCATTTGCATACTACATAGTGGAAGTTATTATTAATTAAAAACTTCCGTTGAATTGTTGTGCTGTGCATCGAATATTGAAATTTTTTAATTGGTGTGCCTGTCAATGCAAAACTAACGTAGCTGTTTGAATTGGTAGAAGATTAAAGTTTTTTAATTAGAAATTCAATTATGGAAAAAGGAGTAATTAAAATTGTCAGTTGTAGAAAACTTTTTGCCATTTTTTTGAATTCTTCTTTTTAAATTAAATAATTAACGTGAATCATCACTGCCACTGCGAAAATAAAATTTAATGAAACTGCGTCCTGTTTAATGGAACTTGTATTTCAGTCACACAAACGGCTCGGTAAGTGCTTGGTATTCAATTCATATCGCCAATCGTAAATTTATAGTAAAGTGTTCATTAATTAAATAATTCTTGGGTGAATAATGAACTAAACGCCGCTAGGTCACATCAATTCTAGTAAATAATTTGTGGATTGTAAATTTGAAGTCTGAAATTCAAATATAATTAAGTTGTAATATCAACAAAAATTGTGTAAAAACGCAAGATAAAATTCTTATTAAAAATTAACATGTTTTGATGAAACATAAGATAAGAGGGAAAAAGTTGAACGATTTCTATTTTGGAAAAACTTTTTTCCAACGAAAAAAGAGTTTGAGAACTTCCGCAAATTGTCCATTATTAACGTTAATTACATATTGCGATTTCCCATTCCACACTCGGGAGAACCCATACACATACACACTTTCATAAACAGTGCACGTATGAGGTCACTTCTACATGCGATTACAGCACCATCTGTTCATTATTAATTGCCAGCACCGCTAATTAAAATTCAACTTTTATGTGGAAATACCACAATGTAACGCGACCAGAAAAAAGACACCAAAAAAAGTCACAAAATGTCGTTTTCGTGAAACTTACCAACGTCCAACAATTTCGTAGACATTGTGCGTCTCAGGTGGAAAGACACTAAAGATTTAAATTCCTGCGAGCGACGCAGAATGGCTCTCCACGTTAAAACCTGCGGTACCATTGCAAATTATTCAAAGGCCGCTTTTTAGTCCATCGAGAAGTGAAATAGAAAAAATAAAAAATACCTTCGCGAGGACCAAAAAACGGCCCTAAAACACAAAAAAAAATCCGGAGTAAAAACCGTAGCGCCCGCTCTGTGATCACTTGTTGACTGAGGGCAGACAACGGTGATAAAACATTTCAAGTGCAAATAACGAGTATTTATTAGAAATTAACACGATTGCAGTAATTCTAGCGTTTTGAGATAAAAAATTTCATTATCTCTGTTCAGGTCAAACGGTTCATAATCCGGATGATTAAAAATGCCAACACAATTAATAAAACTCGAGTACGTAATAACCGCCTGATTGTTTAATTAATTATCATGTTTTCGCAAATTTACCATTTTTGCGGCTGTTTAGAGCACCCACGACACTCTGGGACTCTTGATAACCCAATAAAAATACCCATCCTACTATGATTCGAGGCTACGAAATAGAATTGAAGGCTATCGCGTAAGTACAAAGGCCAGAAGGCACGATCGAAACGTCACCAAGGTTTTGTTGGATGTGTATGCCTTAAGCTGATACGAACACAGTCGCAAAATGTGATCGTTTCAGTGCGTACCCGCAAAGTTCGTTCAATCGAACGATTAATTGGTGCCGTCTCGAACATGTGGAATATGAAGATCTACAAAAAAAGTACGTTTGCACTTTTATCACAGTTCCGTAATTTTTTTAATCGGGCTTTGCGGAAAACCCTCAAGCGATACTGATAAGATTAACGAGATTAGGTCGTTCTATTTTGTTATTTTGGTTTTTAGTGTTAAATACAGTAGAAAACGTTTGCGTGATGTATATGTTTAAACGTCGTAGAAAGTTATGGCTAATTGCAGTAAGTAATTGTAATTAAAGACGCTACTGCAAACGCGACGTCAATTATGTTGGAAACAGTAGAAAATAATTTCGGTTTGTTTCAGAAAATCATCATGGTTAAGCAAGGGATGTTCAAGCGGGTGCTTCTAGCTCTTCTTCTGCTGTGCTCGTTCTTGATTCTTTATCTTTACTGGTACCAGGACAATAGAAACACGCCACGCTTCAACCTCTACACCACCCACATGTAAGAATTATTATTGTTTTTACTTACATGCACGTTTTATTTATTGATTTGGCTGTTAAATGTGATAACAAGTTTTAAGTTATAACAGTAAAATTTTATAATTTTCTACAGATTACAAGTGAAAATATTGCACTGTACAATGGTGGTCACGGAAAATTCTACACGACGTTCAATTGTTGCAAGAGTGTTTATGGAGCTGTTAGTAAATAGCATATCCGTATTCTGCAGTTGATGTTGGTCGATTAGTCTTACGCAATGAGAAATCAAAACAAGCAATTTAACACATTTTCCGTGACCACCATCGTACAGTTACATTAGATTCGAGATTTTTAGTGTTTTTAATTCATTCTATAAAATTTCAAAAACCAAGAATTTACAGACAAATAACCAGAATAATAATACACAATTATTTACAATTGAGGAGTTGCATACGCAATTTTAGTTCAATAATTTTGTAAAAAATTAAGAAAGTTCTTTGGCATTAATATAATGTGCCTGCGAAATATTTGTGCGTACGCATTAGAGAAAAAATTGAATATTTTAAAATGTATGAAAAAGCATTGAACATGGTTTTCATTTCAACTCCTCAATTGATGTTGAGATTATCAACTTCCCAAAAGTAACCAACAATACACATTTCACAGATATGTATTGTGCTATTCTAATATAATTATGAATTCAAGCTGATTGCGTTCAATATTCTTAAACTATACCAGGTGATTTTTTAAAGTTCACGTCTAGGGAGCGACGACTTTTTTGTAAACAATGTGTTACTTACAACGTCTTACATAAGGTTGCACTCTTCTTGACAGTTTTAACAAAACGTTATTTGTGCTGCCTTTTGTAATCTTAAATTTCGTTTTTTATTTATTTATATATTTATTTTACTTAGCTTGACTTGTTAGTTCGTTAGTTAGTTCGTTAGGTTGACACTTTGTAAACTATACTCTTCCTCATATACAGGGTGCGGCGAGTTTTGCCTCCATCCCAAATTTTGGTCTTAAATATTATCGGAAAAATACGAAACTTATACAGCATACGTAGAGTGCATATTAGTTTTTTAAGATTGTTCATAGAAGGCCATAAAATTAAAAAAACCTCATTTGCATTAGATTTGAAACTTTTATTCTGCACGCTGTGATGTCCATTTCAACTTCTAGAACTGAAGACTTAAATCAGAATTGAAAAAATCGCAGTTTTTCACAACGAGTATCAAATATCGTTTTATTTAAAGCCTCTTGGTTCGATAGTTATAAATTATGCGGGTAATAGACTGCGAACAGCGAAACCGAGGTTTTTATGACTGACCTTCTCGCAATTGGAGCGTCTAGTGCTGGAGGAGGTAAAGGTTTCCATGATCTTAACCTTATTTTTACAATTCGAATGGTGAAATATCTTCTGGTTAACTTCAAACAATTGCATTAATCATAATTAACCGTTTTACTATCCGGTAAATCAGTATTATAAATATTTTCACCATAAATAATTTGAATAGTTATTGTACGACGATTAATAAGATGGATAGAAAATACCAATTTGGCCCTATGAAACTTGCCTGTATTTGCGATAGATTCGTTCTATGGAGCATCATAAATAACTGTTAGGAAAAGCTAACCGCTGCACTGTCTAGAAATTGTTATAAATTCGTCAAATATTCAATGTTGAAAGATTAAATTGAATTTTCTTAATGAATTAAAATATAATTTTGAATTTAAATTTAATGGCGTGGTGCGAAATCGCATAATGAACATTGTAGCCAACAATAAATAAGTATTATAAAAGTATTAACTGCTTCCATCAAGCGAAAAAAACTCGTAATGACCCTAAAAATTAATATTTAATTAAGTATGTAAAATTTGGGTACCCCCACATAATTAGCAGTTTTGATTTTCGGGTTGGAGGCACAACTCGGCACACCCTGTACAAGTCCTCCAACGTTAATAGCCACCTCCAAAATTAGGCTCAAATTGATTATTATCTTTAAATTTTGTTTATTCAATGGAGTGATGTACGACTGGTGGTATTAGTTTTTTAAATGATAAGTCACACGTCGTCAAGATGCAAAAAAGAATAATTTTTTAAAAATCTACACTAAAATTCAACTTTCAAGTCAGAAAAATAGTTTTTGTTTAAACTTTGTAAACTCTTTTTAGCCTAAAAGTCGATTAATAATAAAATCCCAATACTTTAAACAAAGATTTACGATTTTGAATAGGTAAGAGTGGTAAATTTACCCAGCCGCAAATGATAATCGAAGGATAGAATACTGTAACTTAGGGTTATCAGGTCCTAGTATTTCTTATAGATTCGGTTAAACATTCTACCTGTCCTTTGGGATTACGCTGTTTTCATATAGTTGTGTACAGTCATTTGAAGCGAACAGCAGCCAGTGTTTCAGCGACTTTTTGTAAATCTGAAATTTAAAAAAAAAACGTGTGCGGTTACTAGACTCCAAATTATTTGATAACAACATGGTGACTCATCCAAATCTGACAGTGAATTTTCTACCAGTGGCGTATCATTTTACATTCTGAAATGGGAACATCGAAAATGACAAATTGATTATATCCAATTTGCTAAAACGAAGAATAAAACAGTTTAGTTCTGAAAAATGGAAGAGTCAAGAAACAAAGAAACACACCACAGTACAAACGATAACGCAATACTAAAATGGCGATCGAAGCACGCTGCTGATAGGCGTGGCAACGTTCCTCCCCTTCAAAATGTTAGTGGACTCGGACTTGCTTGATTCCAATTTAACGTTCTGCGCCGATGAGTCACCATGTTGTTCTCATATAATTTGGACTTTACCTGGCATCTCCGGGGCATCTTATTTCTTCAAGAAGCTTTGTAATTTTACAATACACCCCTGATATGTTGATTATATCTTGAAAGGTGTAAACAACATTTTTTACTGAAATCACAGAATTTTTAATCGAAATAACAGCGAATTTCGATAAAAAGCTGATAAACAAACAAAATATAAACAAAAGATTTACGAAATGAAAGGCTAAAAGAATGCATGAATAATGACAGAAGTGAGCTCCGCGACGTCAGATAATCATAGCTTATTAATCACTGAAATGCATGACCTAAATTGAGGTTTTTTTTGTTTTTTTGGGGGGACCTTGTACAGAGGGCGTTTTCCGGGTAGAAGATTGTATGATTATACAGTGTAACCTCGCTATTCGTCAAAAGTCTTCTAATTCGTTATTCGTCTTTTCCCCGTTGCTGCTGTGATTATCTCATCGATTTCAGTAATCATTACCAAACATTGAATTAGGAGCTAAATACACGACCGGTTTTTAGCATGCAGTAACCTTGCATGTATTAATATACATATACCTCGAATAGACTAGACGGACGGTTTGGCCTGCGATTGCGTTTGTTTTGTGTTTTCCGATACTTGCGTTTCTAGATACAGTAAAACTATTTCATCCGGCACGTGTGGGACTGGCATGATGTATTTAATAAAATTAAAATTTAATTTACTGGGTTAACGAACACGGTATTTTTGGGAATTGAGCTATTTTGAAAAATTCCGGTTCATAGAATGCGACCGGATAAAGCAGCTTTTACTGAAAACGCAGATGTTTTTATGAACAAATTTATTGTTTCCTCGGCGATAAATTAGCGATAAGCACCGGCATGCATAAAAAGTTCGATTCAAAATAATCCGTTGATTAGTTGTAAAATGGATTTACGGAGAGAGCGCGACTTTTATTGAAAAAGAAGAAAAAAAGTAATCGACCCTGGTTGTTTCATCCCACATCTTCCAATCGACTATCTACGGGACAATTTCATTTGAAATTTAATTTGCACCGGCAATATGCAGTTCAATTTTAATCGATCATATAGGTGCATTTATTGATTTTATTCGTTACGTATTGTAATAAATGTTTAAACAAACATTCATCTGGTACAAATTAATTCCATTTTCCAATTGATTCGCCGTTCGAACAGTCTCCTGGAAGGAATTGTGTTCGAATAGGGGGGTTCCACTGTATTTGGAAGTTGCTGGCCTTAGAAGTTATCGTAAACAAATTTAACATTAAATCATTAAAATAGTTCGTAGGAAGAATAAGAATGATTAGATTCATTGAACTTTAGTCGGGATAAATTGGAGTGAATCGATCCATTATTTGAAAAGAATGAATTGGAATGAATGATCAAAACCTAAAGAAATTTCTTCAGAAAGAGTATGAAGCAAAAAATGAACAGAAATCACGAAAAAGGAAATTGTGTGCTTGCATTTATTACCTTCCTTACTCTGTGAATGCCGATTTCTTTGCAGGTGGTTGTCATTCAGAGTGCACTATTTCTGTCGCGGCGTAATTTGCCAGATTAAAAACAAATCGAGATTGACGAATCGATTTTTGTTAAAATATTTTCATTTTCAGTTGAAATTACTTACTCAGAATATAAATATAAATATTTTGGCAATGGAAAGTAACCTTTTCAAAAAAAAAAACGACACATGGGTATTAGCATGAAGTATGATGTGATGTAATATATTTTTCTGAAGTAAGAATGTGTAAGAATTTTTCTACAGTAAAGAATTTGATGATTTTGGTTTATTTTATTGAATTACAACTAATTATAAGTTTTTGTCATTCTCATGTATACAGGTGTTTAAAAATAACATCCACAAAATTCTGATAATTCTATAAGCGTCGCGTCAGTCCGGAAAGGATTCGTTACGGAGTCGCGGCCCTCGAAATTTATTGTTTTTTTAATTTTTTTGTGGTTGTCAAAAAATCGTTAGTCGGATAGGTGTAAATGCGGACGAATTTACTTAACCGATAACACTTAAAGGTCGAACAGTTTTACTTACTCGAGAAACCCGTTGCTTACAATATTTTAATATCAATTTAATCTGCAAGATGCCCTAACATTTTTTATTTGTGAATGTGTTGACATCTAATGCGAACCTTACATGGCCAATGATAGTCTGAATGAACAGTCAGACTGTCATTGCTAACTCCAATCACGATGGCCCTACACTTATCAGTCAAACTGACAATCTGAATGAAGTACTTTTAGCTCAGTTGACATTGAGATACCAAAAAGTGCAGATCTGGTGCAATGTATTTAAAAAAGACTTGTTTTGTCTGGCATTGGCTAGTATATTTATAATAACTTCCTAAATGCGTAATTTTTTGTTTATAACATGACATAAAAATTTATTAACATTTTTCATTAGTTGACAGTGATAGTTCCGTTTAAAAACCCCGATTGATATAGTTGTTATTGTATTACATTACTAAGAACGAAACGCTATTAGTTTTTGATTTTTTAGGTTGTTGTAGCGAATTTCGTTAAATAAATTATGTACATTTTTATACTATTAATTTTTACAATGAATTTTTAAGAGACCTTTCGTGATTTTTTTGAGATACTGTATTTCTTTCATTTGGTTTTGAGATCTAATAAACTTGTGTCCGAAAATGCGTAGCTTATAAGAAATTAAGCTTTAAATTTTTAAATCTAAGTCACAGTAATTAAAGATTGTCTTAGCCTTTCAAGAATTACTTAAGTTATTGATGAAGCAATTGTGTTATCGAAATTTGACAAAAATAAGTGAAATTTAGTTCTAATAACACAGTGGTAAGTTTTTCGTTTCGCGAAATGCAGTAATGATTTTTGTATACGGCCATGCTAATGGCAATGGCCACGAGGCTTCAAGGTTATATCAAGAATCTTATCCAAATCGACAGCAGCAATATTCTAAAACTTTTGCTTCTTTGTACCAGCAACTTGCGGAAATAGGCACTGCAGCATGTAACACTGCAGTTGCAGATAGAAGAAGATTACGATCTCTTCGTAGGTCCGAATTAGAAGAGAATCCACGTATCACTTCCCGATAATTAGCAGTAACAGTCACGAACCATACCATTTTTAACGGATGCAAGGTCTTTCTTCTGCTGATTATCCCGCGCGGCTGGTATATTCAGGAAACAATGAATCCATTTTTTTGATATCTATGTTCTATTTAGCGAGAAACTGCATTGGAAATCTATACAACTACACGCCAGCTATGATGACAGATTAATGTTTTGGTGATATGGGTTTTTCTAGTGCGTACTGACAATGACTGATAACAATTTATTGTGAGCAACAGTGTGCTATCAGATTTTGCTTCAAACTTGTGCACACTGCGACAGAAACTTTTGGAAAACTTTGGCAGGCTTATGGAGACAGTGTTTTGTTTAGGGTCCAGGTTTTTAGGTGGTTTAAGGTGGGTTTTGTAGGTCTAGAAGTGAGGTTAGAATAATTGAATTTTCAATCCAAGTTAATTTAAATATTACAATTTTAAGAAACATTTACTGTTACACTGTAACCTACTTAATACCGAATGAGGAGACATACTTGAGAAATTTTGGTAATGAGCAAAATCGCTTGAAAATATTTTAATATAACATAATAAATTATGAAAAGTATATGTCATCATACCTTCATGCCAGTGGTTTGCTATTTCTACCTTTTGAAGCTTATCTGCACTGTACATTTTAAATTAACTTGGATTGAAAATTCAATAATTCTAACCTCACTTCTAGACCTACGAAACCCACCTTAAGGCATTTTCAAAACGCAGAGAGTCGGTTGATGATGAACCTCGTAGTGGAAGGCCTTCAACTGCAAAAAATGACGAAAATATCGACAGAATCCGGGATCTTGTCCGTTCTGATCGTCGGTTGATGGTCAGAATGATCGGAGAACAGTTGGGATTGACTCACACCACCGTTTATCAGATTTTGACCAATGAGTTGGAGATGAGGAAACTCTGCACTAAAATGGTTCCCAAAAATCTGTTACAATTTCAAAAGGACAACAGGAGGGAGATGCGTCTTGAATTCTTGGAGAGGATTGAAAATGGCCTCGTTACCTGGAACTTGTCATTACTGGTGGTGAGTTTTGGATTTTTGAGTACGACCCGGAAACGAAGCGCCAGAGCCAGGAATGGCACATTTCAACCTCACCAAGGCCAGAAAATGCAAGATTGAGTAAGTTGAAGATTAATAGCATGCTAATTTGCTTCTTTAATAGACAGAATCGTCCACAAGGAATTTGTGCGTCTAGGGCAAACAGTAAACCAACACTTTTATCGAGAAGTTCTTGAAAGACTTCGAAAACGGGTCATGCCTATGAGACCAAACATCAAGAACACTTAAATCCTGCACACAGAGCAATTTCAGTTAACGAATTTTTGGCAACCAAAAACATCCCTGTGGCTCCTCAACCCCCTTTAGTCCTTGTGACTTTTTCCTCTTTCCACGATTTCCACCACCACGATTTCCACCTCAACGAACGCCATTTTAGGTCACTATGGAAACGACCGTGACCGACCAACTGACGGCTATTCCAGTATTCGAGTTCCAGCACTGCTGTAAAAAGTGAAAACACTGCCTCCAGCGCTGTGTGGCTGCCCAGCGCAATTACTTTGAAGGAGACAGCATGAAATAATAATTATAATTGAATAAAAATCTGTAAAAAATCAGTCTCATTACTTTATTTACAAACCTCGTACACCTCAACGCCATATATTTCTATCAATCCCATCGTCCTCTTCTATGTTCTTATTCCAGCTTTAATGATGTCGTTCCGAGATCTTCCGAGTCTTAAGTGACAATCGGTAAATAATATAGATTTTTTTTCCAGGACTCCGGATCCGCGATGGACGTGGCAATGCATCAATCAACACTGTGTTCGTCATCTGCGCGAAAACCAGGAGGAACCAGTGTCCTTAACCACCTGCAACATGCTGTGCGGCACGGCTCAGCTTTGGCCGCAACCAACTGGTCCGATGGTCATGGGCACACGTTCCGTAGCTTTCTTTCTCAAACAGATCACCTTCCAAACGACAGCGATCGAACCGGCGAAAACTATGCTCGAACAAGCCTTCAACAATTTCAACGACAGCGTTATTCGCACCGTTCGCAAGTCGGAGACGTGGACGCAAAAAAGTGACCTTAAACAATTCCTAGTCAAAGTTTCTCTGAGCACGTCGAACGAAGCCCGCCTAAAACTTCACACCGACGAAAGCTACAACCTGACCGTCCGCTACTCGAACGAAAATTTAATAGCGAGCGTCAAAGCGAAAAATTTCTTCGGCGCTAGACACGGACTGGAAACCCTATCGCAGTTAATATGGTGGGACGAGTTCGCGCAAGGGGGAGTGCTGAAAATCCTGAAAGCGATCAAAATCCAGGACGCTCCGATTTTTCCGTACAGGGGTTTGATGGTGGACACGGCCCGAAATTTCATGCCACTGGTACACCTGAAGAGGGCGATCGAAGGTATGTCCGCTTGCAAACTGAACGTTTTTCATTGGCATATCACTGATTCTCAAAGCTTTCCACTTGTATCTCCAAGAGTGCCTCAATTAGCCAAATACGGGGCTTACGGACCGAATATGATCTACACCGCCGAAGACGTCATCGAACTCGTGGAGTTCGCGCGAATTCGCGGGGTTCGGGTGATACTCGAGATTGATACGCCTGCGCACGCGGGGAACGGCTGGACGTGGGGTTCGCAAGAGGGTCTCGGCGAGCTCGCTCTCTGCGTTAACGCCCAGCCTTGGAGTCTGTATTGCGGAGAGCCGCCTTGCGGACAGTTAAATCCGGACAATCCTCACGTTTATGACATCTTGGAGATGCTCTACCGTGATATCTTAGATCTGAGTGGGGAAAATGAAATTTTCCACCTGGGTGGTGACGAGGTCAATCTGGAATGCTGGATGCAGCACCTCCAGCGGAGCGTTTCTCCCTTCAATTACACAGACATGCACGACAAATGGGGCGAGTTCACCCTCAAGGCTTTAAAACGGCTGCAGATTGCCAACAAGGGCGTTCTGCCGCCCGTTGTAATTTTGTGGTCGAGCAATCTCAGCAAGCGACCTTATCTCGCCAAATATTTGAATCGGAGCAACGTGGTCGTGCAGAGCTGGGGCGCGAGCCAGTGGCCGGAAACGTCCGATCTCATCGCGGACGGTTACAGAGTGATAATATCTCATGTGGACGCGTGGTATCTCGATTGCGGCTTCGGGCGGTGGCGCGAGATTGGGGAAGCCGCTTGCGATCCGTACCGCCCATGGCAGACGCTGTATAACCACCAACCGTGGGGTCTTGACCGCAAGAACATCTTCGGAGGCGAGGCATGCCTGTGGAGCGAACAGGTGGATCCGGGGTCGCTTGACACCCGACTTTGGCCGAGGGCGGCCGCCTACGCCGAAAGAGTGTGGAGCGATCCACAGGTCGACTTGGGACTGAGCACGGCCGAAAGCGTGTACACTAGACTATCGAGCCATCGCGATCGGTTAGTGAGCAGGGGGATCGGTGCCGAGGTGATGTGGCCGCAATGGTGCTCACAGAACCCGGGGATGTGTCTCTGACGAAACTTTGTTGTTGGTTGATTAGTTTGTAGGTAGGTTTTAAAACGTATGTGATAGTATGCGAATACACACGAGTTGCGATCGTAACGCGTTCTACTTAAATTAACGAGGAATATTTTTTAAATTGTGTTGTTATAAAGTGTAAATAATTTAAAACAAAAAATAAAAGTGATGATGCATTTGTAGCCAGTTTTTTATATAGATTTTAATAAATTTTAGATTTTGAAACTTGAATAAATTTATTTTATTTTTATTTTATTTTATAGTTATTTTAGCATTTGAGGTGAGCGAATACGAGCCGAGGCAAAGTCGAGGTATGTCGGCTTACGAAAATCTTCATAGAAATCGTTTTATTCCATGGTACGTTACATTTCTTCCCCTACCAGTAATCAGTCGCTTAAAAGAACAAGAAAATATTATTTGTAAAATACGCATCGTCTGAGAGATATAAGTGTTGGTTACAGCATTTTAATGCTCGTACGACGTTATTTACATTATTATAACATAAGATCATACTTCACAGGAAAAGATTATTATAACATTACAAATTAAGAAGCTACATTATTTCTGAATGAAGACTTGGAGGACTCATCCGTCGTCTTTTGAGATATTTTGTTCTTGGAGGTCAGGCATCATAATACTACTGTGTTTGACGCAGACAGTGGCCCGCCTATTTTTTTGGAAATGACATATCCAAGTTATTTCGCTATCGTTAATGGTATGCCCACAAAAGTGTTGATATATAGTAGCTAAACACACCTTGTGAACAGTGGTGGATTCAAATAATTTAATAACCGGTTCTGCCGGCGCGGGGGGGGGTTAATTTTAACAACCGGTTTGCGCTCCTAAACAAAGTTATCTAAGATCAGTTTCATCAGTACCCACTTTCTATTAAATTTGTTTACTTTAATTTCCCATTTGTTCTAATCCTGTTTTGTTACCTCCTGTGTCGATTTTCATCTACCTTGCTCCCTTGTATATCCTAGGTTTCCAACATCAAAAATATTACTGCGCATCCACTTGCTCTCCACACATGGTCTAACCATTTCTCTGTCATTTTATTATTTTACCGTCTTCTTCTACTTCTTGTCTTATTTCATGAATCATTCTAATTCTGTATAATTTTCTTCTATTTTTATCGGCCCTAATATAGTTCTCATAATTTTTCTTCTCAATATTCTGAAGTCTTCTTCCTGCTTTTTTGTCATAGTCATTGGTTCCGCACCATACAGTAACGTTGGTCTTATTGTTTTCTTCCCAAGTGTCTTACTTCTCAATAACACTTTGTTAGCATGAAATGATCCATTTCCTGTCATTAGCTTTTCTTCAATTTCCAAGTTTCTATTTCCATCATTTCACATCGTTATTCCCAGATATTTAAAGCTACACATTACTTCTTTGTTTTTTACCTTCTAATTTTTTGTCCAATTTGGTTACCATTGTTTCTTCTTCATTTATCTCCAGCCCCATTTTCCCCTTGTAGCAGTTTTTCCATATCTGTACAGTTTTTTGTCACAAATGCAATATCATCTGCAAATGTAATTATTTGGCTACCTCCCGTTCTTAGTGTGCCTTTGTAGACTTTCCTTAACAGATCTTTTCAATGCTAGGTTTAATAATGTTGCAGACAAATCACCTTGTTTAATTCCCTTTATTTCAAACTCTTTAGTTTCGCTTTTCTGTGTTTTAACACTAATTATTCTTTTTATCGTCATTTGGATTAAATCTTCTTAGTTTATTGCTTACTTCCAGTTTTTTCTATGCATTTTCCTTCATTTTGTTGGAAGTCTACCAATAATAGTTCTATTTCCATTTGGTATTCATGAGCTTTTGGTATAATTTGTTTGATTATGTGTATGGCATTTGTAATTAATCTGCCTCTAGTGAATCCACATTGGCATTGACCTGTTATGTATCTAGTCATATTTGCCAATTTATTTTGTACTAATAGTGTTACAATTTTGTATGCAGCATGCAGTAACATCAATCCTCTGTAGCTCTTCCATATTTTTGATCTTCCTTTTTGTGTATTACTATCATCTGTCCAGTTTTCCATATACTCTTTATCAGTATTTCTTCCTGCTGTTATTCCCTTCCATACTTTAAAAGTTTATAGCATCTTCTGCTGGCGCTCTTCCGTTTTTTGCTTGTTAATAATTTTTCACTTCTTCCGTTTGGTTGTTTATTTATTGTTGAAATTTGAAGGTAGAAATCATCACTATTCTAGTTGGAAATACCCTACCACAATCTGTCACTTGGACATTTCCAAAAATGGACAAGGGAAAGAAAAAATATGAATTTATTCAATAAAGAATTTTAAAATATGAATTTATTAAAAACTAATTAATACTAAGAGATTTGAGTTCTAATTTCCTTTGGAGTAACGTTTCCAAAATTTCTTAACGTCATCGTGACCCGATTTATTTACAACCATCGTTCTTTTCTCCTTATTGCACCAGATAAGGTAACCATTTGACTGGGCGTACTCTTTCAATATATTAAAATCGGCCTAAAAAATAAACATCAACCACTTTCATTATCAACAACCAAGCAAATACAAACCTGCGACAAAAATTGACTGTACAATACGCCGTCGGAATACGTTAAACGATTCCTTTCCAACTCCCATAATTTGATCTGATCAACAACAGTTGGAGGAAGTGGCTGCTGATTGGCCCCCTTTCCTTGCATCATCTGGGCGTGAGCGTGCTGTTTCAAGTAACCTATAATTTGCTCTGCTGTGATGCCACCTTTCAGCGCTTGTCTAATTGAATCTCTAGTTATCACCCCGACCATTATATTTGGAAATCTGTATATCAATTCAGTAAAAAGTCCAATGAGAGCGGCCTGTAAATTTGAATCCGTGTATGCATAAACCCTGTAATTCGTTTCGACAACGATGTAGCCTTTGATGGTGCTTTCTTCAGTTACGGCCGCTCCAATATTTTGACCACCAGTTATATTCAGTGCCAACCGTGTGGGATAGAAACGACCCGCTTTTCGTTTTCTTTGGTATACGAGTCCAAATTCACGTAAGTGCTGTAGGAATATTAAAAGACTAGGAGTCATGCCTTCAGTGCTGTAATCTTTGCCAAGGGTACTGAAACTGAGTTGAAATAGGAATGTGAGGCATTCAGCGAGGTCGAGGCCCCTCTGTTCGACTGTATCAAGGTACTGGAGTAAAAAGTGCCAGACTTGCCCCTGACGATCCAAAAGCAAGAATTGGAAACCTTGTCTCGTTATTATAGGACTTCCGTCTTCCTCATCCCTGTAATAATTTAAATTAATGAGGAGAAACGCAAAGAGATTTAGCAACCTTTTCATAAGCTTGGCGTGCAGTAAAATTCGAACCGCATCAGCTGAAATGCCCTCTTGTTGTTGGGAACCGACCATATAATGCAGGACACATTCCCATCGTCCCATTGAATATGAATCCAAAAATGATATGTCTCTGGAGTGGCTGTCCGCATCAAGAGCTGATGACATACTCCAAGGTTTTCCGCTGAACAACATCAATATTCAAATAAAAAATTGTTACGAAAATAAGACAATTATTGTAATTGTTTTGTAAAAAATTAATAATACAACCCTATTCCTTGACAAGTCTTATAACGGCCTTCATGCCGAGATTTTAATATTAAGTTGGCAACATGTAAATTGTAATGGCAGTTATCATAACATTTTTCAGATTTCTAAAGCATTTAATTGACGTTGCCAACTTAAAATCAAAATCATGGTTACCCTATTTGATTTTTTTATTGAAGCACGGTATTTCTTACTGTACTTTTTTTTTTGTAATGCTGCTGTTGCTTATATTTCAATCATCCGTTTTCATGCAGAGAGTTGCAAAATAGGAAATAAATACAAACAGGGTTGCCACTACCTCTTTGATCTTAAATTTCCAGATTTTTTCAGGTTTCGGAGTGTCTCACCAATAATTTACCATTTTTTTTAGGATTTAAAACAATTTTTAAAAAACATTAGGACATTAAAAATTTAGGTCATTTGATAAAACCAATAAAGAAACATGATCCTATAAGTACCGAACCAAACAAACATCAGACTGGTATTCTGCCCTCCTAAGAAAAACCCCCGTATCTACAAAAAAAAAAAACATTGAAATTTTAGTACTTATTCGATTCTGCTCGATTTATATGACATATTTACTTAATAAAAAGACTGTAAATGCAAGAAAGCATTGCATTTACGGTCTTTTTATTAAGTAAATATGTCATATAAATCGAGCAGAATCGATAAGTACTAAAATTAAAAAAAAAAAAAATTTCTGTAGATACGGGGGTCTTTCTTAGGAGGGCAGTATTGTTCCGGGAAAAAAATCAAAAATTAATGTAACCTGGTGTGGTGGGTGGGGTCCTTCAACAATTTTCCAATACTTTATATTGATCAGTTTTTTTGAAGACTGTGAATTTGCACAAAATTTCTAAGAAAAGTTTTAGGACACGAACAAATTTTTAAGGGATTTTAGGACAAGTGATTTCCCTGACTTTTCCAGGGGTTCCCTAATCAATACACAAAAAGTCGTAAGCAATCTTAAATACAGATTTTGCAGAAGACATGAAACATAAATCTGAAAGAAATTTTATTCTTCTATATATTTTTGCAGAATATTTGGACGGTGTTATGCATCACACGGCTAAGCTCCATTCTGCCAAAATGAGCTACAGCGCATACTAAGCTTCGAAATGCATGCATCTAATAGGCGTTATCAATATCTGCGCTTACATTTTTATTGTTTTTAACGAATAAAACACCAGGAAACAGATTGTAGCTGATAGTTTGGAGCTTCAGCTATCAGATGACACTAATATCTTGATTTTATGGAATTGGCGCTTGGCCGCTTGATGCATAACTCCGTCCATTTCATATTAAAAAAAAAAAATTGAAATCAGGCCCCTTAAAAGATCGTTTTTGGTTAAAAATTGATTTCCCCTGACTCTTTAAAATTCTCAGACTTCTCCCAGACATTTACAAAATTTTAAAATTCCTTGACAATTTCAAATTCTCGAGAACTGACAAGCAACAAGATAGCAGAAAAATAAATGCACAATAATATTTAAACATTAAATTAAAGAAAAAAACAGTTTAATAAATACCGTAAATGACGAATCAAATACCAAGGACTCTATTTAATTTTTATCTGGATACAATTATTATTTGGTGCTATATCAAGCACTGCTGTTAGATGCCCAGACATTTAATTCAATATTTACGGCATTTAAAGGAATCAAAAAATTAACAAAATACATACAGTGCACTCAGGTTATAACAAGAGGGGCTGTGGATCAAGTGAAAAGATAATCTTGCCATAGCAGAAATCTAAAATCATTAATTTTCAAAGTTGAGGTGAAACAGCAAGGCCCTTGGATAATCTGAATCCTTGATACAAATGACGGCACTATAAGCCAAGTCCACTGTACTCAAATATGAAACGTAAATATGTAAAAAATATTTTATCCTTAAGAGCACTTACCCTCCCAAGAGGGCAACCTTTAAATTACGTTTGAAAGTAGGTGTCAAAATCCATCCTTGCAACCCTCCTGGAATTGTAGCTTCTTGCCATACCAACAACTCACTGAGAACTTTGCTCACGTAAATATGTTCCCTAAAACATCCATTAGTGAATAAAATTAAATAACTTGATAATAGAATATTTCACTTTGAAAAGGCTTGAGCTCCCCATGATGCCACGACTGCTTGAGGAACAGGTTGTTCAACAAACAGCATACGAATAACATATTGACGTGCTAATTCAGGCAGCTCTCTAAAATATTCACAATCATTTCAGAATTCAAATTATATCGACCACTTACCTGAAAATAGCTAAACAAACCGCTGGATGATTATAAAGTCTTTCAAGTACAGTCGGTGCTCTGGTTTTTAAATACTCGAATAAGTTCTTACATTCTAAAACCGTAGGTTGTAAAATCGCCGAGTTTGCCTGATTTGATGTTCCTATGCCATTATCTGCCATTTAAATTGGTTTTGACTTTGTTAGAATTAGATTTATTTGATATTTTCGATCCTGAGTGTTTCATTTATAGGTTAAGTTAACAAAAGATGGTTTTAATACTTGAAATATCACGGTTTCGAAAAAATACTTTACTACTACGCGCGCTACACTTATTTTAATTAACACAATTATTTTCTGGCACATAAGTTGCTTAATTTTAAAGTTATTACAAGTCTCTTAACAAATAACCCACAAGGAAAACTTAACCCACTTCAACTGACATTCCGTACGCGCGCTACCAACTGTTACGTTACCAACTCTTTAGAATATTTGCATTGACAGTGAGGATATTTAGAGGAGAATATAAGAGGTAAATATAACAATTTCTCTTATTATTGAAGCCATCCTTACTTTATTTATCATTTTTTAACTAAATGCAAACAAAATAAACTTTTATTCAGACCCTAAAAGGACAATTTTACGGGAATTGAATTTTTTTTCCAGATATAACCTCAATTAGTTGACATGGCAAAGTCAAAGAATCACACAAATCACAACCAAAGTAAGTGCATTGCATATTAAATCAATTTTGTTGCTATATCTTATTGTTTATAGGCCGCAAGGCTCATCGTAATGGAATTAAAAAACCTCCACGAAATCTACACGAGTCCACATTAGGGGTAATGTTCATACTTTCATCGCTTCCAGTTGAACACTGATCATGTTTTATTTTAGATGGACGCTAAGTTTTTGAAAAACCAAAAGTTTTCAAAAAAACATAACTTGAAACCTAAGCAACAACTCAAAAGGGCAGCAGAAAGGAAAGCAGAGCGTGATGCAAAAAAATAATGTATTGAATACCACAATAAATAATTTCTACTAATTCTAATTGCTATAATTTGGAAAATCTAATTATTATTGACCTTTTTTTACATTTGGAGCTAGTTTCTTCAGTTTTAGTTTTGCAAAAGATGCTACCTTGGGTCTTTTTGCAATTGGAAAACTGTCTTCTTTACTGTGTCCACCCAATCCGTTGAACGAAATCTCTTCTGAAGATTTAGATGGATTAAGTTTGAGTTTACAGAATGTGGTTGAGGATGAGAATAAGAATGCGATGCTGTTTGACTTGACTGGCAAGTATGGTGAGTCTCCACCTGAATTCGCTTCTTCGTCAAGTTTGCGTTGTTTCCTTGCGAGTGGTGCCGGGCTTTCTTCCAAAATTCTGACTAAACTAGTATCACCAGTGATGTCTACAGTTTCGCTGACATTAGTTAATTTCCTTTTAAGGTATTGTCTTTGAACATTGCAATTTTTGTGCTCCTCGACATCCAGTCTAAATAAAAAATTCATGAAGTTACAATGATTTAAAAAATGAAATTTAAGGTTTACACTTACTTGAGTTTGTTGTTCCTCTCAGTTAATTTCTCTTTCTCACGTCTGCAAGTTTGCAGTTCAGCTTGAGTTCTTTCAAGTGTCTTTTTCAACTGCTTCCGCTTCATTTCAGCACCGTTCAATTCCCTACAAAAAAACTATTAAATCTGAATCAAACAAACTTTACCACTTACTTTTTCAAAGCGGTCACAAGCAAAGTAAGCGTTTCTGGATTGTTGTTGTGTCTCAGCAAATCATCAACCTCATCTTTGCTGCCACTAATAGCAGTGGAAACATTCTTCAACCCGTTAAAATCATCCTTGACTTTTTTCAACTCATCCCTCAATTTATCACATTCCTTTTTCGATGCTTTCAGAAAGCCGATTTGAATTTTTAAAGCTTCAACTGCTACTTTTTTGCTCTCGTATTTCTCCTGGCATTTTTTAAGATCGCTCCTTAAACTCCAACAATTAATTTCACAAACCAGCAAATAAAAACATTTACTTCAACCAATTATTTTCCTCCTTTTTCAACTTCAGCTTCTCTCGCAATTCGTTGAATTCTTTGGTGTTGGTGGTTAGCTGTAATTGGAGGTTGTCGATCTTGTTTTGTAAAAAAGCAGGATTTTGCAAGTTCTCATCATTGGAAACGTTTAGGTACAATCGGTGAATATTATTTTGAGTCGCTCTATGTCGACATTGTGGGCACGTCTTCGACCTACCGGGCAATCATTACAGTTAAAAATACTTCGGATTCGCGAAATTACCTTTCCAGCCACTGAATCAGGCATACATAGTGAAAAACATGTCCACACTGCGTTGCATACACTTCGGTTCCTGACAGGACATCATTACAAATGATGCAGTTTGCATTCATGTTGAGGTTAAAATTATATTGTTTTCTTTAAGACAAAAAACTTGATCTGCAAAGAAACCCATCAATTAAACAAGCTAAATTTACCTTAAACACAGATAATTACAAAATATAATGGAAAGATTACGATAGGAAACAAAATTACTATTATATAAAATGACAAGTTGTTTATAAAATGGTGGGGGGGGTTGACGGTTATTCATGTAAAAAATTGATTTTAGTAAAACATTGACAATATTTTTAAGTTGTTATGATAAATTGATTTAATTAACTATTGAAAATAAATCTTAATTCTACCATTTCATCCCTTAACTATGCAGAAAGTAACAACCCTTAACAGAAGGTCCCATGGTGTAATGGTCAGCACTCTGGACTCTGAATCCAGCGATCCGAGTTCAAATCTCGGTGGGACCTGGTACATTTTTTCGATTTTCATAATTATTAAATTTAATTCTCTTTAATTACAATTTTACAATAAAAATTTTATACAATTAATTTGGTTATTTTATAATAACGGATTTGTTGTATTCATCAAAAAAGCTTCCTGAATTGAAACGAACAAAAAGAAAACCTGCCGAAACCCGGGATTGAACCGGGGACCTTTAGATCTTCAGTCTAACGCTCTCCCAACTGAGCTATTTCGGCTACAATTAAAAGAGACTTTTCGGTTGTATATAAAAGTTACGGATCACCATGACAAAAATTTTCAAACGTCAAAATTCAAAATGTCAAAATTGCAGTTTAAAATGGACGGATTCGACCGTTCGATTGGCAAGTTTTTCAGTTACACAACTTCAATCCAATTCTACTCCACCCCGAGCTTCGCTCTGGAAACTTTCTTGGCAATCATTATCAGTGTACTTTACGTGATTCTCCACTTAGAGCTTACCTCCATTGCCCGCAGAACCCTCAGAATGCCGAACGCTTATTACTCCAAACCCCTTCGAGGTAATTCCCCGATTAAGAAAAAAACCACCGGGTAACTTTTGAATTTCAGAATCGTCGAGCAAAGAGTCGTTTCGCACGAGCATAACCCGAATCCATCATGAATATTATCGATACGACCAGAAACAGCCGTCCACTCACGTTACCTTCAAAAAAATATCCAACAGCTGCGGCAGCACGACGTCTCAAATGGGGTGGACGGTTCAAAATACGGGCGATGGGATGCGCACCCCGGTGCCAGTTTGTCACCACTTCGTGGAAGACAACCACCGAGTGGCTGACAACCTGCTAAGTTTAACTCCTAGCGAATACGTGCAAATGGAAAAAAACCGCAGAGCGCGCGAAAAAGAACTTCAGAACTGCATAACTTCCCTGACCACACTTTACACTAACGTTTTGAATAGACGTTATTCGGACAAGACGCTTCAGAAGCAGATAGAAGGAGCCCGGGAAAGCGTTGAATGCGCAAAAACTAATATCAAACATTTAACGTTTAAAACGGACGCGATGACCAAAAGTCTGTTTAATCTTCTGGAAAGAATAGTAGACGCCAGTTCGGTCGAAAATCCTCTCCCTTTTAAGGGCGACCTAACGTCGTTGGCCCTCGACGTGGGAGATTTGGTCAGAACACCGAGCGAGCCTCGCCTCAATGTGAACGATAACGACATGTCGAGCATAATTTCCAACGGAACGGATGAAATGAGTGACCTTGAAAGCTACTCTGATTACCTTCCGGGCATGTAATGTTTAAAAAAAAATTAAAAGAATTCGTTAATTTCGATTTAATTCGCCGTGGTATTTTGCTTTAATTGCACGACTTTTGGAACAGGTTATACAACTGCCTAGCTGAGTTTCGAACCAACCGCCTGATTTATCGATTGAGTGGCGCTTCAGATTTAAATCGACTGTAGCGGGAAAATCAAGTTAAAATTTTACAAAAATTTGTCCGAGCATTGTATAAAGAACTCAGAAAGAGATTTTATTTAATTAACGATACAATAAAGTGTATTACGAGGAAAAGCAAAATACACACAGCTTACTTTTATTTGAAAAAACTAAATCGAAATCAGCGAACAAAATAGAAAATATGGTTTTTCGCCTTGATTCGAACGCAGGGCCGTTCCTTCATTAGGCGATGTGTGCGACTGAATTTCATTTTCCTTACAATAACAAGTAATCCCACAATGTACAGCAACTTGACTAAATTATGTCGTTTTTCATAAACGGAACGTAACGCATCCACAAAAAACGCAAAGAAAAATCGGTTACATTCCGTTCATCGAAACGAACAACTCGCCTCTTTAAAATTACTTACTTAAAGTACATACAAAATAAAGTAATAGTAATCCTAGTTCCAAATTTCTATATACAGTTGGAGACCAGCCTAATATCCGCTCCTGTAATTACCCCTGAAATTTCCCCTACCCCTTCCTCCTCGGTTTGTGTTCCTCTGTCCCCGATTGCCTCTGAAATAATTACCGCCCCTACCACGTGGGACCCACCCGCGTCCTCTAAAATCGTTGCCCCTTACATTAAAATTACCCCTACCGTTACCTCTGCCACGAAAAGGGAATCCATCCCCAATCCAGGTATTCGGCGGCGGCGTCATCATAGGCGGCGGGATAAACGTCATATCATTCGAGCCCATGTGTGGCCCGCTATTCCACTCGGACATCCCGCCCGGAGGCGGCATGCGATCATACTCTTCGTGCTCAATATCCGGGAACTCATCATTATTTAACTCATTCACCAGGTCGTCGAGTACATTGTTGGCATCGGCGTCGTCAGAAAAGTCAGGGAAAGGAGGTGGCGGTTCAAGACTTGTGTTGACTGCAGTCAATGGTATAATCTTCAGATTGTCGCGAATATTCTCTTTGATAGAGCCCTCCTCGCCTTCATCATCGCTTAATTCCATGTCGATGCTCTCGACATTGTCTTGCATCCTCCTCGGAGACGGGCGTGTTTTCGGTGAGAAGGAGTGTTTAGATTTTGGTGGAGGAGGCGGAGGCGGTAGTTTCAGTTGTTCAATGTCGAAAGGCACTCGGTAGTCTTGGTCCGCACCTCCAGGACCTGACTTACGTGGCATACGGTAGTCCTGAAAAGAAAAAATCAATAGGTTGAGCTTTGGGGAGAGGCAGTATGGGATGTTTACTTGGTCGCCTCGGGTTATCCATGACGGTGATCTCGCGCTCGAGTCTCCTGGGGAACCAGTCAAGCTGATCAGGTTCCTGTGATCAATGTCTTTGCTTCTGTGTCCGTGCTTGATGTCTGTAACAGTTCAGGTTTCATTTGAGGTGGCTGTACCACCAACACCAAAATATTCTTTGATAATTTTCCATACATAGCATATACAAAAATATTTAAGCTCATAAGATCCAAATAAAATAATAAAATTCGCAAATATTGCACTTAGAAAGAAACATCAAAAATATACCGGGTGTCCACTCTTAAAGGCAAACATCGGCAATTAACATTGTGTATTGTGTAAGTATTTTGCCACAAAAATATAAGTTAAAATAATTACTAGGTAAGATAGTTCTTAATATAAACTCTTTGAAAAATCAACAATAAAGGAAGATACATTATAATAGATATTCAAATAATGCCCCATGTTATAAAAAGCATTTCTTACATTCAATCAGTGCACACTTAGCAAAGAATAATATCTCGGTGACGTCTTTTATATACTGTAGAATTCGGTTATAACGGCTTCGGATATAGCGAACCAACGGTTATAACAAACTTCATTCCAAGTTTCGAAATTTTTCCCTAGGCGGCGTCCACAAATAATGTCACAGGTTTTTCGTCAAATTTGACCCCTACCCCACCCCCACGTCACAAAGTATCACACTGTACCAAACACCCCCCTCTCCCACGTAAGTCACGTCACCAAAACAAAGTTATTTTCAATTATAAAAGCAAATACAATAAAGAACAGTTCGCTATATCAGTTGACAAATTTATATAGTTGCTACAATTTAACTTTTTCGAAAATACCCTTTGTGATGTCACGTTTTTAGACCCCCTAACCCTCTGTCATGAACTGTCACAATTCCGCTAGCCCCCTTCCGGCCTAAACCTGTGACATCATTTATGGACGACGCCCTATACCTATAATGTAAAAATTTATCAGTTATAACGAACCGATTTTGATGGCCTCCTTGAGGTTCGTTATACAAAAGTCGACTGTATTTTACTTTTCTGGCCAATTTATAGCACCACCTCTAACAATCAAAAGGTTTGGAAATGAATCATTTAAAAAATTCTAACATCTAAACCAAAATGCGCGGAGGCCCTCTTGCTGGAACAAGATTTTCTTGAGTTAGTGATAGTTCTAAAACGTTGGTTAATTTAAGTTTCTTCAATTTGAAATGGCCTGATAATATTATTATTAACCCGGCAGAACTCGCGCATAAAAGTTGTAACTTGAGAAAACCATTCTCTGTGGATATCGAGCAAAGAATGATGATTCGGCAATATCAGTAGTTTAGGTTACAAGGAGAAGTTAGAGAAAGAGGGGGGGAGGAGGCACGAGGGTCTATTGACACGGGCCTCTGTCTTGCACTTATAATCACAAATTTAGCAAATAATAACAATATTTGTTTGCAATTTCAAGTATTCACAAAAGTCAAATTTCCCATTCAGATAGAATATTATGAAGACATAAAACTATGAAGCACAGTGGTGAAATTACCACTGTTCTAAATTATAAGACGTTCACCCATTTTAGCGTACCTGTAACTTAGTGGAATTTTCTATAAACTGCACCGTCTTTAAGCAACTACAGGCCTTACAAAAATTGTTATTTTCTAAATTTGAAAAATCACCACTCTACACAAATATTTTACCTAGGTAATACAGAAAATGTAACTCAGTGCAGTACATAATAAAAAAGTTATTTGAATTTACAAAAGGCAAAACATTCACGCAGTTTTTGTTACTAATGACAATGTTCCTTGTAGGGACGATATTCGTACTTGCTCAGTACATCACATATCCTTGCTTTAGATACACTTATGTCAAGAAAAATTTGCCACAGCTTAAACTGTTTGTTCTTCGGTTAGGTCAGCTATTTGTCTATTTACTGTGATAGAATTATTTTCAAATATTATGACTTAAATAAAATTTGTTGTTATTCACTAGTCCATGCTTGTGATTCTACAGAAATATTAAGTCAAGTTAAGTTAAGTTCGCTATTATGACCGGACACAAAATATGAAAACTCATTAAATTATACCTGAATCTAAAGCCGGTAATATTCTGTGATCTACATCTGCTGCACTTCCATGATTCTGACTATCATGATATTCAACAGGATTCTCATAACTTTCTTTTTCGAATAGTGGCGGACTTTCTGGCGTGTCCAATTCAACAGGAGGGGGCTGTTCCCAACTAGCTTCAGGTTCCCAAGTTTCCAACTCTTCCTCAGGATTGTACTCATCGGAATAAGAATTAACTGAGGAATTGGGATAAGAGCCAGGTGGCTGAAACGATGTCGTAGGAGGGGGATATGAAGTATCTGTAGAAAACGCTGAGGGGGGTTGAAAATGTGTGTCAGGGGGAGGATATGTAGTGTCATAGACTGTTGTCGATTGATAATTTGTATTGGCTGGGTCGTACGGTGTGCTTCCTAATGAATAAGATTATTAAAATAGAAAAATCTGGAAGATTAGAAAACTTACCGTAAGATGAAGAGTTTGTGTCTAGGGAATTTCCTGTGTAGCTGCCGTTATTTTTATTGAACGGGGGCATTGGTGGAGGTGCAAGAGGCATTGAGTAAGAAAAGTCACTGCTACTTGATCTTCCTAATACAGGAGGGGGAGGTGGATTTGGAATACCAGGAAACACGTTTGAAACGGAACTGTTTGAATTGTAAGTTGTGGTTGTTTGCGTGTTGGTGGGAACAGTTGTTGGAACATTTGGCGTTTGTCCAAAACTAAAATTCTAGAAGAAACAATGTATGAAACTATTACTTACAAAATGTGTATTTCAGATTATCTTTTGTGATTCTAATTATTTTTTATATTTTTCATTGAATTTCAATGAAATTTAAAAACATAAAATGTTATTAGCATTTTTTAAGTTCAATGTAAACATATACAATATTTCAAAAAATTCAAGCTTTTCCAGTCTCAATAAATAAAGATTTAAAACTTATGGTATCTAAATTGCATAATAAGCATAATCAATTTAAACATTGTTGTTACAAAACATTTAGTTTATCATAAATACAAACAATTTAAATGACATACCTGAAGATCAAAAGAAATATTCGAGCCCAAAAAGCTAGAAAAATTATTCCCACTGGAATATGTTGTATCTGTATTCGGTGGTGGAACTGGGTTATAATATCCAGCATTTGTGTAAATTGTTTGTCTGACGACTGATTTCACATCTGTAACATTCACAATAAGCTCTCAAACCCATAACACACCAAAACTCACCGTCTTGACAGTCGTTGGAAGCCTCCAAATCTGAATCGGGACTAGGAGAAGGGGCATCAATATCAGGGGATGGTATTGGACTAGAAAGAGAGGGCATCATATCATCCAACTTCTTTTTAAACGCCTTAACACGAGACCCAAAGGTCTTGTAAGCCTACAATCATTCATATAATTTCATATTAAAATAACAATTATGATGACATACGCTTGCAACTAATTTAACGTCTTTCCGATCCACATCAAACTGAATGTCAGCTTGTGATAGTAGTGTTATTAAATGGGTTCTAGCTTTAATTTCCAATTTCAATGAATTCATATAAGCTTCAATGTGCTTTACATAATCTTCGAGTTCCCTTTCAACATCATCGACATGGGCACGATCCTTTAACGATGCGATTAAAGACTCTCCATCCATTTGAAGTTTAGGGTTGTGCTCTTTGAGTTTCTTCAATTTCAAATCAGTGTCTGACTCTAAACTGGTACAATTCCGTATCTTCGAGATTAAATAAGAGGGTTGGAATTCGTGCGGTTCGTCACCTTTTCGCATAGTCGGCGATGCACTAATCAATCCACACAAATCCGTAATAAATTCTTCACTGTACACACCGCGCTGTTCCCAGATCTTGAAAATTCGCAAGATTTTATGTTTCACCTTCTCATCCCTAAAAATTTAATTTTAAAATCGAAGTTAAAAAGTGTTTGTAGAAAACTAACCTGACCATGGTTGTCGCTTTTTGCAAAGCCGTTCCCCAGCTCTCCACAAACTCGTAATTCCTACGCTTGGAATACTGAATAACATCATTCGCTAAATAAAATAGCGTCAGCCTCTGTTCAACTTTAACACGCTTGAGAACATTAAGCCAAGCATTGACGATTTTTTTGTGAGAGTGCCGATTTTCCAAACACCAGTGGCAACAAGAATTGATGCTCTCCTGCGAATCTTTCAAACCGAACAGTCGCTTCTCGAAATGGATGGAATTAAAATCAGCGTCGGAAAATGCGCCCATTGCTGCTAACCTCGCATCCATATTTATTCAATTCAATCCCATTTCTAAAATAAATCGTTTACTTTCGTTCCTCAATTTCAAACTTCTTACCTGGCGAAGAGGTTATGAACGCGTCAATGCTTATTCCAGCCACTTTTCCGCTTTATTTCGATTCTCCTTCAATTGCACTGTTAATTAATTGTTGATTTCAGTCACAAAGTCTTGCAATATTTGTTTAGATCAATTTCACATGATTTTTTAAGAGCATCACACTGATTATTTTTTTAATCGAGTTAGTTTGCATGTTCTGTCGCTTGTAAGTTTATCACCAAAAATAAACAAAACAACATCAATTTAGCAACTGGATCTATTGTTTATTTTCGTATCTCCGAAATTTCGGGAAAGTTTATCAACAAAACTGTGCTGTTATAATTGACGGCCATATTGTAAACGTCATTTCGAAAATTGCTGTGAGGCAGATAACGCCGCTTGTCGAAACGTTCTTAATTTTTTATTTTGTGGAATGATTGATTTATCTCGTACAATTAGTGAAAGTAAATTTTAAATTTCAATAATTAGGCTATTTTAACTTCAAATATTACGGATGAGAAAGTCTCTCCATCGCAGTCGTGGCCGAGTGGTTAAGGCGTCTGACTAGAAATCAGATTCCCTCTGGGAGCGTAGGTTCGAGTCCTACCGGCTGCGGAAGTGAATTCAATTTTTTGAACTTTATTGGTTACGTTAAAGGACAAAACATTGTTGCTAACTTTATAAGAAGCTCTATTAGAATTTTAATAAAGCAGGCAACCCAAATTGCAGCCTCTCCACCCAACAAATGGTAATATAATTGAATTGGTTATTGTTGAAACGGGATAAGTCACTGATTGTAATTGCATTACTGGTTCTTAAACTCACTTTTTAACATTGGTATTAACAAATTTTTCAAACATAATGACTTATTTACCTTAAACACACACAAAACATTGACTCAATAACAACGAAAATTAAGTTCATTGTTGAAAGGTTAAGTCATGGAACTTTGACCTCCAAAATCAAATGGATAACGGCTCTCCAAAATTTTAGGATATATTCCACATATACAGGTAGCCCTCGGTTTACGCCGGCTCAATTTACGCCGATTCACAATAACGCCGCTGTGCAATTTACCGTTTCGCCCTGTACATAATTGGGTAATTCACCGATTTTCCCTGACTGATTTTCGTTTCAGTGTTCAAGTATTTACTGAGCCGCGACGGTGAATATGTTTTTTTCCAAAAAATGCAAGAGATCCGAAACTTTGGAATTTTATTTGTTTTTCTTAATATTTTTTAACAAAAACATTTCATTTTGCTTTATCATAAAATACATTTTAAAAATTAAGTTTATAATACAGTCAAACTTCCCTGTAACGAACTTCTATTTAACGAATTTCTCATAACGAATTTTTTTGGTGAACCCTGGAGACGTTTTTAATGCATTTTATACAGCTTATAACGAAGTAAAAATTTCCGTATAACGAATTTTTTCCCCCAACTTGACAAATTTTCGAGATTCAAAACTGCCTTTTTTGTTGTTTCACTGTAACTTCGGAAGAAAACTCGGTTGTAGTAATATTCCTAGATGTATCCAGGGTTCAACATTTTATGAGGGATTAGCCGACGAAGTAAGTGGCACTAATTTAAGCGTTCAAAAATTTTACAATATTAAACGGAATCGACAAAGTTTTACGGCATTAAATTTTTTTTATTTTAGTACCGTGCTTTGTCTTTTAAATATTGTTTCATAACATTGGGGTGGTCTTATTTATTCAATTAATTAAATAACTACGTAACTGCGTATTAATCCTTTTGCGACCTTGCGACATAATGTGTCCCAACGTAAATTTTGAAAGTACGTTGTTTTATGTTAAATAGAGACCCTGCCATTTTAATGCCTAAAATCGTATTACTTCAAAAATTCTTGTGAACCTGAAAGGATTAAACTGAATTTTTTTCCCAAGATGAATTTCTATATAACGAAGTTTCTCTATAACAAATTTCTTTAAGGTCACCGTAACGCTTCGTTATATGGAAGTCCGACTGTATATGTATTTTGCATTATATTGTATTAATAAACAAAATTATTTGGTTCTCCTTCACTTATGTAGAACTGTAAATATGGGTTCACTTTACGCCGATTCGATTTGCGCCGGCTTTTGTAAGAACGGAACTGCGGCGTAAACCGAAGGCTACCTGTACTTGAAGACTTTATAGAAGTTACTACCGTTACCAAAAAAATCATAACATATTTTAAACTTTTTCAAAAAACAATTTTTATCGATTATCTCGAAACATTAAAAAGTGACTTATCCCCTTTCAACAATAATCGATTCAATTATTTTGGTAATAAAAATTAATTTTTTTCTTGGAAAATTCTTATTTACATTACAAATAGAAATTGATTCGGACAAGTACACTCGGGTCTGTTTTTATGCGGTAGATACATTCCACAGAAAACCACATAAATTAAATTCGCATAAAAAACATTGGTAAAAATAGCGATATATTCCATAATGTTCTAACACCGCATAAAACCAAAGCAGCAAATTAAAATATAAACGAAAATCGCATAAAAAATCAGACAATTAACAATAACTAAAAAACGTGTGGTAAATTGATTCGAAAATCTGAAAGTTTATACAGAATGTCCCACGAATGGTGTATCAAACTGAGAGGGGTTGTAGAGGGCAGCAAAACAAGTAATTTTGGTGAATAAACCTGTGTCAAAAAAAATATGTATGAGAAATAACTTTATATTCTAAAATTCCTTCAATTCAAGCATTCCACTCTACAATTCATAAAAATTAGAAAAAAATTATTGTATTTAGAAGTGCTTTGAACCTAATAAGAAAACACATTCTTAAGAACATTCTTAAATAATTAAATAAAATTTCTTGAAATCAACATGACCTATTCCTAAATGTAAAACTTATAAAAGTTCGTAAAATTAGAGCGACCCTTTCTTGAATTTGTCACGAAGAATCAACGTTCTTGAAATTGAGAATGTCCCGTTCTACAAATAGAATAAACATTCTTGAAATCAAGCATGACCCACTCTTAAATTTGACGACAAGAATGAACATTCTTAAAATTCAAGAATGGCCAATTCTTGGGCCAAAATTAAGAACGCGCAATTTTAAATTTAAGCCCGAATTTTCTTACCCAAAAAAATTTTTTTTTCTGAGTATAATAAAAAGAAGAAAAAACTCTCTTGAAATTACGGATCGCATAATTTCAAATCCGCATAAAAAGAGACCCGAGTGTAATTGATGTAGAATTAATTTCTATTTAATCTTGGTGTTGCCATTGCTGTACCGTGTCGTGCCACTCGATAACAAAAATGTCAAAAAACTGCATTAAAATCATCATACTGGCTACGTTTTTTTGCCAAGTTTTGCCCGATGAAGCTGGTAATTCACATTTTCATGCAAGATCTTAATCACAACATCTCTTTCAGGAGATTTCATCATACCACATGTTACAAGCAACACGGAGGAGCATTTCATCGTGGACGATTACGAATACGTGCTTTATAACTACAAATTATCGTGGGCAGAAGGCAGCCTCCTCTGTAGAATGCGAAATCCCGATAGCACGTTAATCATCGTCGACGACGAAGAAAAGGCCTTTTATTTAGCTGAAGTTCTAGCGGAAACTAACTTGCCGATAGAAACAGTTTGGATCGGTGGTAGACGAATAGATAATATCTTTGTTTGGATTAAGCAGGAAGATATATTAGAGGAACCGGAACCAGTCAATACAACATTGCTGGACACTTATTTGGTTAAGAGAAACGACTCCGACATTAGTAACGTAACAAGAGACTGCATGGCATTCTCCAGGAATTTCCATGAATATCCTCTTTATATCACATTGAATTGCCACATGTTCCGGCAAATCGTTTGCCAGATACGTAAGTGCGAAAATGTTTTAGTTTTATTTATTCCCACGAATCACAAAAACCTAGCAGCGAAAATATTCCAACGATGTTACAACGTATCCACGACATCTATAAATGGCTACGAATACGTTGCAATGTGGCTGAGATGTTTCTTGTTTATGTAAAAAAATTCAACGATCCATAATTTAAATATGCTTTCAGGAATCGAAATAGTGGGTGGTCATAATTGTATATTATACACTTGTTAGATGGAGAAATGTATTTTATTTCCTAAGGGCTGCGTTTAACACCCGAACGCTATAATAATACTTCTCTATCGTGGTGTATATAATTTTTTCTTCTACTAGTAATATTTGAATTTAAAACATTATTTATTACAAATTATTAAAAAAATTATAATTTTTTTTCCTTGGCACGGCAGTTATTTGCAAATTATCATTGCTTGACATAAAACTTAAATTTAGTTTTTTGGCCCCATGAGTAAGTTTTTTGAAGCCACTTTGGTGAAATGATGGCTGAAGTTATAAATTGTACTTACACCGGCAGAAATTCGAAAAATCATTTACCTAATGGTAAAGTGACGTTAACTAACTATGAGATTTTAAAATTTTCTCCACCGACCGTTAGAGTTTTATGGATTTTTTCGAAAAATAATAAAGGAGACGAACACAGAAAGGGTGTGGCACACAATAGTCACTAATTTCACACTTTACAACAGTAAATGTATTAATCAAATAATTTAACTTCACAGTAAAATAAAATTATGTTAATTCAACATTAAACATGTTCGTTTTTATAACTGATTGATCAAAATTCAAAAACAATAAAAAAGAAGCTCGACAAATTAGGCGGGTGGTTTTCCAGTGAAATCCGGATTACCTCTCGCTACCATAGTCGAACAGAAACCGCCTTGCGCAGAAAACTTAAGGGCGACGACGCTATTTAGGGACGAAGGGCGACGACGCTATTTAGGGACGAAGGACGAACCCCACCGCGACGCTAACACTACCTTATAAGTGCTACTTAATTAACTCAATTGTTGTCTTTTGCAGCTCATACTAATTGGACAGATTCAAGAACTTCATCACAGTGGTTTCTGATTAAAAATCGCTATTACAAAATCTTCCACTATCACGTCGATTTCGCCAATGCCGTTGAGGTTTGCAGAACTACTGACCCTGACGCCCATTTGGCCGTCATTGAAGATATGGAGCAAGCCTCCGAACTGGCGCGATTCATGGCCAAAGAACGTCCACCCGGCGTCTACCTGAACATCGAAAAGGCTTGGATAGGGGCTAAGTGGTTTCCGGACTTGCACAAGTACAGGTTCCTCTCCAACTACTCCATCGTGATGACTACAGACAACCAATCGTTTCCAATTTGGAAGCCCGGAACGATTCACTACGACAATCGAAGAGGTTAGTTCATTTCAAAATTAAGTTCGTTTTTTAAACTATTGATCAGGTTGTGTGTTATTGGATCGGCACATGAATCGAGACTATTTCCTCGTGAGCAGTTGTAATGTGAGTCGGTATTTTATCTGCTCGAAGATGGCTACTTTCGAAGACTATTTCATCGACTACTTAGATTTCAACGTCAGACTTTACATGTATCATTTAACTTGGTACGAAGCGCTTGAATCTTGCGCCAAAATCAATTTTACCGCCCGTCTTGTAGCTGTTGATGAGACCATGTTGAAGAAGATGATATTAGTAATGGGTGAAAACGTCACTTGTAAGTACAGTGTGATTGAAATGTTTTATACTCTAGTAGGTTGTGCAAGAGAAAGGCAAAATTCATGAAACCGGGAGAAATAGAGATAGTTTGATAACTTTCTTCTTCCTCTTGTTCTTGTCCTTATTCTTTTTGTTCTTCTTCTTAACCTTGACCTAATATCGTTAGATGTTGAGATATATGTTGCAGTCAGTAATAGCATTCTAGAGTATAAAATATGTTGATCATAGGATATAAGTTTCGGAAATCACGATCGTAATTAACTGGAAATTGTCACAGTGATTTCTCATTTGTGGATTGGAGGGCATTATAACGGCTCCGACTGGCTGTGGGTGACTAAAAATAACGAAATTATTCCCAAGGAAACCAAGGACGGGTTTCCGCCTTGGGTTAAGAATACTTCGTATTTGGATTATCTTGAGAATGAATATGTCTGTTTGAATTTAGATAGGGAAAATCACAATAAGCCCCTTTTTTATGGAACCACTTGCTACGAGCCTCAGCATTACGCGTGCCAATTTGGTGAGTTCGTTGATAAATTTCAGGTATATTTTAATTTTAATTGGTTTTAGACGAGGGGCAGCTACAAAAATTGATTGACCACGAAAAGCAGTAGGGTTTCTGCAGAAAAGCCAAGAAAAATAATTTTGGGCTAAATTGAGAATAAATTGTATATACATTTTGTTTTCTGGATTTGTTGTTTTATTTAAGAAGGAAGCAAAGGATTCAATGCACTAAAATAATTATAATAATAATATATAATAATATAATAATAATAATAATAACAAAGTATGATCTGGAAAGTGATAAGACTAAATACCTATTCTGCAGAAGATTAAAAAAACCACTAATCGAAACTGAACCAAATCATCGTCTTTCTTCTTCATCCTTTTTTAATGTAATGTTAGAGTTTTATCGAATTTTGCGAAAAACAATAAAGGAGAACGAAAAAGGTTGTGGCACACAGTAGTCACTAATTTCACACTTTACACCGCTAAATTTATTAGTCAAATAATTCAAATTCACAGAAAAATGAAATGACGTTAATTCAATATTAAACGATGTTCCTTTTTATAACTGAATTCAAAAACAATAAACAGAAGCTGCACAAATTTGGCGGGTGGTTATCCAGGCCGTCTATAGTGAAGTCCGGGTTACTCCATCGCTTCCATAGCCGAACAGAAACCGCCATGCGCAGCACAATGAAGGGCGATGGCGCTACTTAAGGACGAAGGACTGGCTCCACCGCGGCGCCATCAACGGCTAACAGAAGATAAATTACCTGTTCCTTCTCGTGTTCTTTACCTCTCCTTAACTGATTGAAAGATTGTTGCTCCATCGTTTCCGAAGTCATCTGACGTTCCTGCGACCTGCTCGTGACTTGTATCGAGCCACCAAGACGATTCTTTTGTTGGCCATTTGATTGATATATTGATTCTACTGCTTTTTCCTATCAAATATCCAATCATTTGTCCACTTTACACGACCTCTTAATATCTTAGCTCCTTTCCGTGTATCACAACGTCTTTCCAGCAATCTCTGTTGTCTCAAATAATTGTTTTGTATTTGAAATTTCGGGGCAGGTTTCCACCGTGTATATCATTGGCCTAATTGCAGTCTTGCAAATCCGAAACTTTGTTTCGATTCCAATATTGTATCGTTGTGCGGATGTTAACAGTTGTAGTCTACCGCCTTTTTTTAAATTAGACATATAATGTAAATATCTTTAAGTTCAATTTAAAAAAAAAAGTTAAACATTAGCGTAATGTTTATGTTAAAAAAAGACCCGGTAGGAAAGCTTCTTCCCAATACCAAAAAAGAAAAAATGGAACGAAGTGTGCGCCAGGCGACTAGGCTAGAACCGGCTCACTACTTTTAAACCTTTTTTTTTATAGAGGTGTTGAAATTCTTTGAGGAAGGGTTCCTCTGAATGGGTCGCTATCCACTAAACACACCCCTTCATAGTTCTACACAGCCTGGAACCGCCTCTCGGCATTACTTTAGACTTTGCTGCTCTCAATGCCAAGTGCATCCTCATCTATTATAATTTAGCTAATTGCTTCAATTAATGCTTTATGATTTGTTTCTTATGTCTCCATTGTCTCCCGTCTCCATTCTTCCTCCAGTTCGTCAATCATAATTCTCCTCATCATGTGGGTAACGGCGTCCCAGGACTCCTTAGATGCTAATAGTAGCTCCGCCACGTTTTCCTCCCTGACTTCAGTACCTAGCTCCTGACTGGCGTCTGTCCTGTATAGTTCCCATGTTATGCATCCGAAGATTGTATGAGATGGGGGTCTGACATGGCTTGGATTAAGTGGTGGTCCATCTCTCCCCATCCCCTACTGGTCCAAGTTCTGACATCTTTGACAAAAGTCTTTCCCCAACCGTTGTACGAGTTCCGTTCTTGCTGCCACTCATTTAATAGGTTGTCCCTGGCTTCTTTCTTACGTCCCCTGCCGTATTTATATATCTCCGTTCTCTCCTCTATACGGAGTCTTAGTGGTGGCATATTGGACAGAGCTTGCACTGCGCTGTTGGAAATAGTCCTGTAAGCAGATGTTATTCGGATCGCTAGCTTCCGGTTCACCCTCTCCAGGAGTGTGCTGTAGTGCTTGTATCTAACTACTTCCCCCCTGTGTCGGGCTAACCTACTTAACTCAGTTACCAAAGCTTTTTTAAAATGATTTGTAACAAGATAACATTGATATATTTCCCATAGTTATGAAAATGGTCTAAGTCGAAATTTAAAAAAATGAGTTTATCAGTATTTCATATCACATTGTCAAAAATGAATCGTTTCAATATTGTATGTAATTAGTTTAGCGTTTATAATGTAATCCTTTAAATTTCTCGATCACTTTTATAATTATAGGCACATGTCATGAGCTGCACGGGCACATTGATACTTGTTTGAAGTGCACTGTACCTACAACGGTGGGCACATATACAGCAAAGGCTACTCCAACCACGACCCGAATTAGAAATTATGAAACTTATTTGATGTCACACCCCAACGGTTAATATTATCTGCTCACACGTTCGTCTCGTTCAACGAACAAGCCAACAATAGCCAGCTTCTTCTCGAGGAGCGAGAATATTATTAACTAAATTCCCCACTTATACCTTGAGATTCCAGAATACATACGGAATGGCGACGTTTAAATCTTGTAAACAATAATTAAATTTACTGAACAAAATCACACGTAAGAGGTTACACACTTCTGTTTTAACATACCTACAGTCTGACGCGAAAAGTGCTCGCGAGCTCCGAAAGGTTAACCTGTACTCGCACCGTTTAGCGTTATTGTTTGCTTGTGTTTTATTATAATCTCGTCGATAACAATTATAAAGTTAATCGCTTTTAAACCAACGCTCGTGCCAGAACGGATTGATGACGCGTAAATTTTTTTTAAAACTTCATTTCGCTATTTTATTCTATTTAATTGCCTGCCAAACGACTCCACGTCCATTGCTGGGTAAGTTTTCGCCTTTTATACTTTAATCTAATTTTAAATTAAATAAAATTCCAGAGCCCACAGTCATAAACGATGACGACGAATATTTTCAGTATAACGATACTTGTTACCGTTTCAGAAACATACCGCTAACTTTCACCGAAGCCAACGAGTTTTGTATGTTAGAGTACGGCGATATGGTTTCAACGGTCATCATACCAGATGAAGATGTGGTTAGATACCTGGCTGAAGCTTTATCTGAAACGAAATTGATAATGGAGCAGCTTTGGACTAGTGCACGAAGAGCCAACAATCACAGCGAATTTATTTTTCGTTCGCCTCAAATCAAAAATGAACAAAACGCGCTGCCTTTGCCTGCATCGATTAAAAAATTTCTTATCAACAGAACCGCATTTGAAGAAAGTCTCGGAAACAATACGAGGGATTGTTTGGCTTTTAACAGATTCGAGCATGATATTCCGTTTTTGGTCAATATTAATTGCGAGTCCTTGCGACCGTTTATTTGCGAAATTCCTGGAGGTGAGTTTTAAATTTACAATTAAAAATAGGAAGTTAACAAATTCACAAATTGCTCTTCTTCTTCTTGGTTTTTCCCAAATCATCTTCAGTCCTACTTTATGTGATTCTCTGTTAAGATCCTCAATTGTTTCTTGTAAATCTTCTAGAATTTCGTTGATAGTAAGTTGTTTTCACTTCACATTAACTCATTTTTCTGGCCATTCTATTTTGTTAAACACATCTTCCAATGTTGAAGTAAAGAGTTCTGTCTTACGTGTCTTTTCAGTTGTAAGGATTAGTTCTGGCCTGTAAAATGTATGTTGCTATGGATTTCTCGTTTAGGTCATATTGCACCTCGGCTGCAAGAGTGGCACAATTCAAAAATTTGGAAATATTTTTTTCCCCAAAATATATTAAAATATAATTACTACCACACTCTTATAATCTCAAAAAGTAGCACATATGGTAACCTAAACAATTTTGTACCTAATTATGAATTTTAACAGAAGAAAATTGTGGATTTTGACAGAAAAAAATCGATTACTTTTTCAATTTACACTAAACTTATTTTGAGTTGTTCCACTCTTGCAGCCGAGGTGCGATATATGAGTTGTATGTATATTTGATCAATTCTACGGTTTGCTAATGCTGTATATAGCGTGTAACTAATATAAGAAGAAAAATTTTAGGGTGTCTACGATCAAATGCATATGAAAAAGTTGAAATAAATTGGTGTCTGGAAATATATCCCAACCATAACATTAAGCTTCAAAGTTTTAAATTTGTATCCCATTTAAAGGCTATCTTATCCTCTCAAAAATCGATTAAGTCGTTACTCAAGCATTGTTGAAGTTGATAGAAATAAATGAAATTTAGTTCCCATATCACAATGATGCATTTTTCTTTTCGCGAAAAAGACGAAATGATTTTTGTGTACTATCGTGCTAATGATAACGTCTACGAGGCTGGAAGATTATATCAAGAGTATTATCCAAATCGATAAAAACTACACCCCAAAAAGTTTGCTTCTTTGTACCAGCGACTTTCGGAGGTAGACACCTGGGAATATTTTGATCGATGGTATATTCAGGAAGCAGCGAATCCATTTTTTGGTACCTCTGATCCTTTTATCCATCGATAAATTAAAGAGAGCTTCTTATTGGTTCCTAGCCGTGGGTGAAATTGACAGAATTTTTATCCATCGGGACTTCAACCAATGAAAATTGAAAATATTAGGATTTTTATTTTACAACATTGCCACGTTGGTAACAGTTTCCATTAATTGCAACAACATAACCAAACAAAACTAAAGCAATTGACCGCATAACGTACCAAAGTGTATTAATAGTGAAATTCGTGATTTGTGAAGCAGTTTTTCGTGAAAGAAAATTTTAAAATGTTGAAAGAAGAAAATGAAATGTCCTGTACGCAATATCGCAACGACTGCAATAGATAATCTTCTACCACAAAAATTACGGCACAAATTTGAATATGTTTATGAAACTTTTTTTAAAATGGCGAGAAGAGAAAAATACTACTTCCCTTTCTGAAAATATTGTATTAAGTTAATTTGTGATGCTTGCAGAAAAGTATTCATCTTCTTCTATTTGGACAATGTAAATTAACTATCGTAGTGTCATGTTCAAAAATTAAAAATTTTGAACTAAGAATTTGTTTTATTATTTTGCATGGATGATCGTAGATAATGTATAGTATTATACTCGCAATGAAAGGTTTTTTATCCAATCAAATGATTACATGCACTCGCCTTCGGTTCGTGCAACAAAGTTCATTTTCATGGATAAAAACCTTCTTTACTTGCTCATGTAACAATATACTATAAACGGTGATTTCAGATTGTAACACTATCATCAACAAACCACCGAATGATGGATGGATCCAAATTGAGGACAAAGTGTACAAGATCTTTTACGACAAGAGAAGTTACAAATCGTCGAAAAAAGCCTGCATTCAAAACAACCCAAAAGCTAGATTGACTACCATTGAATCGTTCAAAATCGCACAAATTGTAGGGCGTTACATGTTAATCGGCAGACCTTCCTTGGAGAGGGCCTGGATCGGCGCTCAAAAATTCCACGACCATTACGAATTTGAGTACAACCGTTCGATAATATTGGCCAATAAAACTGGACCGGACGGTTTCCCTCCGTGGCTGAGAGGATATCCCTTCCGATTTGCCAATAATGAATCGTGCTTGCTGTTGGATCGACATCTTGCCAATATTACTCTATTTGTTGAGGAGCGTTGTACCAAGCCGCGAGCTTACATTTGTTTCATGCCTGTTGCGCAGAAGGCCCATTACATCGACTATCCAGTTATTGGGAATCACGATTACCGTTCGTATTTAACCCCAACTAAATGGGAGGATGCTCATAAGAAGTGCCTTAACTTGCATGATTCGGGAAATTTGCCGATAGTAATGGATGAACAAACCCTAGCGGAAATCTTGTACGTCATGGGAGAAAATAGAACTGGTAATAATTCGATCTATACAGGGTGAGTCGTATAAGACTATGAGGCTGACAAACTCAAAATGCAATATACATACACAATTTTTTATTGGTTCTTAACTGATTACAATTTTTAACGAAATGGTGCTTTGGAAGTAATCTTCCAATGCTCTTCATCGCCAAGCTCAATTTTCGTCTTTTTGGGAGTAGGAGATTGTTTATTACGTTCTCCATTGAATGCAAACGCAGATCTTTTCTTTTTAGCAGGTTCCAATTCATCCGGTTCGTCATATGACAGGTCATATGACTATACATCAGTTTCAGATTCTATAGCGCTAGCCAAAGCTTCATTAAACTCCTGCCAATATGTATGATCATTTTCTTCTCCATACGCACAAGCTCCCGTTAACAGTCATGCCGATATTTAAAAATTCCGAATTGATTTTCTCGGCAAAAGCTTCGGCGGTGTATATCGATACTTCCAACAGTTCTTTGAGTAACACACCCGTTTCGAAAATACCACCTTCAAAAAACTGTCATCCTGCGACCGACGAAGTGACGATCGATTCGCAGGGCCTATTGTAAGAAGCACCACGTTAAAAAAAACTGTCATCCTGCTGGTGACAGTACATATTTAAGATTGAGGACAAAAGTGAACATTTCACATCAAATTGTGGAAGTGGTTGAGCAACAAATGAATCGACCAGTTTCTACAGTTTGTTGTGAATTACTCATTACTGCCCTCAATCATAAATTTGCACTGTCACCAGCAAGATGACAGTTTTTTGAACGTTGTGCTTCTTGCAGTAGGTCCTGCGAATAGATCGTCGCTTCGTCGGTAGCAGGAGGACACTTTTTTGAACGTGGTGCTATCGAAGTGGGTGTGTTATTCAATAAACTGTTAGAGGTTTCGATATACACCGCTGAAGCTTTTGCCGAAAAATCAATTCTGCATTTTTAAATATCCGCATGGCTATTAGCAGGGAATTTGTGCGTCTCGAGAAAAAAATGAACATACATTGGCAGGAGTTTAATGAAGCTTTGGCGAGCGCTATAGAATCAGAAACCGATGGGACTGAATTCGAGAAGAGACGCAAGAGTTACAGATAACCGTATTTTTGGTTTGTAGCGTTTGGAAGGTCACTTTGTATGGGGCTATTATGAGCCCTTATCGATTTAAACGGCAAAACTATGTGTCTTCTATCAAAGCAAAGCAATTTACCATCAGTTGTACCAAGAACCAAGTAAATGGATCCCGCCAGAAAATCTAAAGCCGACAATTCGCTTTCCATGAAGCATGTTCCCACAGGTTTTGAACACCTCAAATCGTGGATCCCAAGTTTATGATCGTATCCAACTGTTCCAAATGTTTCATCAATAGTTGAAAATTCCAAAGCTGTAACGGGGCGCTTATGGCATTCTGACATAAACTTTGCGCGCCCCGCGCGAGACTCCCAAATGGCGACCAGACCACCGTTGCTGCCTCCTGCGAACAATCGTTTTTTTGGATGGAAGCTCATCGCCGAAAGCGAACGGCTCTGCAGGATGACGAAACTACCGCAAATTTGGCGTTATGTTGTACTTGCATTGTAAAGAATGATTTTGTCCATTTTTGCATCCTTACTGCAAAGTGTGAATCGCCCGCTTCGAATTTTAAAAATCTGGCGGGGCCGGCACTAAGTCGTACTAACAAATTATGTCTTTCGTGCAATAACACTTGCCCCTCTTCAATTCCGAGCAGGATATCTTCGCTGGTTTTGAAGAAGGTTGCCACTTGAACTTTTTCGTAATCACTGTTTTGTTTCGGTCGAATTTTGCGCTATACGGCGACAACGATGATCTGTCCATCGTCTGAAACTGCTACGAATTTGTTGTCTTGATTGCACCACGATAAAAGTTGCGTTGCGTAAGTAGCGTGAGGCCATCGATGGCGTTTGACGTTTCTCGAGTACGAAGGTAGTAGCATAATGCACACAGGTAATTTTGTTTAAGAGAAAATGAGACACCAAATTTTAAACTTGCAAAAAATAACAAATTTTGACAATTGACTAGAAATTTTGTTGTTTCAAGCACTGGCGACTTGATCGCACATTTTCTTACAAGTACCGTGTCACCGTGCCAAGCAATAAAACATTTTTTCATATAATAAATACTACCCGGAAACCGACTATGCGATTACGTCAAGGACAGTTAGTAGATGAATTCTGCATAGTTTCCAACTCGAGAATCATAATTTTTAATTTGTTATAAACAATTTTCAAGAAAAAATCGCATGTTTTTTAATTCTTTGCTTGTAAAGTGGAAACTAATGAAGCAATCTTAATGATATCCATAGACGAATTGTAGAGAATTAAATTACGAAGAGAATGAGAGGTCGAGTGACTCGATCGGATAATTAAAATCGGAGAAAAGCCGGAAAATCCGGAAAATTCAGTGTTTACTTAAAAAAATCACAAAATGGTGAACTTTAATTAGGACCATTTTCTAAATAAAAATATGATTTCATTTAATTATGATACTAAACTGGTTCGGCAGTAATTTAAACTAAAACTCAGTCCAAACATGTACTATCTATATACAGGGTATCCAACCATTACTGCTCACTCTCAAAACTGAGCTTTAATGGAAACTCATTTATTTGAAATTTGAGACACATACAACTTTGGTTATTGTGTATGCTCACAGACTCGTAGTCTCATATGTACAACTCACCCGTTGCAAAGAATGCTTTACTGAAATAACATATTACAGTCTACGTCTGCTATAACAAACAAAAATAATAAAAATGCTTTTAGGTGCATAATTATTCTAACTTCTTTACATAAAAATTTCTGAAATAAATCAATTAGCATTAATAATAATAAATTTGTAAGTAAATAAAGGCTTTACTTTCTATCATTGCTAATTGAACACGCATGGAATTGTGGAACTTACAACTTCAGATGCTTATTATTAAAAAATATATATGCATGTGCGATAAACAATCCTGCAGAGGAATTTGTAAGCCATTATAAACCAACTTAATTTTTTTTTACAAGTGCACTGTCAAAGACATCTACACCAATAGGGCTTAAATTGGGTCTTTATTAATTGAGCAAGTAGAAACTATTGGATTTTCAGTATTTAAATTTATGATAGAGAGAAAAATTCATCTAGCGTAAATAATATTTGAAAATTTGTTAGGTCATAGTACCTTTAAAGTAGTTATAGACGGTAAAATTTACATGAAAAACCCTATTAAGAACGTTGATATGTTTAAATCTAAAATTTGGCTTTTTAGCAATAAATGAAAGAAAGAGATGGATGGAATATGTTATAAGAATCAATTTCGCTTAATTGTAGATAAAAAATAAAAAATTATTACTAATAGTTTAGAAGTTAGATTTATTTATTTTCTCGCATAATTTACCCTTTTATTCTTAAAAAAAAATTAGTTTTCATCATTCTATTAGGAAACATGTTCTCTAGGAATTGGCTCAATATTAATGCGTATTTTTTTATCAATTAAGAGATATGAATTATTTTGTAATCCCGTGCGTAACTGACTACGAACGGAATTACAAAATAATTCATATCTCTTAATTGATAAAAAAATACGCATTAATATTGGGCCAATTCCTAGAGAACATATTTCCTAATAGAATGGTGAAAACTAAATATTTTTTTTTAAGAATAAAAGGGTATACATTATGTGAGAAAATAAATAAATCTAACTTCTAAACTATTAGTAATAATTATTTGTTTAATCTACAATTAAGCGAAATAGATTCTTATAACATATTCCATGTATCTCTTTCTTTCATTTATTACTAAAAAGCCAAATTTTAGATTTAAACATATCAAAGTTCTGAAGGTACTATACGCCCTTAAGCACGGTGGAACTTTGGATTTGGTTCGTAATATCTGGAGGATGTTATAAGCTAAATCATAATATCGGACGCAGACTGTATTAATATTGGAATAAAAAGAAACCTATAAACGATGGAAATTAGTTCAATAAAAGTGATTTTAATGTGAAGTTGCTAACACAAAAATTGTAATAGCGGTTTCACTGCATTTATTGGAATTAAATTAATCACCGTCTACCTTAATTGCATTTTTTATTGAAGGCATATAAACAGAACCAAGTTAACTGCTTTTTTAAAATTTATTTTTAATTTGAAGATGTGTTTTAGCGTTGAGACATATATGGGCTGGTGGCAAGAAAGGTAAATCCACTAATGGATCGTGGGTTTGGTATGATGTAAATAGGACTCCGATTCCACAATATCAAGATAAGTTTCCTACATGGCTGCAACCAAGTCGTTTCGGTTTGGATGCACAAGAGGAATGTTTGAATTTGGATCGGGAAAATTTCAATATGGGTTTATTCTACGGACTGTATTGTAAGATCCGTCAAAAGTTCATATGTCAATTCCGTGAGTAGTTAATAACATAATTATTTTAGCTTTTAATTAGAAAAGGATTTCAACAGTTCTTATAATTTGGTTACGACACAAAAACTAATAGTAAATAAATTAAGATAGGCTTCGTACACTCTGCCGCAAATTAAATGTCGACCTTCGGGCGCTTGCAGGCCATGTTACAAGAATGTGTTATGAAGTTATGATATATTTTTTGTACTCTAGTTAAACATTATACTGTTCATATATTTTTTAATTAATTGCATTTGTTTCGTATCAGAATAAATATTTAAGAGTCGGTTTTCCTAGGTATAACCATGCAAGTTGCAGTGCACATATTCATAAAGTGTGCTCAGGTCAATTTTTTTTTTTCGACTTATGTTAGAATCCACATTTTCATAAAGTGTACTCAGGTAAAAAAAAATTGTTTTCAAATGATTACAACAAGGGTTGAATCTTAAAAGTCGGTTTTCCCAGGTAAAACCATGCAAATTGCACTGCACATTTTCATAAAGTGTGCTCAAGTCAATTTTTTTTTCCCGACTTATGTTACAATCCACATTTTCATAAAGTGTACTCAGGTAAAAAAATTTGTTTTAAAATGATTACACCAAGGGTTGAATCTTAAGAGTCGGTTTTCCTAGGTAAAACCATGCAAATTGCAGTGCACATATTCATAAAGTGTGCTCAGGTCAATTTTTTTTCCGACTTATGGTAGAATCCACATTTTCATAAAGTGTACTCAGATAAAAAAAATTGTTTTCAAATGATTAGATTAGATTCTATTGTTTCTTTTTTATTAGTTTGTAAATTGACTTTAAGAGTAATAATTTCATAAGCTAAGAAAAGAGGAACAAATTATTATATTAAAAACATTTCTTTTTAGCTAAAGGAACCTTACCCTTGGAAGTATATAATAACACTGGAGGGTAACAGTATTTCCAATTCGAAAATTATTTTGTTCTTCCTCTTCCATTTTTAATATGATTGTTACAATTGTTAATTAAATAAAAAATAGATTTTTAAAGATTTATTTATATTTTTTTTGACTGTTTTTGTCGGAAACAAGTTCTTAGACTTCTTTGCCGAAATACTCATCTTATCCAACTCTCCGTGACATTATCGATTTTACCAAATATTTCGCACTAACGAGTTGTGCTTAACAGGAAATTTCATACATTTCGACTACCTGAAGAGAACTTGGAAGGTCACTTTTTCATTTATAAAAATGTGAAACATATTTTTGATAAATTTATTGAAAATATCATCATATCACAAATCATATTGACTGCATTCGAGGAGTTCCAAAATCAAAACACAGTTTCCAATACAGGGTTCGTTTGTTCAATACTGAGGTTTTATAATCTAGACCTTCTCATTTACGTCGCAATTAAAATTAATACCAACATTATTTAGTTAATTGATACTTAGAATTGACATGGCATATTTTTCTGCAACCATTTTTCTACCTCTTTTTTAGGAATTTATTATCAATTCATTAAATAATTTTGTAAAAAATACCGACTTCATAAGTTCACTTAAATGTAATGTGCCCTTGTTCTTGTCGAAACGTGAGGAAAATTTAACTGCCTGCATCTATCATTCATACTCGGCTTTAAACAGTTGCCAACCACAACACAAAATAATAATAATTAATAGATAAAGTGTTGGTGAATATTACTAAAAATTCCACACACTGGGAACTACATCACGGGCTCTACAGGACTTATGGTGCAAACGGTTTCCGTAGTGTATATTACATTCATTGTCAGATATTATTAGTTGTACGAAACGAGGTGGCAATTGTTTTATAACCAGGGTTATGTACTGCACTTAAAAAAAATTACTTTCTATTAGTTTAGCAACGCTACGTAGTAATGATGAGTCGGGCTACCTAACCTAAAAATCAAGATGTATTTGATTATTTATTAATCAAAAGCAGTGGAATCCACATTTTCATAAAGTGTGCTCAGGTAAACATTTTTTCCATTTTCTTGTATTCAAATGATTACAAGGGTTGAATCTTAAGAGTCGGTTTTCCTAGGTAAAACCATGCAAATTGCAGTGCACATATTCATAAATTGTGCTCAGGTCATTTTTTTTTCTTTTTTCTTTTTTTTTGTCGACAGGTTACATTCCACATTTTCATAAAGTGTGCTCAGGTAAAAATTTTTGTTTTCAAATGATTACAACAAGGGTTGAATCTTAAGAGTCGGTTTTCCAAGGTAAAACCATGCAAATTGCAGTGCACATATTCATAAAGTGTGCTCAGGTCAAATTATTTTCAATTTTTTTTCCGACTTATGTTAGAATCTACATTTTCATAAAGTGTGCTCAGGTAAAATTTTTTTTTTTCAAATGATGAGAACAAGCGTTGAATCTTAAGAGTCGGTTTTCCTAGGTAAAACCATGCAAATTGCAGTGCACATATTCATAAATTGTGCTCAGGTAATTTTTTTTTCTTTTTCTTTTTTTTTGTCGACAGGTTACATTCCACATATTCATAAAGTGTGCTCAGGTCAAATTATTTTCAATTTTTTTTCCGACTTATGTTAGAATCTACATTTTCATAAAGTGTGCTCAGGTAAAATTTTTTTTTTTTCAAATGATTACAACAAGGGTTGAATCTTAAGAGTCGGGTTTCCAAGGTAAAACCATGCAAATTGCAGTGCACATATTCATAAAGTGTGCTCAGGTCAAATTATTTTCAATTTTTTTTTCCGACTTATGTTAGAATCCACATTTTCATAAAGTGTGCTCAGGCAAAAATTTTTGTTTTCAAATGATGACAACAAGCGTTGAATCTTAAGAGTCGGTTTTCCTAGGTAAAACCATGCAAATTGCAGTGCACATATTTATAAATTGTGCTCAGATCAGTTTTTTTTTTCTCGACTTACGTTAGAATCCACATTTTCATAAAGTGTGCTCAGGTAAAATTTTTTGTTTTCAAATAATTACAACAAGGGTTTAATCTTAAGAGTCGGTTTGCCTAGGTCAGGGTTGGCCAACCCGCGGCCCACGGGCCTTGAACATTTTTCCAGCCCGCGAAATTCATTACACTTTTCCAAAATATATTTATTTTATAATGATCAAAGTAGTGAAAACCAATGTAGTAAAAAATAGTAGGTCTAAATGTAAAATGGGGGATATATAATTTTATATGTGGTCCGCGGAGTTATGATGCATTTCCAAAGTGGCCCGCAAGATCATTTGGGTTGGCCACCTCTGGTTTAGTGCATACGGCTAATAATTTTTTTCGCTTTTATTAATCACTGGTCAATAATGAACAAATTGAAATATTTTGTGATTCTATTAGACTTTTCGAGAGAAAGAACTTTTACAACGATTTACTACAATGGGTAGGTATAGGGTTTTCCAATAAGAGGTGTTATTTTGAATAGCCCGTTATTTCGGTAGATGTCACTTTTGGAGCTGTAATTTTTTGACATTTGACAAGTAGAAACTACGCCATTAATAAAAATGGAACGATACACGCTTCAACAACGCATTGAAATTATTAAAATTCACTATAAAAATGGTGAAAATTTGGCAGAGACGGTTCGTAAAACTCGAACATTTTTGGGTCCAATGACCCCGCCGGACCATAAACCGCACCAAACAGTCACACGTTGAGGATAGAGAGGCTTTTCAACAATAACTCTTGGGTTTTCTGAGCCCCAGATGCGACAATTTTGCTTGTTGACGAAGCCATCCAGGTGGAAATGGGCCTCATCACTCAAGATGATTTTTCGATGGAATTCCGGATCATTTTCATGCATTTCAAGGACCCAATCGGCAAAGATACGACGTTGTTGATGATCGGCCGGCTTGAGTTCTTGTGTTAACTGAACTTTATAAGCCTTAAGACCCAAATCTTTATGCAAAATACGGTGTAATGACGTTTTTGGAATGTCTAATTCCAAAGAACGACGAGGAATGGACAAACCTGGGTTTTCTTCAACACTTTCGGCTACAGCAGCAATATTCTCGGCTGTTCTTGAGCGACGTGCACGGGTTTTATTCTTCACATCACTAACTTGTCCCAACAGCTCGAATTTTTCCACCAATTTCTGTATTGCGGTCCGACAAGGTGCTTCACGACGACCCAAAAATGTTCGAGTTTTACGAACCGTCTCTGCCAAATTTTCACCATTTTTATAGTGAATTTTAATAATTTCAATGCGTTGTTGAAGCGTGTATCGTTCCATTTTTATTAATGGCGTAGTTTCTACTTGTCAAATGTCAAAAAATTACAGCTCCAAAAGTGACATCTACCGAAATAACGGGCTATTCAAAATAACACCTCTTATTGGAAAACCCTATACAACCAACGCCCTGAATTTAAATCGTTTTTTTTCAACTTCCTAAGTTTATTTTTTATAAAAATCTTACCAAATTTGTACGAAAATTCCTAAAAAAGATACCTTTCAATACATCGTATTTGTTAAAAAATCAAAAAACACGGCTTTACTAGACATTTCGTAACACTCAACAACAATGCAACGATTTGGTTTTTGAAAAATTACTAGAAATAAAGTCTAGATATTCTAGATATTCTGGTTAGGTCCAGACAAGCCTAAAACCGTCGATCTTCTTTTAATATTGGCAAATTTAACATACGCTTGTCGTAGCTTAAACATTTATACCGAAAACGCACACTTGAAATATGGATTTGACGGACTGAGCGTATGACCTTATTGGCATTTTATGCACTAAAATCGTTGTTTAACTAAATTAATTGAATCGGTTATTGTTAAAAGTGGATAAGTCACTTTTAGCCATTTTCGAGTAATGAGGAATTACTAATATTTCTAGCTTGGTGACGATTTTGACTGAACTGTTACATACTGTCTTATTGTTAGTGTTAAAAGAGAATAAGTCACTGACAAGGCCCCTTTTACTAATGACATTTTGATGGCATTACTGATTTTTATTGTGCCGCCCAGTGAAAGCATTTGTTTATTCGAACTGCGAATTTTCCCTTAAAAATTGATAGTTTTTATTGCCTTAGTCATTAATGGGTTAACTAAGAGAACTGTTTATTATAGTTAAACACGCAGAAAACGTAACTGCTTGCGACCCAAAAAAAATCGGTCTTAGTCAAACATATCTAAGACGCAAAAAAAGTTTTGTAATAAACAGGACTGCGGCGTATTCAGGTTTGACTGTACATTACTACTCAACTAAAACGCGCATAAGATAAAAAAAAAAAATTGCGCAACCATTTGCAGTAAATAAATTAAAATATAGGAATAATCAATAAGCAATTCAATATTACCTTATCATCAACCGTCATGACCAATTTCACAACATAGCACCGGTACAAACAATTCGTACCACCCGCAAAGCAATCTCGTACCAACCACTTCAACCTCGCCCCATCTCCATTTATGAAACCCATGATAATGAAATGTTATATAAATAACGTCGACCTTCTACACCGCCCAATTCCCAGCATTATGCGGTTGTTAACATTGATTTTAGCAGCCTTGCATCACACGAAAGGAGAGACCGGAAATGGTAAGCCACCCACATGGCATCCAAACTCATTGACGATATTTTTCCAGCATACCACGGCCCGCCGATAGCGAGAGAACCCTTCACCTACAACGGCCGTCTTTACTATTTCTATTCGGAAAAAGTGCCATGGGAAGAGGCTAGCGCAATATGTGAAGCAGGTGAAATGCACTTGGCCACGCTAGACGATGCCGCAAAGACAAAGTTCACCGCCCAATCGATAGCCGAGGCCTGGATGGTATTCGAGGACATGTGGATCGGTGGCAAGAAGGGCGAACAGGGAAAATGGATTTGGATCTCAAATGGACAGAAGATCCCCGAAAATATTGAAGTTTTTGGGAATTTAACCTATTACTATCCACCATGGGTTGATCAGGAAATTCCTGACAGGGATGGGAAAGACTGTCTGGCTGTTGACAGAGACGGCCACAACGATCCGTACTTCGTAGACTTGTCATGTAAAGTGGGAAGACCTTTTATTTGTGAAGCTAAAGGAAAGGATGATGGGAATGAACCCTGGGCGGGTCAGAATGTTACAATTAACAAAGTAGAATATATTCTCTTTCACGGCAGGTTATCGTGGCATTCCGCTGTCAGCTTTTGTCGACAGGAGGGTTTTGCATTAGCCTCAATTCCTGACATGACTGTAGCGACGAAACTTGCTAAAACCATGCTGAAATCTAGACCGGAATTTGAAGATGTGTGGATTGGCGCTATGCTTAAGGGAGACATCTGGCAGTGGGTTGCCAACGAGGAAGAAATTAAGCAGATTCCTCCCCTTTTAAAACCCAACAGTACTTCAAATGCACCTGAAAATATTTTGACCCCAGGGTTTCCACCGTGGTTTGAAGCGGACACTTCTAATGGCAGAAATTGTGCAATCTTCGATCGTCATCTTTGCGACATACCGACCTTTATAACTCTCAAATGTAACAGGCAAAGAGATTTCATTTGCATGAAAGAGGAACTCGATGATTCAAACCTAGATATAATTTATATAGAAAGAAAGCACCTCCGCTACATCTACTTTCCAGTTGAATCGACTTGGGATGACGCTTTTACACTTTGTGAAACCCAAGGGGCCAAAATGATGGTTTTGAATAATATGGACGAGACTGAATTCATCATGCAAATGATGGCCGATGCAAGAAATCAGATCGACCATATATGGATTTCCGGAAAATTCATGGGTGATGCTTGGAGATGGAAGGACAACGATCTCGATGAAGATAAATATAGTGTGATACCGACCGCAATAGACGACGATGGCTTCCCACCTTGGTGCGCTGACAGCGAAGGAATGAATAGTGAATCATTTGAAGTTTGCTTGAATCTTGACCGACAGAACCATTGGACTCCGTTGATGTATGGACTGAGGTGTAATGAAACACAATCCGTCATTTGCGTGATGAGTGGGTAGTTTCAAGCGTTATTACCAATTTGTAAAATATTGCTTTTGCAGATACCACCACCGGAGACATTATAGTCGATATCGAACCCAACAGAAAGGTACGAGTGACTGTGCTCACCAAAATGGTTTCGATTTCAAGCAATCAAGCTGAGAGTTACTGTCACAACGAGGTGGGACGATTATGGATGCCGACCTTCACAGCGAGTGATGACGTAGTAGCCAATAATATCAAAAAAGCCACAGAAGATTACGTTCTTGCTGCCAGTAAAAATGCACCTATTAAACCCATCAACCGAGTTTATCACGTTTTGGGCACTTTTTTAATCCAAGGGACCAAAGTTACACTCCAATATAAAGACCCCATCAACGGCAGAGTTATAGCGGAAGTTAGTGTACCTAAGGACAAGATTACTGATCCTGTCCCGGAAAATGGCCAATGTTTGGTAGGAGAAATAGAAAGCGGTAAATTCAAATGGACACCGGTGAATTGCTTGAAGCAACTCTATTCTCAGGTTTGAAAAAAATATTTAATTCAAAACTTAAATATGATTATTTAAGTTATTGGTTGAAGCTTGGTCTAAGTTATGAGTTATGAGACATACGAATATTGTATTAAGATTTGTTCTAGATAATTTGCGAACCTGTTTGTTCACTTGATCAAATCCCTTACGAAAATCCAGACAATGAAAAGGAATGGGATTGTCAAGCGTCATCTTCGAAAGTTTTTGATCACAGAATGAAAGGGATGACTTGTACCCAAAAGTGTCAAGATGGAAAAATTTTGCTAGGACCGGCAGCATATCAGTGCGGCGAAACAGGATGGATGATGCAAGCGTATAAGATTAGAAAAAACATGACGAGCTGCGTTGCAAATGCAACCGCATTCGCTAACCTGAAGAAACAAGCAGACACGGGAAGTGTGGTACATTTAGGGTTGGTCATCGATAGTTCTTCGGGCACGCCAAAAACTCACGCAATCAACAAGTACTTCCTGGCCGTGGTCGCAGCCATTTTTGCGTAAGTTCTTTCTGCTTAACTATTTACAGCCGGCAACATTATCAAACGCCGTAACTTTTATCGATACCGACAATCCATAAGCCAGTCTTGAGTAATGATCAATACCGCTCCAGTAATAAATTTGTATACAGGGCAGGGTGCCTTCAAAATGATGGATTAACTTTTTAGTATCTTCTTAAAAATCATCTATTGAGTCTAAAAAAACTATTTGAAAACTATAGTTTTTCTAAGATATACCCATCCAAAGTTAAGGTACATTCCTAAATTTTTAGGACAGCCTGTACACTTCATGAGAAGTTTTACTACTGTTTCTAACACTCACTAAAAAAATGTACATAATTGTGTTACATTGTCACAAATCTACGGACGAATTTATTCTGCTATAGTTAAAAGTAAATGGAATACTCCAATTATTTTTCTGTTTTAGTTCAAAGCAATTGAAAATGGACATAACCGTTGTATCCATGGAAGCGAGAGAAGGTAATAATTTTATATTTATTTCAATCGTTTTTGCAAAAGTGCTTACACGACCGATGGAGTATTGCGAAATTGACTGAAACCCGTTTGGACAAGTTCGTTTTTTTTTTAGGAACGTCTAACTAATTATCATTGACGTCCATTAAGGTTTCGGGAGTACAAGTAAAAGAACTACTCTGGTAGCGCATGGTCTGGTCACGTAACACGATTTCTTGCAGGTCACAAACTTCTTCTAAATTGAATTTAAAATAAGTTTTCTTAAATTTTCTTTCTTGATGCAGAGGAGCAGGCTAATTTCGTAGAACACTTGACCCGCATTCATTTATAAAGACCCTGTAAATGAAAATAGAACTTCACAAAAAAAATTGTAAAAACCATTTGCTATAGCTAGGCAATTCAATGATAAATGGAGTGTTTTTCCGTATAGCTACAATACTATTTATTTAAGGGAGAGTGTGCTGTTTGTTGTTTTCGCAATGATATTTTGTGCAACATTATATATTTTGACATGAACAATGTTGTCAACTTGCACTGTACTTGAACTCATTATAACTACAAATTCACATACAAAAACTTTAGAGGTTAAGTTTACTCATGGTTTATTTGTTTCCGATTCGTTCTTATCGTTCACGTCCAGTCATGGTTCTGTCATGTTTATGGCGTCTAGTTTTTGATTCGTTCCCGTTATTTTCTAAAATAGTGCCAAGAATTTGCTTATACGGTATGATTTAAGTCTGCTACGGTTATACATACAGAGTTGGAATAAAGTATGAATGAAACCAAACAAATATATTGAAAACGGACGAGACGATATTGATGAAATTTGCAAGGTAATGTAATGTCTCATAGCGCATCTGATGAATGTTTCTCTGTTGTCTGTATTTCCGGTTTAACCGGAAATATACTCAACTTTTTAATTTAATTTATATTCGTGTAGATTATAATAGACCTTGTTTTTCTGAATTCGTCTGTACAGGGTTTAGTTCGTTTATCTGTAAGAATTAAAAACATAAAGGACTTTACATTGTACTGTACCATTAGTTTTATTAATTTCAAATTAAAGACAAAATTAGATCTATCAAACTTGAACAAAACTATTTCAGATATTTAAACTGCTCGTCGTTTACCTTCTGACAATATGCAAACCTGCTAACCAAACCGTGAGTTCTATTTTTCCAGATTTCTCTACGGATTAATTTACGTTCATCGACTATTCTTTGTCTCAACTCCTGCAAATTAGTTGGTAGTCTAGCGTAACCACATGATTTGAGGTAACCCCAAAGGGACTAAGATCTGGAGAACGAGCGGGCCACTTGATGAATCCTCTACGTCCAATCTACCGATTTGAAAAAGTGTCATCCCAAAAATTCCTAACCCGTCTATCATAGTGGGGAGGTTCTCCATCTTGTTGAAACCAACAATTTTGAGCTAACTGCCTATTGTACAGGAATAAGTTGGTTATTTAATAGATACAAATATTTTATCAAGTTCAGGTTGCCATCTACAGGCTGATTCCTAAAAAAACGTCCCACGCTCTAACTCAGTTATTTATTCCCCGATTAGTCGAGTAAGTACTACAAAAAGGTATTAATTTGGATTTTTCCCAAATTAACTTCAATGCGAAGCGACAGTCAACTTTTTTTTTCAAATGGTAATATGTACTATTTTTATTTATTGTGATAGAAGATTTTTTTCTAAATCCAGTGATATCTAATAACTTGACATTGAAGTAATATTAAGGGTGGGGGGGGGAATCAAATATTTTATCAAAATAAGTCGGGGTTCTAATAAAAAAATTAGAATGCCTTGGAAAACAATAAGATCATCACATGACAAATGTCATTTAAGTGTCAATATACGAATTTCATTCAAATTTTCAGCTATTTTATGGTTCGAATTTATAATTTTTGTGTGAAATAACAGTTATCATGAATAATAATGAAGTGACTGAAATATTTTAATCAAATAACAAAACCAGTTCAAACAAAACGAAAAAATGTTCTTCTAAATATTGTTCAAATTGACCACCATCTTGTTGAATGCACAACTGACACCTTCCAGTCACTTCATAGGTTGCATTCAATATAAAATTAGGAGAAATTTCGCGATAGACATTGATAATTCTCTGTTTCAACATTTCTACGTTTTCTGCAATGGTCCATATGGTCCTAATCATTTTTCAGCAAATTTAACTTCTAGCCAATTAGTATTAATTCTGGAATTGTGTGAAGGTGCTGAAAATAAAGTCCATTGAGTTCCGCAAGAGGCAATTCGAATCATAAAATAGTTGAAATTTTGAATGAAGCTCTTATATTGACAGTCAAATGACATTTATCACGTGAGAATCTTATTGTTTTCCAAGGCATGCTAATTTTTTTACTGCAAGCTCGACTAATTTTTATTATAAAAAAATTTCTTCTTAATATTATTTCAAGGTTAAGTTATTAGATATCATTGGATTTAGAAAAAAATCTTCTACTATAATAAATTTAAAAATGTACTTATACATTGCCATTTGACAAAAAAAAGTTGACCGTCGCTTCGCATTGAAGTTAATGTGGGAAAAATCCAAATTAATACCTTCTTGTAGTACTTACACGACTAATTGACTTTTTTTTCTGAAATTGGGCAATAAATAACTGACTTAGAGCGTGCGACGTTTTTTAGGAATCACTCTGTATAAAAAGTGGACTCATAAGCCTGTTTTCTACGATTCCTATCCAAACATTCAACTTTTGTGGGTGTTGAGTATGGGCTTCATGAATCCAGTGAGGATTGTCATTTCACCGATACCTTAAATTATGAAGAGTTTTTTTACGAATTCAGAAAAACAAGGTCTTTTATAATCTGCACGGATATGCAGATATTCCATTTAAATAAAAAAAGTTGAGGATATTTCCGGTTAAACCTGAAATACAGTGACAGCGAAAAAACATTCATCAGATGCTACACTACCTTGCAAATTTTATCAATATCGTCTCGTCCGTTTTCAAGATATTTCCTTGGTTCAATATTTTATTCCAAACCTGTATAAGTACAGGTTTTTATAAGGGACAACAGCGCCATGTGGAAGCACCATGCATCGGTATATTTTATAGCAAGTTTTTGGTAGCTTAATAATATTAAAACAAAACACAAAACTATTTTTACAAATTTACAACAGGAGCTTTTCTACATGGAAAATGTTCTTGGTATAAGCTAGCATCGAAAAAACATCTTTGTCACTTTCATCATAGATCAAAGTCGTATCTGCGCACTGTTGCCAGTTTCATGAATCAGAATTTTCATCCCGTTTGAGGTTCAAACCCAGTTCAATATTGAATTTGTTTAAAGAATTGTTTGTGAGCAATTAGTATTTGTTTAATTATTACAGTTTTCTGATTTACAGTATGAACGGTTTAATGCCGGAAAGTTCATAGTAGCTCTACTGTTACAATCTGCAGCCAGGCCACCTCCAAATCAAAAGATTAAATTTAACAAAAGTTGAATAATAATGCGATTAGAACATTTTTTGAGACAGTGTTTTCTATTTACGGCACATTTCTTAGATGGTAGTTATGAATAATTAATTGATGTTATAAAATGTCTTTGTTATACTGCGGATTCAATTAAAACTCAATTATGCAGTAATTTTAAGTTGACGAATTTGAAAATTTTAATTTAATTTAATTACAATTTGAGCGTTGCCAACGTAATATTAAAATCATAGCCTACTCTAGTTGAGACTTTTACGATATAAGAATTAAAAAATATAACATAGATATTTTAAGGGTATTCACCGGTGTCTGAAATGGTGATCGACTACAGCGGCGAAGACTGCAACACTTTAATAGAACCGCTAAAGAATCTCACTGACAAGGACCAAGGATTTCGAGATTTTGGCGCCGCACTAGCACTGCTACGAAGAAAATTTGGCAACCTAAACTCAACCGCAGTCACAGGTAACTAAAATCTGATCGTCGACCCAAGAAGTGATCTCACAAAGTCACATTTCAGTGTTCACAACACCCGAAGCTAACCAGAAAGGCGAGTTTAAAAATATAGCGCGCAATTTGCAAACCGTATCGAACGTTTTCGCTGTCGGCGTTACCAAATACGCACCGGTTTCACAGCTTGTATCAATAGCTTCGCGCCAGGAAGACACCATTAACAGCATATCTTTTAAGCATGATAAGCATCTCTACTACGCTGCAAAGGAACTATGTAATTTTATTTTTTTGAAAGGAATCACTTAGTTTTATATATTTTTTTAGTGAACAGTTGCACTGAGTGTAAATGCAAAACGGAAATCAATGGTTTGATTTCGAACGATCTAGAACCTGTAAACCTAAACGAGTATAAAAAGGTACAACCACAACCACAACCACAGTCCAAGGATACATCCACGGATACACCTACATCCACACCATCTTCATAATAATTTCTTTACATTTTTGTATTCCTCATTACGCATTACGTTTGTATTAAACAGTTTCAAACAAGTTCAGTATCTCGTGGCGATGTGGTCGGTGTCCAGTGAACTACGCAACCTAAAAACGTTCGAATCTCGCAGCTCCCTTTTAAACAGTTTCGACGCGCTTTCTCCAACAAGGACAATGTTTTTAAGTTTCACTAACGATTTGCCGCTAAATTCGAGGGCCATAGCAAACCAAAATATCTACACCGCATTCTCAGCCACACATCAACCAATTTCTTATTAAAATGCACTGTAAATATTAATAAATCCGAACGGCAACAAAAAAATATTATCCTCAACGAATTAAAGAACCCGTGTCTCGAAGTCCTGTTAACGATATAAAGTAAATTAAAACGAAAATCTTGTTTTTCTTCTTCTTGGTCGTTAGCACGGTTTGTGCGACATAATACTCTAAGAGCCAATTGCAAAAATAAAGTTAACAGCGGTGTCAGCTAACAGAGCGCTAACTGACACCGCTGTTAACTTCGTTTCTGCAACCGGCCCTAAGTCTTCTGCAAGGCTTTCCTTCACTTCTCGCCATCTTTTGCCATCCTTATGCACTGCTCAAACGGAGCTCCAATGTTCTTTCTGATCAGATTGGTGTGTCTAGTTGGTTATCCTCCTCTTCCCCTACTTCTGTTTATCCGACCTTCAACTGTTAGTTTCTCCAATCCATCTCGTCTTAGTACTTGGCTAAAATAAATCATTATCCTTTCTGTGATAATATTACTGAAGCACATATGTATATTCAATTCATTTAAAATAGATTTATTAGTTCTTTTTGCCGCCCAAGGAATTCTCAACATTCTTTTCCAGCAGAACATTTTGAAGGCGTCAATGCGCTGTAGGACGTTTTTTTCTTTGAAGTACACTTCTCAGATGCATAAGTCAAGTTCGAAAAAATCGAGCTTTGCACTAATTTGGTTTTCTTTATAATATTACGGGATTTCCATATTTTCATCAATCTAACCATACCACCTTTCGTCATAGCAATCATCTCTTGATTTCCTTTGTATTACCCCCGGTGTCTATAACACGAACTTATTTACTACTTGAATGCAATACCTTACTCCTGTTGATGTTTTGATAATCGATAATCATAATTTAAGTTTTGAGTTTAAAAAAATGGAAAGTAAAATACCGAAAATGCTAGCTTTACTATTGAAATTCGTATCTATTGTACTTTGTATAGTAAGAAATTAAATTAGAATTAAACGGATCCAGAAAAATCTGGAACCTGAAATTATGTTTTTGTTTTGTTTTGATATACACTTTTGAGTCTCTTTTTAATCTGGATTGGAAGTTATGCGATTGGTAATTTCAAGAAATTTACTTTACATGGGTGGGAGAATGCAGTGTAACTGTTCCAGTTTGTCAGGGTCCTCGAATTTACCGGAAAATCGTTAGTAAGACTTAAAAACGTTGCCTGTGTGGGAGAAAACGTAATGCAAACTGTTCAACAAAACACAGTTTATTTAAGCAAATATTTTATGCCATGATGGACCATTTTAATTAACAATACGTTGTTCTTGTTTAGGAATATGAAATCAGCTTTGTAAATTGTAATAATCATAATATACAATATGCAAGAATAAATGTAACGTAATATTTTTGTTTACAGGCGCAGAAACTATCTGCGCATGAAAATATGTTTTATTATTAGCGGAGGAGATGGCCCAGTTTTTAGAAAACCAACGTCAGCAGTCTTGGTTACATTTTTTGCTGAAAAAACGCTAGGAAGTTTTGCATCAACTCATAATGCAACTGTTGCTTTTTGTCTCTATAACTTAAATGGTTACCTGCAATTTTTTTCTTGGCTTTTATTTTAAATTTTACTTTTAATTTTAGAGTTTTTAAAAACTTTTCTTTTTCTAAATAAAAATGTATTTCTTAAATTACATTATTATATTATCAATTTGTTCAGAAATAAATTCTCTTTTGTTTTTTTCCTAGATTTGTTTGTTATAATTCGAAACCACTCATTACACCAATAAGAATTGCATCTCAATTTAAAATGCTCACCAAAAAATACTGAAACTACATGAAACGTAGAGCTCACCGAAAATATTTAGTTCGGCTCAATTCAATTTACCTGAGTTAAATCTCACTTGCGACGACATTGCTCAATTGACTGAACGTTTTTTTATTTTTCGAAATGATATGTTTTATCCCCACATCCTTTCAACGGAACCTATACCTCAAGTCACCACCAGTTAGTGCCACATCCGCGTGTTGTTTACGTGCAACTTCAAACTTGCATTTCTATTGGTAATTCAAAACTTGAGGGCGTTAGTCTTCCTCGCTTTCTCGCATGGGTGGAGAGAGGTGGCGGTGCAGCACATGATTGTGAAATGAGAATTAGATCGCTTGGATCCACTTCAAGCTCACTTCAAAAATGAGGTATTTTATGTTTTTTAGTGAACATATGTCATCATTAAAGTTAGGTTTTTGCGAAAGGGGAAGATAGTTCTCAGTTAAATAAATTCCTGCAATTTTTTTAAATATTTGTTTCAAACGTAATTGACTGGCACTTTTGAAAAACAATTAAATTGTTTAAACGGCAACAACTACTTAGAACGTAACAATTTGCTTAATTAAGAAAATAACAATAGAAGGTCGTTATTATATGAATTATTTTATTATTTTATTTAATTAAATGAGTCAACTGTCACAGCCCTGCTTTACAAACGAATAATAACAAAATAATTCAATTCTATTTAATTCACACTCGTCACTACTTAACGTCAACTGTCACGAAAAACCTCCAAACACAGTGCCGGCACACACAATCCGTACCACCCACAAAAATAATCTCGTACCAACCATTTCAACCTCGCCCCATCTCCATTCATCAAACGACGATAACAAAAGGCTATATATAAAAGATGCCGATCTGTTACGCTTCCCAATTTACATCACTATGCGGTTGCTGGCGTTACTACTGGCAGCCGCCCTGCATCACACAAAAGCAGAAACTGGAAATGGTAAGTAAAAAGTAATAGGTTTGCTCTCCCAGCAGGTTCGCGACAGGTTCGGATTATACTTCGGATTGTTAGTTTTCGCTTGTGCGATCAGAAATCATAAATTGGACAGTTTAAAATTTGTTACTGTGTGAACGATAACATTAGAGGGTTATCGTAGGACCCACGTAGCCCTCAATAACGGAACGTATAATATTTAGCAAGGCACGATATATTTGTCAAAACAACCGGGAGCAAACTCGTAGCATAACTGTAAATATTGTGCAAAAATTAGCTTTCACATTAACACTGCGATAACTCTTATTTGTGTCCATTCCGTTATTAAACTGTTTTGTATGGTCTGTTTTTAAATTTTTAATTCCTAAAAATAATATGTATAAAGGGTCGTTGTTCAGTCACCGATTAAGTATAAGTATAATCTGGGACAGAAAATAATAAACTATGCAATTATTATTTTGAATTATTGTCACCTTCACTTCATAACCCTAATTATTTATGTGTCAATTTCAAACATAAAAAACAGTACATACTTTAACATATGAAATTATGAAGCGAAATAGGCAATAATCCAAATTTTCGGCATTACCAACACAATTTTATGGTTTTTTATTTTCTCCTCCAAGTATTTATACTTATACTTATGTTTAATCCGTGACTAAACAACGATCCCTAAGAAACCAAAAACATGTACATGAAAGTCAACTTTAAAAATTACAAAAACTGTCAATTGTGCATGTCTCAAACTTGCAATATGCACAAAAGGTCGGGAATTATTGAAATGGTAAACGATAAATTTTCAATTTTCAATTGAATTCTGCTATAGGAACGCGATAGTTTGATAGTTTAAAAACGTTTGAAACTGCTGTATGAACAAAGTTCATATCAAATGTGAACGCACTGGTGAAATTTTTTCAGCATACCATGGTCCACCGCAATCTAGGGAACTTTTCACCTACAACAACCGTCTCTACTATTTCTATTCAGACAAGGTGGCGTGGGAAGAAGCCAACTCGATATGTGAGGCGGGAGAAATGCACTTGGCCACATTAGACGATCCTGGAAAGGCAAAGTTCGCCGCCCAATCGATAGCCGAGGCGTGGATGGTATTCGAGGATATGTGGATCGGTGGCAAGAAGGGTGAACAGGGGAAGTGGGTTTGGACCACAAATGGCCAGAAAATCCCCGAAGATTTGCAACAGTATAACAACGATTCCTTTTTGTATCCACCATGGGTTGATGATGAAGTTCCTGACAGGGAGGGGAAAGACTGTCTGGCTGTTGACAGAAGCGGCCACAACGATCCGTACTTTGTAGATTTGGCTTGTAAGGTCAGAAGGCCTTTTATTTGTGAAGCTAAAGGAAAAGACGCCGATAGGGAACCGACTGAAGGTCCGAGAATCTTAATCAACAAAGTTGAATATATTCTCTTTCACGGAAGATTATCATGGTCTGCAGCAGTCAGTTACTGTCGACAAGAAGGTTTTACACTAGCGTCGATTGTTGACATGGATGTGGCGAAGAAAGTTGCCAAAACTATGTTGAAAGCTAGACCAGAATTTGAAGATGCCTGGATTGGCGCCTCTTTCAGAAAAAACATTTGGCAGTGGATTAATGAGGATGAGATTAAGGAAATTCCCCCTATATTAAAAAACGAGTCAGGCTTAGCGACTTCAGACAATATCGTAACCCCACAATTCCCGCCTTGGTTTGAGTTGGATCCCTCAAACGGAAAAACCTGTGTTATTTTCGATAGGCATCTTTGCGATGTGCCAACCTTCATAACCCTTAAGTGCAACAGACAAAGAGATTTCATTTGTATGAAAGTTGAGGAACGTGACGATTCCGAAGAAGCCATAATCGTAGATACTCCTCGTAAACGTTACATTTTCTTCCCTGTCCAAGCTACCTGGAACGACGCCTATTCACTTTGCGAAACTGAAGGAGCTAAAATGCTAATTTTAGAAGACATGAGCGAAACGCGAATGATCATGCAAATGATGGCCGATGCCAAGAAGCCGATCGACCACTTATGGATTGCTGGAAGAATCGTAGCTGAAACCTGGAGGTGGCGATTGAACGATAACATCGACGAAGATAAAAATCCTATCATTCCGACAAAAATGGACAGTGACGGTTTCCCACCTTGGTGCTTCGATAACGAGGCAATTGATATAAAATCATCGGAAAGCTGCCTGAATCTCGACAGGCAAAACCACTTGACGCCCCTTATTTACGGACTTGAATGCAATGCAACCCAGGGGGTTGTTTGCACAATGAGTGCGTACCTAGAAAAATAATTGCCGACCTGTAGTATAATTCGTTTTGCAGATACAACTGCTGGAGACATTTTGGTCAACGTAGAACCTAACAAAATGGCACGGGCGACAGTCCTCACTGAAGAACAGCCAATTTCAGGTATACAGGCCGAAACCGTCTGTCACAACGAAGTGGGAGAATTGTGGTTACCTTCTTTCTTAAAGAGCGATGACGAAGTAGCTGCATCCCTAATAGCCAAAACACAAGAGTACGTTGCAAATCAGAAAGAGGCGCTTAGTGATGACCGCATCAAGAAGGTTTATCATGTCCTAGGCAAGATCTCTCGAGAGAGGGGAGGCAACATGACGCTCAGGTACACTGATCCTGTCAACAACAGAACTAAGAGAGAAGTGGGTATACCCGCTGGAACATTAACTGGTGCGACGACAGGCCAATGTGTGGTGGGTGAGATAGATTCCACGAGCAAGTCATTCAAATGGGCGGCAGTGGATTGTTTCGCGCAACTCTATTCTCAGGTTGGGAAATTTATCTTTATTTTTTCAAACAATTCTTTTCAGCTTCTTGTTTTAACGAAATTGGTTAGGGGAAAAGTGTCTGAGATGCCATATTTCAGATTATTTAATACTACTCTGTATGTATAAACATACGGTATCGTCTCACCCAGCTGAGGCTAAGATGGCACACCTACTCATCTAGAACCCCTATTTTCTGATAATTTTAATTTCTTTTTTGAAGTAATAACTTCTTATGGCAGGCTGTGAACTTTTTGGAGACCTGACTCGCGTTCCCGAAAGCACCATCCCCCCCCTCTCCTCTACCGACTCGACGCTCCACCTCACTCCCTCTGTCTCTGTCTCCCTCAGCGCGCGCGCTACCCACTTCTTTGAAGTTATCACTTCTGCCAGGCATTCCGAGACGCACACGCACTTTTTTTTTTTTCAAAGCTCCAAATTATTAACAGATCTATGTATCATTTTCTAATAACAAAACTAATTCAACTAATTGTCAAAATTGACAAAAATCGTAAACAATATATTAAGCTTTTTGAGAAATCCCACCACATTACTGATGACCACCATACGCCATCTTATTCTTATACGAGAGATGCCGTCTTAGCCAATTTTTAAAAGCCCGTCCAGTTACAATCAAGTAGGTATTAAATTATACGTTCAAGATTACTTAATAGCACCCCTCACTAATTTTTATTATGACACGCTCGTTTGGTTTCATAATAAATGCAATGTTTTGTATGTAGTGGGTGGGTCACCCTCAAAATCGCGACTTCTAATTGAACAAAATCAACCACGTGCACGTGTTTAGAGTAAACAATTTTTTTAGAATTTTTTGTTACTGCATATGGCCGGGGCAGTTTTTTTATTATTAAATTTTGCCCTAGATCAATGTTCATTTAGTGGTTTATCTAATTCTGCAATCAGAATTATACATATTGACTTAGTTTGTTAAATAATTGCGTTTTTGAATTGCAATGGAAATTATTCCCATGATTTGTGACATTTGCCAACAAAGAAATCCTTAACACCTTTTTGAAGCCTCTTATTTATAACCTTCGTCATAAATGAGACAGGCTGTATTCCAATCTTTTGCTACGATAACTACCGCTTTTAAATCCTTACTGCATTTATAGATCCTATTCTCCCTTGCAACTGTCCAAATATGGAGATCACAAATAAAATCAATATTTGGATTTCTAATATGAAAACGCGTTTTATCCAAAATCTAATCAATTTTTCTCTCGCTAATTTAGTAAATAAATTTTAGATGCATCGGTGTAAAAATTAGAAGTTGAAAATTTGGTCTAAAATTGTATTTTTTTAATTTACAGCTTTACTTATCAACGAAAAATTTAAAAACAATTAATTGTGTGCTCCGTTATTAGACAATTACGAGTACTTTTGGTTAGGATTGTTTAATTAGAAGTCGCGATTTTGGAAGGACCGTAAATTTGCCCCACATAAATGTATTGTAAAGTATGAAACTAATCGTACTCTCTTTTCTGTTTCTAAATTGGCATAAATGGCAAATCATTTATATTATCAAGGATTGCTGGGATATACACTACAATACATTGACTGATTGACTTTTTTTTTAACATTAAGCATGCGAATATTTTCATTGTATGTTCAGTGTTAAAAAAAAGAGGTGGTAGTTGCAAGATATTAAACAGAGTAAACACAGCATCTCCTCAGTCGGCGAATAGAAGAATTAAAAATGTTTGCATAACTTCACAGACTTAGAACAGGCTTATATGTCACCTTACCCTAACGTGCCATCTCAGACGTAATTATCTTATATAGATAAACGTAGCATTCAAAAACTAATAGTTGGGCCCTCAGTGTCTACTGATAGTTAATGCGTGGGCATATCAACGATTTGGATGAGAGTTCAATAAACATCATTTTTTCCTGGTCTTGCTAAACATTACTAATAAAATTGCGAGCACAGCCGAGTGACGAACCTTTATGCATTAATGATCGCGTTGTATTTCCTATATAACTCAAAAAATAACTTAATTTTTAAGATATTACATATAAATTGCTTTGCAATTGTTACTTTTCAATTACAATTTGCTCCGAAAAGCTTCTTAATAACTGTATTGATAATAATTAACTTTTAAATATGCCGGGTGGGTGGTTCAGTCGTAAGAGAACCAGACTTCCGTGCAGAGAGGTGCCGAGTTCCCATCCCGGAGAGGTCGGAATTTTTCCGTTCCATTCGTGGTTCGTACTCGGCATAGTCATTTGGAATACAATTAATGGCGCTTCCCTTAAAATATCTGAACGTTTGAAGAAGTAGTAAATCCTGTACACAACACTTTCCTACTAGTGAAAATAAGGTTTGCACCAATTCGGTAAATCGCTTGCTCAGCAAGTTGTGCAGTTAATGACTAACAGTGGTTGCCACCCATATATCTTCACTTAATGGTACTAAGAGGACAAGATAGACAAACAACTTTCAAATATCTAATGATCTATAGCAGGGGTGGCCAACCCAAAGTGGCCCGCAAGATCAAATGATCTTGCGGGCCACTTTGGAAATGCATTATAATTCCTCGGGCCACATATAAAATTATATATCCCCATATTAGAATTAGATACACTATAGACATTTTTTTGGAGTGAAAAATTGAAACATAAGGAGTTATTATTATTGTGTATTATTTGTGTTTGTAAAAGTGTGATGAATCTCGCGGGCCGCGGGTTGGCCACCCCTGGTCTATAGTTTATATGAAATGAACTAATCAGAAATGGCTTTATAATTCGAAATAAGTTCAAGGTATTTTTTAGATACTCTGCATTCCGATTTGTCCACTTGAACAAATTCCTTATGCATTTAATGCTACTGCAACTGATTGGGAATGCCAGGCGGGCGGGTCAAAAATTTTCGATCACAAAATGAAAAATATGAAATGCACGCAAAAGTGTCACGGTGGTCGAATTTTACAAGGACCAGCATTGTACCAGTGTTCCGACAGAGGATGGATACAGGGAGAAATGAAAGTAAAGGAAAAGCTGTCACAATGCGTTGACAACGCAACCGCTTTCAAGCAGTTGCAGGAGAAAGCTAATTCTGAATCTGTGACAAAGCTGGGAATGGTTATTGATAGCTCCTCGGGAACTCCACACACTCACCAAGTGAACAAATACTTCCTTGCAGCGGTTGCATCCGTTTTCGCGTAAATATGTCTTGTTCTAAGTAAATTTGTTCTAAATATTTTTTTTTAGCGCAAAGAGTGAAGCAATAGAGATACATGTTGTATCCATGGAAGCGAGAGACGGTAAGAATTTTAAACTATGCTAATTAAAAATCAAGCCCATCTTATTAACATTGAAAAAGATTAACGACCGGTTGCACCAACGCATTTATCACAACTATTTTAATTTCATTATTTTAAAGGAATAGTTGCAAATGGATCCAGATTAAACGTCAACACTCTAGACGCATTTTCAAAAACCGCGCGAATAAATACATAATAAAATTATGGCAAATCTACTCCCACCCTTCCCAAGCTGAACTTACAATTTTGCTAGGCAACGAAAATTCCTCTCAAGCTGGTCTTATATTTAAGAAGAGTTTAGTTAACCCCTTCACTGCGAAAGCGCAAAATGTGCCCTTCGCCCGGTGCTGCAATAGCGCAGATGTGCCTGACGCACTGTGCGATAAGACGTGCATGCGCGCCCTGCGCATATAGGGGAAACACCGCAGTCAATGAGTTAATCTATAACTTAAGATGCGTTGGTGCAACCGGCCGTAACTTTTATTAGGTTTGTTGAAACAATTGCGTCCGAATTACAGTGTAGAAACAGGGAACAGATTTTTAGATTAGGAACTGTCACAGTTAACATTATTATTGATTATTGATTTAAAAAAGAGTTCACAAATTAGAGTTTCCACGCGGTTCATTCCTGGAATCATTTGAAAGTAAACTATTAAAATGAAACCAAGGTTTGTTCTCATTTACTTCTCATAACCGTCGTTTTAGAATATGTTCTTGTGTTTGGCATTATAATTGTTGATGTTAGAATAAGCTTCATGATTTTAGGGTACATTAGTCCGCCTTTGATCTGAACGTTCTTAATTACTTTACAATTTCCTAAACCTGTAACTCATCTGATATTCCCTATGACTTAGACATGCTATTAAGTACAATAAATTCGGAAAATTTAACAAATTCCATACAAAATTGTCAAACACGACTTTTAAACATTCTGCTCAAATTGAACTTGATAGAAGTTATCAAAAAATGGTATACAAGACACGTTATAGAATTAATATATTTCATAACGAGAATCGAAAGTGGATGCTCCTGTAGTTGTCCGATTTAAATTTTAAAAACAGAATTGGAAACTAGACGTGCACAGAAACAAAACGTTTATTTTCGTTTTTCCAGCGGCCGTCTTCCCCCACTACTCGACCACTTTTCGTGCTCGACCGTTTTTACTCATATTCACGACCGTTTTCACATATTCCGCTGCATTTTATGGAAAAACTAAAATATACATTTTGTTGCTGTAGACGTCTAGTTTCCAATTCTGTTTTTAAAATTTGAATCAGACAACTACTCCGCGAAAATATCGCAAAAAAAATTGAAATGGTTGAATTGGGTTTTGCACACATAAAGTACATATAAATAGCTATCTTTATGCAGTTTCAGTTCCTAAAATTAAAAAATAGCGGAATTGTGAATTTTTTAAGAAAACATTGAATTTTAATTCATTCGACCTCTCATTCTCTTCGTAATTTAATTCTCTACAATTCGTCTATTGACATCATTAAGATTGCTTCATTAGTTTCCATTGTACAAGCAAAGAACTAAAAAAAATGCGATTTTTTGTTGAAAATTGGTTATAACAAATTAAAAATTATGATTCTTGAGTTGAAAATTATGCAGAATGAATCTACTAACTGTCCTTGACGTAATCATACAGTCGGTTTCCGGGTAGTATTTATGAAAAAATTATGACATTTTTTTTGCTCTGTTGCTTGGCCTATGTACCAAGTTATTCTAGACCTACCCCTCCTTTTTCTTTGAGAAGGCTGCCATTCCCATAGTCTTTTGGCCAACGTTCTAAACTCATTCGTTTTAGGTGTTCGTAACATCTCCAATCGTTTACTTTCTTTTCTTTTTTTTTTTTAATTTTAATTCCTTGAGGAAGACGTAATACCTTGATGTGATAGTACTCGGTACTGTGGGGTTTCCCTGAATGGGTCGCTACCCACTAAACACACCCCTTCATAGCTCTACACAGCCTAGAACCGCCTCTCGGTATTACTTCAGACTGTGCTGCTCTCAATGCCAAGTGCATCCTCATCTATTATAATTTAGCTAATTGCTTCAATTAATGCTTTATGATTTGTTTCTTATGTCTCCATTGTCTCCCGTCTCCATTCTTCCTCCTGTTCGTCAATCATAATTCTCCTCATCATGTGGGTAACGGCGTCCCAGGACTCCTTAGATGCTAATAGTAGCTCCGCCACGTTTTCCTCCCTGACTTCAGTACCTAGCTCCTGACTGGCGTCTGTCCTGTATAGTTCCCATGTTATGCATCCGAAGATTGTATGAGATGGGGAGTCTGCTTCGTCGCAGTACCAACATTTATCTTGGTCTCCCTTCCCTATCTTCATTAGATAATTGTTAAAGATACCGTGGCCTGACATGGTTTGGGTTAAGTGGTGGTCCATTTCTCCACACCCCTACTGGTCCAAGCTCTGACATCTTTGACAAAAGTCTTTGACCAACCTTTGTATGAGTTCCACTCTTGCTGACACTCATTTAATAGGTTGTCCCTGGCTTCTTTCATACGTCCCCTGTCGTATTTATATATCTCCGTTCCCTCCTTTATACGAAGTCTTAGTGGTGGCATATATATATATCCCTGTCTAACCCGATTCTGCCTCGCACATCTACATTTCGCCCTCGGTCCAGTCTTGTTACTCGGCAACACCTTTGCCAATACTCTATTTCTAGGGATAGCATTTTATTTTTGTTGGATTTAGTAAGTTCCCATACTTCCGAACCGTATGTTGCAGTGCTTTCCACAAATGTTTAGATGCGGATAATTTTTCAGAGCCACTCTTAACCGAGTGCGGGGCGCTCTAGTCTCGTAAGCGCGGAGTCGCTGGTTCAATTGTTGTTGACCGCATCTATATATTATATCTCTCAAATTAAGATTTTTTTTTGAGAAGCGCATTGTAATGCTTTAGGAAATTAATGTTCAGATTACTCACCTTCAAATTCTAAGAGTTCCATTCTAAGAATGGAACGGAAAAATTTTCAATCTCTCCGGAATTCAACTTCCAAAATCAAAATGAGCTCTTCGTGTTTCTGCTTTGAGCGGCTGATTTTCAACTTTGCAAGTAATTTTAAACGACCGGCTGGTAGTAAATCACTTGTCAAAAAATGCAATCATTTCCTCCACGTCATGCTGCAAGGCTTGAATGGTCTACGAGAAAATAACCACTGTCTTCGATGACGAATCTAAGTATTGCTTGTTGGCCGCAGAAAACTGAGACAACAACGTGATGAGCTTCATAATTTTCGGTTTGTTGCTGCAAGACATACCCCCTTTTCTCAGGGAGTTATGGTTTGGGGCCATGGACATAGAAACTTCAGGTGATTTTCGATTTCTGAAATCTTTAATATCTTCAGCAACTTTATCTATGGTCATTTCTACCTCGTTTGCGATATTAAACTTTATTCATATGCGACTTGGCCATATTATTCCTCACGATTTTTTGAGGTATCCGCTACTTCAGTTTTAAAAAATTTGTACAAATTGTATAATCCATTTGCAAATTACAATTTAAAGGAATGTTCGCTTAAGTGTTCCAATAGCATTTCCTTTCTAAATTATTCATTTCAATCTGATGAATTTAAAACAATTAATTTGGTGTACACTGTCAGTCAATATAAACGAACTCGTCGCGTGAGATTTTCTTTATTTAACATTTCATCACTATTTATTTATTTTAATTTAACCGCAGTTAAGGAATGGTAACGACTTCGTTAATAATTTTATTAGTTTTATTAGTTCTAAATTGACTGTCAGTGTGCAATTTTTAAGAGTCTCCGAGCATGGCATTTAACTTCACATTGAAATTCAGCGACCCAAATTGTGCCGCTGTACTAGAACCGCTGTTAAATTTGACCGATTATAACAAGGGATTCAGAGACTTCGGCGCTGCACTGGATCTGCTGCGCACAACATTCTCTTCTGATCAAACCACCACCGCAGTCACAGGTAAGCAAAATCATCAATTCGAAAACTAATCTTGACACACCCAAATTTTTTAGTGTTCACAACGCCCGAATCAAACCAGAAAAACGATTACAAAAGTATAGCGCGCGAATTACAAAAGGTGTCGACCGTTTTCGCCGTAGGCGTTACGAAATACGTGCCTGTTTCACAGCTAGTCTCAATCGCATCACGTGAAGAAAACATCATACACAGCATCGCGTTCAACACTCCCAACAATCTTTACTGGGCTACACAAGCGTTATGTAAATTTTTTTTCTAGCTGAAGCATTTGATTTTGTGTTATTTTTTGTAGTGGACGGTTGCGCAAATTGCAAGTGCAAACCCGAAATGAAGAAGTTAATTCCGGATGAACTATGGGTGAAATTAACAGGAATTCCAATGACAAACTTAGAGCGTGGACCTCAACCTCCAGTTCCAGCTCCAGTTCCAGCTCCAGTTCCAAACTCAGCTCCATCAAGTCCAGCTACATCTACAGAGACTCCAACTGAACCGAACCGAAGAAATGAGGAACTTCAGCAAGACGAACAAGCACAACATAACGAAGACCAATAAAAGGTTCAATTTTCGATGACGATGCCTGCAGTTTTATGGATAACGCATTGGATCAGCACGAGCATTGCAAAACGGCTTACCATATTTTCTAAACAGCACTGACCAATTCACTTTTAAAATGTATTATAATTATCAATTAATTGCACTTGAAAATGACAGCCAAAAAAAAATAATAAAAAGTAAAGAGCAAAAATATATACATCAAAAGTTTTTCAATTATGAACAGTTTTAGGGGCAAATTCATAGACATTACTTGAGGAATTCTCATATTCACCTCATCCACAACGCATTCGTCATTCGTCACTTTCATAGCCGATACTCAACTCAAGCTCAACTCATCTCAACCTCATCTCTGACTCAAGTATTAGTTGAGGACGAGATTATACTGAGGACCAATCGCAGCTACCTCATCTCTGCTTCATCTCTTACTCGACTACCTTTAGCTATCGATTTTTTTAAATATAAATAGTTTTCAGTATAGTTGACGATTTTTTTGATTTTGTAGAGTACGTATATGCGGGTACCACGGTAATAACATTAAATTAATATTTTTGAATAAATTTTATTAATATCGGTTTTACAACATTCGATCCCCTCTCTCCAACTTCTCCTTCTTCCTTGTGGTGTCCATGTTAATATTTGTTTCAGTAGTCTTTCAAGTGTGATTCTTTGAACGTGCCCTTTGTATTTTCTCTTCCATATTTTGAGGGCCTGCTCCAGATATATTTTAAACAAGGTCGGGGACAAACATCCTTATTTAAGACTTTTGGTAACCTTGAAACCATTCGACATTTTCTTCCCTTTTGTTTAAGTTTTGCTTCAGTGTCTGCATAAAGTTACTGCACCGCTTTTATAAGGTCATTGTTTATATTTTCTTTTTTTCCAGAGATTCCCAGAGAAGGTCGAGGGGTACACTATCGTAAGCTTTTTGTAAATCAACAAACATTTTTGGAATAAATAGTTACAATTTTTTTTGTAGAAAGTTGGTGAGATATGGAGAATTCTCTTGAAAAATATAATGTTAACGAATTAATCCCCCAGTGCCATTAATAAAAAAATTATGTGACTACGATTTTATGCCAACGATTTAATCCTGAAATTTACTACAACGCAAATATGATTTTTTTTGAAAATTTTTAGGGTGAATTTCATATTATCAAAATTCTTCATTTGGGCACAGTAGGGTGTCCTCAATTGAGCTAATGAAGTAAAAAAAATTACAAAATACACAAAAAACGCCAAATACAATTGAAGGGGTGAGTGGATAAAGGTGTCATGTAACATTTTTATGAAAATCGATTTTTTCATTTAAAACAATTCCTTTTACAGTATTCTTTCATTGATACATTTTTGGAAGCTTAGTTTCAGTTAGGTATCGAATTATCAAATGCTAAAGTTGTTATGTTATAGGAAAAAGGTACCAAAAAATTATATTCAAATACTTATATCTCGTAACTTAGGTTTATGTACATGACACCTTCATCCACTCATCCCTTCAATTGTATCTAACAACAGCTACACTTTATATACATACGCAAAAATACGATTTTTAAATCACTTGTTAACCGACACATAAATAAATAAAAAAGAGCTCTACCCAGCTGTCATAGCCCACCTTCAGAAACCTATATTTTAAATGAATTTATAATTTTCTCTATATAGATGGTAAAACATGCACTCAATTGAAAGAATAGGATGTTCAGAACCGATCACAATGTGATAGAAAAGCTAAAGCAAGCTGAGCTTCATAGGAAAAAAATCAGTATAGGTTGTTCTCAATTGAGGACACAGTGACCGAGAGGGTTAGTTCAGGTAAAATAATTATTATCTTTGCCTAATGGCTAACATTTATAACAGATTATTATTAGAGGGTTACTGGTTATATGATTGATCTAAGTCAAACAGCAGTAGATCGAATGGCCAAGGAAGTCTCTGAAAATCTTGCCCAACATTTACGAAGATACATCAAGTGAAAATTTATTTGTTCGATATAGATTTGCAGGAGTGATCGGATGTGTTGACGAGACCCACATTGAAATAAAAGGTCCTGGTAGTGATGGTGAGATCTACAGGAATCGAAAGAGCTGGATGTCATTGAGTGCAGAGATAGTTGCTAGTTCTAAATGTGAACTACTTGGTATTATTGTACGCTGGTTAAATTCTGGGCACGATAACAGCACTAGCACTAGCAATGTCATTCGAATGAAATCCAAGCGAAGACTGCTGTCGGGTTTTTGGTATTATTAAAAGATGGCGCCTATCAACAAACACGTTATCTTTTCACACCGATAATAAACCTAGCAACAAGAACTCAGCAGCACATTTGAAATCTAGAAATTCAGATTTCGATGTCGAACATGTTTGCAATATACAGGGTGAGTTAAGTTTTACCGCCCAGGCCATAATACCGATTAAAGATTGAGGGGAAAGTATGCAATTTACATGTTACATCAGTTGAAGTTTACGCTTTCGATTAGTGCTACAAATTTTCCAAAATATTTTTATTTGAAGCCAAAAAAGTAAAACAAAGAGTTTTGGGTAAAATTTCTATGTTTGGTTTTTTATTTCAAAATTTGTCAAATTATTCGTAGCATTAATATCTGCAATTTGATTCGTAAAAAATGATTACTTTTTGAGTTAAATCAAATTTAAGATATAGCACAAAAAATGCTTCTATTTATGACTTTCTAACAATAGATAATGCGGTTTACCATCCTAACAATAGTTTATGATCGACCCATCAAACTGGACGAGACAGCTTTTCAGTTGCTGATAGACCTGCATTCTTAAGTTGAGTTTAGTGACTGCCATAAATAATCTTTCAAGCACCCCTATATCAATACCATTGTCTGGTAAATTAGTCTACTTATGTCGTAAATCATTTAAAAAATACCTTCTAATACGGAAATAGTTTTATTTAATAAACGCAAATTACTAAAATTATTTCAATTACATTAAGTTGTGTGAAAATATTTTACTGTTCGTACATCAAAAAAACTAATAAATTGAACAATTAGTAATTGAAAAAAAGCCAAAATTTTACTTGATTAAAAAAAAAGATTTTTTCTTGATTTCTATGTACCTTAATAATATAAAATTACTCATGCAATTTATGAGAATTGACAAATATTTTAAAGGCCTATTTTGCCACGGGCGGTAAAACTTAATTCACCTTGTACAAGTGTACCGAGTTTTGCCCCAACCCCACTTAAATATTATAGGAAAACAACGAAACTTATGCAGCATACCTATTAGATATTAGCCCTTAGAGAGTGCATATTAGTTTTTAAGATTGTTTATAGAAAGTCCCACAAAAAATTTTTAAATATTTAAAAAAATATATTTTATACACATTTTTAACACATTTTAACGTTTTAAAGTGTTCAAAATTTAAATAAAATTAAAGGTGTTACCTAAAAGCGAGGATACATGGTCGTATTTTACTTGCACATAATGGCTACTGTGAACTCATATGTTTACAATTCTCGTCTTCAATTCGACATCTTCGTTAGAAATAACCTACAACGACATTATATGCTAGTTAAATAATATACCTACTATTATTCACATAAATCACCATTTGAAAGGTTAAATTTTTGATATATCAGTAAAAATTACATGTTTGATCAATGTAACGTTAATAATATCAGGAATTAATTAATTACTTTAGTTTAAACATTATTTTTAATACAAACCTTGCACTGCAATCGCCAAATAATTAAATACCGTTAATTATTTGTAAAACGGTCTGAGCCGTGCCATTCCCAAATTAATAAACATTTCGCTCAAAGGTTATAAATAGAAGACGTCACAATTAAAGTGACTCCAACACGAAATATGAAACTGCTGCTGTTTGCGCTAATCATCCCACTAATCAAAAGCGATCTAGCAACCGACAAGGGTAAATTCCCATCACACTGACTACAACTTAATCCAACGAATTTTTCTTTTCAAGTTTATCATGGACCAGCCCAAGCCCGTGAATTATTCTCGCATGCTGAAAAGCTTTATTACTTTTACTCGGATCGGGTTTCTTGGGATGAGGCTAGCGCTATATGCGAGGCAAATGGAATGCATTTAACGCACCTGGACCAACCTGCGAAGGCCAAATTCGCAGCCGAATCGATTGCCGAAGCCTGGATGACTTTCGAGGACATGTGGATAGGGGCCAAGAAGGACACAAGGGGTAACTACGAGAATTATTTTCATTATGTCTTTCGCTGAAAATGATTGCGATTTTTAGTTCTTTCAATTATTGCAGTAATTTTAGTGGCGATTTAAAACAGTAGCCATGAGCCTAAACAGGTAATGTGCGCCCAAAAAAATCAGTGGTCAAGTAACTTATGGAAAAATTACAAACGCAGAGTGTAGATTATGTTACTGTCTCGAACATAACCTTACTTCTAACTGTCAACTACTAATCATTTCCAACTTCTATTTGTTAAGGTGGGTTTGGTAGGTCTAGAAGTGAGGTTAGAATTATTGAATTTTCAATCCAAGTCAATTTAAATATTACAACTTTAAGAAACATTTACTCAGACATACTTGAGAAATTTTGGTAATGAGCAAAATCGCTTGAAAATATTTTAATATAACATAATAAATTATGAAAAGTATATGTCAACCTTCATGCCAGTGGTTTGCGATTTCTACCGTGTGAAGCTTATCTGCACTGTACATTTTAAATTAACTTGGATTGAAAATTCAATAATTCTAACCTCACTTCTAGACCTACCAAACCCACCTTAACAAATATTGTGAGATCATTTAAAAACGGGATCAGAGTTGCGCTGAAACCAACCAATGCAAATGTCAGGTTACGCTCTACAACCGACGATGTGTAACTAGTCTACGACATGATTTTACCAATTCCATGGCATATCCAGGTCCGTTTTTTAGTGATCTCACTGTACCTACAAAATGACGATTGGAAGTCAACTAACTACAACATACGTTAACACTGACATGAAAATACCACCCTCCTCGATCACAGATTTTTAAATACACCTTACTTATACTGTAAATATAATTCAATTATTGTAAGAGCAAATTCTCAATCGAAGTTTATATTATTTGAAATCTGGTCTAATAATTCCTGCTAGTTTCTTTGTAGTCTTGCTTTGCTGTTATTGTGATATTATCCCATGATCAGTTAGGAACTTCTTTCTCAATGTTGCAATTTCCTCTGGAGTTTGGTCTATCGTATTCATTTTAATTTAATTAATCAATAAGGCCCATACTTTGCACAATGAATTGAGTATTTTACTACCCTACTACTATCCTAACCAATATAATAATAGTTATTAAGAAACTAAAGAAACCTGAGAGTTCCATACCTACAAAATAAATAAACACAATTGAAGAAGAATAGCTGAGTATGTCGAAATCAACAAACTCACGAAGGAAAAGATCAGACAACAAAAGTAAAAACAACACAAAAATTTAATAAACTTAATAATTGAAAAGAATCACAGCATGAAATATTCAAAATCAACAATAGGACAGCGTCAAATAATATCACTGACAAATAATGAAGAAACTGGAATTACAAATAGAAAAAAAATACAAGAAATATTACTGGAATTCTATACAGAACTATCCTGTACTAAAAATTAAAATACCCAAAAATGTAGCGCAATGTTACCAACAACTGTTGTTTGGGGGGTGATTCAGGTTGAGTGAATTAAACACATTGAACACTTGTCTTGAATTAACTACGTATATTTAATAAGCGGACTGTATAATACTTATGTGTTGCCATTACGGCGTTCAAGATAAGAGTCTGTCACGACGAGTACAACCACTCGCACGTAGGTGGCCATTGCCAACTTAACAAAAATGTAATTTAAAAGAGCGGCGCCAACATGCCCCCGCACGTTGAAAGCACAAGCTTTCAACAAAACATTTATAAACATAAGCAAACATTAAAGAAAAGTAGGTATAACAAGAACAATTTGAAATAAATACATGGAAGTGAAAGAAAAGAAAACATTAAAACGCAAACGAATTTCCTGTCGAGTCACTTTCACAAGATTGACCGTTGCACACACTAGTCCAAAGACCTAATTCCTTCACTGCAATGGAAGGGGGCACAATTTGGAGAACGCACGTTTTAGGAGACCTGAAGAAGTTCGGACAGTAGCAACTCGGCTTATACCATCCTTTCCAGGGTGAAGATTAACGATTCTTCCTAGTTTCCAGAGGAGAGGTGGTTGATTGTCAGCCTTTAATACGACCATATCGCCTTCTTGCAATGAGCCTTTGCTAGAATGCCACTTAGCGCGAGTTTGAAGTTCTGCGAGGTACTCGTGATGCCAACGGCGCCAAAAATGTTGACTCAATTGCTGGATTCTCTGGAACTGATTCAAGCGAGCCATGGGAATCGCAGAGACGTCAGGATCAGGTATTGATACCAGAGGCCTCCCAATCAGAAAGTGTCCAGGGGTAAGGGGTTCAAGGTCGTTAGGATCGGAAGATAAGGGACACAAAGGACGTGAATTTAAAACTGATTCTATCTGTACAAGGAGAGTATACATTTCTTCAAAAGTAAGTAGAGCATTTCCCGCTACCCTCCGCAAATGATGCTTTACAGATTTTACACTTGATTCCCAAATTCCTCCAAAGTGAGGTGAACCCGGTGGGACAAAATGAAAGTTAACTTCATGATTAGAAGCTAACTCACTTATTGATTCAGAGTTTTTCCCCAAAAATGAGGACAACTCTCGTAGTTCTGACTTAGCACCTACAAAATTTAAACCATTGTCAGAGTAAATATCATGTGGTTTACCTCTGCGAGCACAGAATCTTCGCAGAGCCAAAATAAAGGAGTCCGTTGATAGTTCGGTCACCAGCTCAATATGTATAGCCTTTGTCGAAAAGCATACGAAAACTGCTACATAAGCCTTTGTACCTTTACAGCCGCGCCCCTTTTTATTCTTTATTAACATGGGGCCAGCATAATGAACGCCTGTGACAAAGAATGGAGGAGATGGTTTTATTCTGGCTTGTGGTAAATTACCCATAATCGGAAATACAGGTTTTGGGGATGCACGAAAACACTTTATGCAGTTGTGCACAGTACGACGAGCTAAATCTCTACCGCCTAGAGGCCAAAAATTACTACGAATTGTTGCCAACAACAGTTGAGGACCCGCGTGAAGCAATCTTTGATGTTCACGCAAAAAAAGCAATTTGGTGAAACGATGTTTGGCAGACAAAACCAAAGGGTGTTTCTTATTATAATTAAAGCTGGAGTTTACCAGGCGACCTCCGACTCTAAGAAACCCTTTTGAATCTAGAAAGGGATTGAGATTCAGTATTATGGCGCTGCGGAGGGATTTGTGATCTCTTAGTAAAGTAATTTCAGAGCAGAACGATTCTCTCTGTGAAATTTTTATTAACGTAGCTTGAGCGTTCTGAATCTCAAGAAGCGAAAGTGGCCCAAGACACCTGTCATTTGGAGCCTTACAAGAATTTACCTTGAATCGAATACAGTAAGCAACTATGCGTTCCAATCTACTTAAATCTGAAAACTTCGCGAAAGGAAATTGGGGAATGTCAATATTTATCATTGATGTAGATTCACCCTTCAAATCAGGTAGGTTTGATGAATCTGAAACCTGTTTCGGCCAAGAATTTTCAGCTAATGATAGCCAAGAAGGCCCATATCACCATAAAGATGACTCTACGAGTTGACTGAGAGGAACACCTCTTGAAAGTAAATCTGCGGGATTGCTCTTGGTAGGTACGTGTCTCCATTTTGAGAAAGAAGTTGTGTCTTGAATCTCAGACACTCTATTGCATACAAATGTTTTAAGAAGGTTTGGCGTGGTTTTCAGCCAACCAAGAACAACTGTCGAATCTGACCATAGAAAACACTTGTCGAACTTAATTTGAATTGATCTCATGACAACTGTAGTGAGACGAGAAAGAATTAGTGCCGCGCACAATTCAAGACGAGGTATTGTCAATGCCTTAAGGGGTGCTACCTTTGTCTTAGCAGAGAGTAACCGGGTCAGAATTTGACCGCAAGAATTAATGGAGCGAATATATAGGCAACCACCATATGCCAAAGTACTGGCATCAGCAAATCCATGTAGCTCAACATATTGAGGGTCTTTGCATAGTACATGCCTCGGAATGTTCAGCTCGGGTAAATGTTCCATCTCAGAGCAGAAGGACGACCATCTAGTTCTAAGTCTTTGGGACAATGGTTCGTCCCAAGACACTTTTTCCAGCCACAGTTGCTGGAGAAGCATCTTTGCTATAATTGTATACGGACTGAGAAGTCCGAGAGGGTCAAAAATTTGAGAGGTCTCTGACAGTATTGACCGCTTTGACACAATACTAGAAGAAGAAGATAAACTTGTGTACAAAAAATTATCTTTCTTGAAAGCCCAAACGAGTCCTAAAGTTTTGGTATGTTCGTCTGCACCGAAGGCTAGTAGATTTGGATGTATATCAGATGGATCTAAATTTGAAAGGACTGATGGCTCGTTGGAAATCCATTTTCTTAGTTTGAAACAACCACTATCAAGAATCTGTGAAATGTTTTCGCAGATATGTCTAGCATTTTCAACTGTGTCTGTTCCAGTAAGTAGATCATCGACGTAGAAGTCTTCCAGGATTATTTTTGAAATTTCAGGATGAGAAGCCTGACAGTCATTGCCAATTTGAGTAAGGCATCGTATAGCGAGAAACGGAGCGGAAGCAGTACCATAGGTGACCGTTGATAGATCATATGTTTGGAGGACTTCAGAAGGTTTTTTGCGCCAAAGAATGCGCTGAAGGGGTCGTTGATTGGGCTCTATCAGCACCTGACGGTACATTTTCGCTATGTCTGCGGAAATGGCAATTGAATTTTTTCGAAACCTCAGTAAAAGGGAAAATAAATCTGATTGAATGGTTGGACCTACCATTTGAATATCGTTTAGAGAAAAGCCACTTGTAGTAGTCGCTGACCCGTCGAACACCACGCGAAGAGAAGTAGTTAGCGAAGATTCTTTCAACACACCGTGATGTGGGAGAAAAAATGAATTTCCGACAGGCTGTTGACCACCTGGCGACATGTGTCCTAACTGTTGATATTCCTGCATGAACCTATGATATCGATCACTCAACACCGAGTTTGATTGTAATTTTCGTTCTAGATTGAGAAAACGTTTTTTAGCATTTTCAAAAGAATCACCAAGTTTGCTAACTGGTTCCTTAAAGGGTATAGAAACGATAAATCTTCCGTCATTGTTGCGACGGTGAGTTTGCAGAAAATGAGTTTCGCATTTATTTTCTTCTTCAGACAGTACCTTTGTCTCAGGAATATCCTCTATTTCCCAAAATTTACACAATTGTTCTGAAATTTGTACAGTTTGAGAAAAACCACAAGAAATTGACGAGAAATTACTATGTTGTTGGGTGTTACCGCTGACAACCCAACCTAATCTAGTGTTTTGCAACATGGGTTTTCCTGCTCCCAACGATCGTTGACCAACGCATATCGTTTCCCAAAAATAATTAGCTCCAAGCAAAATATCGATTTTACCAGGAACGTTGAAATCTTTATCAGCAAGTTTAATATTGTGTGGTATATCCCACTCACGTTTATCCACTTTGAAACCTGGGATAATGCCCGTGATATGAGGGATGACTAAGCAGTCAGCTTCTAAATGAAACTGCGAACAGTTAGAATGTAGTTTGATTCTACATCTTGAGCTAATTTTTGTAGCATTATTGCTGATTCCAAGGATCTGCAAATCGATAGGAGAACGACTTAATTTGAGACGCTTACATAAGTTTTCAGTTATAAAATTAGACATGCTCCCAGAATCCAACAAAACCCTAGCAGAGTGTAACTTGCCATTTATATCTTGAACCTGAACAGTTGCAGTAGATAGCAAAACTGTACTTTGACTAGAGGCGAAAGCAGAAAGAGTGACATTTGCTTCTGTTGAAGCAGTTGCTGCTTCCGTAGAAGGTTTATCAAAATGCAAGAGAGTATGGTGCTTCGATTTGCACTGCTGACATGTATACTTCGATTTACATTTATTTATGAAGTGGCCCTTAGCCAGACAATTTAAGCAAACCTTTAATTCTTTGGCCTTCTCAAGGCGCTGTTTTGCGTCAAGTTGTTTAAACTTGTCGCATGCATTTAAATAATGAGACGAGAGAGAACAAAGAGGACATATGACAGGTGTAGAAACCAATGATTTTGACGTATGACGTTCAATATTGGTTTTTTGATTTCTTTGTTCAATAGTTTCAAGCATTGAAGCCTTTTTCTCAAGAAATGCCATTAAATCTTCGAGACTAGATAGATTATCAGAATTATTCAAATTCTCAAATTCACGAACTGTGATAGGATCTAACCTTGAATTTATCAAATATACTAGAAAAGATTCTCTCTGATCCTCCACATTTACTAACGAGTCTAGTGAACGAAGATTTTTCTTCACGTTATCAATTAATTGGCGAAGTCTTGAAGAGGACTCTTTAGATATACTTTCTATGTTAAACAATGCCTTGATATGATAATATATTAATACCTTTGAATTGTTGAATCTATCATTGATGCTATCCCAGGCAATTTGATAATTCCCTGAGCTAATAGTTAAATTTTTAATGGCGTCAGCAGCTTTGTCTGTGCATGAAGCGCGAAGATAATGTAATTTATGGACTTCTGTGAGACCATCATTTTCGTGAATAAGGCTGGTAAATAGATCTCTGAAATTTAACCAATCTTCAGAGTTACCATTGAAAGTAGGCAGCTTTATGGTCGGAAGCTTCACAAAACTTGAAGGTGACCTACTATTTGCAGATCGCTGTGACAAATTAGTAATACTAGGTGGAGATTGCGACTCTGGTAAAATAACAGGAGGATTGCATTTATTTAAAATATGTGTTGCTAAAGAAATTGCCTTATAAAACCGCCGTTCGAAATCATCGATATGCTCACGTTCGGCATCTACGTCAGTGCTATCATTTTCTATTTTACTTTGTATATCATCAAATGATTCTAATAATCCGCGTATTACAGGAAGCCTTTCTGTTAGTTCAGTGACGTCATTTTCGGGCAAAGATCCTGTGCTCTCAAAAACCACGTTAATTTCACGCAAATAATTTTCAAAACGTGTGAGACGGCCTTTAACAGCTCCTCTCTTTTTAACGTTGTGTTCGTTGTCCATATTTTAAAAATATAACTCGAAATAAGAACACACAAAACACCTGTAACTTACTCAAATAGATTTGGAGACGCCACTGTCTCCGCGTTTCCAAGTTAATTTCTACGAAATACACGAAATTGTACACACCTCTGTACAAAGAACAATGAATCAATTCAATATAAATGTTTTAAATAGCAAATCTGTAAAGCGACACTTGCGGAATGCTCGCGTAGAAAATTGTGCTATGTCAGCACGACAACATGAATGCAAGCAAATAGAATCAATTTTAATTCAGGTATCAAAAGAGAAATGAAAGGACGTATAAATACCTTGCAGTTTCTGATTGAGAGACCTACCAGACCGATACACAATATCCAAGAATCGCCTGGGTCGGTCTAAAGCGACATGAAAAAGATGGCGGGCGAAGAATCCCTCCTCGTGGCGATGAATCCACGAAATCTTCAATGATTTCACTCAATCGGGCTCGAAGGACCAATGTTTGGGGGGTGATTCAGGTTGAGTGAATTAAACACATTGAACACTTGTCTTGAATTAACTATGTATATTTAATAAGCGGACTGTATAATACTTATGTGTTGCCATTACGGCGTTCAAGATAAGAGTCTGTCACGACGAGTACAACCACTCGCACGTAGGTGGCCATTGCCAACTTAACAAAAATGTAATTTAAAAGAGCGGCGCCAACATGCCCCCGCACGTTGAAAGCACAAGCTTTCAACAAAACATTTATAAACATAAGCAAACATTAAAGAAAAGTAGGTATAACAAGAACAATTTGAAATAAATACATGGAAGTGAAAGAAAAGAAAACATTAAAACGCAAACGAATTTCCTGTCGAGTCACTTTCACAAGATTGACCGTTGCACACACTAGTCCAAAGACCTAATTCCTTCACTGCAATGGAAGGGGGCACAATTTGGAGAACGCACGTTTTAGGAGACCTGAAGAAGTTCGGACAGTAGCAACTCGGCTTATACCATCCTTTCCAGGGTGAAGATTAACGATTCTTCCTAGTTTCCAGAGGAGAGGTGGTTGATTGTCAGCCTTTAATACGACCATATCGCCTTCTTGCAATGAGCCTTTGCTAGAATGCCACTTAGCGCGAGTTTGAAGTTCTGCGAGGTACTCGTGATGCCAACGGCGCCAAAAATGTTGACTCAATTGCTGGATTCTCTGGAACTGATTCAAGCGAGCCATGGGAATCGCAGAGACGTCAGGATCAGGTATTGATACCAGAGGCCTCCCAATCAGAAAGTGTCCAGGGGTAAGGGGTTCAAGGTCGTTAGGATCGGAAGATAAGGGACACAAAGGACGTGAATTTAAAACTGATTCTATCTGTACAAGGAGAGTATACATTTCTTCAAAAGTAAGTAGAGCATTTCCCGCTACCCTCCGCAAATGATGCTTTACAGATTTTACACTTGATTCCCAAATTCCTCCAAAGTGAGGTGAACCCGGTGGGACAAAATGAAAGTTAACTTCATGATTAGAAGCTAACTCACTTATTGATTCAGAGTTTTTCCCCAAAAATGAGGACAACTCTCGTAGTTCTGACTTAGCACCTACAAAATTTAAACCATTGTCAGAGTAAATATCATGTGGTTTACCTCTGCGAGCACAGAATCTTCGCAGAGCCAAAATAAAGGAGTCCGTTGATAGTTCGGTCACCAGCTCAATATGTATAGCCTTTGTCGAAAAGCATACGAAAACTGCTACATAAGCCTTTGTACCTTTACAGCCGCGCCCCTTTTTATTCTTTATTAACATGGGGCCAGCATAATGAACGCCTGTGACAAAGAATGGAGGAGATGGTTTTATTCTGGCTTGTGGTAAATTACCCATAATCGGAAATACAGGTTTTGGGGATGCACGAAAACACTTTATGCAGTTGTGCACAGTACGACGAGCTAAATCTCTACCGCCTAGAGGCCAAAAATTACTACGAATTGTTGCCAACAACAGTTGAGGACCCGCGTGAAGCAATCTTTGATGTTCACGCAAAAAAAGCAATTTGGTGAAACGATGTTTGGCAGACAAAACCAAAGGGTGTTTCTTATTATAATTAAAGCTGGAGTTTACCAGGCGACCTCCGACTCTAAGAAACCCTTTTGAATCTAGAAAGGGATTGAGATTCAGTATTATGGCGCTGCGGAGGGATTTGTGATCTCTTAGTAAAGTAATTTCAGAGCAGAACGATTCTCTCTGTGAAATTTTTATTAACGTAGCTTGAGCGTTCTGAATCTCAAGAAGCGAAAGTGGCCCAAGACACCTGTCATTTGGAGCCTTACAAGAATTTACCTTGAATCGAATACAGTAAGCAACTATGCGTTCCAATCTACTTAAATCTGAAAACTTCGCGAAAGGAAATTGGGGAATGTCAATATTTATCATTGATGTAGATTCACCCTTCAAATCAGGTAGGTTTGATGAATCTGAAACCTGTTTCGGCCAAGAATTTTCAGCTAATGATAGCCAAGAAGGCCCATATCACCATAAAGATGACTCTACGAGTTGACTGAGAGGAACACCTCTTGAAAGTAAATCTGCGGGATTGCTCTTGGTAGGTACGTGTCTCCATTTTGAGAAAGAAGTTGTGTCTTGAATCTCAGACACTCTATTGCATACAAATGTTTTAAGAAGGTTTGGCGTGGTTTTCAGCCAACCAAGAACAACTGTCGAATCTGACCATAGAAAACACTTGTCGAACTTAATTTGAATTGATCTCATGACAACTGTAGTGAGACGAGAAAGAATTAGTGCCGCGCACAATTCAAGACGAGGTATTGTCAATGCCTTAAGGGGTGCTACCTTTGTCTTAGCAGAGAGTAACCGGGTCAGAATTTGACCGCAAGAATTAATGGAGCGAATATATAGGCAACCACCATATGCCAAAGTACTGGCATCAGCAAATCCATGTAGCTCAACATATTGAGGGTCTTTGCATAGTACATGCCTCGGAATGTTCAGCTCGGGTAAATGTTCCATCTCAGAGCAGAAGGACGACCATCTAGTTCTAAGTCTTTGGGACAATGGTTCGTCCCAAGACACTTTTTCCAGCCACAGTTGCTGGAGAAGCATCTTTGCTATAATTGTATACGGACTGAGAAGTCCGAGAGGGTCAAAAATTTGAGAGGTCTCTGACAGTATTGACCGCTTTGACACAATACTAGAAGAAGAAGATAAACTTGTGTACAAAAAATTATCTTTCTTGAAAGCCCAAACGAGTCCTAAAGTTTTGGTATGTTCGTCTGCACCGAAGGCTAGTAGATTTGGATGTATATCAGATGGATCTAAATTTGAAAGGACTGATGGCTCGTTGGAAATCCATTTTCTTAGTTTGAAACAACCACTATCAAGAATCTGTGAAATGTTTTCGCAGATATGTCTAGCATTTTCAACTGTGTCTGTTCCAGTAAGTAGATCATCGACGTAGAAGTCTTCCAGGATTATTTTTGAAATTTCAGGATGAGAAGCCTGACAGTCATTGCCAATTTGAGTAAGGCATCGTATAGCGAGAAACGGAGCGGAAGCAGTACCATAGGTGACCGTTGATAGATCATATGTTTGGAGGACTTCAGAAGGTTTTTTGCGCCAAAGAATGCGCTGAAGGGGTCGTTGATTGGGCTCTATCAGCACCTGACGGTACATTTTCGCTATGTCTGCGGAAATGGCAATTGAATTTTTTCGAAACCTCAGTAAAAGGGAAAATAAATCTGATTGAATGGTTGGACCTACCATTTGAATATCGTTTAGAGAAAAGCCACTTGTAGTAGTCGCTGACCCGTCGAACACCACGCGAAGAGAAGTAGTTAGCGAAGATTCTTTCAACACACCGTGATGTGGGAGAAAAAATGAATTTCCGACAGGCTGTTGACCACCTGGCGACATGTGTCCTAACTGTTGATATTCCTGCATGAACCTATGATATCGATCACTCAACACCGAGTTTGATTGTAATTTTCGTTCTAGATTGAGAAAACGTTTTTTAGCATTTTCAAAAGAATCACCAAGTTTGCTAACTGGTTCCTTAAAGGGTATAGAAACGATAAATCTTCCGTCATTGTTGCGACGGTGAGTTTGCAGAAAATGAGTTTCGCATTTATTTTCTTCTTCAGACAGTACCTTTGTCTCAGGAATATCCTCTATTTCCCAAAATTTACACAATTGTTCTGAAATTTGTACAGTTTGAGAAAAACCACAAGAAATTGACGAGAAATTACTATGTTGTTGGGTGTTACCGCTGACAACCCAACCTAATCTAGTGTTTTGCAACATGGGTTTTCCTGCTCCCAACGATCGTTGACCAACGCATATCGTTTCCCAAAAATAATTAGCTCCAAGCAAAATATCGATTTTACCAGGAACGTTGAAATCTTTATCAGCAAGTTTAATATTGTGTGGTATATCCCACTCACGTTTATCCACTTTGAAACCTGGGATAATGCCCGTGATATGAGGGATGACTAAGCAGTCAGCTTCTAAATGAAACTGCGAACAGTTAGAATGTAGTTTGATTCTACATCTTGAGCTAATTTTTGTAGCATTATTGCTGATTCCAAGGATCTGCAAATCGATAGGAGAACGACTTAATTTGAGACGCTTACATAAGTTTTCAGTTATAAAATTAGACATGCTCCCAGAATCCAACAAAACCCTAGCAGAGTGTAACTTGCCATTTATATCTTGAACCTGAACAGTTGCAGTAGATAGCAAAACTGTACTTTGACTAGAGGCGAAAGCAGAAAGAGTGACATTTGCTTCTGTTGAAGCAGTTGCTGCTTCCGTAGAAGGTTTATCAAAATGCAAGAGAGTATGGTGCTTCGATTTGCACTGCTGACATGTATACTTCGATTTACATTTATTTATGAAGTGGCCCTTAGCCAGACAATTTAAGCAAACCTTTAATTCTTTGGCCTTCTCAAGGCGCTGTTTTGCGTCAAGTTGTTTAAACTTGTCGCATGCATTTAAATAATGAGACGAGAGAGAACAAAGAGGACATATGACAGGTGTAGAAACCAATGATTTTGACGTATGACGTTCAATATTGGTTTTTTGATTTCTTTGTTCAATAGTTTCAAGCATTGAAGCCTTTTTCTCAAGAAATGCCATTAAATCTTCGAGACTAGATAGATTATCAGAATTATTCAAATTCTCAAATTCACGAACTGTGATAGGATCTAACCTTGAATTTATCAAATATACTAGAAAAGATTCTCTCTGATCCTCCACATTTACTAACGAGTCTAGTGAACGAAGATTTTTCTTCACGTTATCAATTAATTGGCGAAGTCTTGAAGAGGACTCTTTAGATATACTTTCTATGTTAAACAATGCCTTGATATGATAATATATTAATACCTTTGAATTGTTGAATCTATCATTGATGCTATCCCAGGCAATTTGATAATTCCCTGAGCTAATAGTTAAATTTTTAATGGCGTCAGCAGCTTTGTCTGTGCATGAAGCGCGAAGATAATGTAATTTATGGACTTCTGTGAGACCATCATTTTCGTGAATAAGGCTGGTAAATAGATCTCTGAAATTTAACCAATCTTCAGAGTTACCATTGAAAGTAGGCAGCTTTATGGTCGGAAGCTTCACAAAACTTGAAGGTGACCTACTATTTGCAGATCGCTGTGACAAATTAGTAATACTAGGTGGAGATTGCGACTCTGGTAAAATAACAGGAGGATTGCATTTATTTAAAATATGTGTTGCTAAAGAAATTGCCTTATAAAACCGCCGTTCGAAATCATCGATATGCTCACGTTCGGCATCTACGTCAGTGCTATCATTTTCTATTTTACTTTGTATATCATCAAATGATTCTAATAATCCGCGTATTACAGGAAGCCTTTCTGTTAGTTCAGTGACGTCATTTTCGGGCAAAGATCCTGTGCTCTCAAAAACCACGTTAATTTCACGCAAATAATTTTCAAAACGTGTGAGACGGCCTTTAACAGCTCCTCTCTTTTTAACGTTGTGTTCGTTGTCCATATTTTAAAAATATAACTCGAAATAAGAACACACAAAACACCTGTAACTTACTCAAATAGATTTGGAGACGCCACTGTCTCCGCGTTTCCAAGTTAATTTCTACGAAATACACGAAATTGTACACACCTCTGTACAAAGAACAATGAATCAATTCAATATAAATGTTTTAAATAGCAAATCTGTAAAGCGACACTTGCGGAATGCTCGCGTAGAAAATTGTGCTATGTCAGCACGACAACATGAATGCAAGCAAATAGAATCAATTTTAATTCAGGTATCAAAAGAGAAATGAAAGGACGTATAAATACCTTGCAGTTTCTGATTGAGAGACCTACCAGACCGATACACAATATCCAAGAATCGCCTGGGTCGGTCTAAAGCGACATGAAAAAGATGGCGGGCGAAGAATCCCTCCTCGTGGCGATGAATCCACGAAATCTTCAATGATTTCACTCAATCGGGCTCGAAGGACCAATGTTTGGGGGGTGATTCAGGTTGAGTGAATTAAACACATTGAACACTTGTCTTGAATTAACTATGTATATTTAATAAGCGGACTGTATAATACTTATGTGTTGCCATTACGGCGTTCAAGATAAGAGTCTGTCACGACGAGTACAACCACTCGCACGTAGGTGGCCATTGCCAACTTAACAAAAATGTAATTTAAAAGAGCGGCGCCAACAACTGTAATAAGAAACGTTGAGTCCGAAATTATACCAAAAGTAAAAACGGGAGAAGTAACAAAAGCACTTATGATACTTGAAGGAGGAAAGATAATGATTGCAATCGTAAAAATATTAAGCAACTGCTTAAAACAAGACAAAATAGCAAAACTAGGAATAAATCCAAAATAATGTTAACTGCGTCAGAAAGAGGGACAATCAAAAACTGGAAAATTACAGACCCGCCAGTTCGTTATCACATCTGTTCAGAATCATGAAGAAAGGTACAACCACCAGGATTCAGAAAGGGATACTCAACTTTAGATCATCTGCTAACTATGAAAAATTCTGATAGAAAAATATAGTAAAGACAAATTTTCTTTTTGTAAACTACTAAAAAGCGTTTAATTCAATAGAGTAGTAACACAAGCCCTACTAAATTATAGAATCGATAGTAGATGCAAAAACCTAATAAACGAATCCATGAATCAGGCCACAGCAATATACTATCAACAAATCAATCCTGTTAAACTAAAACAAGGAGTTAAACTAGGAGACACTCTATCAACAAAACATTTCACTTTGGTACTACAAAACATATTTACATAAATAAATTGAAACAAAAAAACAGTGTTAATGGGCAACACCTTAGTACTCTACTATGTGCATATGACATAGTCTTGATAGTAAGTGATAAATAAAGGAATTGCAATTAATACTCGAAGAATTACAAGTGGAGTTTGGGAAAGTAGGACTGAAAATGAATAGCAATAAGATAAAGGTAATGCACGAAGAAGAAACCATAACACCAATTCTCTATTAATTACCATCTTATACAAACATACAAGGGTCGTCCACAAACTAAGTGCGGTTTATAGAAACAAAACACAATTTTATGGAACTATTTATTGCAACAGAGAGAGCAAGTTTTCACCTATTTTTTAACATATAACGTATAGTGCTAGGATCATGTGATGTAGTTATGCGTGGGTATACGCACGATCTGATTTTAATTTGAATATTATATATATTATTCGCCCACGCAAAACTCCATTACATACCCCGACTACTATACCGTGGGACCAACTTTTGAATACCTGTATAAAAGAAGTCTGCAGCCCAGGATGGGAACCACCGTGTGGCAACCATCTCCGACTCAACGGACAGAAATTTCTTGAGGTCGTGTTGTACTCTTTTATTTCTGCAAACTCTTTTATTTCGCACAGTAACTTTTTTAGTTCTGCGAACTCTTTTATTGAGACCGAAACTTTTGTATTAAAAGAGTTTCCAGACATAAAAACAAATTTCACATCGTGGCCCAAAACAGCGCCTCATAATTTGATGGGTTACTCACTGAATAAAATTGTTTTATAATAAATATATTACTTTTTATTGCCGTCTTTCTCAATATTAGCACGTCCCTGAATGGCCAAATTTTAGGGTTATTTGACGTGAATATCAGGTCAGGGGTCTGATTCCAAGTACGTCTTAAATTGACGTCTTGAGACTGTGACATAATGACGAATTAATGACCTCCACTCGGTCGTCATTTTCTTGATCAAGTTGACGTAGTGCCTAACCACAAATTGACGTTAAAATGACGTGGGTCTGCTAGCTGAGGTAGCTTAAGAGAAAAAAAAAGGCAGTTGTTATTGCGGACTGCCGACAGAAGAGAAGGCTTAAAACTAATATGGAATAATAATATGGAATAATATTTTGATACGGAAAATTTTGAGTATTTAGTTCATAGTTTGTTATTATTGGCTCATGTAATTGTGGAACATAATTAATTTGAACTTGTGAAGGAATATCATTGTGAATTTCATCATCGTGTTGATAGGTCCCCAGTATGAGTTGGTGGAACATATGGCACATTTCGCGTTGATGGGCCTGCAATTTGCGAATTATGGAAATTCTGATACTTATTTAGAAACATGCTTTACAATTGTTTTTGAGGATTAATCTGTTGATAAATTAATCAAATTAGTGGCTCCGTAACACGGTAACGAGGTGACGCGGTAACGAGGTGACGTAACTAGGTGACGCGGTAGCGAGGTGACGCGAACTCGTTAGATTTACCCCATTCAAAAATCGTCTAACGCAGCTAAAGAAGTTTTCACTTCATTAAGCAAATGGCAAAGGGCAATCCTAACATGGAGACCATACAAATTGAAAACATACTTTTATTAAGTTTAATAATAATAATAATGTTACATAAATCTCAACTTAAACTATTATCTGTGCTATTATCGCTAATTAACTCATTCGTTTACAGGCATTTCTGGCCACCCTGTGCCACCCTGTGCATGTGAAACACTTGAAACATGTTAGGGTGATACTCGTTGTGACTTATGCTGTATATTAAAGTATTAGCAACTTAAATAAAAACCAAACTAAAATAGTTGACAACTCAACAGTAAAATTAAATTAATACGGGTGTAATCTTTTTTCTAGGAAGATGGCAGTGGATCTACACAAAAACCTACATCGCAGAAGAATCTTCACTGGTCGCCGGTAATTATAGTTTCCATTATCCCCCTTGGGTTGAAAACGAAGCCCCGGCGAGAGACGGCAAAGACTGTTTAGCCATCGATAGAAATGGCCACAACGATCCATATTTTGTAGATCTGCAGTGTACGGTCCCTCGTCCATTTATCTGCGAGCAAAACTTTAGAAATAACAACACAGATCCTTCTGAAGGAACCGTGGTGAGAATTGATGACTTCGAATTTCTCTTGTTCCACGCCCGACTGACCTGGATCCAAGCCGTTAGTTACTGTCGACAGCAAGGCCTTTCGCTAGCCACTATTGAAAACATGACGATTGCCAGGATTTTGGCCAAAGGAATGTTAAAAGCCCGGCCGGAATTTGAAGACGCTTGGATCGGAGCCAATTATAAAGACGATGCATGGCTTTGGGTCGAGACCGGTGAGGAGCTCAAACAAATTCCCGGCAGCAAAGGTGACGGAAACGGAAGTAGAAATGCTCTGGTCCCCGAATTTCCTCCTTGGTTCGAAAATAAACTGTCGCAGGGACGGTATTGCGTAATTTTCGACCGACATCTATGCGACGATCCCAGTTTCATCACACTTAAATGTAATCGTCAGCGGGATTTCATTTGCATTAGACGTAAGTAGTTCAGATCAGAAGCTTGACCATAAATTCTAAACCTCTATACGTCTTTAAACTGTCCAAACAGTACCAATTAATTGCGTCAATTAATTCAAATCTCCAGGGCGGCAAATCGAAGATGGAACCGAACCAGTGGAGATAATCCGCGGACAGTATCGTTACATATTTTATTCAGTGCATGCTACTTGGGATGAAGGAAGAAAAATTTGCGAATCCGAAGGGGACGATACCTACATGTTGATATTGCATTCAATGGATGAAACCAAATTTGTCATGCAAGCAATGGCCGATGCGAAGAATCCAATGGATCATGTTTGGTTGGGTGGGAAGTTTGACAATGACCGGTGGATGTGGGTGCAGACAAATGAAGAAATTAAGTGGGTTGTAGACTCTGACGGCTTTCCGCCTTGGTGTGACAATGAGACTACGGTTGAAATGGCTTGTTTGAATCTTGATCGGCAGAACCATTTAACGCCGCTACTTTACGGGTTGGAGTGCAATTCTACGCAAGGAGTTGTTTGTGTTCAAGGTATGGTCAATTAAGAATTTATTTTCGCATTTATAGTAGAAAGTACATTTCCCAGAAACACCCTATGTATTGCATACACTTATGGGCAACAATAACAATATTGATAACTGTCAGGGTGACAGCGTCAATTAAAAAGTTAAAGATAGCCGCATTCAGCAGACTCACCACTGATTAACCGGTTTTATTCATATACAATATCATAAGTGTGATTATTTTGCCGGCAAAATTTAATTATTATTAAGAAAGTTTATTGCTTGGCAATTTCGCGAATGACAGTGACAGATAAAAACAACGAGCCCTTGGGCGAGTTGTTTTTTGACATTGGCATGAGCGAAATTGCCTAAAGCAATAAACTTGAGTAGAATAATCATTAAATTTTGCCAGGCAAAATAATCTCACGAATGAAATTTGACATGACTATTTCATGAAACAGGCAAGACAAATCAATTTTATTTTAAATATTTTTCCTGGGCCATTAATGCTGTTGTATTCCACATTGATTTGACACTAGTTTCTTTGTAGTTTTCTCCGTTCTTTTTTTTCATGTTAAAAGCCCAATCTTGCAATATTTTTGCGATTTCATCAGGAGTTGTTGTCGCTAATAAATCATAACGCCCCTGTTTACAAAATTCGCTGAACTGCAACCATACTGAATTTTTAGTTTTAACAGTGTTGAGAGGGATAACGTTGGCAGTGAACGCTTTAATATTTGCGATTGATAAATCACCAAATCTATTTTTATTGTCACACATTTTTATAACTGACGTTTCAAAAATATTATAATAACAGCGACTTGATGAATCGGTTACTATGTTTGTCAAAAACAAAGGAAAATTTGCCGCTGAAAAACCGCTAGGTTGCTTCATTCTAGCTTTCCATCGGTTCAGCAGCACTGGCAAAATTTTTATTGTGAAATTTTGTCGGTACGAAACAATTTTTTCGTTAAAAACATGGATTTTGATTGGACGAAATTTGCATGAATGAAATAGTCACCGGTAAAATTTAAGTGAATGAACTTAACCCTAAAGTTATATGTCAAAAACAAAAGTATAGAGCGTCCCAAGCTAATTTATAATGGAGCAATTCATAGATGATAGTTTAAACCTAAATTTCATTTTAACTGCAACAGAACACTTATTGTTAGTTGAGAGCGCAAATCGTGATGTAATAATTTCCGAAAAGGATACGGAAATAATTCGAAATGAAAACTATTGTGAAATAGTATATTGTTCAACTAGTGAGAAAGTTGGTCATTTCCATGAGGATGAAATTTGCAACACGACCGAAAGCGAGTGGAGTAATTCATTCGAGTATGAATGGCCATTTCTCACGAGTTTAATACTATATCTTTTCTAATCATATTAATTAATTAACTAATAATGAGTAGGTACCGGTAATAATTATTGTAATTTATCTTTTTATAGATCCTTTTGATTATTACCATATACATCAGGGGTAGCCAACCCGCGGCCCGCCTTGAACATTTTTCCGGCCCGCGAGATTCATCACACTTTTACAAAATATATTTATTTTATAGTGGTCAAAGTAGTGAAAACCAAAGTATAAAAAAATAGTAGGTCTAAATCTAATATGGGGATATATAATTTTATATGTGACCCGCGGAGTTATGGTGCATTTCCAAAGTGGTCCGCAAGATTATTTGATATACATACATCTGATATACATTAACCGTATCGTAGTTAACGTTAGTAAAAAATGGAGGCGATTTTACATCTACACGAGTTTAAGTTTTTGTTGTTGGTTATATTTTCCCGTTGTTTTTTGCACACTGCTGCTAGAAGCTTGAAATGCGTTGATTATTTTGTTGGCTAAGTCCATCTTGTTCAGCCCATACTGAGGAGAATTTATACTTCTCTGCTAATCCTGAGAATGAATCTGTTCTTTATGTTGCGCCAATCTACGAAAGTTTTGTAACTCGTATTTCTTTCTCGATTTTTGTGGCAAGAGGTTAATTGTTGTAAGTTTATCAGTCTTTTGCACGTCTGGTGGGGTACAATTCTCTATATCATCCACAATTTCTATCATTTCTTAATATTTTGTACAGATAGAGCAAGCACTGATTCGATGGCAGATGTCAATATCAATTAATTTTCGAGAAATTAATAAACACTTTCATTATCGCCACGGTAGCAATAAATAATATGTGTCGAAAAGTCAAATCTCGTCGTCTCATTGGTCAGTACCCGCAGAGAAAGAGTTCAATTTCCTCCACAGTGTTGAAGACTAAACAGCTTTCTCTATCAAAAACGGGTCAGAAATGTAGATACTCTGAAAATCACTGTTGAGTAAACAAACCCTATGTAAAATTCGGTATGCAAAAAGGTCATCGGGGTCTCGCACCGGTCAGGTACCATGTGCATGTGAATGCGGCCGATATGGAGATTGTCACCGACACAAGAATATTTACTTATAGATTACCAGGGTTCAGCTAGACAGTGGGTCAAATTTTAAATAAATAAAGCTGGGATAAAAAATTGGACACACTGGTGAACACGGAATGAACCCAAATAATCACATACAGGAATACCCCGATTAATCCGGTTGCAAACAGTTCGCGGTCCGAACTAAACGAGGTATTCCTGTACACAGATCTAGTAATATAAGGATTAAATGGATAGCAAGGACCTAGTTTAGACGATGGGGATGTGTTTTTTTTTTGAGGTGTTAAAATTCCTTAACGGAAGACCGGGGCTTAAGTTCGAAGATGCCCGATACTGTAGGGTTCGCTACCCACTAAACGCACCCCTTCATAGCTCCAGACAGCCTTGAAACAGCCTCTCGGCATTACTTCAGGTTGTGCTGCTCTCGATGCCAAGTGCATCCCGCCAACACCGTTGTTATACAACGTTCATCTTTTCCTAGATTCATCTCTAGCCCACGCTTAATTCCCTAAATTTCTATGGAAAAAATTGTAAAATTGTATAAAATTATTTTTAATCAGCAATTTCATCAGCACCGGTAATGGACCCGTTGGCTGTCAAGGCTTCACCTGAACTTGAACCTGAATGACTCAAAAAGAGTGATTAAATATAATAATTCAGAAAATTAAACGAAAATATAAAAATATTAAACCAAGGAGGCTTAGAATTTTTAATTCTTAATCAAAAATCAAAGTAGTATATTGAATAATTTTTTGACTTTTCTAAAATTTTACAATTTTCGCGATAACTTTTGAAAATGAACGGATCGAACCCGTCCCGCGACTTTACAAAATTAAATCAGACTTATCTGTTTCTAATAATTACGATAAACACGCTTCACGAGCGAATATTACGAAAAATCTCCGATCGGGAAATTTTGACTTTTTTATTATTTTTTTTAAATTTTTTTATTTTTTTATTTTTTTTATGTTTAGTGAATAAAGATCGATCGCCATCAAACGTAATTAAATTGTCGCCTTTTCCGTCTGCAATATCACTAGTTTAGGGGTTGATATTCATCCAGTCCATAAATTATTAGATCCATGGACACATCGTAGCCTATTTTTATGTTTATTACTGGAAGACACCAATTCTCATCTAAAAAAATTTTTTTAATTTGTATAGAAATCGCTCTAACGGACCGCATACTTGACTACCCCGTAGAATCCCATAACACAATGTCAGGAGTCGTCTCATCCAGCATTACCACCCGCGTCACGAAACTCGTCGACCATCCAATTTCCCCTGACGAAGCCAGGAAATACTGCCGAAGAGAAGTTGGCACCATATGGACACCACGTTTCGACCAAAACGAGACCGTGCCCGGTATAGAAAAATTAGCTAAAATCCTCGCCGAAGCGCAAAACAATATCACCGAAGTCTACCACACAGGTTTGCGCTACGAGAAGGAAAAAGGTTGGCATTTCATTAATGAAAAGGGCAAGAATGTGTATGTATCAGTTCCGTCCGAAATCGCTGCACTCACAGGCGACGACGGCTGTTTAGTCGGAGAGGTTTCCAGCAGCGCTGAAACCTGGAAGTGGTCTTCAGTCAAGTGTCAAGACAAACTAAATTCTCAAATAATTTGCATACCTGTCTGCAGCGTTAATGATCTGCCCTATCAAAAAAATCACGAGGAGTGGACCTGCGACATGCCACCGAGCTATATATTCGACCACAAAATGATCGGGATGGGCTGTACGCATAAATGTAATAGTAGCCAAGCACTGCGCGGGCCAGACCGATTCTTCTGTTCGAAAAATGGTTGGAATACGTATCAATCGGGAGTTAAGGCTTCGGGGGCGGTGTGCCTGAATAAGGATGATGCATTGAAATTCGTCGCTGAGAGAGCCACGAAAAATGTTTTACAATTGGGCTTTATTATCGATTCATCTGCTAGTCGAATAACAGACTATAAGACAACGAAATATATGATTGCTCATCTCATACAGTATTACAGGTAACATTATTTCGGTGCTTCATTATAAAACTCATGGGTTTTCATTTTAGGACTAAGGCTTCGCCAGATCTTAAAGTGGTAATTGTGTCCATGGAACCAAATAACGGTAAGGACTATTGCAAAATTTGCGAATTGAATTAATTAAAATTAGAAAATATTGGATGTTCATAAAAGTATGTAATGAGTAAAATGATCATTTCAACTACCTGATGAATGACACTGAACGTTTCGATTAGGTGGTTGGATTCATCATTTTGCTCAGTCCAAAGGTAAAGCGACTACAGATGTTATAGACACCCAGTATAACCAGTTATTCGCCTCACGTGCACTAACTCTGTTGCGCATCCACAATTAATTCTTTACTTTCCTCACTAGTGACGAAAGTAAGCGTTCTTGTACGTATGTATGTACCCTGCCCGATTTTCGTGATGTTGGCAATAACTAATTCTGTCTGCGTACATACACAGATAGAATTAGTCCTGTGCAATCCTTGATACATTCTCACTAGTGAGGAATATGGCTACTTATAGCATGTACTTACTTGCTTAATCCTTGCTTAATCCTAATCCGCTCTACCTTTTCACGTGCACGGCTTGTCGGAATTGAGTTACTGCGTAGATTCTTTCTTCCATATTTTTCTCCATTCTCTTCTTTCTTGCGTCATTTGTTTTATTTCTTGCCACATTTCTCCTCGCTTCTCTACTGCTGTTTTTAGCTCCTCCGTCCAGATTCTTCTAGGTCTACCCTTTTTCTTTTTAGTTATCTTTGCCCCGTAAATTCTCCTTACTATTCAATCCTCTCGCATCCTCATCATGTGCCCATATCGTCTTAGCTGTCCTTCCTCAATTTTATGTTTAACAGGTTGCAGATTCAGTTTTTCTCTGAATATCATGTTCCTTATTTTGTCTCTTCTTGTTTTCACCTCTGTCTTTCTTAGAAACCTCATTTAACCACCTTGTATTTTGCTTTTTTGTTTATTTGTTAATGTTCAGGTTTCAGAACCAAAGCTCAGAACAGGCGTTCCCACCTTCTTGAATATTTCCGTTTTTATTTCTTTTGGAATTTCTTTTTTGGCCAGAAATTGATTTTTCATAGCGTTAAAGAGCCTCCATGCTGCTCCTGTCCTCTCGTTAATTTCTTCGTGCAATTTTCCATCCTGCGATATTATCGAACCCAGATACTTGAAGCTCTTCACTTGTTCTAGTTCAGTCTGTTACACAGACTGTCTCCCAAAAACAAGACGAGTCCATAGCTCCCTCATTAAACGGAAGATTTTAGTTATCTATATACCAAGTTAAATCACTTATCATCCTAAGGGCATTAAGGCTATACTGTCAAAATATTCTTTTCTCAAATTCGAACATATGCTTTTTTTAGTAATTCTGATAGAGATTAAAAACTAACAAAATAAAAAGTGCAACGAAATAAATTAAAAACAATATTTTTTAGAGGAATTTGCCGTTGTAAAATTAAACAAACATGTCCGACATAGTAATTGCACAGTTATCGGAAAGGAAGTAGGCGATCTTTACGATACTGGAGAAGGTTTTCGCGATTTCGGTGCAGCCCTGATGAAAATGAAAGACGTTCTCACTCCAACTCACGCCAATGAGACCATAATAGGTAATGAATTTCATTAGTCGACCTGCCTCTGTGTGTGACTATCTATTAAAAACTTTCTTAAATGAACACCATTTTAATAGATACTTATGTAACAAGTGCAAAAATTGTGTGATTATTTCACACAAAAATCAATAATGCAACAATGATAGAAAAAATACTTGACCTCCTTGAAAACGGGAGCATCAAGTATTATTTATTATTTCTATAGTAACTCCTGTATTGTGGGAAAAAGTGTCATTTTTTCCACTCGAAAGGTTGCGTGAAACAGCACTTTGTTGTACTATTGTAGAAAAAACCATTCACAGTATTCATCACACCGGATCAAAACCAAAAGGGTACATTTAAGGATATTGCTAGAGAATTGAGAAATACTGCCACGATAATAGCAATCGGCATCAGTTCACATGCAACCGTCTTACAATTAAATGAATTGGCAACGAACGGAATGAATTACAGCTTGGCATTGTCTTTTAAAACATCAAACGATGCCATAGTGGCCGTACAAACCATAGGTAAAATTAATCAAAATTCATTTTATCACTTTTAATTTCACTTTAACTTTTCAGTGGAGACTTGTAAAAATTGCACGTGCAAATTTGATTATTTTCTTAATGATGAAGAACATACTTCCACTACTGCTCCTGCTACTGTTAATTCTGGTACTACCGTAGAATCTGGTGAATAGGATCACTTTCGAACTTTGGAACCGTGTAACCCCTAAGTAATAGACATAGAATTTTGATATACATATCAAAACCTGGGCTATTCATTTCCGATACCACTTTCTTTTATGCCAAGTGGTTTGCCATATATAATTTTTTTTATTCTCTGATCCTATTCACCTGCCATTGTAGTGAATAGGATCGACCATGCTTTTACTGTGTTTAGTCCTATTTAACTTCCTTTGTGGTGAATAGGATCTTTATAGGAACGTGTATTTCTTCAATTATCAATAAAAAACGTTCTTTTTTTGTTATCTAAGTACCATTTTATTTAAAAAGGAAGATTAAATATAAACATTTATTTTTATAATTACATATTCAACCACTAACTCTATTTGAATTGTTTGTTGTATTCATATGAATTAATTTTAAATCTAAGTAGACCTCTTCCATATCTTTCAGGAGTTTGTAGTTTCCCTACAATTTATTGGAATGTAAAATCATATTCATCTTTTACATCTGGAAATGTATACACCTAACCAGAATAGTCTCTAGTCGTTTTTTCAAGTAAAAATTTTTTTTTGTTTAATTTTAAAACTTGTGCTATAAAAAATCTATTGGATGCACCTTCTCTATTTTCTTTAGTGGTGTAAGGTAAATTTATAGGAAGCCAGTCATCAATATTGATGTCTTTCTTATTGACAGAAAGCAGGCCATTAGAGTCGCGAGAGCTGAGAAAACTCTTCATTTTCGGCAACAAGGCGCTCTTCGTTTTCTTCTTCATATTCAGACATGGGATCTATATCTGAATTTGAATCGTGAGTGCTAAAATGTTGGCTACTTTCATCAGAAGATTCGACGTCGTCAACTGCCACACTTCTACCAGCAGGGACGTTAATTTTTCTTTTTCGCTGTTTAGGCTGGCTCTCATCATACCACATAGACTTTAAAATATTAACAACGGAGTTGTTGATGCCATCTTCCTGAGTTTCATTTACTGGAGCTTCCGCAGGCAGCATGCGTAACACACGCTCAGCGTTCAACGGTAATATTGTGCATTTATCAAATCCAGCGATTATGTTGTTGGACCTGTTCGCTTCAATAGCTTCAAGCAGCTTTTTCAATAAACTGGGAAAGACATTTTTAGGAATACCAGGCTCCTTCCTTCCTGGTCCCTTTTTATACAGTTCAACTATTTTTCTCTATGCAACCTTCAATGGTTTAAAAAAAGCTAAGTCTAAGGGTTGCGTTAGATGTGTGGAATTGCTCGGTAAAAGGATAAAGCGAATATTGTTCTCAGAGCACTCTTTTATTGCTTGTACTGAAAGGTGCGACGATAAATTGTCATCTATTAATATTTTCTTGCCGGGTAATTTCTTCAAATATGGAATGGCAATTGAATGCATCCAATCCTCGAAGCAATAACTATCGAACCATCCCGATTTGCTGCGATTATACCTAGTACGGGGTGGTTCTCCAGCTATCCAAGAGTCATACATGTTTAAGGCTTTGTATACTACATAACATGGCAGTTTAGTGTGTTGGGGTTGAAGTAACACACCAATTTTGACTAGACTTTTATTTAGCGATGGGAAAGTATTTACACGATATAATATACATGGCACAAATTAACATGTGTGAATCTACTGGTTCGGTCAATGCATTCGAACGAACTCCCCTGAAGCTCACTGAAAATTTTGTATTTATGCAAGCTTCAGGGAGGTCGAATTGTACGGTCTAAAGGGTCGATTTCCGGTACTGTCCAGCGCGGGTGGTACACTTACATACATCATCCTACATGTGTCATCTAACATGTCGACTGTCAAGAATAATATTGCTCTAACTCCATTTTTCATGAAAATGGGATTTTGATGGCATTCATGTTCTAACTCCTTATTCTACGTGTTAGTATACTAACATCAGAATAACACTATTCTAAATGCTCTAAAAAATTAGTATTATAAAGCGGTCGTGCATTAAAGAACGTATGTTGTCAAACTTTCAACCTCCTCTCCTGAACAAATCACATAAGTGGAGTTAGAGCAATGTTATTCTTGACAGTCCATGTGTAAGTGTCCGTGCTAGGCCGGATGTAGTTTGGCGTCAATTTGTTCCGGATCAGCTAAAAACGCTGGTGGTCGAAAAAGATCTCCGGACCACCAGGAGTCGATCGGAGCCGCCACAGCAGTAATACTCCACTACCAGAAGCAGCAAACATGATTGAGGTAGACGATTTGCTATGATTTATAATCCGTTCGGAACATTTACATCCCCGGCTTGCAATAATTTTTTTTCGACCAAAGTCATCACAAAGATTTGTTTTATCGTAGTTAACATGTGGCTAGCTGGAATACCTTCTAATTCTTCAGAAAGATGTCTAAAATATTCTGTAATGGTTTCCCTAGTAACACCAGCATGAGCCCGTTTTATATTTTGGCACATTCTTTCAGATAGCATATTTGAATATCATTTTAAAAAGCTATATGCAAACTCTTGACCCGGAAGGTTATCTTTAAAACAGGGAACAACTCTATACCAGCTCTATTTAAATATTGTTGGACAAGCAATCTTAAATCATATGTATCAAAGGGGTAACCCTACTCGTTGCATATGGGTAATTTGTCTGCAATAGATGTTTTTTCTGTTTCACTCCACACTGTTTGCCCTCCTTGTTTCTTAACACCTTCATTTATAAGATGTCTTTGAAACACGGTGTAAGCAAGATTGTGTCTTTTCGCGGTTAGTCTTATGCTGTAACCGTTAATGACATAATTTTTAGCATCTTGAATTATATCTAGGTTATGTTGTTTGTAACTAATTACTTTGAATGTAGACTTCTTCAATTCGGAGTTTCGGACAAAGTTTTTACGCTCACTTGAAACAAATGACTTTCAACATTCATAGATTATCTATTGGTTTTTCATACTACCAACTGCTGGTGACTAAATATTACCGACATTTATGTCACTATGATATAAGTTTAAATATAAAACGTTTTGATGATTTATTTAGGTTTTATGATTTTTCTAAACAAATTCCCAGTTTTTTATCCTATTCACCCCAGCGATCCTATTCGCCCCATTCTACGGTACTGAATAAAAATTTAGTGTTTTATTAATGCTAAAATTTTGTTGGACATGTATTTTGGGTTGCGACCTCGTTTTTACCATGTGCTCAATTCAATTGTGCGTCTATTATCGCACTACCTAGGAAACGAACAACCTTTAGGAAAATGATTAATAAAATCAAATGTCATTATTACAGATTTTTATAAACATGTCTTGTATCCAAAGTGATGCCAACATTGGTAATGAGTGAGTATATTATTATTATTATTGAAATATAATACTAACCAGCATTTATAAGTAGCTAATTCAATAGCTACCGGAATAACAAATTTTTATGGAAACTTTGTATAACGTCCAATAAAATTCTGGATAAAAGTAAACATTTTATTCAACTTGTATTTTACCAGGTATATAAATATACAACATTTACAAACAAGACTGGAATGTTGGAACTTTACTTCCTTTTCTTCTGTAGTTTCTGTTTCTTTTTCTCTTCTTTCCTCTTTTCTCTATCGGTTAACGATTTGTAGAGCTTGTAACCGAAGAAAGCTGCAAACAAATTTAAAACTGAAACCGAATGGATCACAAATTTTCGCAAATTTTTTGAGATTAACTTTTTCATGTTGCATAAGAATTGTTTACTCGCATATGTGTTGCGACCTCAAACTTAAACTTATCTCCTTTTAAAACACTCGAAGTTTATCAACAAAAAATACACGTAGCTGTGATTTCTCCACAACCTTACCGAAAATGCAAAGTATAATTCCGAAAGCTCCCAAGAACAAGAAAACGTACATCTGTGTCGGAGCTGGCAATTTATTTGTGCCCGTTATTTTCTCTGCGTTTGCCGACTGCTGATATAGTTGCCCGCGGGTCTCGGCGAACTCCAGTATCCCCCGACGATTCTCTTCCTTCTCTTCTTCAGACATCCCTCCGAAATTATCGATGATCTTCAGCAGTTCCTCCGTCGTGGGAATTTCACCCGTGGTCGGATCGAAAGGCCGCTTAGTGGTAACGTCCGGATCCATCGTTCAATACGGTCGGACACGTGTACGCGTTTTAATTACTTTCACAATTGTCATCAACTATATCAAATCCGCGATAAGAATGTGCTATCTATTCTTTTTTAAAAAAAAATACGCAATCAGCTATTGAAAAACAAAGATAGAAAACCCGAAAAAAAGGCGCTAAACTTTTAAACTAAAAACCGCCGACGGCGACATCTCTCGGTGGCAAAATTATTTTTTCGAATGGTGGACTCGGATAACTCAAATATTCCATTTCCACGTTTGATGTGATTATTTATGTTGGTCGTGCTTATCGCGTTTTTAAGACCGGTGATTAAATTTATGGCTTTTTTTCTTCTATTCGCGCTATGTGGCCTTCATTAAACCCAATGCAAAGTGATTACTTACCTGATAGCGACCCAAAGACTATACTGGGCAAGATAAACACTGAATTAGAAAATCCATGTTCGATAGGACCGTCTTGACCTCCACTTAAATCGACCATCCTCGATTCGCTGAAACGACTGACGCAATTAATCGACACGTTTTAAACGAATTTCCCGGTTTTTTAATGCGACAACCAGATTTCTGACGTTTGCAGACCTCGAATTTGTTGCAACAAAAAATTGGGGGGGAGACTGCTGTCACATCAATAAACGTCAACATTTGAAACGTCAAACACTTCCGAACAAAAACACGGAACACATCACCGAATTCGCTTGTTAGCAAGTAATAATTGACTATTTATACAAAATGACCCATCACGAATACACCACTTAATAACGAACAATTCTGCGACAGTTATAACCTCAAAAAGGTGTCAACAACCAATTAACCTTATTGTATTTTATTTTACTTGAAATAATGGAAACTAATAAAGAGAGTACGTATCGGATTATTAAAATTGAAAACGAGCTAGACATTGAAATGCCAGAAGTTCAAACGTTACCAGTTAAGTATGAAATTTTGAACGACAATTATTATGAACAAAAATCCCATAACGACATTGAAATCTTAAATGAGAATGAAGCCAGTTGTGAACCGAAATCTCATAATGAAGTTGAAGTCTGCAGATTTTGCGCTGAAGTAATCCACGACATTCCAATTCCCATTAATGACAATAAAACATTTGCGAACATTAAACACATATTTCCCTTTGAAGTAAGATTGGTTGATGAATTTCCCAAATTTATCTGCAGCTCTTGCAATGCAAATCTCTTGGCCACTCACAATTTCATTAAAAATGCTGTAAAAGCTGACCAATTCTTCCGAGAGAAAAAACAATTCGTCTGTCGTGATTGTGGAAAGAACTTCCAGTACGAAAATCATCTCAAGGTGCACATGAAATCACATGATGGTTTCCGTACAGAACATGTAATTGTTTGTAACTTTTGCGGGGAAGTTTTTGCTTTAGAAGGAAACTGGCAAAAGCATTCCCACAAAAAAGTAAACAATTCAATGCAGAGAAAGCCTCTACATTTAACATTTCGTTGCGAATTTTGCAATAAGGTTTTTGCTGAAAAGGAAAAATTATGTGCACATTGGCGACGACACGAAGATAATAATTTTCAGTGTGACGTTTGCTTGGCGAAATTTTCATCTCGGTTAAGGTAAGGAAAATTTCGAGCTTTTCACAATTGACTTTTTTCTTTTTCAGATGTATGGCTCATAAAAGTGCGCATATTTGTGAGAAAAAAACCTCAATGCCTACAAAACACTTCCTCTGCAATCTCTGTGACAAATCTTATCAACTTTGGAATTACCTTCGCGTGCACAAACGAATCAAGCACCGGCAGCGACCTGTTGAACCCTTGAGGTGCAAAGAATGTAAGACTGAATTTCCAAGTGTGACAAGCTTGAGAAGGCACATTTGTGAAAGCCACAATCTTCCAGTCATCTGTTTTCAATGTGGAAAAATATTTGTTGAGAAATCAGCCCTTCAAATTCACAGAAAAAAATTCCATACAAATCCTAACGCTTGTAAAGTTTGCGGTTTGAATTTTAATTCAGTTTCTATGCTGGAAGCTCATGAATTAACGCACCCAACATCTGTAAATCAGTGTAGTTTTTGCCCAAAAGCATTTAACTACCGATATGAATTGCGCAAGCATGTTAGATGCAGACATTCTGGAAATTTTACGTTATTGGTTGATAGCAATGAAGATGATGAACTGAAAGAACAGGAAAAAGTCGCTATTCAAGATGAGCATAGTTATGATAAGCCAAAGGAAGTTAACAATGAAGAATCATTTACACAATATATTAATGTTAATGTCAATGGACAGTCCCAAGTACTTTTAGTTGAATTGTTAGAAACTGACAGCTGAAAATTTTTCTTACTTTTTGCTGTTCTATTGTTTTGTTGCCATTCTAATAATTTGTTGCCTATATTCAGAAGTTTTTGCAATCAATGTGTTAACTGCCTTGATTTGAAATATCTTACTTTGTGCCATTTTTTGACATTTTCGTTTTGTAAATTATCTTACGAGATGAACCTTGAAAATAAACCATCGAAAACGTTGAACATTAGTGATAATTTAAATTTAAACGAAATAGTCGTTCCTGATATCCCAAAAAACATCATTTTTCCCGATGAACTCAATCGCTATTTGCGAGATCAGATACAGGTAAGGCTTCTTTATCGTTTCATTGCTTTCAATTGGTTTTTTGTTAGTATTTGACCCATGAAAATGGAATGTTAAGCAAAAATCTCATCGATAATGAAGATCGACTCAAGGAAAGCCAATTAACAATTAATGGCTTAAATGCAAAAGTGGAGGAATATAATAAATGCGGTGCCTACACGTCATCGAGCTTGGCGAGCAGTAAAATCGTTGAGTTAAGTAAAAAGTTGCGAGAAAAGAATGCCGAATATGAAGTCGTTAAAACTAAATGCTCAAAATTGGAAAAGCTGTTGCGTCAAATCAATGAACAGGGAGAACGGGACGATCCACCTGAAGTGATTTCTAGTAAGTTTAGTTTTTGTGGAAAATAATTGAACCTTTTAACACACCAATTGATTTTTCTTAAATTACAACTTATTGGTAGCCCCTATTTGGCAAGGCTGTTTCTAATGAATTGCTATGTAGTAGAGTGATTGCCAAACTGGAAGAGGCCAGGGGAGGAGCTTAGGCTGCGCTGATTTTTCTACCAGTGGCGTAGCATGAGGTTCTACTGTAAAATTCATGGAAATTACATAATTAGATTTCGTGATTTTACGTGCATTGGATCATTAACATATGTAAAAATGCAAGGAAGATCTGAAAGATTGCACCTCTTGAATCTTCATCTTCTAATTGGATCGTTCATTAGATTCGTAGTGGTTAGGATGGTTGTTCAACCTTTCTGCGTTCTTATCAGAGAAGCTTTTGATTTCTTCCTTTTTTGTTTTAGCCTTCAGGTCTTGGGTTAGTAGATTGTTTGGGGTGTTGATGATCTTGGGGAGAACTTTCGATTGAAATCTATTATATTCTCCAAAGTTGAATCCCATAGCTCCAGATTGCTTTTACTGGTAGGTACTTTGTAAACAAGCAACTTGTTTTCCAGTATTAAGTTAGATGTGTTGCCTATTCACCAGTTTTTCTTTCAAGAAGATATGCTTTTTCCTACTCACTCTTTAGTTCATGTGTATTCATAATTATTTAACTTCTTCCCCGTGTGGTAGGAGGTAGTTATTTAATATTACAGGACGACAGTAGTCTCTTCTTGTCGTAAATGCATTTATTTTCATTGGCTGGAAGTTGTTGTAAAGTGACGACAGGGTTGGCATATGATGTAAGAATAGATGTTGTACCTGTCGTCTGCATATGTAGCCGTGATTGCATTGCCAGTAGTTGGCAAGGCAGCTGTGCATATTATGTACAAGATGGGCCCAAGTATGCTCGCTCTGAGTCGATGCTGGTGTATGCATCCAGATATCAAACTAGGAAGTGGCGATGTGGAAAGTAAAGTTCTGATTTTGTACAACCTCATCAAAAGTCTGGCAATTTGTTCAGGAAGACAGCAGAGCAAAAAAGTTTCTCCTCGAAGTCTTGATTGATTTGTTGTTAGTCGATGCATTTGCTCGATAGTGGCATGCATGTTGAGTTCTAAGCCCGAATTGGTGGTTAGATATCAGTTGTGGAGTTTTGGACGTTGGTTCTAATCTCTGAAGCACCTAATAGTTTTTCGAACAACTGAAATGTAATATGTAAGAGCCTAATTGACCTGTAGGATTTGACATTGTCCATAGATTAGCCAGGCTTGGGAAATGGAATGATCTGAGCCACCTGGGCGGGGAAGTATGTGCGGATGACATTAAATATTTGTAATTTCTTTAGAATAATGGTATAGTTTGACGTTAATACTGCCCTCCTAAGAAAGACCCCCGTATCTACAGAATTTTTTTTTTTTTTAATTTTAGTACTTATCGATTCTGCTCGATTTATATGACATATTTACTTAATAAAAAGACCGTAAATGCAATGCTTTCTTGCATTTACAGTCTTTTTATTAAGTAAATATGTCATATAAATCGAGCAGAATCGAAAAAGTACTAAAATTTCAATGTTTTTTTTTTTTGTAGATACGGGGGTTTTTCTTAGGAGGGCAGAATAGCAATTCTAACTTCATTCAACGTCAAAGCTACTATTAGTGGTAGATCGAGTTGATGAAGAGATTCTAAGAATGTGTATTAATTTTTGTTGTCCTTGTGATTAGTGAAGGGAAAGGGTTCAAAAACTTGAGTTAAGTGACTTACAAAACTATGAACTTTTTGTACATTCTCTCTGGTCCAGTTCTATTTTAATAGATAGAGATTAAATTCGTTGCGTCTAATTTCAGGTGAAACCTCGCTGAATCCTGAAAAGGAAGACCAGCTGAAATTAGTCCAAGACAAACTCAACCGCACAATGCAAAAACTGTGCGAAGCTCGCAATCAAAACACCCAACTGAAAAACGACTTAAAAATAGCGAATAAATTCCTCCAGCAAGAAGTCGGCGACAATTTGGAAACCCTGCAGTCGACCTCAAACTGGCGCGGACGCGCCCAAATCATCTACGATCTCCAACAAAAAAACAGTGACCTGCGCGAAAAAATTAAGCAGGAAGGCAAGCCCGAAAGCAAACCGGAAAACCCCCCACAAAGAGTGTACGAACAGCGCGTCGAATTTTTGGTTAAAGAAAATCGAACCCTAAAAGAGAGTCTAAACGAATTTAAGACGAAGTTAGAGGCTTCGAAATCTCGCACGAAGGTGTTCGAAAACGAATGCGCGACTTTGCGAACGAAAATTTCCGAAATCTCGGCCGAAAAAGAGCGCGATTACGAATCGATCAACACGCTGACGAGCGAAAGGACGCGCTTGCAGGATAAGCACAAAGAGGTCTTGAAGGAGAGGCAAAAATTGATCCAGAAACTTGAAAAAGAGGTCAAAACGCTGAAGCAGGAACTCGGGAAGGAAACAGCCAAATTAGAGAACCTTCAGAACGAATCTCAAGAGAAAAGTGGGGAAATCGAAAAGTTGAAGGCAAAACTGAGGCCGAATCGGCCTTTGAGCTCGTTGATTCAGAACGACACTAAAACGGCGGGATTTTTGAAAGCGGAACGTTTGCGACTTTTGGAATTGCTAAACGTCACACAGGGGCGTTTGGACACGGCTAATGAATCCCACGAGCGTTGCAAACTGGACTGTGTTAAAGAACGCCAGAAGGCTGCAAAATTGGAGTCAAAAGTGGCGCGTTTGCAATTAGACAGAAAAGGTAGCACTTACAGCATCGACAGCACTTACAGCATCCCTTTAGCCGAATCTCGTGAAATTTTGGAAGATCACCTCGTAATCGCGCAAGAGAGAATCAAGGCACTGGAGACGCGGCTGAATATTGAGCGACAGGAGAAGAACCAGGACCTGAAAGAATTTAGCAGAATTTTGCAAAATTACAATGTAGATGATAACGTATGATATTATTTAATAGATGTAACTATAACTAATAAAATCATTAATCAAAAAATTTTAAAATATTTCTTATTGGAAATTCAAATTAGTTTTACCGCGTATCGATAATATAGGTAACTGTCGCGCTATGACGTCACAGACAGGAGAAACAAATTTCTAACACCAGTACACGTGCCCGGTCAAAGTGACGTTTTGTAAATACATATGTTGCATGTATTTAATAAAAATTGGGAAAATTATGTTACAAATTTGTCATCTGCCAAAATTGGATTTGAAAGATTAACAACAGCGCAAGCAATCTGAAAAATGGGATCATTTGAGAAGACGATGGAAAACCTTTAAAGCCTCTCAACATAAAATGTGTGGGTCAGGGTAAAAAAAAGTACTTACTTGTTTGAATCTGAATTAGTTAGAAAATCACTTCTACCCAAAATGTTGGACTTTTAAATATGAATCGAGAAAAAAAATAAAACCACTTTCATTTCAGCACTTTTATCAATTCCGTTAGGGGACGCCGGTTAAAAGAAGCAGCCGCTTATTACGTTCATACATAATTTAAACGCTTAATTTGGACAATATCTCACTTAACAGAGAGATTAAGGGGCAAATTCATAGTCGTCACTCAATCTCAACTCAACCTCAAATCATCCTCAACGCATGCGCATAGGGCAACTCCTCACCTATTCCTCACTTTTCCGAATTCATAGACGTTTCTCACCTCAAGCTCTCTTCATCTCGCCCTCATCTCTGACTCGAAAATGAGATTTTTCTGAGGCGCGATCGTAGCTACCTTATCTCTTTCTCATCTATCGCTCAACTGCTTTGAACTATCGGTTTTTTATTAAATAAATAGCTTTCAGGATGGTGGACGATTTTTTTGATTTCATAGAGTATGTAGAAGACGAACCTTATGCGCGGGTACCACGGTAATAATATTACATTAAGATTTTTGAATAAATAGGGTTATAAATATTTTTTTATAGGCATTATATAGGAGACATGGAGAATCCTCTAGAAAAATATAGCGATAATGAACTCCTGCAACGTTATCGTTTTTCAAGAGGAACTATTCAAAATCTTTTAATAAATTTGGTGTATCCTAATCAAAATGCACCGATTAATCAGCGTGGTTTGCCAGTGCCGCCCATAATAAAATTATGTGTGGCATTATGATTTTATGCCAGCGGTTCAATTCAGGTAAAATAATTATTTTCTTTGCCTAAATGCTTAACATTATTTTATTACCGATTATAGAGGGTTACTGGTGATACGGTTGGTGTTAGTCAAACAACGATACATCGCATCATCAAGGAAGTTTCTGAAAATCTCTGCCAGCATTTACAAAGATATGTTAAATTTCCTTGTCGCAATGAATTAAATGCTAGTAAAAATTTATTTTTTGAAATAGGAGGATTTCCAGGAGTGATTGGATGTGTCGACGGGACCCACATCGAAATACAAAATCCCGGTGGTGATAATGGTGAGATCTACCGCAATCGGAAAGGCTGGATGTCCCTGAACGTGCAGGTAGTTGCTGGTCCTAAATGTGAGATACTGGATATCGTTATACGTTGGCCAGGTTCTGCACATGATAGCAGAATCTTTACTAACAGTGCCATTCGGATGAAATGCGAGCAAAGATTGTTGTCGGGTTTGATATTGGGAGATAGTGCCTATCAGCAGACGCGTTATCTTTTTACACCAATACTAAACCCAGCAACAAGAGCTCAGCAATTATATAACAGTTCTCACATTAGGACCAGAAATGTTGTTGAACGTTCATTTGGAATCTGGAAATCCAGATTTCGATGTTTAACAACATGTTTACAGTACCAATTAAGGAGCACTGTTCGGATAATTGCTGCAACTGCTATTTTGCACAATATTGCAATATCCGAAAAAATGCCTAATGTGGAGGAGGATGGTTTTGTAGACCGAATAGTAGATGTTCCGCCTGCACCTGTGCAACAAAGGGGAAATGTTATTCGAGCTGCGTTTATTGAGAGGCATTTTAATTAATGCATTAATGCGATTAATATTGAATCGAATAAACTTCTACATATGCCATCCCCACATGACTTTGTATTGGTGTTCAAAAAGTCATGACATCATGTAAAACAGTTTTCTTCATATTTTAATAATTATAGTAACTTAGACACACATTTTGCAATCCATAGTCACTCAGGATGTCATGACTATTTGAACACCAGATAGTAGAAGAGCAGATAAACTTTGGCACGAGATTCCCCATCGTCAATTGAGAGAGCTTTTTAGTTAGCAAGGACCCGATACCATTCTCCAATCTGGCGCCTTTTTGAAGATCTTCCCCTCTTCCATTCGGGATGTAATGAAAACGGAAAATTGAGGTTTCTTATAACTAGCATGCATTGTACATTGTGTTAATAAAATTTATTTCATTATTTTTATAATATTTTATTGTTTTTTTAATAAATCAAATTGAAATTTAACTATCTCTAATTTTACTTGTTGCTCCTCAACTTTAAGTCTCTGTTCCTTAATTTTTAGTTGTTGCTCCTCTACTCTCAATTGGTGGAGTTCTTCCTCCTGTCTTTTTAATGTTTCGGTGCGTTCTAGCCTTACCGCCAACTCCCTCTCTATAGCTGTCCCTCTAGAGGTGTATGAATGTCTTGGCCGCTTCCTTGTCGGACATATTCTGACTGGTGGTTCTTCTTGACAGTCCTTTTCATTATCACCTGTATCAATGACCACCTGTAGTACTAAAATAAGAATAGATAGTCATATAATACATCAAAAATTAGTTACTTCTATTATATTTACTACCTTCTTCCATCGGCAACATGCCTTCATCCTCTTGACTTGACAATGACAATCCATTTTGCAACGCGATAGCATCGCTATCGATGGTGTCTGTCAACTCAATGTCTACATTGCTAAACGTAGCATCGATGTTGTCGTCGGTTGGTGCCACATATGGACCACCACCTGTTGCCATGCAATGCGCCTTTTCCTGGGACAACTGCTGTTTTCTTCGATTCCTCATGTTGTCCCAGCATTTCCTAAGTTGCTCGGCAGTGCGCTATAACAAAAGAAAGACATAACTCTTATTAACATGCCTAGGTCCTTTGCACACATAATACAATTAAAGGTACTTACATGAGTATGTTCACTAATTGCATTAAATTCTGTTGTTAAAGCACACCATGCTTTTTTTTTTTGGTGACGCTGATGCAATCTGTCTTCTTGCATTCAATTATATTTTGATACTTGTTTATCAACTCTTTTAAAAAAATTTTTTCATCGCCGCTGAAAAATGATCTCCTTTTATCTCCCATATTAACGAAACAAAAACACAAAAAGAACCAAATTGAAATATTTTGAAACTGTTTATTGTCAGTATGAAGCAGCAAACTAAATACAAAGATATTTGCACTAAAGTAGGAAAAATTCTTGACCAGATGTTACAAAATGCAAAACTATAACAATACCTGCACTAAAACAGTTGTTGACCAGATGTGAAAAAAATTTTTCAACCAGTTTTATTACACCTACCTATTTCCTTTGTCAATAAAGGTGACCGAAATTAATATTACATTTATATTTCTAAAAGTTACAATTTAAATTTAAACAATTTGAGCCAAATCAACAAGTTCTTTGACCACTCTCATGTTAACATCATAAATGCACTAAAAATTCAAGTTCACACTTTCACAAATCAACCTTTTTAGAAATAAAACATTGTACAAATTTCACATAAAGTTCCACAATTGTCTACTAAAACGTTTCCCATTGGAATTTAATTGAAACTAAAGTTGTCGATTCCAATTCTCTCTTCTTGTATAATTTATTCATTTCTCACCATTAAATTACCTATACGTAAAAACAGATCGTCTCCTAAGGATTTTGCAGTTCTCTATCATTGTTGTGAATTTTTCAGAAGCCAAAATGTAGTAGTGTACTTTAGCCATTTAATGAACATTTGCTCAATGAATCTGAATAACCTATTTGTGATAAATATCATTAAATTGATTAGTTTTATATCCTTTTTAAGTAAAAATAATCAGTAGCTCATTTTCGGCCAAAAAGGGATGTACAACAATAGGTTGTAAATTATTAATGATAATATAAAGACATACGCAGAACTTGTAACTTAACTTTGAAGTTTTAAAATAAACAATCACAACATAACCTATCAACGCCAGTAGGACGTAAAACGTCATAGATACGTGACGTAAATAATGACGTAGTTCCTCACTTTCAACTCAACTTAGCAAGACGCGTCCTCATGTTTATGAATGCCAAAAGTGAGGTGAGGATGAGTCTAGCTTGAGTGAGTAACAAATTAGTAGAAAGTGAGATGAGGATGAGTTGAGATTGAGTTGAGATTGAGTGACGACTATGAATTTGCCCCTAACAGACGTTTTTTATTTTTCCTTCACATTTTATATTTTATAGATCTTAAATTTCCTTACAATAATTTATTGAACACTCGAAGGTATAACTTGTTATTTATTATTTTATGGTACATATAACCGTTGTTCAGTGAAGGCTTTGGTAAATCCGTGGGAAAAAATTGTGTTGGCAATGCTAAAAATTTGATTCAGTGTGTACTTCACTTAACGATTCCACGTGACCTGATGCGACCGACACAGTGTTCTTCAAGGTATATAAACTACAATTTAGATAGAGTTTGACTAAAAATATTCTGCGTTTATGACTTTAAACCATAATCAACTTTTAGTGATGATAATGAGGGTTCACTGCAGGGTGCGACACATCTGGTTGCTTTGAAAAATATTTTTGTAGATACTTCAGAACCGTACTTAAATATTTCAACTTTAGTTAAGTTCAGAACAAATAATCAAATACAAGTCATAGAATTCATCAAGTATTTAAGTTAATCAATAACCCCACATACCTACCTAATTATTAGAAGAGGTTTAATGTTTACTCATATTTATATCTAAACAACAAGAAATTTATAAAAATTTACCAACTACAGCCCTGGCCACTTCTGTCCATGCTGATTATTACGGCTTACCTACTTTTATGGCCGGATCACTTATAGTATTGTAAAAGGCACAGTCATAAACGCAGAATAAGTTTAGACAAACTCTACCTTGGTGTTCTTTATACGTTGCCCATTGCCGTTCCTAGATGGCAGCACTAGTCCAACTGTGGCATAATTGAGGATACATCTGCGAATTGTAGCATAAATAATCGTAGCAAATTATGTCTTACTTTATTGTTGTTACTTGAAAACAAAAATATTTAAAAGTTTTTTAAACACATCATCAAAACTTCACTATTCAAATCGTTTCAGTAAAATTCATTTATATTATGAAATCGCGCAAGAGAGGATCAAGGCACTGGAAACGCGGCTGAATATTGAACGACAAGTAAAGAACCAGGATCTGAAGAAGTTCAGTAGGCTTTTGCAATACTACAATATAGACGATAACGTATGATACATGGTCTTTTATTTAACAGATGTAAATATAACTATAAAATCATTAATTAAAGCATAATACATGTTTTTATCTACTTATTACATAGGCGATTTTCAAGCGCCCCGAACGCTTGTGCCCCTTTTTAGATAATTTACTTTACCACAACAGTAACATTCGTAACAGTAACCTTCCAACTGACAATGAGTAGTAAAAATATGACACTCGATCTCACAAAATGTCTTATTCAGGGATAAATACAAAATAAGTTTTAAAAAAGTCGCACCAATTCAACGCGGAGTAAAATTGAACTAAAGTAGACAGTAAATTCAAATACCAACTTCTTTTTTGTCTTTGTCCTCTTATACCGTTAGACCAGTTGTGTGTAACAACCACAAAGGAACTCGAGGAATACCATTATCATTTACACAATTTTTCTGGTATGCGGCAAGTAAACTTTATCCCCTTTTTGAATTGATGGGCGTTCGGAGCGTTTGCGAACCGTGAATTTGATGTTTTTAATTTCCTTAATCATGCAATAAACGTATTTGTTTTAGTTTATAAAAATAGATAAGCACCGGTATCTCATTACTAACTTATTAAATCGGGATGTGGTACAAAAGTCGCAATTTTTGCTTATAAGTAATGAATCGTTTTAAAAGAGCTAAATCTAAATTCTACGTAAAATTTTCGTAAAAAAAATGTAAAATGCATTTCTTAGTCTTTTGTTTTGATTTTTGATTCGACGTGTTAAATATTTCAATCTTGAAAACAAATTTCTGGTAACGCTGCACTAAAAAGCGTTGCAGAGGGAAGATATTTAGAAATGTAAGAAAAGCGCAGGCAGTTGTAGCTACCAACAAGTTATTTTCACAATTGAAATATTTGTCACTCCTTGTTTCATAGTTCAAATGCAGCAAAATTCAGAACGCACTAGCAAGTTACTAGAAATGAAAGTATGTCCCGCCTTTTGCCCCACCCTGTATAATATACATAATTTAAAAAAGAATTAAATTAAAATCAGTTCTATTTAAGTTGTACATAAAAATACTTATCTATATTACATGCGATATTTAAAAATTGTATAAAAAAAAATTAATTCTATTAAAATGTAACGGGAAATTAGTGCCCCTTACTTGATTTCACCGTTTGAAACGCGGATACGGAATTGTTTAAAACTAATAAATTTTAAAAAACAGATCAAATATGGCCACATTTACATATTTGCTTTATATCACAACTTCTATTTAAGTTCAATTTAAATGTAGCAAAAAATTACAAAATTATAGATAAAGATGATTTAATATTGCTTTTCTCCCAATCAATCGATCAATTTATTTTCATTTTTCAATTACCTTTTAATCCCCTTTATTAAACTTAAAACTGAATTCAATATAAAATAATCCAACCTATCGAGAAAAAATATTCGTCGAGGAGCGTTTAAACAAAAAGGGGCCTATTTTGATTCGATCTGAATTCTTTAGAAAATTACATCTATCCAAAATGTTAAGACCCTTTAAGCCAGTTTACCAATATATTGATAATTTTTTATAAATTTGTACAATGTCATTGAGATTGAATGTAGAGTTCGTCACTTCGCTTGGGTGCATTGTTTCCAATAATGCATGTATACAACTATATCAAAACTTTCCTTCATCAGGTCCATTTGCGTGAACAAAAGCAGTATTTCGTAAATGTTATTAACGTTTTTGTGTTGACGCAACGTTTTCTTGTTATTATTTCTGTAATTCAGCTAAAATCCTTCTTTTTTTTCCAAGACTAAACTGTGTGATGTACTTTTTAATTTGAAATGTATGAATTCTAACAGGTGCAATTCAAATACAGATATAAGACATTTTGAAACCTTTTTACTTCCTCCCCCAATACTGCATGAATGGATTAATATTATAACTGAAAATTTATACTTGGCTAATGTATTTTCTATCAGAGAATTCTACTTAAATGATGTTAATTTTGTGCACTAAGTTAACTTCGAAAAATCTACGCTTCAAACTTGTCCACAGCTTTTCAGTCATTCTCCTGGCGTATGCATTTTACTGACAAAATTTTAATTACTCGGGCGAATTATCAACAGTAATATCCCAAGTGCATCAAAATAGCCGAATAAATTTTGACGTTTCTGTCAAAATGTTTTGCCTAGAGATATGTCGAACAAATTTGCCACGTAACAAAATTTCGAGTGCGCAGCACGAGGAATTTTGGGTGGAAAATTTATGAGAAATATTACTTTATGGCAAAACGTTGCGACAAAAACGTAAAAACGTAAAAATTTAATCAGGCTGTTTTCATGCACGCTGGGTATTCGGCATGATTATTTCCTGATTATTAATCTGAATAAATAGATTTTACGACGAATTATTTATTTACTTGCCGAAGAATCTTTGATAATGTTTGCAAAAAAAATTCAGAATCGATTAAACGTCAAAATTTAATCGGGTAAATTTTGACACATTTGAAACGTCAAAATTTAATCGGGTAAATTTTGACACATTTGAAGCATCAAAATTTAATCGCTATAAAACTTAGGAAAACCATGGTGACTGCGATTTTTTATGTGCATGAAGGAAATAATCATTATTTTTGTTGATATTCAAATTGTTGCGCCAGGTTATCGTTTTCGGTGATTGTAGTACCAATTTTAAGGTAAATTTGAAGTACGCAATCTCCTGGCATACTTAATAATTATTATAAAAAAATCAAAACCTCAAAATTTGAACAAAACAAGTCGCCATAACAAAAAAAAAAAACACTGAAATAATCTTTGTCCTGGTACTCATTCGTCTGGCTTATGCTAAATATATTATACATGCATATTATATAATCAATTCATCTGGATCATCTTGTAGATGAGGGGGTCTATTTATCTCGAACGATACTTTTTTGCTGAACGTTCCTCAATTAGTAACAAAAACAAAACTATCATTCTTGTGAACCAAAAAATATTACAGGCCAATTCTGACATCATAGAGCATATCGCATTTCAGCTCTTTAGATTAATTACAATTAAATTATTAACAAAACAACAAACTAATTTTGTTTTTTTTTTTAGCTAATCTAGTAACCCACTCCTTCCCAGTTTTACCAACCGCCAATTTTCATTAAAATGCCTAAAATTCTAACGATAAAATCAATTCATTGGGACACGCTGTATCTAAAAACAGTAAGGCTACTTTTTACTGCGAATTTTGGACCACACCGATAAAATCACTGTTTAATTGACTCGATTTCCACCGAAGGCACTGAATCGATTGTCGAAAATGGTAAAAATTGCTTTTATCGGCCGGGAAGCGCGGCCCCGCCACAAAATTGGTCCCCGGCGGAGCCGTTTCCCGAGGAATGGCTGGCTCTTTTGCGGGAGGAGATTCCTAAAACGCAGGCAAGTATCGGGCGACAAAAAAAAAACACAACACACGCTAAAAAAATCTCAATTTGGTAAAGAAAAAACATGGAATGGAACCGATCACTCCGAGAAAACAAAAACCGCATGGAAGAGAGCCCGACCCGCCCCTCCCGGAAAAAATTAGATATTGGCACGCGTCACGTAATTGGCGGGCAACATCCCAGCCTGCCCCGTGCGCTGCACTTCTCCAGTCATCCAGCCGCCGTCGATGCTGCTCACGTTTATGATCAGATCGCCGTCTAAGAAGCTGACCTCGTCGTCGTCCTGGGCGTCGTAGTCGTACATTGCCTTGTAGACGCGCCCCAATGACCCGTAATTGTGGTTAACCGGGTCCAGGTCGTGCACGGACCCTATCGAGCGTTGCGGCGGCGCGCTAACGGCCCCCTGGTCCGACGTATATATAACGGTTTGGGAGTTTCTAGCTGAATACGGACTGGCCCCGACCGGGGGTTCGTAATCCGCGATTTTGCCGATGGCGCTCTGATTTGCAATCGGCGGTACCGCCGCTATGATCGTCGGCGGCGGTAACGTATTGGCATTTGTCTCAATCGGAAGCGGTGCTGGTATCGGGAGCTGGTAGCCGTTCTCGTTGATTGTTCGCTTCTGTTCCATTTCGGCCTTTTTTTGTAGCTCGCCGTGGTAGGCGACGTTGCTTATGATTTTACTATTCTGTTTTATGCGTAGCGTTTCCGGGTCGTCTGCGACCTGTGTGAACTTACCCTTGCTCCTCTCGAAATCTTCGTGGTATCTTACGTTCGATTGGATTTTTGTGTTTTCGGCAATTCGCCTCAGTTCGGGCGTTTCGGCCATTGTTGTGGCTTTGGCTTTCGGAACATGCCTGGAATTAAATTGTTTGTTTTAGTTTTACATTGCGGATACTGTGGAAAATGTTCACCAAAACCCAACCAACCGCAAATCGCTTAATGTGAAATGCTTTTCTGGTTTCAGTGCAATTAAATTCTAATAACGGAAAACCTTTAAGGAGAAAAATCGGTTAACCTTCATACTACCAGTGGTTTGATACTGAACCAGACATTGAAAGCATTCTCTGTCCAGCAGTTTAATACTAAATCATTATTATAGTGTTTGATTTTTGTTTACGGTTTTTGAGATGTTTCAAAAAGTAAAAACTTCCAAAGTGAATTGACATAAAAACGTTAGATGTACAAGATCCTCAAACGTTAATGGTCACTTCCAAAATTAGTACTCAAATATTACTAGCAATTCGATCCGTCTTCGCCGGGTACTTAACTGATGTACGACTTTGTAATGCGAGCCTTATACGATCAGTCGGAATGACATTCAGGCCGAAGATTGGCATTCTGATTGATGGTGTAAGGTCAATACTAGGGAATCCAATCCCGCAAACAAACAGTTGTGTTCAGTTATTTAAAGCAAACAGCAGCCAGTGTTTCAGTGACCTTTTATAAATCCAAAATTTGAAAGCTTAATACGCCCCTAATACTTGTTTGTCGCTACTACTTGACATCTCCGGGACATCTTGTTTCTTCAAATAGCTTTGTAATTTTGCAACACTTGCCACTTGCCTGATTTATAGTTATCACTTGAAAGTTGTAAATAACATTTCTTACTAACATCGCAAGACGGTTTTGCTATTTTTATATTGAAAAAATTATAAATAAAAGGTTTATGAAAAGAAAAGCTTAAAAATCCATGAAAAATTACGTAACGTTGTATACAAAAAGTATTAAGTATAGGGCGGACATAAATTAATGTGGGTCAAGTGAGCTGAAATTTGCAGCCTCCCCTACATCATGGAAGAAAGTTTGAGAAACGTCACTTTGACAATTCTGTTGCAAATTTTCAGCTGGTTTTACAACTTTAAAAACTGAACAATTTATGATAGAGGGCATACTAGCAAAAGTGACTCAAGACGATCAGGGGCGACTTCTTACAAAAGGTTGCACTTGACGATAAAATTTTTTGCTGATATTTATAACCAATCGCCTCGTAAAATGGTTAATCAATATTATCTATGTATTTTGAAATGCGTTATCAACAAATTGTAGATAGGATCGAACTATTAAAAGCAGTAAATAATTACGATTGATCAAAACGAGCGATATGTAAAAACTATTTGGAACAATGTATTGATAATACGCATAAAAACAACAACAATTTTTTAAAGACAAATAATTACAATCAATACATTTTTTATCAAAATGGCAACTTTAGATAATGAAATTTTCTTTGTTACATTTAGAAAACAAAATACTGTTCAATTATACAAACTGGGCATATATGAATCTCGGTCAAGTGAGCCATGAAATTTGTCGTCTCCTGTACAACATACAAGAAAGTTTCAGAAACGTCATCTTGACAATCCTCAACGGTTAATTTTAAGTTGGTTCCATAACCTTAAAAATTTGACAATTTATGAGAGGTTACAAAGTAACAAGTCTTCAAATTTAATAGTTCACTTGACCCATTAATTTATGTTCATTCTGTATCTTCAGGTAGTATTTATCGGCTATTTTTCGGCAGAACCAAACAATAAAAATGAATGGAATGGATATACTGTATTGTTAGGGAAACGAGTAAACAAGCTTACACAGTTCGTTCATAACAATAAACAAAGGTTTGTACTAATTCTTGGAATTTCTTTAATCTATTTGCAATTGAATAAAAAATAATGAATGAAACAATAAAGAAAAAAAATTTTGTTCTGTTAACACGAAAAGAAAAAGAACAGAAAATCTATTTAGGTGATAAATTATTGAGGTTTGTTCTCATGGCTTTTCACAAACTTGCAATGAAAGTGACAGTTACTTCTGGGCAGTACTGTCACTTTGCTGAACGCTACTGTCAGTTTCAGTGTAACGTTGCCCAAAGCTCAACTCAACATTCAGGCAGAAAATCGGTTCGAAACGAATTACTTCCAAAGTAGTCGTCGAAAAAACATTGTTTCGAAACAATTGCGAAACAAAATTTATGTGTTCCATACAGAGGAACTGGAATATTTCGCAACAATAACTAGAACAACAAAGATACTTCTTAACTTCTTTCGGAAACGGAAAACACGATGAGGTATTTTGTGGTTTTAATGCATCACGAAACACGAAACAAAGTTGATGATGATGGCATTTGTACTCCTAGTTTAATTTTATAAACGAAATGCGGAAAATAATTTAAAATCATTCCACGCCTTGTCCTGCGACGTTACAAATACAATATTAGGTAAATCAATAAATGCGATTAAAAAAAAACGATAAATTTACAATATCGGACTTGAGAATTAAAAACCTGATACTGAAAAGATGTAGTTTCAGACATTTACCAATCAGGAAGTTCCACACGAATTGTAAAATATTTTCATACATTGTTTCCTATCAAAATGTGGACCAAATGTTCTTTAAAATTTCTATTAAAATTCACGTTTTCCTATTGTAGTGTGGGTGACTGTCTGAATAACGAAACAACTGATAATAAGATGACATATCCAGTTTCAGATAAAATAAGTCTGCAATTGTCACTAGTCACTCAATTTATCAGTTGTTTTGAGTTCGATATTTTTAGCCATTATTACCTAATCAGAACATCACCAAAATGTATTCAATTATTCAAAATTAAATAATTAAGTACAAACAAAATTGCAATTTTTTATAGCAAAGAATGCATAATCAGCGAATTTATCAATCCAGAATTCACAATAGTTGGAAAGATTATTGGCAGAAAGCATTTCCTAAAATAACAATATAAAAGTGACACCTTTTTACGTGCTAATAAAATTTAATAAAACTTGCAAATAGCAGTTGACAACTCATTCTTGATTTAAATTTGCCCAGAAAAATAATAACAAAAAATAAAATTCCCCCTTAAGAGGGATCCTCACACAAATTTCTTCTGGGAAACTCAATACATTTGCCTGCCACTATAGCTTCGAGTAAAAAACAAATATCATAACAAGTGCGTTACCATGTGAATCTGCATTCAATTTTCTATTTAATAGTTTAGTCAAAGTTGCAAATTTCTCTTTGATAATAGGAAAAATGGAACAATTAGTTTTGCCTGCAATGCCAATATCATGCGTCTTCAATTATAACATATAACAACAGTTAAATCTCGATCTTTGTTTAAACCGAAATATAGATATTACATTTTTATTGCTAGAACTTAAAAGATATCGAAAAAATTTCAATAAATATTAGAATTATAATGGCAGAACTATTTTTTTCTTGAGATGGAAGATTTACAACAGACTATTATCTTATTATTTTATTTTATTTTATTTTATTATTATTTTATGATGATGAAATGATCAACACTGCTAATTTTTTTATTGATAGATGAAGTTTGTAACAGCTACGAGTTTATTAAATTCTCAAGGTCGAGCTAGGTGAAGACCCCTCTTAAAAAGGATACAATTTCTTAATAGAAAAAGTATAATAAATGATTTCAACACTTTTTAACTGATACCTATGAGCAACGAAATCTTGTGGTCACAGTAAACCAAACAGAAATTACCGTGACACTTCCAACCCAATATTTAAAACTTCTACTAAACTGTCTAGGCGTGATCAGTTTCTGCTAAATATAGGTCAACTGTTACAATTTATTAATGAGCCTAAATTTGTCTGACATCATAATTATAATATTAATGAAGTAAAATTGTTCCCATAAAGAGTTGAACATCTAAAACTAATGAAATTTCAATGAAAACCTACAAATTGTGGATACTGTAACTTCACATCAATACTTTCGATTCAATATTTAACAAATCTAGTGTCCATTTAGACGTTAATAAATATAAATCAAACCTGGGGGCTACTTTACTACAAACCTTAAGTTTGTGAAAACAATATTTTCAACTCATATGCTCTGATCTATCCCAAATTCAAAATTTAAGAATTGAATTAACATTGTTTAAAACAGATACGTTCTGAAACAGAAACTTACGCTTCGCAATACGGTTCCTTATTGAAGCCTTTGTAATTCCGCATGTTGAGGGCCATGCCACACTCTTTGCATTTGAAGCAGGGTTTATGCCAGGTCTGGAACAGAAAGTGAGGTTAAGTACCGTAATAGGCGAATTCCTCATTTTCAATTAAATGGGATGTGGTTTAATGAATTTCGTGAGTCACACTCGTAAATTGGACCGCAGCCTTGGCCGTCTTGCTCAATTAAATTGTCGGTCTTTTTGGGCGTTTTTTGAAAAGTTTCGCAATTACCTTATCGAGACATTTCAATTCTTCAGTGGGGTACACAGTTTTTTCACACCTTGCACACCTTTTGCTCATTTCGACCGTTTTTAAAATTGATCACCGCGATCTGACCTGTCTCACTTCGGGTAACGTTCCGGAATGGCTTGATTCGAAAGAATTATCGTTCACCGGTATTTGCAGTATTTTTAATCGAGAAATGAAGCAACGCACCCATACAACAAATTAACATCTGTTGCTGCCAACTGTTGATCGTGAAAAAAAAGTACGATAAGTAGGCCGACTCTGTATTGTTTGAATAATTTACTCGGACGGTTTTTTTGACCGCTGTTTTGTTGCGCTATCTGTACTTGAAAAAAATATACTCCAGTCACCGCGCACTTGATAACGAAAATACCGTCATGGATAAAGTCCGCAGCCGTGGCTAATATAAACATTAACGGTCTGTCGAACGCAAATAAAATCGCTGTTCAGAAATTGGAGACGATCTACTTTTTACAGTTTTTCCGTCCGATTTCTAGAAATACCTGGGATTATACGGAATGAGACAGTGCGGAAATGCAACTGCGTTTAATGAGGGAAAAATTGCATTAAACTACTTTCTCAACAGATTTTCTGTATTTAAGAATATTTTTAATTTTATTTCTCAAGTATCAATACATTTACATCCGATGAAAAGGGAATTTAAAAATACCTTCAATGTTCTTAATCTTTTTTCATTTTGTTCAGCAAATATTAATTTTTCAAGAAGATAATTTTGCCAGCAAATAATTTTATCTTTTCTTCGGGGCTATTTCCCAAGACATAAATAAGGAAAGAATGTAAAACAGATTTCTGGTAAAATTTTATTTCCTCTTTTCAATCTGATATAATATAAACTACATATTTAAAAAAAAAATGTAGGTAATATTTTTGTAATAATTTAAGATTTTTTTTTTGTAATTCCAATATTTTTCTAAAAAAATAAATAATATAAAAATAAAGGAGGTTAAATTAGAATACAATAAAATCGGTTTTGAAATTCGATTCAATACATTCCTAATTTACAATCAAATTGTTTACTTTCTTTCTACTTTGATAGGCTTCTTATTTAAACTTTTATCAATATTCCCTAAATTTATACTTTAAAATAAAAACTATGGGCAAAAAAATACTTATTAATCCAGAACAAAAAATTATAGTTTGTACTATATAAACGTACTCTTATACAAATATTTCCACATTAAATAAATATTGACACAATACAGTTACTTTTCTACACTTAATACACCTATAAATCTCAAATTATCACCAAACATGAAAAAAATTTTCAAGTGGCAGATTTTAATAAGTACTCACGATACGATCACACACTCTCTTATCATAAACCACAGGATACTAATTATTGGCTTAAATATAAATAAATTATCTCCAAAAAACAATTTTGCAATATCTAACAGTGTAAAAATTTTAAATACTACAAAATCAAATTTTTACTGAAGGCAAGAAAAATCACAATAAATAAATACTGGAATACTGAAAAACTATAAATCTGCCAACTTCAAATACTTTCATTTTTATAACGGTTTTAAATCTTATGGACAAAGAACTGTAATTAACGGATTTGACTCCAAAACAAACAAAATACAGCATCAAATAGTGCAGGCAAATCAAACATTCTAAATTTAATGTTTTGTCCTTGGGATTTCAAATTTAAGCAATGTACTAATTACTTTTTCGTAGGTACAAGCAGTTTACAAGATTTTATATATAAAAATGGACAAGCCGGTGTTAATAAAACCACCATATCTGTTATCTTTCAGATAAGAATCAGGCTCCACTTGGATTTGAAAGTTATTCAGAAATCGCAATTACCAGGCAAGTCATTTTGAGGGGTAAAAATAAATACATAATTAAAAAATACAGTACCCATAAATAATTTTCTAAATTCGATGTATCACGACAACATAAAGCAGGAATGTTATTTGTCTAATTAGGACACCTAATTAAGATCTACAGTGAAGACTGTCGTAAGCCTTAACTTTATCAGGAACTGCTGCTGTTTCAAGCGGCACCCTCACCAATAACTCTCTCAAACTTCCAACAAAAGTGATTTTACGGTAAAACTTTGTACTTATAAATGGTTTCGCCATGAATAGCATGGTTTTAATCCAGAGAGTGGGATGTACGAGATAGAGATGACTGAGATTCTTCCTCAACTTTCTACCGACCATGTGATAACAGCGCTTGAGCCAGCTAAACGCTGGTAAACGAATGGCCCCACCGTGCAGGTAAACAAGAATGTAATCATCTGTAACCAGGCGCTCCAATGTCCATAAAACGTACCTAAAATGACAAGTAGATACATAAAACAAACAATTTTTTTGAGAATTTTTAAAATTGAGAAATTAAAAAAGAATAATTGAAACTTACAAGAACAGATTGTCCATGACATAATCATAATCAACTCGAGATCGATCTGGAAGAAAACAGGCTGAAAACACAACAATCGCAGTGTGTCCTCCAGCTCTTAGATACCCGCCATGTGACAACACGCGTTTATACGGTTCAATAACTCTCATATCAATTGTGCGCTGCTCACCTCCTGGCAACACCATCCTTTGCCAATGTCTGGCATGCCTTCTTTCGTCGGCCGCACTCAAAGGCTCGATTGGTTCTGGAGAATCATTTTCTGGAGTATCTTTCGCCTCATTTTCACATCCTGCAAACACATCTTCGCTCTTCAAACTATCTGAAACGCTCTCTATACTTGAAATGGACACGTCACTGTCTGGATCATTATCTTGCATCACTTTAACTCTTCTCAATTTGTGGCTACGCTGCCCATGAGCCAAAAAATTTAGATTCCCCTCCTTCTCGTTCATAGTGAGTGAAACATTTTGTAAATTGGAACTCAAATGGGCCTCATAAACTGACTTATCATTCTCATTATCGCTGAGTTCTGCATGACTGACATCAACCGGCATTTCATACATCAACGACTTTTTCATGGCCGATGGACTTTCAGGGAAGTCAGGTAATTTGTCACTGTATTCCTCGTAAATTGGCACATCAAAAAGACCGTCGTGGTCTTCATTCAACTCCCTCGGTGTGGTGTGTGTGTAGTGCTTTTCATGAAGTGTATTCTTGTTTTTGGGTATTAAATCAGGAAAATCAGGCGAAATTGGAGGAATGTACATAAGCGGATGTGAATTTGTGGCATTGGTTCGAGATTCATGATATGATTTCGCATTGTCAAGGATTTCCTCATTTTTGGGGTTGGATAGACGTAAGGCTTGACTGGTGGCATCAAATTCCTGACTAGAATTGTCGGTAGTTTCTGAAGTATCCATTTTTTCCGATACAGGGCTTAACTCGCTAAAAATATCACAATTAACGGGTGCACTCCGAAAAGTAAACTGAAACTCACCTCATTCTGTTCTAAAAATTAATTATTTTGATTTGAGGTTATTTATAACATATCTCTACTAACAACAGTTACATTTGACTAAATTAAAGTGCCTGGTCTAAAAGATGGAAAGTTGATTAAGTAGAACATCAACGATTTACATGTTAATTAGGTATTAGCATTCAAAACTCACTTTTTCTAGATCACTCCCCTCCTTTTACAACAAAAATTAAACATTTACGCCAAAATTGACACCACAATTGACACCTGCAAAAATGTAACATAAACAGTGACAACCTAATGACACCAAATAATGAATACAATTGCCAACTTATGTTGCTTACTTTCGCCTGCGAACAATGAGATCAATTTTTACGTTTAATTAGACACAATAGAAAGCATTGAATTTTTGAAATCGTAAAAATTAATTAGCGCAATCAGCGTGAATATAAATTATAAACTTATTTATTTATTTATTCTCAATTTTTATTTTAATTTGATTTTTTTAATATTTAGTTTATAATTGGAAGAGATTCTAACTATCCAAAATATTCCAATGAAACAGTTCTTCTTCAATATTTGTTCTCTTAATCGCGTTAGGTGGGTATTGCAGCCAGGGTTGGTCCTTCAATGCACAACTTTGCCCGCATGCGAGTTATAAGTAGATGCAGACCTTGCTGACGCAAATAATAAGTAATAAAATTCAAATAAGCTTCTAGTTTTAATTCGAGTATAAATTTAGATTTAAAGAAAAATATGTAAATGCTCGTTGTTTGTTTTTTAGTATTATGCAGATTGTACACAAAGAATGTGGGTCAAATGACCTGCAAAATTTTAGCATTTGTAAATTTTTGCCGCTTCTCATAAAGTGTTACATTTTGAAGTTGTGTATTGTAATGTAACAAGAAAATATTGTTTCTTTAAAAACGGCAAATTATTTAAAAAGAGTACCCGAAAAAAATTCTCAAATAACGTTTTTTACTTTTTCCAAAATTTCGAACTCTAGATTTTGATTGATATTGTCATTTTGACCATCTGCGGACCCATTGTAGCCATTTTTGGACAGATGTCTGTGTGTGTAAGATCTCTAACTCAAAAACAAAACATCGTCTAGTGACGAAACGTTAAATTTAGGCTTTTCGTTCATATCCAAAGAACCCAGTTGCTTTTTGGTTCCAAAATTTCCACCAGGAGTTCCACATTACTTTTGTGATTGTTTGTTCTTTTACGAATATCTCAAGAATTATGTAACAAATCGAAAATGCATCGAGATAAAATAAATTCACTTTACCATTCTCTAAAACTGTTGTCGATTTTTAAAATTTTGCTTCTATCTACAGTCATATTATTTTTGTTTGGAGAAAGTAGAGTGCAGACCACTCCACCTTATTTCTTAATGTAGAGGAAGCGGCAAATTTGAGAGTTCATTTGACTTTCATTCTTTTGTGTGAAATCTCTGTATAAATTAAAGATAAAGTTAGTGATTCACATTCAGGCACAAATATTAAAACACAAGATTAATACATGATGTTTATTAGCAAGTCGTCATACAAAAACATATAAAGGCACCTAAATCCAATAAATAACAAGCCAAAACAATCCAACATATCACATTCCTTCTTCTGGAAACATTCTATTGACGTTGCTACAGTTGCGACACAGATCCTTACAATCACTAACAACAAACTATTAAAATTAGTGTGATCTAATTAAATGTTAAACTTCAGACAGTTATTCTCGTATTAAAAAAATCATCGTTGTACTGTATGAAACATTTTTTAATGAAAACATTCTTGAAACCAACAAGATCAAAATCAGAAAGCGAAGTAAAATTCACGCTCTGAATGACAGAAAGTCAAACATTTATAAATCAAACATTTATAAATAAGATTTCTGGAGAAACAAACCAAATTAAAATCTTTCAAACAGCTAAATAAACGATGGATTTATTGATTATATTACAAAAATTGTATCAGTCTTCATTAATGTTAGATTCCTCAGCTTCAACACTCACCGCAGGTGCCTCACTATGTTCCAAATCTGATAACTTATCGAAATCTGAATTTTTCTCCTGGTCGGAGCCTTTGTTCTCATCGAAAATTTTCCTTATTTCCGAAACCTTGCGCCCATGCGTTTGCTCGGAATCAGTTTCCGAGTCGGAAGCGCTTTGCTTTTCTGATTCTGACGTCTCAACACTCGGTGGTTTCACCTCAAACTCGAGTTTCGGCGCTAGGGGTCGCTTCTTTCTTGACGGATTAAAAATGTAACAATAACAGCAACGAAATGAGACATATTCAAACTCTTCTCGCAACGCCATCCCGTTGTGACTAGCACACTGCTTGCAAATGAGCGCGTACCGATTGGACGGTCCGTCGCCGACTAAATATTCAACCATTTTATCTAAAACACTTCGATCCCGCGGTAGAACCGCACGGGGCATCGGTAAAGCGGGAGGCCCCAATGTTGAAGGAGCCGTAACCGCCAATTGCATCCTAGAAGCTGAAGGCCTAATTGACAGGGGGGTCGACACCACCGATTGGGGACTCGCCAGGGTTCTCTGTCTCAAGCCAGGTGGTGGCTGCTTCATTGGGGTCGAATCGAGCGGGACAGAAGCAGGCCTTCGAGTATAGTCTGGTGAATATTTTTCCAAAATTTCTTTCGCGACCTTATAAGTCTCAGTTTCCATCACCTTCTCGAGCAAATCTTTGCGTTCATCTCGCAATTTCGACAGTTTATTTTGTTTTTTTGAGATCTTCCGAGCATAATACCAGCTTAACGTGCGTTTCACTGAAAAAATGCTACAAAGAAGTTTAACAACGACATCTAACCAAATGGACTTACACAACTGGTGCTGCTAATAGAGGAATCACATAAAAGAGTCGGTCGTAAAATGTGGCCGGGAAGAAGTAGAAATAAAAGAGAAACGCCGTTATGACGTAAACACCGACAGAAACTAAAACAAAACGGCCAACGATTTTCTTTTGGGACTGTTCCGTGTGCCTGCGGTACTCTTCTATATTCTTTATCTCCTTGTCCAGTTTCTCCAATACTTCTCGTGTGGTTTTCTTCGACTGGATTTCGAATTTTATTTTTAAGACGCATTAAAGAATTCAGGAACTCACCCGCAATTTTCCTATGATGATCCCCATTGCTGGCACTTGAAATTATATTTTTAAACGCGAGATAACGCGAGTATTTTGTACATCTGTTCTAATTCCTCATAGGATCAGTATATAACCTAAAAATCATAAAATTGCACTACGTTTCTGGTACAAAAGGAAAAGTCATGCTATAAATTAGAATTTTGTCCATTAACATACTTCCTATGATTCAGGCGATAAATTAATTCATTACACGATAAAATTTTGATGGCCGAAAAATCAGTTAGCTGAAACGTCAGAAATCATTTATTTTGTCGACAAGTTATGCCACCGGCAAATTATCGAAATAATCGCTAAAATTAGTTTGCTAACCCGGAAGACTGATATCTGCCACAAACGCACCTTTTCAACGTGCACGTATTGCATTTTAATATTTTCCTCCTGTTAAACAGAAAAGGGGCATGATTTTGGGATTCCTATATTTGGGTGCAATTTTCTTTGGTAATTTGACACAGATAATTATGGGTAATTTGAAACTACATAAATTTTGATATACTGCTGACCGGATAGCAACTGATAAGAATCGCATGTTTATGATTTGACCAATCAGATAGTGATAAGCTAAATTGCTCAGTTTGAAAGTTTGAGATTAATCACAAATCATTTGGTAATGAAATTGCTTTCCTGAAGTGCTGAAGGTCTTAGTACTACAATATTTTTGCAGACAGTAATTCCCATTCTTATCGTTTTGCTGTTGCTATCTAGCCTTATGTAAATTGAATCAAAAAACAGCTGCTGTCAATCAGGGCTGAAAATATTTTCGATCGTGCTTAACCCTCCAACCGTCGGGTGTGTTTTATGAGTCCGTAGCAAAATGAAAATTTTACACATTTTTAATTTTTTTTTTCAAAATTTTCACCATCAGCATTACCTTTCAATTTTTTATATACAAAACTGTTTTTCAAAATTTCAAATAGTTACTGCACGGAATTTTGTGCTGTCGGACCACATCCTATCAAAATTTGATAGGGTGTAACAATATTTGTAATGTTTGTCAGTTGGTAATTTTGTTACCATCTCATTTCAGTCGACTGTGCATTTTTGTGTTTGCCAACTTTGTTATAATGGGGTATTCTCATATATGTTCACTAATGCCAAAAATAGATGCCTTACCCCCAAATAGACTATGTTCACAGGTTTATTTAGGTAAATTTTTTTTATTATTTAAATAATTTAATATTAAAAAATTGTGGAGGGGACATAGACGTCATTACCGCCTGGTACCTGTCAAAAGACACAGATGGCGTCGTTTTCACTATATTTTCTACTAGTTTACATATATTTCATTAATAAAATTAACTTAGTTAATTTTAGCGTATCATTTAATCATTACTTTCAGGAAAAAATTTAAAAATGGCTAAAAAGTACCCCATTCCTTAATTTCTTTGCTAATGGAACTTATTTTTTCTATGGCTTTTTCGGGAAAACTTTAGATTGCCTATTTTTTTCTGCATTTTTTACTTTGCTTTGGCAAACGAGTTTTAGCTTCTTATTACCCTGCTTTAAAATATCATTTGCAATTTTCAGCTTTTTTCTTTTCGCTTTTAACTCAGTTTCAATTTCTTCTAATTCAATCTTCAAATATTTTCGTTTTAATTCGAGTTTTATTTTCTCTGTACCTGCCAGTCTTGATTTCTTCGCTTGTTCTTCGTCGCTTCTTTTATTTTGTAAATATGCTTTATATTTTAAATTAAAATTCTTGACATATGTAATTAACTCTGTGTTTATCATGAGGTTATTGCTTCCCTCTAATCATATCTTTAATGAGTCTCAATGATATAATAGTATTTACGCTCGATTTATGTTAATATTATAGGCCTTTTCTTTACCTTTGAACATACATTGTAATAAAACAAATTGTCATTCACTCAGTCAATATATGAAGCATACTCTCACGTCAACTTATTTTAAGTTATATATTATTAAACTGTAACGTCAATACGTTAGAACAGTAGAACACATTTTTTTATTATTAAATTCGAAAAATTTCAAAATTAAACAATTTTATTTTTAAATTAACTTTGTTACTTTGCCTGAAATATCGTTTTTCAAGATTAAACACTGGATTTTTATAATCACCTTCATTGGTTTTACTACTGACAGTGAATAATTTTTGATAACATCTAAAATTAAACCACCAAGATTTGTTATCTGAGTGACATTTATTTTTAATGAAGATATTTATGTCTAACAAATGATGATTTTGGGAAATTTCGTAGATACAGGGCGATAAAAGCTTCTCGGAAAAAACCATTATCAAGCGAAAATATGAGACGCAATCCATTTTCACAACTTTCAAATAGAGAAAATAATAAGCCACTGTGAAAACGTAATCAACAATGGTGTTTTCGACATCTGCACTAATCTGATATGATAATATCAGTTTTTGTGTTATTCAATAAAAACGTATTTCTGGACGTTTCTTGTACATACTAGGTAAACCCAGTGCAGTACACCATAGTTTTACTTAGGCTACATTAATCTTTTTAAAATGATCCAAACTTTTATCGCCCTGTATCTTCAAAACAAAGCCTGATTTCCAAAATCATTAAAAGACAAAAAAATCTTGAAATAACCCAAGGAACAATGCCTTGAATATTTGCTGCATTATTAGTAAACAGCCTGTATAATAATAAAGAAATTTCATCATATTATTACTGAATTAAACAAATATCAGACCGGTTTTTTTCTAAAAATATATCGAAAACTAACGCAGTTCCAATCATAAAATTTATGTCAACTAACGTGGCAGGGAGTTTTAAAAATTTTGCAATACTTTCACATCGATCAGTTTCTTCAAAGTTCCTGGGTTTGAGCAAGGTTTTCGAGAAAAATTTTAGAACACTGAACAAATTGTTAAGATATTTTAGGATAAGCGGACCTGTAGGAATTAGTGGTAAGAGAAAATATTTGTGGAAGATAAAATTTATTTTTGTAAAAAAAGAAAAGTTAAAACTGATGGCATCAACACTAGCCCCATCCATTGGTAAGCAAGGGCGAAATCCGCTAGTTACTATGGAAACGGCTTGTGAGCAAACCTGTTGTTAAATTTGGCAGTTTACTGTTTATAAAAAAGACTGAAAATCAGAATCAAAATTAATTGATTCCTTTTAAGAATTGATAAACTGCAGAAAAATCTTTTTGCCCATATCCGTATGAAATCATGGCCCGATACAACTGATGCGTAGCTGCTGTCAAAGGAACCGACAAATTACAACTGGTTGCACAGTTCTCGGCCAGAGCTAAATCTTTTGCAATCAGAGCAGTTGAAAATCCTCCTTTATAATCGTCGGCTGAAGGAACATTCTTCATCAGTCCCGGTACCGGGTTATAAGTTTCTGAAGACCACGAGCGGCCTGTTGACGTGTTAATAATTGAAGTCAAAGTTTCAGCGTTCAATCCTAATTTTTGGCCCAAATTTAAGGCTTCAGAAGTTGCGACCATCGTGGCTCCCAAGATCAAATTATTGCAAATCTTTGCAACTTGCCCCAAACCAGGCCCACCACAATGCACAACTCTCGCTCCAATTTGCAAAAGATCGGCCTCAACTGCCTTGCAGTCTTCGGCAGGACCTCCAACCATAAAAGTGAGGGTAGCAGCCGCAGCTCCGGTCACACCGCCCGAAACAGGAGCGTCCAGAAACCTAACTCCAATTTTTCTGGAGATTTGTGAAAGCTCTTGCGCTACGGCCGGATCAATCGTCGAACAGTCGACTAAAAGGGCATCTTTGCTTATCGATTTGAGAATGCCGTTTTCGCCTGTTACCGTGTCACGGACGATCCCACCGTTTGGAAGCATGGTGATTACGATTGAGCAGTCGTCAGCGGCTTCTTTTGGAGACTGGCACACCTGGACGCCTTGCAAAGCTTGCGCAGCTGCTGGGGACACGTCGTAAACTTTTAATTTACGGCCCTTTTTGAGGAAATTGTTCACCATACGTGCGCCCATGTTTCCGAGGCCTATGAACCCAACTGTATTCGAAACGAACCTCGCTGAAAAATAAGGAAGTTAAGTTTTTTGAAAATTGAATTTCAAAGATACATACTTTGGATGCATTTTTGGACGTTCAAAAGTAAAACTGCGTTCCTACGTAACATGTTTGTGAGCGCTGTTAACTAAAACTGATATTAAATGCTTGGGAATTTTTAAAAGTTGGCCTTGACCGGCACGACGTGTGGCCCGTTTTCAGGCGTTCCCGCCCTATTTTGCATAGATTAGTAGCGTCACATTATGGAGATGTGTTATGAAATTCGCAGTAAACAATCTATTTGCTCGGAAAATTCACCTGATAACAAATTAAATATGCCCTAGCATTATGTGCCATAAATAACTGCGAGAATATTTGCTGATAACCAGGCAGAGACATGATTTCTTTTTTTTTCAACTAATTTTAAGTAAACGAAGGTCAAATTTTTTTGGAACTTGAAAATTCTATTTTTGTAGGGTCACCTGATTTCTGTAATCGTGTCTGCATAACTGATTAAGATATGCCCATTATCCAATCAGTTTAAATTGTTTGTTCAAGAGGTGAATGGGGACAGTGGTGTACGGATAAATTTATTTATCTCCATCTTCTGGTGATTTCTTGTAGCTGCAAGCAGACATTACATAACTTCAGTTATTCATTTGAATTCACATTTTGAATGCACGTTTGAATGAGATAAAATTAACAACCATTTTATTCAATGCAGTCATTTATTGACGTGTCTCATAGTTTAGCTATAAATCATAATTTGATTTGTACTTAGAATCCAAGATAGAAGTGTTTAATGACTAAATACATAAATAAATACATACTTTTTCTGTACGAGCAAAAAAAATAAATTCATGCGGGTTGGCGGTGGATTTATGAAAACATTTATAAACTGTACGTCACTGCAGAAAACTATTTACCTACATCAATTTTGATAGTCAACATTTTCTTCCACAATACCAGTTAATTTGAATATTTTTTGTGATTAAAAGTCACTATTTTAATAGGTCATTATTCCAATGCAATTTATTGTAAATGCGGATAGACCTCGAACCCAAAATTTACTTGCTATACATATTTTTATTAAATGATATCAATATTGCATAATGTGTTGCCTATAGTTCCTTACAGGGTATTTCATGAATCCTGACAATACCTTCTAGTTCAAACTGCAACCTAACATATACTTTTGATATACATCCAATAATATTTGAAATAATCATGAAAGCAATGCCGTATAAAAATCTCATTTAATATGTTCCCTGTATCTGACGCGACATAAGAAAAGGAATTGAAAGACAAACGTCATTATAATAAACTAGGTATTCCAAAAGTGAAAAAATTTAGATACAATTTATAATTATGTTATAATGGTCTCGCAATACAAAAGCTACGGAGTGGACATAAATTAATGTTAGTCAAGTAAGTTATAAAATTTGGCGCCTCTACATCATGGAAAAACTTTGAACTATGAATAATAATTAATTCACAAATATGCAAAAATATAGAATTTACATTAAATTTATAAATGAAATTAATAAGATGATAGAAAAATAACTAAAAATGTCAGGCAGCATATTGAAGTAGATGAATTCAATTCAAATTACACAAAAGATATTTATCAAATACAACATCCTCAATAAAACATGAACATAAGGTCGATGGTTTTTCTTTTTAACATAATAATAATAATAGTTGATCGTCACCGGATTGACCGTCACTGAGTTCACCATCGCGTCGCCGAATTGATGCGTACCATGCGTACTATCAATAAATTTCTTACTTTCTAGAAAAGTTCTAGTTAGTATCAAATTTTTTGATGAACCTCTTGTATAATTCAACCATAATGTGAATTTTCATTGAGCCAACTTATATTACGTGAAAACCTATGGGAGCCTATGTAGTTTGTGTAAATGAAAATTTCTCGCCGGAAACTTACATACCCCTACCCTTTATGAGGTCACACGTAGGCACATGAGGACCACGTAGGTCCACGTGGGTCATATCATTTCTTCTATCTGCTTCCACATCAGACTCCTCAGAAAATTTTCCCAAGGACTTCAAAAGACTTAAAATTGCTATTACATATTTGTGTCCTGAACTTATACGAAAACCATCTTTCTAATTTTATCATAACTTCATTTATAAAGCAAGCTCGACTAAAAATTGAATCAGTGGACGACTACGATGGTGAACATTTTTTAATGACTTAATTTTAATAAATCATTATTCATCGGGTGATTTAAGAGTCGTTTCAAACCACATAAAAATAGCTAAAACAGAGGAAAGTGAAGGAAAGTTGGTACATACGTTTACAGGTAAACTAAAGAGAAACTCACCTATTTCAAGTACCTAGCGTTGGAAATTCTGTTAAATGCATGGACAACTAAATTTTTTCTTGTAATGTTAAAGGAACAAATAATTGCACAAAGTACGCTCTTACTAAACTATAAAATCTACGCATTCTGATATGTAAATGGCACATATGAGGTTATCAGCGTGTTTCAATAAACGCTATTATAAGTGTAAACACTTCGTGCTACAAAGCGAAACAAGTCAAATGAAAAAATAGATTGCTGTAACAAATTAAATTTACACTGTTTATTGGCCACTATTAACAAATAGTTCTTTCGCAAATAGCTTCGAGCAAACAGGCCATTCATTCAATTTTGGACAATTTATGGTTCAATAAAAAACGTTATATGCAAGGATTTTTTTAATTGTGAAATATTTCGGGAATAAATTTAAATTTCAAGAATGCACCAATTCGAGCGCTCTGAGTTTAATTATAACCAATTTTCTAGGAACGAACAACAAGATAATTAACGTAATGTTTACAGTGTTAATCAGAAATACATAGCAGCATTGTTACACGGCTGATAAGTAGACAGAATAGCGAAATGTGAAAAAAATGGCTTAAAAAACGACGTCTGTGTAAATATGTACAAAATTTTTATGTCGCTCCGTAAATCACGGAGACGGCTGACGACAATAATAAAAAAATAAAACCAGCGTAGTTTTCCTTCACAATCTTTCGGTTTTCATCATTTAAAAAAAAAACGCTAACGTCTTTTCTTTACTTACTTCTTGGCTTCTATAAATGATGTCACCGATTTTTTGTCAAATTTGATCCCCATGTCACAAAGTGTCACACTGTACCAAACGTCTTCTCCCCCACGCGACTCGCGTCCCAAAAACAAAGTTGTTTTCAATTATAAAGGAAAATACAATTAATGAAAGGTGCGTCATATCAGTTGACGAATTTATGTACCTAGTTGCTAAAATTGAACTTTTTCAAAAATACCCTTTTGTGATGTCACGCTTTTAAAAAGACCCCCTAACCCTCTGTCACGCACTGTTACAATTGAAGGGGCGAGTAGATGAATGTGTTATGCTACAACTTTTGAAAAATTGAGATTTTTCGTGAAAGGATATGTTATATATACCTACTGCTGTATCATATCGCGGGCTTTCATGGTTAAAAAACACTGTTTCTTATAGTTATGGAATAGATGAATGTGCTATGTTACAACATTTTGTATGGGCAGTAAATAAAATGCATTTTCTGATGCTTTAGTGAATCGTAACATAACACATTCATCCACTTGCCCCTTCAATTCCGCTAACCCCCTCTCCGGCCTAAACCTGTGACTTCATTTATGAAAGACGCCTTAAAAAAATAATTGAAATATAATTAGATGAATATGTAAGTTCAGACTAAACATAAAAGAATGTGGTTTGAGTGAGCAATGAAATGTCCAAACAAGTTTAAGAAATATCTTTGTGACAATTCTCACCTGTGGTTTCCAAACCTTAACTCTTAAGAATTTATGAGAGGTGGTAATTTAACAAATTCTCAAATTTTACAGCTCACTTGACCCGCATTCTTTTATGTTCAGTCTGTATAATAAAAATAAATATTTATTTCATTCGAAAAAGGACTAATTTAACATTAATTAATTAATCTTTGATAGATTATTTTTTAATGCCCTCTCACTTAGCTTTAGAGACTCTCCGTACAGGGTGCGCCGAGTTTTGCCTTCAACCCACTTTTTGGCCTTAAGTATTATAGGAAAAAAACGAAACTCAAGATATTAATTAATTAATATTAATTAGATTTCAAGCAAATCGCAGTTTTATACAACGAGTATCAAATATATCGTTTTATTTACAGCCTCTTGGTTCGATAATCAAAAACTATGCAGGCAATAGACTGCGGACAACAACAACCGAGGCTTTTATGACTGACGTCAAAATCGGAGCGTCTAGTGCTGTAGTAGGTAAAGGTTTCCAGAACCGCAACGTTATTTTTACAATTCAAATATCAGGGAACCCACTGGTTAACTTCAAACAATTACATTAATTATAATTAACCATTTGACTATCCGGTAAATTAGTATTACAAATTTTACCACTATAATAGTTCTGGTATGATAGTTAATAAGGTGTGAAGAAAACATTAAAACGGCTCTGTGAAACTTGCAAGTTCAGAAAATATTTGTACTAAGTTTTTTCCAATATCGGATATGTAGATGCTTTTAAAGACTTTGTTTTTCCTGGACGCTTAAAATTTTCTGTAACTATCTTCAAAATCATCACTTTTTTACTTTTTTACTCCACACATTGTAGACTTTGCTATTCCATACTTGTTAGCAAGCACGGTGGCACATTCTTTTTACATTTTAGGACTTTACTTTTTGGTTTTAAATTCAAATATTTTCGTTTGTGTGACATCTTGATTAAAAAAAATTAGAAAACAAAAATTAACGTTATTTTGTGTCGAGATTTACCACTAAATAAGATGTGAATGTGTTTACATATAATCAGCAATATGAAAACCACGTATTTAGGAGCATCCTTGGAGAAGTAACGTCAATAAATAACACAGTTTACTTTAAGGGGGTTTACTGTTGTTCACTATATCGCAACGCAATGATAAAATTTGAGTGTTCACTCTATCAGAGTTCACTCGAACGGGTGTTCACTAATTCGCGACTTTACTGTATTCAGTGTTGAAAGATTAAACTGAATTTTCTTGGGAAATTAAAATATATTTTTGAATTTAAATTTGATGGTGTGGTGGGAAATTTCATAATGAACATTGTAGCTAAAAATAAATATAAAGTACTAATTGCTCCTATAAGGCAAAATATATATTCGTAACGACCCTAAAAATTATTAAAAATTAATAAAATTTCGAAATAATAAGCAGTTTCGATTTTTGAAGTGGAGGCAAAACTCAGCGCACCTGTACAGGGTGAGTTAAGTTTTACCGCCCGTGGCAAAATAGGCCTTTAAAATAATTTGTCAATTCTCATAAATTGCATGAGTAATTTTATATTATTAAGGTACATAGAAACCAAGAAAAAATCTTTTTTTTTAATCAAGTAAAATTTTGGCTTTTTTTCAATTATTAATTGTTCAATTTATTTGTTTTTTTGATGTACGAACAGTAAAATATTTTCACACAATTTAGTGTAATTGAAATAATTTTAGTAATTTGCGTTTATTAAATAAAGCTATTTCCGTATTAGAAGGTATTTTTTAAATGATTTACGACATAAGTAGACTAATTTACCAGACAATGGTATTGATATAGGGGTGCTTGAAAGATTATTTATGGCGGTCACTAATCTCAACTTAAGAATGCAGGTCTATCGGCAACTGAAAAGCTGTCTCGTCCAGTTTGATGGGTCGATCATAAACTATTGTTAGGATGGTAAACCGCATTATCTATTGTTAGAAAGTCATAAATAGAAGCATTTTTTGTGCTATATCTTAAATTTGATTTAACTCAAAAAGTAATCATTTTTTTACGAATCAAATTGCAGATATTAATGCTACGAATAATTTGACAAATTTTGAAATAAAAAACCAAACATAGGAATTTTACCCAAAACTCTTTTTTTTACTTTTTTGGCTTCAAATAAAAATATTTTGGAAAATTTGTAACACTAATCGAAAGCGTAAACTTCAACTGATTGTAAATTGCATACTTTCCCCTCAATCTTTAATAGTTATTATGGCCTGGGCGGTAAAACTTAACTCACCCTGTATACAAAATTTTGTAGAATTATGGGTTGAAATTCTTTTTCGTGCGTATTTTTTCATTGTTTTCTTCTATTTTTGTTACCAGATACCTAGATAACTTGCATGCATCGTATATCATAACTAATAAAAATAATAAATAAGTTATTGAAATGCAACCAACTTAAAAAACAGGATCCAATGAACTGAAAGGTACTTAAATCGTTTGTAATTTGATATGTTCCCATTAACGTGAACAATAAGAAAAACATCATTCATTTGAGCACAAAACTCCTTATTTATATTGATATTTTGTAGTGTCTTTGTATTTTAAGGAACTTGATTGTGTTACTGGAATTCTTCTATTAAACAAAACTCTCAGTGCGATAGAGAAAGAAGTTTATGGAAAACCAATTCAGAATTTGAAAAAAATGGCTAAAGGAAATAATTTAATTTTGTACAACTGCAGAACTGATAAGGCAATATTCAAGAATGTGGATTCACACTCTACAGTTCAGATTGAGCACCCTGATGAGCTTTGATTTTGTTTATAAATCTTTTAAATTCTTGAGCTTGAACCCAGTTAATTTATTCTTAATAGGTGGGTGCGTGGGTATGAAAAGCCCCTTTAACACGTTTATTTACAATCTCATTAGAAAATTAATCGATTTTCAATAAATGTTTTTTTTTATTAAAGAAATGATTGGGCATTAATTGGGTATTAACAAACATTTTAAACGTAGGCACATGTTAAAGTAAAATGACAGGTAATTGAAACTGCAAATAATTTTTTTTATTGCAAATAAGGAAATGTTATGGTTGTAAGAAACCAGCTTGGTTGTATCTTGTTAAATCAAAGGTATATAAACAGCTTCACCTCTGTGAAAACTTACTCAGGGAATTAGAACCCAGTAGTAGGCACAATAAATGTGAGAATGAAGAAAGTAAGAGATAAAAGAACAGCAACGCGAGATGGCATACTTATAAGAAAAATAATAGATAAAAGAAATTGATAAATTAAACAATCCTGTGGAGAAAATCAAGAATGAAAAATTGAAGATGGATGGAACAGTTAAAAAGGAATCATGGATGACCGACAAAATCATTCAGTTGATGGAAAAAAGCAGAAGTTTAAAAAATGTAGACAAGGAACAATACGACAAGACGCAGAGAATTATAAGGCAGAAAGAAGATTACAGAGAAGTGTAACGAAACAGATCTTGTTAAGGAGAAACATAATAGCTTTAATCTCCTCCGAAAAGTCAAGGAAGTTATCGGAAAATGTAAAACAAGAACAACCAATATAATACTGGTCAACAGAAAGGGGAATACAATTATTGACAAAGAGAATGTCAAGAACGCTTGGAAAAGATATGTAGAACAACTGTTTCATGACGAACGACCACACTTGTTCCAGACTGAAGTTGAAACCGGCCCAGAAGTAAGAAACGCAATCAAGCAAATGAAGGGTGAAAAAGCACAGGGACTGACTTAAGCTACTAGATGTTGACGGAATCAAGTGGGTAACCAAGATATTCAACGACATTATATATTATTACTTATATAGCGCTTGAAACTAGAGAAACCCTATTCAGTATACAAGTCCTTGTCCAGAGATGCAGAGTCACAAACTGTGACATCCATGTCTGCTTTGTGGATTACAGAAAAGCGTTTAACAGGGTGAAAGATCGCAAGTTGCTAGAGATTCTGAGAGATACCGGCATAGACGACAAGGACTTGCGAATAACAAATCTGTATTGGAACCAGACTACCACAGTGAGAGTGGGGGAACAGCAGACTGAGTCAATCAAGATTCTACGGGGAGTAAGACAAGGTTGTATATTGTCGCCGCTACTATTTAATATTTATTCGGATCAAATATTCAGAGAGGCCTTAGAAGATGCTCAAGAAGGAATCCTTGTAAATGGACAACAACATTAGATATGGCGACGATACAATAATCATTACTAAGATGAACAATCGTCCTCCTTTAGGGAAGACAGTCCTTCTTTTGCAAGTTCTGTCCCTCCTCGAAAACTGCCCTCCTATATGTCCTTCTTTTCAATATTTGAAGACTAATCTGAAAATCTCCGTATTCGAACGATGCCAGGCCGATCCATTGCGCGTGATGTAACGAATTTTTGTATTCTTTATTCTTGTTCAATTTACTGCTGCCCTGGAACCAATGCAACAGTTGAGATAGTTTTTTCTTTTGCTAATGATTTTTGGACAAGTGAGAAATCGAGATTGAATGTTGATACTATAGCTGCAGTACTTGCCCTAAATTCAATATGAAGGATATTTCTTTTATTTAAGGTTTTGTTTCTCCTCAATTTATTTGTGTCATCCTATTCATTTAAAAAAAGTTGGTTACCTTATCATTATTGTTAGTACGCAAGACCTAGAATGACTAATGAAGAGAATAATGACCAGTAGTCAAATATATGGACTTGAAATCAGCATCGATAATACCAAATATATGATTATAAGTAAAAGTAATATTACGACGCAATACCTGCGATTTGATGATGATGATGGCATAATTAAAAAGGTTGATAAATATACATACCTAGACGCAAATCATAAATGACCAGTGGGACCACTCAGAAGAGATGAAAGCTAGAATCGAAAAAAGTAGGAATGTCAAAATGTCCTTAATCTTTAATCCATGAATACACAAAATGTAGAGATGCTGCGTATTTTCGGTATTGTTATACGGAGTAGAGGTGTAGACTCTGACGGAAGCAATGATAAAAAAAATTGAAGCATTTGAGATGTGGTTATATAGAAGAGTGCTGAGAGTATCTTAGTCAGAATATGTAACTATAACATCGAAATCCTCAAACAAATGAATAAAGAAAAAGAACTTCTTAATACAATTAAAACAAGGAAACTGCAATACCTATTTAGGACACAGATACAACCTCTTGCTATGTATATTACAAGGAAAAGTACAAGGGAAAAGATGAGTAGGAAGAAGGAGGATGTCATGGCTGAAAAATTTAAGAACTTGGTTCTTGATGACAACCAAAGATTTATTTAGAGCAGCTGTGGATACTATTAGATAAGCTGGGATGGTCGCTAGCGTCTGGACACAGATAAGCACTTAAAAAAGAAGAAGAAGAAGAAGAAGAAGAAGAACGAGGGATGGAGGGAACAATGCTGAAACTAACAAGGAGGGATAAAGTTCGGAACAAGAAAATTCGATTAATCACTAAAGTGACAGATGTGACTGCTGTCGATTTGGATAATGGTCTTTATGTAATCTTGCAGCCTCGAAATGCAATATTTATCATCATGTTATTAGAACTAAATTTCACTTTGAAAAGTTAAGATAGTGTTTAAATGTTACTCAGATTTAAAACTTGAAAGGATCTACTAGAACTATTTGATTTATTTTTTATGGTAGAATACTCGCCTAAACTGTCTCCCCTTATTTTAGTTACACCCTGTATATAAACAACTTTTTACCGAAACAAAGCAGTGTTAGACTTGATAATTACCAACGGAGTTTTGCAATATTTTCAAATATAAACTAATATAAGATAACATAACATAAAACTATTTATAAAATCAATTAAAAGCTTGATAAAGTTGTCGCGTCAAAACATTTCTTAATTTTAATTTTCTACGCTGTTGGTAGAAATTCAATTATGAAACAACATTCCTTATTAAAGATCTTTGATAAAAATTGGCTCTGTAGCCAAAAACTGTAACCGAAATCAATGCAAAAATCCTTCATCCATTATTCCCCGGTGAAAAATTTTTGCCAAACGCTGAAATTTCCATTTCGCCTTACATTCGGCACATTCAAGGACGCTCGCAATTTTGCCTGCGTTGCTATTCGACTAATAGCTGTGCAAATAAAAATAATTTCATTCATCGAGTAAACTTCGGAAAGGTGTAAATTATCCATTAACAGTAAATTTTTCTGCCAGCCAAGTGCGCTCATCTCCGATCGCAATTTAACCAGAAAAAATAATTCTTAATTGTTACAATGAAAATTAGATCGTAAAATAAGTACATAGTGCAGGTGAAGACCCCACTATAGGTGTTAATGATAAGGGAGTGACGTCACGACCAGGTACTTATGAGCGCGCGGGACGACGTGTCATATACAGGTGGGACTCACACATCTACAGGTGTTTCGTGGGGTGTTTCCGAAAAAAGTACTCGTTGCGCGCCGAAGACGACGACGTCCGCAGGTACGTAGAATCCGTTTAAATTTCGGGCTGTGCCTTTTCCAAATTCGAAACGTGGCCGAAACCGGCGTTCTTTTTCGCGGATAGAAAGCGGTTTTCGCTTAACAATCGAATGCATCAAATTTACGACCGGTGTTTGGCTTATTACAATTTTTTTAATGGTTGAAACGTCGTGTTATGTAACGGGACGAAGTAGGCCGCGGCGATTAAAACGCTGTGTACTTTACAAATAAAAAAAGAATTATAATAACCAGTTTGTTATCAGGCCGAGTAAATATCGTGCATACGATAGAATATGTAACGAAGATAATCGCGTTATCATTGTGTAACAACTTGTAGATGTGACTCGCGTTCTTTTCAAGCGGATTTTATGGCGCCCTCTATTTCGTTACGTTATTTTCAGCCCAAATTTGAAAAAATGTCTATTAAATTTATCGTAACTGTCACCAGATGGCGCCGGATATAAATTGTATCACAAAATGCTGAAAATTTGTATAACTAAAAAACAATTCGAAATTAAATTTATTGCCAAATTTACCAGTAATTTCAGTAATAATATATTGTAACGTAAATAACGAAGTAAAAACTGTAAGAAATGCTTTAAACGCCCCTCCTTTTTAGCACATTTTGTTAAACGTCTTTAGATGCCACATTTGAAAATAATTTAAGTAGAAAAATTAAATTTAGCTTTGTTACAAAGTTTTGTAGGTAGCAAAAACGTTCAAACGTTTATCACCTGTGAAATGTTGTATATTGTTAAAAATTAAGATTGTTGACGCTTGAAAAAGCCAATTTTTGTTAATAAATGTCGCTATTAATTAGGACATATTTGAAACAATGAATGCTTTTCACAAATTATTGGAAACAATGAAAAATAACATTTATTTAAATTTTAATTTTTGTAATAAATGTGGAAATTACTGAAAAATTGTGTAAAGTGGTTATTTAGATGATACTGCATGACGTACAGTTTTATTATAGTTCATTTTTTAATTCAGAAAAGTGATTAAAAAATATCGCACCAAAAGGTAGATCTATAATTGACTGTCAGTAGGTCGGTTTTACACTGATTAAATATGGAAAATAGGCAGTCACCATATTATCGGTACAGTTGATTATGTTTGCGTGTTATAGTACCAATTTTTCTAAATTACATTTATATAAATGATAAAAACAGTTTATATCAAAACTCCGTGATTTCAATTGTGTGTCTAAGCAACTTTTCCTTTGTATTGCATTTATATAAATATTAAAAATAGTCTTTATCATAATTTTTGCGTTTTGGATTGTGCTTCAGTGCACAATTTTTTCGTTTTATTGCAAACGGTTCTTATCAGCTCAAATGTACAGTGACACAAACGTCAAAAATACTAAAATTCAAATTTACCACCAAAAACTACTTGCTAAAAATATTCTAGTGTAATTTGTTCTGTCAATTTCGCTCCGCCTAATTAAAAACTTAACCGAAGAGAAGACTTTAACTACTTTCTTATCAAAGGGCTTTCTTTATCTACATTGACGGGATTATAAGATCATCTTTTCCATCGTCCGTTTTTTGTAACTTGCAGTTATGAATCGGAAAAATCAATTATTAAGAAATATACCAACGTTTTGTCTCAGTTATTACCATAAATTCAATATAAAAAGACAATAAAAAATTTTATGCAAAAAAATACAAAATAAATTGTGCTATCATTTCCTCTTTCATATTGTACAGGATGGCCACAAACATTTCTGATTACTTTAACTGATAAATACAACCGCCTACTGATTAACATTTAATTTCCTAAAGGCAACGCGGGCAGATATGTTTATAATAAATAATCATAAAAACGGGGCAAACCATTTAAAGGCGCTTTCCGAAACACTCCAATTTAAATGAGAGCACACAATAAAACCTAAATATCTTAATATACAAGTATCAGAAAATTCGCTTCGAAATCCTCAAAAATATCGTGCCTTCAATCAGCACTGCCTTCCATAAAAATGTAATTATATTAAGTTGGCAACAAATAAATTGTAATGGTAGTTTAACATTTTTCAAATTTTGGACCATTTAATGGGCGTTACCAACTTAAAATTAAAAGTACAAACTACCCTAATTTACTTTTTTCTTAAGGGCTTAGCAAAATTAAATTGTTCGGTTTAAAGCAGTTGAAAAGCTTTCTCTAAACTTTCCTGTCGTTACATGTTGATTAAGCGGAGATACATTACCGTCGACTCAAATCTTAATATTGCAATGGAATGCGTGATCGGTGAGTGCGCGATAAGTGGAATAAAATTTAATTCGTAAAGTAAATAAAATGTTCGAGATAATCGCGCATCTGCTCGTCCGTTGATATACCCTTATCTCGAATGTCACGTTTTCCATTTTCCTTCCAGATGAATTGCGAAACGAAACAATTACAGGCGCCTTATGTAACAATAGCCTGATCTCGCTGTAAACTAATAAAGACGAAGTAATCTTGTTTGTTTCAAATTTATTTTTTTATTGCCAACCGCTGACCTTATTATAATTATTTTATTGCATCATTGTTTCTCGTGTAAACATCGTTTTTACATCGGAATTGTTTGCTCAAATGACACAAGAAAAAAACACCGAAATAAATAGAACGCATGACTGGGCCCCAATTCAACTCATCTCGCCTTATCGCCCGCATACTTCCTTTGAAAGGTGACGGACGCCCCTGGCGGAGATGAATAATTACCGCAGTCGACCTGCACGGCTACAGACTAATAAATAGAGTAAATATATTCAAAAACAGGTGAAAATAAGTGATAATTACAGAGGCGGGAACAGACGTTATTTATTGTAATTTAGAAACTTGCCCATTATTTTTAATAATCCGACGAGCACCGGCTAAACAGTTTTACAATGAATCATTTTCGATTTCAATCCTCGATTAGTTGCCATGGTCTTAATTAGTGGAACAATCATTACCAAACGCAGATTAATTATCGTAGTTAGTCGGACCAATAAATTAACAAGCAGTCGTGCATTAAAATAATAATTTTGTGTTTGCTCATTTTCAGATTTTTAAAGAACTCCTCCGAATCTGAAGAAACTGTAACTCGAAAATAAAGAGAGCTATCCGTCGACAGTACAGAGTTACAAACTGTCATGGAGTTGCTCTCTTTATGGACGGGTTAAAATTCAACCGAGCAACTAATATTTTTAAATAAAACAATTTTGTACAAGTTAAGAAAATAAAATAATCTGTAACTTTTACGACTCCTCAATGGTGTTTATAACGAACGAACTCGAATGAAATCCACCAGGTGGCGAATCGATCGTGGGGACATTAGAGCTACGCGCGAAATTTTCTTCCATAAGTTTACATGTAAAACTCGGTTATGTTAAATTTAAAATCACAAAGTTACAAAAGCATTAAGCGTTTCAAGAAAAATATAAAGAAAAACCTAACAAAATGGGTACTATATTTTCTTGGGAAATATGGATTTTTATCAATATGTACCATGAAATTGAGCAAGTAAAAACTGCAGGTAATATTTATTACGACCATTCGAAATTCAATAGTTTCCATATGGTTTTTGAAAATGAAGTTCTTGATGCTGCTCCAATCAAGATTGGAGGATCATACTGTAAATGATGTAAAAAGATGTAGAAATTTAGCAGTACCAACGGAAGGTTTACAGATGTTCTTCTACCTCTAATGCTGGCGGTTCACTCGGACCCGGTGACTTCAGCTGTTTGTGGAAAACATTTCATTCAGTTCCAATACCAAGGAGTTTTGCTTTGCCAATAATGCAATCGAATCACTGAATCGATGCATGGTTTTGGAAATCGAATAAAAAATATATCTTCTCCAGAATACCTGCTGTCGGATTTACACAACGCATAGCTGCAGTGTTTAGGCATTATCTGAATCTACTTTAAAATTATTTTGTCGACAACTGTTCATTTTAATACAATTTGTTTATTCTTCGTTGCACCAATTGATTTGATGCCGTCGCAGGAAGAAGAAAATATAAATAAAGTGGACTGTATCACTCAAAATAAAGGTTTCGAATTGAACCTCGACTGCATCTCATGAACATGAAAAATGCAATATTTATTTATAACAAAAAACTACCCATATTCCCTTGACTACAAAATATAAAAACAGTTACTAGATAAAATAGAAAAAAGTCGTAAACAAAATTTATGCTTTATTTTATTGAAACTAACTAACCTCAAACCAGAGCGTCAATCAAAGGCCTTGAGGATTGAGTTGCTTATATCCTGCAGTAAGTTTTTATATTAATATGTATCAAAAATTTTATGTTTATCAACGCTACGATATGCTATCATCATAGCTGCGTATTTCAGTTTTACGAAATTGATGCTAACTTTATGAACTTGTGTGTAAATAAGCTGTAATTTTAAATTTCAAGAATGCATGTTTACCGTATAGTGCAATGGAAAAAAACGTTCGCGCCATATTTAATGTCCCTACCCTCTGGTAGTGGCTTAACAAATTAAAATTACCGATAAACACCATAAAAAAACTTTTGTGTACGCCTATGTTTCTTAAGTTTACTACCTGTCAACAGATGGACTGTCAATGAACACATAACCTTATTGTGTTTGTTGTACGATGTCGTCCAGAAATAAGTGTGTAAGTTTGTTAATTAAGTATTAACTAGTTAAATAACCAATTGTAGCATTAAAATAATAAATGGCGCCATTGTGTGCGAAGAGTCGAAATTGCGAGGCGATATTACAATAGGGGCCGGAACGATAATCCACCCTTGTGCTACAATAATAGCAGATGCAGGCCCTATTATAATCGGCGACCGATGTCTAGTCGAAGAACAAGCTAAGATTATCCACAGGTAACTGAATCTAATTTCCTGCAATCGTTTGAGGTCAGAATTATAGGTTACCGTTTGGTCAAGAAGAAAAAGACAACACTCCTGTGCTTATAATTGGGGCTCATAATGTATTTGAAGTGAACTGCACTGTTGAGGCTGCAAAAATAGGTGATAATAATATATTCGAGTCGAAATGTTATGTCGGAAATAAGGTTACGGTCACAAATGGATGCATAATCGGAGCTGGTTGCACACTAACTGAAGAGCAATATTTGAAAGAGAATACAATTGTTTATGGGAAGAACTGTGTACAGCGTGAAGCGCTTGATCGCCCAGTGGTAAATTTGATTAATAGTTTTTTAATGTATAATTTAACGTTGAAATTTTAGCCTCAAACTCTTCAAATGGATACATTATCAAAAATGTTGCCGAATTATCACCATATAAGGAAACCTAATAAAAGATTTTAATTTATTTTGAACTGAGGGTGCTTTATTTTTTCTGTATGAATGTGTGATTTACATTAGGTATGAATGTTAATCAAGCGTAATTAAATTTTCTTAATTTTATGATTAAAAATTGCTAAGATTTATTGCACATAATTATAAAGTGAATATTATTGTTAAAAGTATTATTGTATTGTCGCAATTTACAAGACCAAATAAAAATTATTAATTTATTGTAAGGATTCGATTCGATTTAAGTTGAAAGTGGTTAATTATTACATTTTATGAATCTATTTTCATTTAATAATAGTTTACTAAGGAACAGAGTGAAACATATTTGATAATTGATAAGCAAAGTATAATATTTTGAATCATTTTCATAATTTCATTGAGATTTATTTTATTTTACTTTAGATTAATAAAGATACTTGCCATATACAGTTAACTCTCAATTATCCGGTTGTGAATATTTGTACGTGTTATAAATAATGCACTACAGCTGAATTGTTTAATAAGTGAAAGGGGATGTGATTCAGCCACGGGGGAGAACTGAAGCAATGTATACACAATGCACAGTGACGGATCGGTGCCAGCTTGCCTGATGGCCACTGGGCCTTATAATTGCGGACGAGCCCCACAGGCGAAAATATTTCTCCCAATTACTGAGACCCCATTTGGTCTCCTGGCTACCTATATTTTTCGACCCAGTCCAGTACTGTGTGTGCAAGTATACACATAGGGAAGTATGGTTGTTGGCGCCTTTTTCACGCCTTTTTTTCTGTTTAGTTGCTGTAATGTGTTCGCAGTCATTCTTGTTTTTGTTTTTGTTCAGTGTCTAGGTTTCGGTTTTTTGTTATATAAATAAATATTGTATTTTTTTATCTGAAAGATACAGTCAGATTTGTCATTAAATGATATATTTTTTATAAATACAGTCCATTATTATAAAACATAATTCTTCTAAAACATTAACTGCAACTACTGCAGAAGAAGTTAACATTTTGAAAATTATCTTTCAAGGCTGGGAATATGTTGGCGCCTTTTTGACGCCTTTTTTCTGTTTAGTTGCTGTAATGTGTTCGCAGGCATTCTTGTTTTTGTGATTTTGTTTAGTGTCTAGCTTTCGGTTTTTTGTTATACATATAAATAAATATTGTATTTTTTGATCTGAAAGATACAGTCAGATTTGTCATTAAATGATATATATTTTTTATAAATACAGTGCAGGGAGTACAGGAAAATATGGTAAAATAGAATCTATTACCACGCTTTGGCCACGCTTGCACAGGTTGGACACCATCATTACTATAGCTATCTTGTTCACTGCTGAATATCTCCGTACTGCTGTAACCAAACTATTTGCCAATTATTTATTTATTTGGTTAAAATTAATTTGTCAAAATTTGAAGTTTTTTGACATTTGATATTCCTTTCATATCATCGATAACTTGGAATGCGGACAACGTAACCTGTTGAAAATACTCACGTTTAACTAGTTTAGCCAGACATAATGAGCAGAGGTGAATTTCGATGCTGCGAGGTTTTTCAGCGATGGAAAAATAAATAAACATATAAACAAAACAAACAAAAGACTTGACTTTGGATATTGAAACATAATTTTATTAATTCACAACTTTCTTCAAATTTTGTTCAGATACCATTTAACTTTCAGAATATAATATAAACTTAGGGCGTTTGAGTTGTGGATGTATCGGAGAATGTTGAGAATATTGTGGGTAGAGAGAATAACTAATGTAGATGTGATGCGATGGATGAATAAGGGAAAGGAAGTAATATTGACAATTAAAAGAAGAAAATTGTTATACATAATATATGGAACACATTATGAGAAGAAAAAGGTAGCAGCTACTTCAGGTCATTGTATCGGGAAAAATTAAGGGAAGAGGGTCTGTAGGAAGGAGACGAAACTCGTGGCTGAAGAACCTCTGGGAATGGTTTGGCTGTACCAACAACCAATTATAATTGATTATTCTAAATAATTATTTAGATCAGTGGTTTCAAAAATAAAAATTGCCTTGATGATTGCTAACCTTCGGATTGGAGGTGGCACCTAAAGAAGAAGATAATCACCGGACTGGTGAATGCATTAAGAACTGTTGCAGGTATAACTTCTGGAAGTGGACTGTCTAATATAATGATACAAGTAAAGTAACTTATTGTAAATTATTTTAGGCCCAATATATTTCTCCGATACAAACACACTTGGAATTGGATATCTGACATATCGGGTTCCAACTTGTTCAGGCATTGCTACAAATGGTAAGCATCTTCAATACATTGCTTGTTGGAGATTACATTGTTGGTGTTTTTGCTTCTTTGTTGCACTAATGTATTTGATGCCGTCGCAGGAAGAAGAATTAAATAAATGTGGACTGTATTTCACAAAAATATATGATTCACTCGTTCAGATGAAAAAATGCAATAATATATTATAAATAAAAAACACACACATTCACGTGACTACAAAATATAAAAACAGTTACTAGATAAAAGTCGCAAACATACTCCCTTGAAAGATTAATCTTTAAAAATTTTACAAATAATACAACAAACAATTAACAACATTCTAAAAATTAAAATCTAAACAAATTAACATTTAAAAAAATTAAATTACAAAATCTTGACGCTTCGGCAAAGGACATAATTTTGAAAATGCCCGACGAATCTCTCCATTCTGGATGCGGACCGTGGCTACCCTGGAAACTCCATCTGCACCGCTATGAAGTTGTATGATGCGACCGAGCTTCCAATGAAGCGGTGGTTGGTTATTATCCTTTATGAGCACCAATGAGTCCAATTCCAAGTCTGAAGTGTGAGCGTTTCACTTGTTCCATTGCTGAAGCTCGGACAAATTAGAATTATTAAGAAACTAATAGAAAATCTCAGCCCTAGCATTTTATGCATTTTATTTATCTACTTTATTTATTATTTATCTACCATTTTATTTATATACATTTGCTATGCAATATAATGTATTTTGCTTTACTTACCTTTCACCTCCGTAAATTGACGATATAAAAGATTAAATTAGTCAATTGTTGACACTCAGCTTCGTCGCCTACTCTGATCCGTTCAAAAAAAAATTGCGAAACCATAGACCACCATCGGGAATTATATTTAGAGATATGGTAACAACAGTGATCAGTCCAGGAGGCATCATAAAATTATGATGGTTTTATATAGGAAATTATGAGTTTGGTTCTCGAGTTGAAGATAAAGAAACCACCTACATTCGTTGATTTTAAAACAGTATAGCTTTGAGAAATTCAGTATTTTTACTTTATTGATTTATTTATTCATATTTGATTACTTTTATCGTAATTTTTAGTGGTACTTTTATTTATTTATCAGAGAAATTTTTATTGGAGCAATTTATTATAAAGATATTTATAACGGAGTTGGATGTTCAAAACCATGTACCTACCAAATCCAATGCTCCAAGAACTTCTAAGCAATTTGAGTTACGCCGCTGGTTCTATTTCGTTAAGTTATAGGGTCTATAAAATTCTGGTCACATAAAACCCTAAAGGGAAATAATCCAACGTATATTTATGTTATCATCTCCTGTGCGGACGTTCAACGCGAGCGGTCGTACCTGTGAAATTCTTGTTTGGTGTGTGTTTTATCTACCACTAAGGTCAGATTTGTTTAGATATTATTACCTTTATTTTCCTTTTGGAATTCATCACTTCCAGGCCTTTATATACAGGTTGTATTATATTAAGTGTTCACCATTGGTAACTTTGTTATTATTGGAGTTGCAAAGTCGGTTAAATTAGCAAAGAATTAGCGTTTTTTCCGCTGATTACCATTATGAAACCAAAAAAACAATCGAACGTCAACTGTTCGAGATATTCACGAAAATAACATTTTTTTAAATGGAATGTCCTATCCTTTTTTGCATATTTTGAAAGAATGTTTAATTTTGAGTGAAAAAGTCTTAATGCACTATTACGATTAAATTAACTACCGAGAAGTTACAAACAATTGAATTTTTTATTTCAATTAATTACAAAAATCACGTAGGCACTGAAACAATTGAAAATGGTATTTATTGAAACATTTCTTCCACGACAAACTGAGAATAGAAATTTAGAAAAACATATTGCATGACCAAGACATTATAATAAATGTTCGAAAATGTCACCGTCTTGTTCAACACATTTTTGGGCTCTTTTTTGAACACACCGCGCTGCTTTCAAAATTTTTCTACCATCCAATACATTAATTATTGTTAAAATTTTATTCTCCAATTCATTAACTGTTGCATATCTCTCCCTGTAAACTAAATTTTTCACATACCCCCACAGAAAAAAATCCATGGGGGTTAAATCTGGCGAACGTGGTGGCCAACGCACGGGCCCATTAGTTCCTATCCATTTATCAATGAATAATCTGTTTAACAAATTGGTTGTTCCGTGATAATTATGGGCCGGTGCTCCATCCTGTTGGAAATGGATGTATTGTCTTGAAATTAAATCCATTTCATCCAAACAGTTATGCAGGACAGTGTTCATAAATTCTACGTATCTCACTCCAGTCAAATTACCACGGTAAAAAAATGGTCCAATAATTTTTGAACCTACAATTCCACACCACACATTTAGACTGAACCGCATTTGTGGATTTATAGGGTGTACTTGCAATGGATTGTCGCGGGCCCAATAATGATTCGTTTTTCTGTTGTACATTCCAGAATTTGAGAAGTTCGATTCATCGGTCCACAGAAAATGAAACTCGCTATTGAAGTGTCGTTGGCAGTAACTTAAATACCAGTTGCAAAAAGTTAATCTTCGATTTAAATCGCCTGGAAGTAACGTTTGCACCGGGTGATAATGATAAGGAACCATCTTATGTTTCTTTAAAATCCTTTCAATGCTGTTCAAACTTAAATTTAACTCCCTTGAAATATCTCGTATTGAATTTCTAGGATATGCCTCAAAATACGCAATTACATTAATTTCGACTTCTTCAGAAATTACAAATTTTTTCTTCTCTCTTCCCTTTTGAAACACTGTTTCATTACTCCTAAACTTTCTATACAGTCTCAGAAAATACTGTTGAATTGGTTGCAATCGAAGCGGGTACTGCTGCTGGTAATAATCTCGAGCTCTCGCCGAGTTCTTGCCGCACATAAGATATGCTTCTAACATGTCACATTTTTATAAATGTGAAAATGCCATGTCGGGAACCAAAATTGAACACAGCTGTTACTAAATCACACCAAAAGTAATAAATGTTGAATATACCACGTTAATGTTTGATGAAAATATTAACTAACACATTCATTCAATTGTTTTTGACGTTTTAATAATTACAATTTTCAATTGTTTCAGTGCCTACGTGATTTTTGTAATTAATTGAAATAAAAAATTCGATTGCTTGTAACTTCTCGGTAGTTAATTTAATCGCAATAGTTCATTAAGACTTTTTCACTCAAAATTAAACATTCTTTCAAAATATGCAAAAAAGGATAGGGCATTCCATTTAAAAAAATGTTATTTTCGTGAATATCTCGAACAGTTGACGTTCGATTGTTTTTTTGGTTTCATAATGGTAATCAGCGGAAAAACACTAATTCTTTGCTAATTTAACTGACTTTGCAACTCCAATAATAACAAAGTTACCAATGGTGAACACTTAATATAATACAACCTGTATAGAGGTATCCCTCGCAACTTGTTATGCGAGATCATCGAGTACGCGAAGGAAGAGCTCATGCGAGCTCTTGCTTTGTCAAAAAATGACCCCGACATCCCAGAGTCTCCGAAGGTTCCCGGAGCCCGTTCTTCGCCTTCGGCTCGGGTGCCACACTTCCCTTCGTGTGGAATATGCCTTATTCCAAACTTGTTACAGAATATATTATTCTGTATTTGCATTGTCTGTGTTTTTTCGTTATTTAGGCGGATAATCGAAAGTAATATTGGAATGTTAATCCTTCAGTAATAAAATAAAGTTGGTTACGTAGGTGTATGTTTGGCTGCCTATGTTTCATATAGTATTTATAGCCGGATCCGTGTTTTAAAAGCGGCGATTTAAATGTGACGCATGAACACCCTTTATTTTTATGGGCACATTAAAATTTGTCAGCTTTTCGCGTGAGTTAGTAAAAAGACGTAGGCGAGCGGCTCGACACAAAGTGTTACTTATTCGGCGGCGATGCTCGTAACTGCTGAGCCGTATCAATACTCACACATGTGCATATTTTTAACAGTTAACCATCCTGATTTATTAAGTCTACATTTCTAGCATCATTTTATAAATGAGGCAATCACGGCCCTCCGTTAAAAATAGAACTTTATTAGTCACAGCATCCTGCGATCGCGCTTTTTTGTCCGGTTTCACCCCGCATATGATTGACAATTTAACAATGGGTTGACAGAATGACAGCGTAACAAAGCGGCGCGCTAATGTCGACCATCAGACCGGCACTTATTGCATTAGCGAAACATCCCCATTCGTGTAACCAAAACTCGCCTTAATTATTATTCAATTTTTCGTTTTATTATGCAAATCGGTGCAGTTTCAACGGCCGCCGTCATTTTTAAAGTTGGAAATGAAATAATTATTCGCTTCAGGAATTCACGGAGACGACTGCATTTTTTCCACGTGAATTATTTATCTTAATAGCGTCTTTTTTTCGGAATTATGGGGTGGCACGCGTGCTAGCCGCCCGGTAATTACAGTTTCATCTGTTTTCAGTTCAGCAAAACAAATTAATAAACGATTATTTTGTAATAAAAATGTTTGGATCTAAGTAATCGGCCACTCAGCGTAAAATAAAAAGAGGTCTTGTCAATTATTCAACGGTCGCTAATCATGAATTATAAACTTTGTACTCTTATTAAAAAATAATTAGTGTACAGAGAAAAACCAATGTGGCAACAGAAGAGACGATTATTTATTGAAGTTTATGTCCACTGAATTAATTTTTTTATTCCAAAAAAAGATCAAAGCCATTCTTGAAAAAACTGTTTTGTTTTTATGAAAAAAAAAACTAAAATTTGTTTTGTTAAGATGTGATTGTGTTAACTTTTTTTTAATAATTCGCATATGTTGTCGAATTGTGCGTTTGCGGTTGTCTGCTTTGAAGTGGTAATAAATAATGCTATGGTAACTTTTACGGGAGAAAGGTTTAAAATGGGCTTTGAGCTACCGGAAGTGCAACTTTCCTTCCCAAGGGGTTTGCATGCCTACTTTGCGAATTGGGACTTGGTAATTTTTAGGGTAAAATTTATGTTTTGAAGCTGTGGTCTGGTAATTGGCAGATGTAGGTTTAGAATTTCTGGAAATAATTTACACAAACTCAATTATTACTTTTCACGGATACACAGCATGTGATTCTTTAAATTTCCAGTTTCAGTTTACTGTAGAATAGTCATTTAGATTATACGCTTCTGATATTGTCGTAAATTTAACGTTCAGTCTCGCTGCCTAGTTCGAATGGAAATTTAAAGAATCGATATCACTTAATGAAAAAATTGGTAATTTTTTACAATAACTTTTCTGGACCTAGAATTCTTTTAATGATCCACATTTGCATGTTGTCTCGGTTGAAAAATTACTTTAGATTATTTATTGTCGTTATTAAAATAATTGATAATAAATGATCGTGTTGTGGGAAAAGGTTGAGTAGAAAAAGCACCTTATACAGGGTGTTAAAAAAGCCAATAAATATCGGGATCTGGCGGTACTTCAAAAAAGAAGTTAAAAAGTCTTAATGTCCTCAAATAAAATTTGATCATAAAACAACAAGGCTGCATGGGCATGGTGTGAGGAATTATTGTTGATTTTTTATCTTGTTTTCATGAAAGATGTTCAAAGTGGTATCCTTATTGAATGCATGATTGACATCTACGTAAAAAGAAATTGCGCGCGCTCTCAAACACCCCAGGTTGAGCCCGAATTGTTATGTTCGCTTTTTCCAGGCTCTGCTGTAGCTTTTTAACCAACCCCACAGAAAAAAATGTAACGCTTAAGTAGGTTGATCTATCAGATCATGCAATTGGAGCAGCACGACCTATCCACCTTTTTGGATATCCTGGGCAAAAGCTCCATCGTACATAAACTACATTTGGCATCTCAGATGGTATCTTCCAGTAGCAGAAGCATTTTATCTTGTTGGAATATTAGACAATCTTATCGATTTAAGCCAAAGAACATTGCCGTTAGATTATGAAACTTGTTAACGTCAAACAATTACATTAATCATAAATAACCGTTTTACTATCCGGTATATCAGTAGGTATTACAAATTTTAGTACTATAAATAATTTGAATAGTTATGGTACGATGGTTGATAAGATGGGAAGAAAACACTAATCCTGTCCTGTGAAACTTGCCTGCATTTGCGATGGATTTGTTCTATGGAACATCATAAATAACTGACAGGAAAAGGTTCCGACCACAGCTAACCGCTCCCATTGTCGAGATGCAGCAACATCCTCATAATTACAATTTATAATCATAATCATTATCATCATTCCTCTACCACCGTGAGGTATCGAGGTTACAATTTATAATTACACAATAAAAGTAAACAATAAACGTTTCAATCAACGCTTTACTAATAAGCAGACCGATCAACACAGTTTCGACAAGGGAAGAGTCCCCAAAAAAACTTAAAAATGAGCAACATAGGGTACTTCGATTGCCCTAGTCGATGAGTCGAAGTCAGTCGCTTGTGGAAGCGTGCCAGGGTTTTTTTTTTATAAGTGACTGTCTTGAAACACTGACGTCCATTAAGACGTTTATTTAATTTCTGTAGAAACAGGGATTCATTTAAAATTAATCCAATTCGGAAACAAGTCAATAACTATAACTAAACTAGCTGAAATACCCGGCTTCGCTCGGTGTACAAAATTTGGTGGCAGTAGGACACTTCTTTCTATGCGAAAGTCTATTTGGGCGATAGCCCCCCCCCCTTATACTAAGATGCCGTTGTGTACAAAATTTGGTGGCTGTAAAACACTTTTTTCTACGCAAAAATCTGTTTGGACGATCCCCCCCCCATAAGATTCACTTGTGTTCAAAATTTGATAGCTGTAGGACATTTTTTTCTATGCGAAAATAAGTTTCAGTGATCACCCCGTGCGATTTTTGTTTGCCCCCCCCCACGATCGGCATCAAACTAAGTCCCCCTACGAAGATGCACTTGTGTACAAAATTTGTTGGCTGTAGGACACTTCTTTCTATGCGAAAATAAGTTTCAGTGACCCCCCCGTGCGATTTTTGTTTGGACCCCCCCCCGATCGGCATTAAATTAAGTCCCCCCCTACTAAGATGAAATACCCGGCTTCGCTCGGTGTACAAAATTTGGTGGCAGTAGGACACTTCTTTCTATGCGAAAGTCTATTTGGGCGATAGCCCCCCCCCATACTAAGATGCCGTTGTGTACAAAATTTGGTGGCTGTAAAACACTTTTTTCTACGCAAAAATCTGTTTGGACGATCCCCCCCCCCATAAGATTCACTTGTGTTCAAAATTTGATAGCTGTAGGACATTTTTTTCTATGCGAAAATAAGTTTCAGTGATCACCCCGTGCGATTTTTGTTTGCCCCCCCCCACGATCGGCATCAAACTAAGTCCCCCTACGAAGATGCACTTGTGTACAAAATTTGTTGGCTGTAGGACACTTCTTTCTATGCGAAAATAAGTTTCAGTGACCCCCCCGTGCGATTTTTGTTTGGACCCCCCCCGATCGGCATTAAATTAAGTCCCCTCCTACTAAGATGCACTTGTGTACAAACTTTGGTGACCAACTTCGGTTCAGCGATTTCCGAGTCTATACGACACTTCGCCACCCCACCCCCCCGATCGGTACCAAACTTCACAGGAACACTCTCCAGGTTATGTTAGAGTATTCCTGAAAATTTCATCAAAATCGGTTCAGCGGTTTCCGAGTTTATATGACACTTTCCCCCCCCCAATCGGCACCAAACTTCACAGGAACACTCTCCAGGTTATGTTAGAGTATTCCTGAAAATTTCATCAAAATCGGTTCAGCGGTTTCCGAGTCTATATGACACTTTCCCCCCCCCCCGATCGGCACCAACCTTCACAGGAACACTCTCCAGGTTATGTTAGAGTATTCCTGAAAATTTCATCAAAATCGGTTCAGCGGCTTCCGAGTCTATATGACACTTTTACCCCCCCCCCCCCTCCGATCGGCACCAAACTTCACGGGAACACTCTCCAGGTTATGTTCGAGTATTCCTGAAAATTTCATCAAAATCGGTTCAGCGGTTTCCGAGCCTATATGACACTTCCCCCCCCCTCCCCCCGATCGGCACCAAACTTCACAGGAACACTCTCCAGGTTATGTTAGAGTATTCCTGAAAATTTCATCAAAATCGGTTCAGCGGTTTCCGAGTCTATATGACACTTCCCCCCCCCCGATCGGCACCAAACTTCACAGGAACACTCTCCAGGTTATGTTAGAGTATTCCTGAAAATTTCATCAAAATCGGTTCAGCGGTTTCCGAGTCTATATGACACTTTCCCCCCCCCCCGATCGGCACCAAACTTCACAGGAACACTCTCCAGGTTATGTTAGAGTATTTCTGAAAATTTCATCAAAATCGGTTCAGCGGTTTCCGAGCCTATATGACACTTCCCCCCCCTCCCCCCCGATCGGCACCAAACTTCACAGGAACACTCTCCAGGTTATGTTAGAGTATTCCTGAAAATTTCATCAAAATCGGTTCAGCGGTTTCCGAGTCTATATGACACTTTCCCCCCCCCCGATCGGCACCAAACTTCACAGGAACACTCTCCAGGTTATGTTAGAGTATTCCTGAAAATTTCATCAAAATCGGTTCAGCGGTTTCCGAGCCTATATGACACTTCCCCCCCCCTCCCCCCCGATCGGCACCAAACTTCACAGGAACACTCTCCAGGTTATGTTAGAGTATTCCTGAAAATTTCATCAAAATCGGTTCAGCGGTTTCCGAGCCTATATGACACTTCCCCCCCCCCTCCCCCCCGATCGGCACCAAACTTCACAGGAACACTCTCCAGGTTATGTTAGAGTATTCCTGAAAATTTCATCAAAATCGGTTCAGCGGTTTCCGAGTCTATATGACACTCTCCCCCCCCCGATCGGCACCAAACTTCACAGGAACACTCTCCAGGTTATGTTAGAGTATTCCTGAAAATTTCATCAAAATCGGTTCAGCGGTTTCCGAGCCTATATGACACTTCCCCCCCCCTCCCCCCCGATCGGCACCAAACTTCACAGGAACACTCTCCAGGTTATGTTAGAGTATTCCTGAAAATTTCATCAAAATCGGTTCAGCGGTTTCCGAGTCTATATGACACTTTTCCCCCCCCCGATCGGCACCAAACTTCACAGGAACACTCTCCAGGTTATGTTAGAGTATTCCTGAAAATTTCATCAAAATCGGTTCAGCGGTTTCCGAGCCTATATGACACTTCCCCCCCCCCTCCCCCCCGATCGGCACCAAACTTCACAGGAACACTCTCCAGGTTATGTTAGAGTATTCCTGAAAATTTCATCAAAATCGGTTCAGCGGTTTCCGAGTCTATATGACACTCTCCCCCCCCCGATCGGCACCAAACTTCACAGGAACACTCTCCAGGTTATGTTAGAGTATTCCTGAAAATTTCATCAAAATCGGTTCAGCGGTTTCCGAGCCTATATGACACTTCCCCCCCCCCCTCCCCCCCGATCGGCACCAAACTTCACAGGAACACTCTCCAGGTTATGTTAGAGTATTCCTGAAAATTTCATCAAAATCGGTTCAGCGGTTTCCGAGTCTATATGACACTCTCCCCCCCCCGATCGGCACCAAACTTCACAGGAACACTCTCCAGGTTATGTTAGAGTATTCCTGAAAATTTCATCAAAATCGGTTCAGCGGTTTCCGAGCCTATATGACACTTCCCCCCCCCTCCCCCCCGATCGGCACCAAACTTCACAGGAACACTCTCCAGGTTATGTTAGAGTATTCCTGAAAATTTCATCAAAATCGGTTCAGCGGTTTCCGAGTCTATATGACACTTTTCCCCCCCCCGATCGGCACCAAACTTCACAGGAACACTCTCCAGGTTATGTTAGAGTATTCCTGAAAATTTCATCAAAATCGGTTCAGCGGTTTCCGAGCCTATATGACACTTCCCCCCCCCTCCCCCCCGATCGGCACCAAACTTCACAGGAACACTCTCCAGGTTATGTTAGAGTATTCCTGAAAATTTCATCAAAATCGGTTCAGCGGTTTCCGAGTCTATATGACACTCTCCCCCCCCCGATCGGCACCAAACTTCACAGGAACACTCTCCAGGTTATGTTAGAGTATTCCTGAAAATTTCATCAAAATCGGTTCAGCGGTTTCCGAGCCTATATGACACTTCCCCCCCCCCTCCCCCCGATCGGCACCAAACTTCACAGGAACACTCTCCAGGTTATGTTAGAGTATTCCTGAAAATTTCATCAAAATCGGTTCAGCGGTTTCCGAGTCTATATGACACTTTCCCCCCCCCCGATCGGCACCAAACTTCACAGGAACACTCTCCAGGTTATGTTAGAGTATTCCTGAAAATTTCATCAAAATCGGTTCAGCGGTTTCCGAGTCTATATGACACTTTCCCCCCCCCCGATCGGCACCAAACTTCACAGGAACACTCTCCAGGTTATGTTAGAGTATTCCTGAAAATTTCATCAAAATCGGTTCAGCGGTTTCCGAGCCTATATGACACTTCCCCCCCCCCCCCTCCCCCCCGATCGGCACCAAACTTCACAGGAACACTCTCCAGGTTATGTTAGAGTATTCCTGAAAATTTCATCAAAATCGGTTCAGCGGCTTCCGAGTCTATAAGCTACACACATACCCACATACCCACATACACACATACACACATACATCCAATTTTATATATATATATATATATATATATATATATATATAGATAGAAGATAGATGATTGTCGTATTATGTTAAAAGTTTCCTAATTTTTACTGTGTACACTAATCGACACATTAAATGACACGCCGCCTCTAATCGGTTCGCGAGCCGTACTACAAGGATGTTTCGGGGGTTATGCACAAATCTTAGGTCTGTATATCTTATTTAATATTAGCAAAAGTAATAAACGATCAATCCGGTATTAATAACAAATTTGAGCAAATCGTAAGTCTTCGACTTTTGCACGAACTTTTCTTATTCATTGTTTTTTTCCGTTCAAATGGTTTATTTAAATTTGTCTCTGTTGCTGGTTCATTACTAGACAAACTATTGAATACAGACCTGAGATCTGTAGACAACCTCTCAAACCACCTTATAATACGGCTTGCGAAGCTATCAGAAGATGTCTGTCTTTCAATGTGCCGGCCACCGTACAGTTACGGCCACCGAAATGTGCACTATACCTGAGACAAATTTCTCTATTTTTCCATACATTAAATCGGGTTTGTCCGGTGACTTTCGTTCAAAAACTACCATATAAAGGCTGCCAATTTATAACCCTTCTCTCCAATGGAACATTGGAAAGTCGCAATGACAATACTTATCCTTAAGCCAGGAAAAACTACATATCAACCGACATCATATCGACAAATCTGTCTACTGCCAGTCTTATCGAAAGTGTTTGAAAAGCTGCTCCTAGATTTCTCTTCAATTATTCTGGACAACTACATACAACCAGACCATCAATTTAGCTTCCGCAAACATCCCGCTACAATAAAGCAAATTCACAGGGTGGTAGCCAAAATTACTAAAGACTTCGAAGAACGCAAATACTGTGCACCAACATTTCTCGACGTGAAATAAGTCTTCGATAAGTTCTGGCAAGTGGTGTTCATCTGTTAATTTAAGCAAACCTTACCTACTGACTACTTCGAAATTTTGCAATCATATCTAACCAACAGACAGTTCATTATTCGATATGGCAGTGCAATAATAAATTCAACTCTGCGGTATCTCAGGGTAGCGTGCTAGGCCCAATATGGTACCTCATATTTATAGCAGACTTTTCCGACAATAACAGGCAACATGGTCGCTACTTTTTGCCGACGACACGGCGATACTCACTTTCTACACGGATCCAATCCTGGCAACTGCAGTTACATCTTGCGAGATACAGCACTGGTACAATAAATGACACATCCAAATAAACGAAAGCAAATCAGTGCACTTAACACACACACACACAACTCACACACCTGCCCTCCAGTAACGTGTAATAACAAACTAATACCCCAAGCCGACACAGCAAAGTGCCTTGGTATTCATCTAGATAAGAAACTGACCTGGAAAACCCACATATGGACAAAGCGAAAGCAATTGGGCCTGAAACTTCAAAAAATAAAAAAATAGGGAGAAAATCACAACTCTTGCTGGAAAGTAAGATACTTTTATACAAAACTATGATAAAACCCATGGGATATATGGCATACAGCTGTGGGGTACAGGCAACACGTCCAGCATTGAAATAATGAGACGATTTCAATATAAGACACTCAGAGCCATAACAAACGCACCATGGTACGTCCCTAACGAATCAATAACACATGACCTCGCAATACCTACCATCAGCGAGGACATACAAAAATTTACTGCGCGTTATAGTGATAGTGCTTCTCATTGGAAAGAACATCGACATGAGAGATGTGAGAATAATTAGCAACCTAAACTGGGAACAGACTGCCAGAATAAGAGTACAAAGAGAAATTACTGAAGAAATTGAGATACGTCGAGGAGTGCGACAGGGATGTATTTTGTCTCCACTTCTATTTAAAATGTACAACGAAGCCATCTTTAGACAAGCTATGGATGAAGAATCGACGGGGATGGTCATAAACGGTGAAATAGTCAATCATGTTAGGTACGCAGATGACACAGTTCTGATAATAAACCACTTCGTAGACTTACAACATCTGCTTGAGAAATTGGATGTAGCTGTAGTGAGTACGGATTAAAAATAAATCTCAATAAGACTAAATGGATGGTAATTACTAAAGTCCCACAGAATCAAGGAAACTTAAGAATCGCAAACACCATCATAGAAAGAGTTCAAGTCTATAAATACCTTGGAACTTGGATAGAACAAACAGGTGACCAGACAATGGAAATAAGAGCCCGAATAGAAACAGCCAGATCCTCCTTCGTAAAATTGAAGAAAGTACTTTGTAGTCGGAGTATCAATATTGAACTTCAGGTACGGTTGCTTCGCTGCTATGTGTTCTCCATCTTACTCTATGGCGTAAAAATTGGACGCTTAAGAAAAGCCATTTGGATAGAATACAGGCTTTTGAAATGTGTTATCGTAGGATGTGGCGTATAACTTGGGTTGATAGAATCAGTAATAGAGAAGTGCTCGAGAAAATAATGTAAAGTTATATACACGATAAAAAGAGAAAAATTGAGTATTTGGGTCACATAATGAGAAACTCCAGGTATAGGATGCTCCAACTCATAATGCAGGGTAAAATAAAGGGAAAAAGTAATGTTGGCAGGCGGAAGATGTCATGGCTAAGGAATCTGCAAGATTGGTTTAATTGCAGCAGCACCGAACTGTTCCGAGCGGCCGACAACAAAATACGTATAATAATGATGATAGCTAACCTCCGATTAGGAGAAGGACGATAAGAAGAAGATAGCGATAGAATCAGTGATCATCCTAACGTTCTAGTGGAGCGCATGGTCGAAGATAATGATGAGGTGCAACCGCGATTAAAAAGGTTTTTAAATCTCTCGACTTGTCGCACAGTTTTGAACAATAGTGATAATAAACTAGTATTAAGATTAATATAGGTGTGTTATCAATGGATACACGTCCTTCATGTTTGAAACTATTATGTAAGTCAAAACAACTATTGAAGTAAATTTAAAAAAAAAAGATTTTTCGCAACTGCATAATTCTTTAAGCCGCTCTGTTTAATTTGACGCCTTAACGTTCTAACGGAACCTGGAAAATGAGTTTCCTGATGACCTTTTGCTGCTGTAGAAAATTGATTCTGTCTGAGAAAATTTATCAAATCTTCATCTTTATGAGGTTCAGATACTCTTCCAATTCCTTTTGTAACTGGTCGTTGCAATCTATTTTTCTGTTAACGTTTTTTCAATTAAAAAATGCAACTTTTGCTTACGTTAAATCTCCAGCTGCAGCAACTAACGACCGGTTGCCTTCTAATTTCGCAACGGCTCTAGGTACTTATTTGCTCTCGCGACAGATCTCTTGCGGATTTTTGACAAAAAGTACAGTTTCTTTTGAAATAATTTTTGTCATAATAAACAAATAATATTGAAATTTTGTTGATGTTTATTATGACGCCTATTATTTAATGCAAGAATTAAATTGTTAAAAAAACGTGCACATTTCGGTGGCCGCAAGTGTACATTAGTCAAAAAAAATTGGTAAATTAAATTTCTTATTTGATGGTAGATAGGTAAGTGTACTTATGTAGATTCTTATTGTAGTTCAAGCAGCAGTTTCGAAATAAAATGTTTATTAGCTTCAATGTGCCATTTTATGTCACATACGGTGTATTTCCTGTTCAAATAATTCTCATGTTGCACATTTTATGTTTTAGGAAAGTCGTCAAATCTACAATTCTGCAACAATTGCCAAAGTAAACATATTAAACTTTATGATGACAATCCGCGCCGTTAATTTTGAAACTAACTCGAATACAGAACGACTACATTTATATAATTACTTCATTCAGTATTATAAGTAAGTATCCAACTCCAAACAGTAAAACACTTACAAATTAAACATTTTCTTTACTCTAAAATGTCACAACAAAAAAGTTAGATTCTTGTTCGAATTACCGGAACGAAGAAAGCCGCCACGATAAATACAAAAAATATTTTTAATCGCCGAAAATAAGATTGTTTATTTAAATTGCCAGAATTGTTTCACATTCAAATTTTAATTAAATCAAGCGAAGAAATTATCTTTTAATTTCTAATTAAAGTCGGGACGCAAAGGAAACACATGTTAACAATCCGAGAATTTAACTCGACTGTATTATTAACGAAGCATCCAAAACCATTAAGTTCAAAGCCAAACAGCCAACTCAACGCGCCATTATAAATAGAAAAATGAGAAGTAAACCTCCAACAAATTAGAATGTCAAGCCGCTCGAAACCACAAATTATTTATTTGCCCACGACATACCTCGCTTTAAACACCGTCAAAACGCACTAAATTAATCTAAGTAACACTTGTTCCCCATCCAATTTCCCCTTCCTCCAACGAATTATACACACACGATCTCAATTATTTAAACAATTCTTTTCTACTTTTTTATTTTTGAAATTTAGCACAAATTGCATTTTGTTTGGTTTTGTAATAACTTGTATATTTATTTAGTTTTTAAATTATAAAATTGGGCGTCTGAAGTGGGTTCAGGGAAATGTTTTGTAGCAGTGTGAACGGTATCTCCGTCCTGCTGAAAAAAAAAGTAAGGACCATTTCCATTACAAGATATTGTCTCAACGACAAACACAGTGTTCACTTATTTTTACTAAATATAAACAAATAAACAAATGAATTTGAAAACTGTCCCGTCATTTTGGCAAACCCAGTATTTCTAAATAAAATAAGAGTAGTGCCCGTTGGCCAATACAAAACGTTCAAGTCAAATCAATGAGTGCTGGCAAAGTTAATTATTTATCGGACACCTTAAAGTAAATCCCCTGTAATAGTGTTGCAATGGCAATATTACGCACTAGTGGCTTTTTGATTACCATAATAAACTAGTGAATTTTGGTTTACGGAAAATTTCACACATATTTTTTAAAAACAAATATTTTTTCGTTCCTTTATTCACCAAATGACGCAAATTCTTTTTCACGACCGAAAATGATAATCGAATGATATATCGTCGGAGTCTTTTATCATTAAGTGCAAATTAGAACGATTTTACAGAAAAAAAATTGACTAAGTTACTTAGTGATTTTTAGTTTGTCAAATGGAACTTAATGAGTTTTTGCAATAACCCGACGATATACAGGTTGAGATAAAGTATGGAAACAAGCGGGTATCTTAAAAACGGACGAGACAATGTTAATGCAACTCTGCAGGTTAGTGTAGTGATTCATAACGCATCTGAAATGATTTTGTTTAAGTTTGTTTAATTTTGTCTTTAATTTGCAATTAATAAAACTAATCGTTCAGTAAATGTAAAATGCTTTATCTTTTTATTTGTTACAGATAAAGGTACTGAACCCTGTACAAAGGAATTCAGAAAAACAGGGTCTATTATAATCTGCACTAATATCTAAATAAAAAAAGTTGAGGATATTTCCGCTTACACCGGAACTACAACAACGAAAAAAACATTCATCTAATGCGTTATTAGTAACCACATTATCCTGCAAAGTTTCAGCAATACCGTCTCATCCGTTTTCAAGATATTTAAGTTTCGTATGTTTGGAAATCCCTGACAGAAATAACTGTCAAACTGACAATTTAAATTTGCAAAATGTACTCAAAGGATGAACGAGTGGATATGAACATAAATGCAGTTGTTGTAGTTAGAATATACAGGCAATATATACAACCAAGGTAGATCACCAGGAAGATTTATTAAGATTGTGACGAGACAAAATTTTTGAATAATGGAGCAGTTAACCGTCACAACTGCCATTATTATGCGTTGGAAAATCCACACTCACTACGACAAAGTCATTTTCAGAACGTCTTTTCAGTCAATGTGTGTGCGGCATGGTAGAAGATTACATTATTGGTTCCTATTTTTTTAAAAATAATTTGATCGGTGATATTTATTTAAATTTCTTGAAAAAACATTTTACCAATACATTTGGAAGATATGACCTTAAAAATTCATTGAATTATCTTCACATAGTTTTCGTTTCCATAACTTTTGTATTTATTTTTAATTAATTAAAACAGTTTCAATACAGTTTGCAATTTTAAATTGTCAGTTTGAGAGTTATTTCTGTCAGTTTTCAAAAATATGAAACTTAAATTATATGTTTTTGTATCTAGCATGTTATGATTTTTGAATATTGGGTTGCGTGCATTGGGCGCATTCCTCGGAAAGTTACGCGAATCACGGTGTATATGAGGAGTTGTAAATCAGATCCCACTGTAACCTGGAGTCCAGACTAAAAATAAACGTTTTCTATAATAATAAAGGTTCGGTTAAACATTCTATCTGTGCTTTCACATTACACTGTTTTCATACTAATTATTGTGATCAGTTATTAAAAGCGAACAACAGCTATTTACTACGTTTATGCTAAACTCAATACGTATTAAAAGCATATGAATTTACTTGTTCTTATAGTAATCCAGTCAATTTATACATCTACCTTTTCCACGGTTGACCCCTTTTCTATATAAATTGACTGGGTTACTATAAAACCAGGTAAATTCGCTTTTTATTAATACTTATTTACTTCATAAACGTAGAAAGTGTTTCAGTTACTTTTTGTAAATTATTACCTGGCATCTCCAGGATACATTGTTTCTTCAAAAAGCTTTGTAATTTTACATTTGCCTAATTTATTGGTTATTATTTGACAGTTGTAAATAATATTTCTTACTGACATCACAATATTGCTAATGTAAATAACGGCGAATTTCAACAAAAACCTGATAAAGTTTTGATATTTTTATATTAAAAGTTGTATAAATGTAAGGTTTTTGAAAAGAAAAGCTCAAAAAATCATGAAAAATAACAACTCCAGATGAAAAAACTGAAATATAGGGTTTTCCAATAAGAGGTGTTATTTTGAATAGCCCGTTATTTCGGTAGATGTCACTTTTGGAGCTGTAATTTTTTGACATTTGACAAGTAGAAACTACGCCATTAATAAAAATGGAACGATACACGCTTCAACAACGCATTGAAATTATTAAAATTCACTATAAAAATGGTGAAAATTTGGCGGAGACGGTTCGTAAAACTCGAACATTTTTGGGTCCAATGACCCCGCCGGACCATAAACCGCACCAAACAGTCACACGTTGAGGATAGAGAGGCTTTTCAACAATAACTCTTGGGTTTTCTGAGCCCCAGATGCGACAATTTTGCTTGTTGACGAAGCCATCCAGGTGGAAATGGGCCTCATCACTCAAGATGATTTTTCGATGGAATTCCGGATCATTTTCATGCATTTCAAGGACCCAATCGGCAAAGATACGACGTTGTTGATGATCGGCCGGCTTGAGTTCTTGTGTTAACTGAACTTTATAAGCCTTAAGACCCAAATCTTTATGCAAAATACGGTGTAATGACGTTTTTGGAATGTCTAATTCCAAAGAACGACGAGGAATGGACAAACCTGGGTTTACTTCAACACTTTCGGCTACAGCAGCAATATTCTCGGCTGTTCTTGAGCGACGTGCACGGGTTTTATTCTTCACATCACTAACTTGTCCCAACAGCTCGAATTTTTCCACCAATTTCTGTATTGCGGTCCGACAAGGTGCTTCACGACGACCCAAAAATGTTCGAGTTTTACGAACCGTCTCTGCCAAATTTTCACCATTTTTATAGTGAATTTTAATAATTTCAATGCGTTGTTGAAGCGTGTATCGTTCCATTTTTATTAATGGCGTAGTTTCTACTTGTCAAATGTCAAAAAATTACAGCTCCAAAAGTTACATCTACCGAAATAACGGGCTATTCAAAATAACACCTCTTATTGGAAAACCCTATATTTATCAGATCGTAGTTTATTAATAACTGAACACTTGCATGCCAAATTTTCATAGTAATATCTTTAAAATTGAATGTTTTTGGGTCACCATTAACGTTGGAGGGCCCTGTGCATTTTTGCAGTTCTTAAATTTAAAAATGAATAATTCTTGTTGGCTAGTATGGGATTTGTGATTTTGGAATGCTAATTATTTTAAGAATATATTATAGTTGTGACCTAAGTTATGCATACATAACTCCCTTCAAACAGCACAGCCACAAAGCGACGGTGATTTCCAGTCACGGCATATTTGAAGGAGCGAAATTTAACGCCCAATCCGCCTGAGACTGTGTTTTATTTGCTGATCGTTATTTGATCTATGCGAAAGAGTAGCTCTAATCAGCCGTCAACGTCTCGTTGAGCGATATTTATCCCCGTAGGCGTATTTTTAGTCTCATTAGAGAGCCACTAATTGAAATTTGTCGGCCTAAACGCGCACATGTGCGTTAGTGGTGCGCGCGGGGGGCGGCCGAACTACTTGCGGTTAAGCGATTTTCTGTGTACTCATCAGCATTGCATTGTGGTAGCAATTAGTAACGGAGACCCTTTATTTCGCTCTCCCGGTCCCGAACGGACCCTGCTCCATTTAAATTTTAAAATCGATCCTATTTGTTTCGAATGGACTTTTTCTCTTCGCGTTTCCCACTCAGGAAGCGGTCCCCATCTGCCCTGGCGCACCGTATCATTTCCGGGGTGTTTATGCCGATAATGATAGGATATTAAATTAATTCGTTATGTAAATTGATCGATTGCGCAACTTTAAATTATAGCCTTGATACCTGTCATTTGATTGTTTTCTCGTGTACTATTTGCGGCCAGTTCGCTGCCGGTCGCCTTATAATCGAAATACCGACTATTCTGGGTCACTAACGATTTTATCTTCTTCGTTGATGGCAAATTATCCCTTTGCACCGTTCAATTTCCCACATTAAACGACTATGAAGAAGTTTTTGAACTCGTTACTCGTTAACTCGTTAACAAATATATTATTTTCGAAAAGTTTATTTTCAATTTTCTACAGTTTACCTTGGTTTTATTAATTCATTACAACAGGGGAATAACACACATTAATATGTAAGCCACTTAGTTGTCAACTGACTTTTTAAAGTTACAAAAGCAAAATTGCCCCAACTAAAGAATTAATAATTGAATAATTCTTTTATCGTATTAGATACAAAAAAAGTTTCGATAGTTTTATATTAAAATCGAAATTTACTATTGGAAACTGATCAGCTTTATATTTCTTTTCTTCAAGTGTACAAGAATTCTTTTTTTCAAATGGCACCAAATGAGTTCCTGCTCATCATCAGTTAAATGTTTCGACCAAATAAGTTTGAATTACAAAAGCATTATGAGCTGGTGCACTTTCCTGATGGAAATTTAAAGATTGCCGAAATAGTAGTGGAAGATATTACAATTTAATAATACATAACTTAAAATTAAGTCAACGTGAGAGTATTGACTGAGTGACATTTTTTTATATTGAACATAGAGATATTTACATCGTATGTTCAATGTTAAAGAAACGACCCGGTATATCCCTTCAGTGGTAGATTCTTTAACTGATGAAGAAAATATTGACAACAACGAAGCTTGTGATTGGGTCAGGTTACGAGAAATAACTGGAACATTCGTAATTTTTGGCACGGAAATCAATGATATTGGAGTTGTAGAAGAGGCTTGCGAAAACGAAGAAATCATTGACAAGGAAATTGCAGACATTGCAAAACCAAAAAAGAAAAAATTGGACAATGGAATGTGTGGAAAATGAAGATTAAATTCATTTTCGCAATCACAAGAGGATGTCGATATAAAACGTATACAGTGCGTTTTTTTTTAACTGTTGCTATAGGGAATTGCATGGTAAAAATTGTACCTCGTGTTAACTTTTGTTCTGATGAAAATATTTAAACCATTTTTGGAACAAAGTTGGAAGATTCCTTAAACTATCGGATAAATTAAAATTCAATATCCATCTTAAACTGTCGAAAAAGTTTTGAAAAAAATATTTTTATTAAAGCGTTTTCTTGCCACTACCATTTCTAGTAGGCTGCAATGTCAGTTGACTTTTGTCACTTTGTTTTAAAAATAAATGGCTAAAACTCCTCGAGGCTATGATTACATTAGTTTTTGGAAGATAGAACATGCAAACATTTATTTATAAAAAAACAAAACAAATAACTCAACAAATTAACAAAAATGATTAGAAATTATCAAAAGAATTGTTCAAAGTATTTTCTTCCGACTGTCAGACAATGTCCCAAGCGATCTTGAAAATTTCTTCGAGTGTTTTGTAAAGTTCACACTGTAATGGAATTGCAAGCTTCAGTTATTCTTGACCTTAGTTCTTCCACAGTGTCTGGTTGATCTCTTATGAGGTCGTAAACTTGTGTTCGTAATTGCCCCCATAAGAAAAAAATCGAGTGGTGTTAGGTCAGGACTTCGAGCAGGCCAATATAATGATCCATATTGGTCAATCCAACTATCAGGAAATATTTCGTTTAAAAACTTTCTGACGATGGTAGCACTATGGTTTGGTGCTCCATCATGTTGAAATATTATTGCTCTATTGCATCTTAAAGCATCCAACTGTGGGCCTACCTCCATTTGAAGAAGATATAACAATAAGTATTTATGCTGGTTCAAACATCTGTCAATAAAAAATGGCCCTATTAAGTGATTCCCTAAACAAAGTGGAAAAAGTTAATTGACATTTCAGCCTGATAGAAATGATAGTGGTAAAAAAACGCTTTTATTATTAAAATATTATTTTCAAATTTTTTTGACAGTTTAGGATATTGAATTGTAATTTATTCGATAGTTTAAAGAATCTTCCAACTTTGTTCCAAAAATGGTTTAAATATTTTCATCAGAACAAAAGTTAACACGGGGTACAATTTTTACCATGTAATTCCCCATGGCAACAGTTAAAAAAAAACGCTTGGTATATGCAAGGAGTTACATCGCAAAAGTACTCTTCAACTTTTTTTCGACGACTATAACGCAAAAGATTATTCGGTTTTCAAACATTTACGCTGCAGATAATAATAGACCAGAATTTGAGCTCACTTTGGAAGATTTGGAAAAATTTTCAGGCATTTTGCTTCTAAGCGGATATCACACTTTTCCTCAGACTTATTATGTACTGGCTTATAGATAAACATACAGGTGTTGAAATTGTTAAAAGATGTACGGCAAGGAACCGTTTCCTCAGTATAAAAAGAAATTTGCATCTTGTGGACAATAATAATCTTAACAAAGACAAGTTTGCAATGCATGGAAGTTGGACAGACTGGTACATTGCCAAGCACCAAAATTTCAAATTGAATTACGATAACAATTGGTACGTGAATTACTACTAAAAAACAAGTGCGATAGGTCAAATGACTATCAAAGAGGTTGTGCATCTGGAGGACCAATGTATGGAGTTCGATTTGACAGCGTTGGGTACTTGGTGGAAAACATCCACACAACTTTAGAAGAACTTGGAAAGTTACACCACATACTATCATTGCACAAAATGTTATGTATTTTTGCATTCTAAATGTCTTTTTTTGTATTTCATCTATAAAAAAATGTTTTCATCCAATTTTAGCAATAAATAAAGAAAACAAGAAAACATGTTTTTTCCAACATTTGGTAGTGGTAGTGATTGTAATTTGAGAGAAACTAAATTGACAGTTCCAATCTCGTAATCATATTTTGTTTGAAATGTAAGAGTGCCAGAGTTTATAATATCAAGACGTTTCAATACTTAATTTTGTTTAGAGGATGTGCAATTATTTTTTGTTTTCTTTTTGCTCTACCCAAATTGTTAGAGATGTGCCAGGAAAGATGTTTACACATAAAAAATGACTAAGAACGGTGCGACGTGCTGGTACACAAGTAAAAACTTGAGTAGCCACATTTGATGCCTAATAATCTTGCACACCACACAGACCTAACTAAAATTTATCTTGTGTATTTTTTACTACAAGAAACCAGTATCGTTATTAATGGCACGCTATATATTTTTACATCTTTCAAGCGTTCGTTATTCTTCAAATTAATAATGTGCTTGCTCATAAATCATTTTAATTTGAATTTTAAATGTGTTAATGTTGAATAAATTCAAATGTAAATAAATTAGGGCTGTTTTTAGATTCTCTTGACAGCATCGACGATTAAATTTTTGTTATTACAATACTCCTATTATATATTATATTACGTATGTACAGTTAAACTCCCCTATAACGAACTTCAACACGTTTCGCCGTCTTCTTCTGCACAAACTTCTTCATTGTTAGTTTTTTATAGTTAAACTTATTTATTTTATCCCCTTATTTTTTTTTTCTTTCTTTTCGTCTCTCTGTCGTATTCTTTTAATCTTCGTCATTTCTTTTTATGCTTCCTCTTTTTCCTTTTTCTCCTGACATCCGAATAATGTATATTGAACAAAAGTAGTTCATTCACTGGTTAAGGACTGGTAAGGTAAGGATCAGTAAATGAACACTTGTTCATTCACTGGAATTATCAATTTTTAGTATTAGTATTATTAGTATTTTAGTAGTTTCTACTACAGAAACACAGAATCAGAACCAATGAATCGACGGGAAAGTGGAAGTGTCCAGAATATAAAAAAAATTATGAATATCCTCCAGAAAAAGACTGGATTCAATGCTCATTATGTCTTTTGTGGAGGCATGAGATGAGAACCACTTATGTTACAATTGTTGCTAGGTAGATGGTTCAGTATTTAAATTGTTAATTGTTTAATTTTTTTAAATTCGAACATAAGTACAGTGCACACCAGCCAAATGGAATAAATTCATTATTTCAATTATTGTGAGTATTGAAAAAAAAATCCCTAAACATTTCATTTTTAGTATATCAAATGATATCCTGTAAAGTGAAAATTTCATCCCTAACCTCAACCCCTTTCGAGTGACAGTTGCAACCCCACATTTTCAAATAGGAAGTGGGGTTTATTCCATTTGGCTGGTACACACTGTATACGATTTTTTAGTATTCTGATAGAGGTTTTTATTCTGAAAACCATAATGTACTACAAGTATATTCTTGCATAAGAAAAATTAATGAAAAAAAAAACACTATTTAGCCTTGTGTAAAAAAATAACGCTAGCTTTTGAAAGAAATGACGAGCATTAATATTGCAAGCGAGAAACTATGAATATGATTAAGTTGGCTGTATCATATTGTGTCATCGCTGTAATTTAAAATTAACAGTAACGTTTATGGGATGTCTCGATTCTTTTGGCACATTGTGTACAGATGCTTGATGTTATCGTAATAAATATGGCTTCAAGCCTTTCCGACACAAATTCAGAAAATTTGCCGAAGATAGGTGACTCCATTGAAGCAAGTAAAAAATCGTTTGATGAGCACTGGTTTACAGCGAGTTCACAGTTTCTTATCTGTAACCCAATACGATGCAAAATATATCAACTAAAATCGCTCATTGTATGCAAACAAGTAGTTAAATTGGCGATCGTTAACTGTGTAGGGTTAAAGAAATCCTAATGTTTGTATAGAAGGAACTTATTTTAAGCTTTTTGAGGTACATACCTACCAACAATTAAACAACAACTAAAGAGTACATTATGATAAATTTCTAATAAAATTTAAATTGTTTTGATTGACTTAAAAAAGTGTATTTGTTGTTAATAAGTTTTTGGAACCTAACCCCCCTTTTTATACTGACTCTGTGCCTCATATTACACGATTTCACATAACACGGCATTTTCTAGGAACCTATCTACCGTGTTGTAGCAGGGTTACCTGCATAAAAAAGAAAATTAAGTTAATAAAACTACTCCGAAATTATGTTCAAAGATACTATGAAATAACACCTATCTTTACATTTCACTACAGTACACAACCAATTGTTGATTTGAGCAATGTCATTTTTTAGAATAGATTGATAAGAAAAAAACAATGATTGGATCATATCTGTAGAGACCTAATGGACCTATTTAGTGCTCAAGGTAGTTCGAAAATGCTCTACTGTTCTTAATAATACAGTTTATTTCAGCAGTGTTCATTCACTGAACAGTTCACCCTAGAACGAATTTTTTTAAGGTCACCATCATGAGGCTTCGTTATATGGAAATTTGACTGTATTTTCAAAATTAAGTTTCTTCCCTCGCGAGGTGGGGACTATTAATGTTAGAGCACCCTGTATAGGGTGTCCCATTACTTGTGGTCACCCCCAAAATTGAGCTTCTATTGAAAGTTATTTATTTGAAATTTGGTGCACGTATGACTCTGGTATAAGGCTAGAATTAATTGTCGGCGTTAGTTTACGAGAAAAAAAAGTAAAAACTGATTTTTTATAAAAATACTATTTCCCAATTTCGTAAAATTTCACTTTTCAAGATCAGTATAATTGAGACAACGATATTCAAAGTAAAAAAAAATTCAAAAGCTGTAATTAGTCAAAAATTCCCTTATATTGGAATCTCAAGAGTAAAAGTAATACAGTAGAATCCGGTTATAACGAACCTCAAGGAACCGTCAAAATCGGTTCGTTTTATCCGAAGTTCGTTATAAGCATTATTGAAAGAATAAATGTAAGAGTCTTTTATGAGACCTTCATTGTCTAATATAAATATGCATATTTATAAAACCATTAAGAATATAAGGACTAAACTTAAGTGAAACAATCAAAATTCAACAAGTAATTTTATTTGAAATTTTTTTTTATTTTCGACTAAAGTATAAATTGCCAACACACGTTTCAACGTCACCAAGATTTTCAATAATTGAGGTTTTATATATTTTATATATATATATATATATATATTTTGTTGTAACTAATAAATTGTCTACATTAATAGTCATTCATGTTTAAGTTTTCGAAAAAAAATTAATTTTCTAATTGAACGGCTCTATGTAAGAAGTATCTAAGTCACTTTTCATATTCTGTGATATTTGAGATTTATATTTCTGTTTGATCTGGAAATCACATTGTTTTGATTTTGACTAATCTTTTTTCACTAAAGAAGACTTACTTTAGTAAAAAAAGATTATTCAAGGTCAAGACAATGTGATTTACAGGTCACATTGAAACATCAAATCTCAAATATCACAGAATATGAAAAGTGATTAGGTACTTCCAACATAGAGCCCTTCACTTGCTGAAATTCACGTTCCCTTTGTTTTTATTTTTATAACCACTCATTTAATGGCAAATCATCGTCAGATTCAAAGGTTATTACGCGTTATATACAATGGAAAGTTCGTTATAGACAATTGAAATTTTGTTAATTTCATCTTTTTCAGGTTCACTATATCCGATAGTTCGTTATATCCGAGTTCGTTATAACCGACTAATTTTTACATTGTTGCATAGGGGAAAATGTCGGGACTTGGAATAAAGTTCGTTATAACCGGTGGTTCGCTATAACCGAAGCCGTTATAACCGGATTCTACTGTAATTTATGACTGTAAATATACGAATATACCTACTTTAAAGTGTGAATGTTGAATTATTTTTTTTAACTCGAAGACGACTTATTACATTTTTTGTTTGAAATATTTTCGGTGCGGTTATGGAAAATGGACAGACCATTGGAGGTACCAGTTGCCTACTTTCAGTTTCAGAGAAAATTTTACAATGCCATACATTTAAATCGTATTTAACTTTGCGGGTAGATACTAAGGACCATTTATAGTCATAAATTATTACTTTTACTCTTAAGATTCCAATATAAAGAAATTTTAGACTAATTACAGCTTTCGGAATTTGTTTTTAACTTTAGATATCTTTGCCTTAATAATACTGATCTTGAAAAGTGAAATTTGACAAAATTGGGAGATATTATTTTTATAAAAAATTAGTTTTTATTTTTTTAAAACTGGAAATTTCTAGCCTTATACCAGAGGCATGCGTGCACCAAATTTCAAATAAATAACTTTCAATTAAAGCTCAATTTTTGGGGTGGCCACAAGTGATGGGACACCCTGTACATAGATATGATAAATTTGGTCACACGTTCTAGTTAGGTATTCAAATTTGCCAAATTTTTAATTACGTTTAAATATCGTGGTCAATAAGAAATCTTTTTATGTCACACTTAAAACTACAGCTTTTCATATATACGCATACAACCTCTAAAAAGTTATGTGACAGCTCTCTAACAATTAAAATAACCCTCAGCAAACGCATGTGAAACGTAATTCAGAAATAACAATCACATTACGCCAACCGATTGACGTATTAACGCTCATCGAATCGTCGCCCCGGTTACGGTTATGACAACTGTGACAACCATGACAATTACAAATTACGACGTGCCACAGACGAGAGAGAAAAACGCGCGCTTTTCGCACCCTCCCTCTCCGCGCGAAATGAGGGGAAGGCAAATTGCTCCCGCACTTTGCATCCATTAAATCAGTTTGTACAGCTCGTCTTTTTGCCAAATCCGTAATTAACGGGAACCGGGCATTTCATCGGAACGGCTCATCCGATTGGCGGAACCACAGCCAACTAAGAAAATTGGGGCGTGTAACAGCAACAACGCCACCCCGAATCCCCTCTAACCCCAAAGCGCGCACACATGGATGTGGTCCTCAGTACGATCCAGACTTTTTGTGTGTGTTCACGGCCGATGTGATGTGATTGTTTTTAAATAGTGTGCGCCGATTTGTTCCGAGGTTATGTGAGAAGCATGTCGGGCGAGTCGACGAACGATATGATCAAGCCGGTGCCGAAGCCGTTCTCGATCGAGGCGCTCATCAGCGATTCGGGGCCGAGGCGGACGTCGGCGGCGCCGTGGACGTCGCATTATCCGGTGCAGCCGATCAGGGACACCGATTCGGAGGGAAGCCTCGATTTGGACGTGGTGCAGGACCTCTCGAGAAGCCACGGACAGTTGCATGAAGGTAATCCGTCGGGTGCGGGCTCGATGAGCGCATTAGCCACATATTACAAAAATGCAGGGAGAAGCTCTTCTCAAGGCAAACGCCGAATAGAATTTGATTAGAGTTAGATGTTAAGGACGGAAATTTGGCGAGTCGGGTTTTTTATTGAGTACAGTTCCGACGGGTCGGTGGAGGAATGCTTCTAAAAAAATTCGTTTTGAATTTATAGCGAATGTATCAGCTTAGCCTTGCAATTAGTTACAAAAAAAAACACTTACAAATTTTGGTAATTTTAAAATTTTGTCAGGCTGTACAGGGTGTCTCATCACTTAAGGCCATCCGCAAAATTGAGCTTTAATTGAAATTTACTTGTTTTACTTACAATTGCTTTCCTTCTTCATAACAATATTTTTAAAAACTTTTCACTTACTACAAATCAGAAACATTTTAAAAAACACATTTTAAAAAAGAGTCAACACAATGTTGATATTTATTTATAATTATTTATTATTTATTTGAAATTTGGTGCACGCATACCTCTGGTATAAGGCTAGAAATTTCCAGTTTTAAATGTTAATTGACGACATTAGTTTTCGACAAAAAAAATAAAAACCTATTTTTTATAAAAATAATATCTCCCAATTTTGTCAAATTTTACTTTTCAAGATTAATATTTTTAAGGCAAATATATCCAAAGTAAAAAAAAAATCCGACACCTAACGGTATTAAGGATTAATGATTAAATAAATAAATAAATAAAATAAAATAAAATAAAAATTTCAAAAGCTGTAATTAGTCTAAAATACCCTCATATTCCAATCTTAAGAGTAAAAGTAATAATTTATGACTATAAATAGTCCTTAGTAACTGACCGAAAAGTTAAGTAGGATTTAAATGTATGGCATTGTAAAATTTTCTCTGAAACTGGAAGTAGGTAACTGCTACCTCGAATGGTCTGTCCCTTTTCCATAACCGCAACAAAAATATTTCAAACAACAAATTGTAATAAGTCGTCTTCGAGTTAAAAAAAAATAATTCAACATTCAGACTTTAAAGTATCTTCGTACTCATAATCGTAATTTATTAGAGGACTTGCAATTTACGTAAATTTAGAAATCTATAAGAATGTAAAAAGGCTCGCTTAGGTACGCTTCTGTTGTTTACATCGACCGATTTCCACTCGACAGTGACAAATTTTTACAATCTCATAAATTTAAATCGCACTTACCTCTGCGGAAATAAACTAATGACTATTTACAGTCATACAATTATTACTTTTACTCTTGAGATTCCAATATAAGGGAATTTTAGACTAATTACAGCTTTTTAATTTTTTTTTTTACTTTGGATCTTTGTCTTAATCAAGGTGATCCTGAAAAGTGACATTTGACGAAATTGGGAAATAGTATTTTTATAAAAAATCAGTTTTTATTTATTTTCTCGAAAACTAACGCCGACAATTAACATGTAAAATTGGAAATTTCTAGCCCTATACCAGAGTCATCCGTGCACCAAATTTCAAATAAATAACTTTCTAATGAAGCTCAATTTTGGAGGTGACCACAAGTGATGGGACACCCTGTACATACAGGATGGTCCATTGTAGAGAATTTTCGAGAAAAAGCATCGTCACGGTCAATAAACTATAATTACACTGAGAGAAATAGATAATTGAAATTAATATAATTATATTTCATATATGTATATATGGACAGCAATTTGGAATGTTAAAAGTGCAATATTTATATTTATCTAAAATATATTTATATTTTAGGTAGATACAGGGTGATTCCTAAAAAACGTCCCACGCTCTAACTCAGTTACTTATTGCCCGATTTCAGAAAAAAAAATAAAAATTAATTAACGAGTAAGTACTACAGGACGGTATTAATTTGGATTTTTTTCCACATTAACTTCAATATGAAGCGACAGTCAACTTTTTTTTTCAAATGGCAATGTATACATTTTTTTATTTATTGTGGTAGAAAATTTTTTTCTAAATCCAATAACTTAACCTTGAAGTAATTAAGGAGAAAATTTTTTTTTATTGCACTTTTAACATTCCAAATTGCTGTCCATATCTGAAATATAATTATATTAATTTCAATTATCTATTTCTCTCAGTGTACCGTACTATAAAATATATATAGTAAAATATATACAGGTTGTATTATATTAAGTGTTCACCATTGGTAACTTTGTTATTATTGGAGTTGCAAAGTCGGTTAAATTGGCAAAGAATTAGTGTTTTTTCCGCTGATTACCATTATGAAACCAAAAAAACAATCGAACGTCAACTGTTGGAGATATTCACGAAAATAACATTTTTTTTAATGGAATGCCCTATCCTTTTTTGCATATTTTGAAAGAATGTTTAATTTTGAGTGAAAAAGTCTTAATGCACTATTACGATTAAATTAACTACCGAGAAGTTACAAGCAATTGAATTTTTTATTTCAATTAATTACAAAAATCACGTAGGCACTGAAACAATTGAAAATGGTATTTATTGAAACATTTCTTCCACGGCAAACTGAGAATAGAAATTTAGAAAAACATATTGCATGACCAATACATTATAATAAATGCTCGAAAATGTCACCGTCTTGTTCAACACATTTTTGGGCTCTTTTTTGAACACACCGCGCTGCTTTCAAAATTTTTCTACCATCCAATACATTAATTATTGTTAAAATTTTATTCTCCAATTCATTAACTGTTGCATATCTCTCCCTGTAAACTAAATTTTTCACATACCCCCACAGAAAAAAATCCATGGGGGTTAAATCTGGCGAACGTGGTGGCCAACGCACGGGCCCATTAGTTCCTATCCATTTATCAATGAATAATCTGTTTAACAAATTGGTTGTTCCGTGATAATTATGGGCCGGCGCTCCATCCTGTTGGAAATGGATGTATTGTCTTGAAATGAAATCCATTTCATCCAAACAGTTATGCAGGACAGTGTTCATAAATTCTACGTATCTCACTCCAGTCAAATTACCACGGTAAAAAAATGGTCCAATAATTTTTGAACCTACAATTCCACACCACACATTTAGACTGAACCGCATTTGTGGATTTATAGGGTGTACTTGCAATGGATTTTCGCGGGCCCAATAATGATTCGTTTTTCTGTTGTACATTCCAGAATTTGAGAAGTTCGATTCATCGGTCCACAGAAAATGAAACTCGCTATTGAAGTGTCATTGGCAGTAACTTAAATACCAGTTGCAAAAAGTTAATCTTCGATTTAAATCGCCTGGAAGTAACGTTTGCACCGGGTGATAATGATAAGGAACCATCTTATGTTTCTTTAAAATCCTTTCAATGCTGTTCAAACTTAAATTTAACTCCCTTGAAATATCTTGTATTGAATTTCTAGGATATGCCTCAAAATACGCAATTACATTAATTTCGACTTGTTCAGAAATTACAAATTTTTTCTTCTCTCTTCCCTTTTGAAACACTGTTTCGTTACTCCTAAACTTTCTATACAGTCTCAGAAAATACTGTTGAATTGGTTGCAATCGAAGCGGGTACTGCTGCTGGTAATAATCTCGAGCTCTCGCCGAGTTCTTGCCGCACATAAGATATGCTTCTAACGTGTCACATTTTTCTAAATGTGAAAATGCCATGTCGGGAACCAAAATTGAACACAGCTGTTACTAAATCACACCAAAAGTAATAAATGTTGAATATACCACGTTAATGTTTGATGAAAATATTAACTAACACATTCATTCAATTGTTTTTGACGTTTTAATAATTACAATTTTCAATTGTTTCAGTGCCTACGTGATTTTTGTAATTCAATTGCTTGTAACTTCTCGGTAGTTAATTTAATCGTAATAGTGCATTAAGACTTTTTCACTCAAAATTAAACATTCTTTCAAAATATGCAAAAAAGGATAGGGAATTCCATTTAAAAAAATGTTATTTTCGTGAATATCTCGAACAGTTGACGTTCGATTGTTTTTTTGGTTTCATAATGGTAATCAGCAGAAAAAACACTAATTCTTTACTAATTTAACCGACTTTGCAACTCCAATAATAACAAAGTTACCAATGGTGAACACTTAATATAATACAACCTGTATAGTGGACCCTGTGATGTCGATAATGAAAATAAAAACAAGAACCTTTAATCACAAAAAAATTTTATATAAAATAATATAAAATTACTCACATAGACGCGTTTCGGTGGCTATGCCACCATCTTCAGTACATCTACAGTAGATGTACTGAAGATGGTGGCATAGCCACCGAAACGCGTCTATGTGAGTAATTTTATATTATTTTATATAAAATTTTTTTGTGATTAAAGGTTCTTGTTTTTATTTTCTTTACCGTACTATAACATGGAAATTTTATTTTTTTTTAAATTAATTATTACAACGGCCCAGGAGGCTATAAAGCTAATTATAAATCAAAATCATTTTTTTGTTTTTCAGGTAGTTTGTTCAAAATAGTGTCGCAGAAATTTTAAATTAATATAAGTGTTTACAACTTTTCCCTTGAAAGATTATAAATCTTAACCGACAATAGTAGCTTAAGTGCTAGTTACTCACCATAGTCACAAACAGAATATCTGCTATATGGGTCGGAATATGGTTGCTTTCTTACTTGGAGCCAGATGTCCTTCTGTAAATCTTTTGATTGCAGAAGTTTTTAAATCATCCTGAATAGGTTTACACCAACTTTAAGAGGGTGTAATTTAAGGCTTTTGCCATAAATACCTACATACACTGGACAATATTAGAATGCGACTTATTCAATTACTATTGACATTTAAATGCCAAATTGCCTGCTATTAAAATCTACACTGAAACGTAGATAAGATTACGACAACAAATTCTTAATAGTTTGATAATTAATCGCTAATCAAAGTCAATTTTCACACTGATTTAATTTTTTAAAAACAATAATTCGCCTGTTTTGTAGTTTGGCAATTGAACAATATTATTTCCAATTTTCAGAATTTTTCAACTACTCGAAAAACGTTTTATCTCAAATATGCTATACGATGGACCATCCTGTATAAAATATTAGTATTTTCCCATTAAATTTTGTAAAAAAATGCAGTTCGTTTATTTTTGGGCTTTTTTGGAAGTTTTGGGTTTAACATTTTTCACAAGACGAATCTTAATAAAATAAGTTTTTGACAAAATAACGAGAACTGCTTTTTTCATAAACTGAATTCAATCAAAATTTAATCTGCTCCTGACCTCGTTGAAGCAATGAAATTTGAAACCTTGCTAAATTTTGTACGTTGTGTAAAATCAATTTGAAATTAATATTAATACCTATTGCCTTACATGCAGTCAAACGTACTACATACATAACGAAGTGCCCCGATGACCTTAAAAACAAATCGTTAGATAGAAAATTCGTTATGTAGAAATTTGTGTTGACATCAATTAATTTTAAAACTTCCTGGTAGCACATTCTTTTTTCACTGCAAATTGTATTTTTTAAAATTTATCTTACCTTTAACAAAATCTCACCACAATTCTTGAAATATGGAAATCGATAAATGTACAGAGAAATTCGTTATGCAAAGTTCGTTATAGGGAGGTTTGGCTGTAGATGACTAACCGAAACACGACAGGAGCAGTGTAAAAAAAGTGACAACTTGAAAATTGTCAAAATGATATTGTTTTTCTTGATTTTCAGTCAAATTGTAAGACATATTGTCGTCCTACATTACATATTGTCAACATTTCGGCTAAATGTGAGTCGCCGTATTATTGAATGTGTTGCTACAATACTCTGCCTAAACATTTATCAGCCGTTTTACAAAACATCTGCTTTGTAAAGCGGTTAAAGCATTGGTATTTACTTATAACTATCATGCTTCTTTTATTAGGAGTAAAAGATTTACAAAATTTTTGTTTTTTTATACGTTTGTTTTCATAACACAAAATTTGTTTAACGTGAAAAAATATTCCAATCCTTATTATTTTGTTTTAGCTGTTTGCGACTGGAGTTAATCAACTTAAATTACTAAAAAACTTCTAAATTTTTTGAAGCACTCTGTATGTAGGTATATGTCGGTTGTATTTCAGTTTATCTTGGATAGGTTTCTGAAATTATATGATATTATTAATGTTCTTCAAAAATTCTAAATTAAACTTACCTCGTCGAGAGTGCCACTTGTCTAGTACCTACTAACTATTTCCTCCACATCATTTACAACGGTTTGGTAGATAGGTACTCAATTTTTTCCACGTGTGTTGCAACAATCATATCTTTAATCATCGTATGAGGCACTTACGACTGATTACTGCCACTGTGGCGGCCTTTGCAAGTGTGTGGGAAGTAGATAGGTACAAGTTAAATGGTAATGCAATTCTAGTTTATATTGTGCTTAAGAAATGAACAATTTTAATTTGACATTTTTAGCTAGTCCGATATCAATTAATGATCAACCCAAAATAAATACCCAGATGTAAAAAATTAATAACAAATTACATCCAAAGACAAAATTTCCCGGTTTATGGTAGTCACAATAACATACATTTCCTTAGCTATCAATTAACTCAATTTTTTTTGTATGTAAATATAGATAACTTTTCAAATTACATATTACCTAAATTTATGATCACAGTTCGATAACTTTCGTGCAACAAAAAAAAATGCAAATTGTTTTTCAAAGCATTCTTTAATTCAATTATTTATTTTTTAAAATTCGAAATACCAATTGCATTAACGACATTGACAATAAAGCTGTTCATAGGAAACTGTAGATGGTGGTGTTGGGTTTGACCCAACGACTTCAGGCAATTGCCCCCATAAAAGAGCTCATTTTAACAGATGTAAATGCAATATTTCACACTTGTGAGTTTTGGTTTACCATAACACTACTAGTGAGTTTTAGTTTACAGAAACTTTCATACATATTGTTTTTATTCTTCACGGTACCAATTGTACGATTGCCTGAAAGTAAGTTGTAAGCAAGGTCACCTATTCATTCATTATACAATTTGACACATATTTTCGAAACATTTATTGACAATAACATCACATTATTTGTATTTGAGCAGCTCCGTATCAAAACGCAGTTTGCGACAAAGGATTTTTTGTTTAAAACTGCGTTTTGATTTGAACTCCTCATTTATGTCCCAATTAAAATTAATTCCGCGATTTTATTCAGTTACTTACAGACTTTACGCCAAGAATGACGATGCTTTCTGTTCCCATCTTTTTGGAGATTTAATTATTATTAAATAATGAAAAAAAAAGTTTTTAAGCTGATGCAGAACGTAACAATTTGCCCCTGTATGGAGGTTAGTTGTTACATACTGCGGAGTAACTTGTTACATGTATTTTATACACACAATTCTTCGGTACATACCGAATTCAACTTGAAAGTAAAACTAAATTTTAGTTAAAAGCTTTATAAAAATGAAATCAAAATTATTTGGTTTTTCTGAAACTTTTGTTATTTGTCGTCTCCGTGCTATCAAGCATATATTTGTTTTTACAGGCTCTGTATCAGCTAGCCCGTGTGTATTTTGAACCCCAGTCTCCCCTACATAGGATCAACCTGCTTTGATTTTTTAAATATCGACGATGAGCCTGCAAAATCTCCTAACTAGCATCTACATTATTTTTTTAAATGAAAATCTCCTTAAGTGTAATTAAAAATACACCAAACAATTTCTGACCTAGTCAATGCATAAAATTAACGTATTTATTTATTTCCAAAAACGTATTTGTTTTAATAGACAATTGAAGGACTGTTACCGAAAATAAACAGTTTTTTGCTCCCCTTGACAAAATTGCATGTCAAGCAGTTAGGAGATTTTGCAGGCTCATCGTCGATATAACTTATAACTATTATCTCAAGAAAATCCATTATAATCTAAGTTGCAAAAAAATGATATGAAAGAGGTTGCAGATATCAACATGGTTGATAATTATTCTTTTTGCTAATTTCTCGTATCTCGAACAGCCTGGTGAGATTTGTGCATTTTTACATTAAACTCTGAATTTGCTAAGACGATGTAAAATATTTTCTTATGGCTTTATGTAAAAAATTATGAACTTGAGATTATAAATTCTTATATTGAAGATCTCTTTTTAATTTCTATCAAAAAATGACTCACGTCCGTGCGTACGCTCCTCTTGCACAATAGCTCGAAAACAAACAGGTAACAGCTGCTTGAACACCGAAAACAACGCTCTTCAGCATCCTGTTATCAATCAAACCCGTTATCAACAAACCGTGATTTAGCAATCACGCAGTTGAAAACACCCGATTTGTGACATGCGAGCCTCACCAATTGCGGATTTTCAATTTTCAATATAATTCCCGAACGTTCAAAACAACAGCCGCCGCTTCTCTAAACGACGTGATATTGCGTCACATATTTACTCACACACGCACGATTTAATGTTTTAGTAATTATTTTCCGTTTCATTTAATATTTAATGCGGGAAACGTTTCAAAAATTCCACATCGTAAGTGTTGTTCTTGGATGGTTATCAAAGAAATTATTAAACGATTACTACGCACCATTTCATACTCATATCTTCCTACACTGGCAAAGCAACGGAAATACAATGAGAGCTATTTTTAAGTTGAATAAACTAAGAACTTTTGTAAAAACATATTTTATCCTTTCAAATATGGCTGCGTTTTTTTATTGAAAAATTAATTTGAGGTAAAAAAGCTGCAAAAACTGACCGAATGATATGTGGCGGGTTGTAAATCAGATTCCACTGTAACCTGGGGTTATCAGGCCCGGAATAAAAATAAACGCTTTCTACCCATAATTTATCTTAGTAATTGTTAGTAATCGGCTAAACATTCTACCTGTGCTTTCATATTACCTACGTTGTTTTTATATTAGTTGTTCGAAAAAAATAGCAGCTAGTTTCAGTGATTTTTTGTAAATCTGAAATTTCTGAATAAAGGTTTGGTTTAATATTCTACCTGTCTTTTAACAATGTGCGGTTTTCATATTTTGTTCAGTCAGTGTGTCAGTGAATTTTGGAAAATTTCAAATTTCGATTCCTAACTACGCCCCTGATACTGAACGAGTGCCGTTGCTACTTGGCATTTCCGAGATATTTTGTTTCTTCAAAACGCTTTGTAATTTTACAACACTTATCTTATGTATAGGTTATGCTTGTAAATAACATAATCCATACTGATATCATACGATTTCTAATCGAAATAACAGCAAATTTCAGTAGAGAGCTAATAAGTTTTTGATATTTTTATATTACAAAAATATAAATAAACGATTTTCAGAAAGAAAACTCAAAAAAATCCATGTGAAATTATGTAAATGAGCATCGCGACGCCTGATGATAAAAGCTTCAAACGGAATTATCATTAGATTGTAGTTTACTAGTAACTGAATACATAGTCAAATTTTCATAGTAATAATATCTTCAAATTTGAGATTTGGAGGACCGTGTATATACAGGGTGAGTTAAGTTTTATCGGCGCGGCCATAATACCCATTAAAATTTGAGGGAAAAGTATGCAATTTACATGTTACATCAGTTGAAGGTTACACTTTTGATTAGTATCACAAATTTTCGAAATTATTTTTATTTGAAGTCAAAATAGTAGAACAAAAAGTTTTGGGGAACATTTCGACGTTTGGCTTTTTATTTCAAAATTTGACAAATTATTCGTAGCATTAATATTTCCATTTTGATTTGTAAAAAAATTATTACTTTTTAAGTTAAATCAAATTTAAGAGACTTTCGAACAATTGATAATGCGGTTTAACACCCTTACAATAGTTTATGATCGACCCATAAAACTGGAGGAGACAGCATTTCGGTTGTTAGCAGATCCGTATTCATAACTTACTTTATAACCATCACAAATAATCAGTCAAGTATCCTAAACCAATTCGGTGAATTGGTCTACTTATGTTAATACGGAAATGGCTTTATTTAATAAACGCAAATTAGTAAAATTATTTCAATTACACTAAATTGTGTGAAAATGTTTTACCGCCCGTACAACAAAAAAACTAATCAATTGAACTAGTAATAATTGAGATAAAGCCAAAATTTTACCTAATTTTAAAAAAAATTCTTGCTTTTGTGTTCCTTAATGATATAAAATTACACATGCAATTTTGGGAATTCACAAATTAACTTAACTCACCCTGTATAATTATTGCATCTATAAACGTTTACAGGCGTGCACGTAGTTGCAAGTCGCTATTGTATTAAAAGTGTTGAATAGTTTTGACTTAAAAGTAAATATTTTCTTCCCTTAGTTTCGTTCTTTGTTGTATAAATTTCGATATTTTATTCATTCACCGTTATGTTTTAACTTATCCTTTGTCTTCCTGCAATCAAATATTTGATTTTCACTCCAGGGACTGTCCGTCACTCTTTCTATCTCGTTATTTCCACTAATTTTCATTTTAACGAATCGATATCACTACCAAATTTGTTTCGAGTGATTCGATATGATTCCTGTTCAATTTCTTGACGGACAGGGTTGAAAACAGTAACTATACTACGATCCACTTCTGTTTGGGAATAGTACAAACGCATCAGATATCCCGTTCAGTAACGCATTGTGGTTTGTCCCTTCCAATAATAAGCTCCCAATCTTATTAATTCGGTTACCATCCATTGTTAGATAATGTTGTGGTAGACGCAGGGGTCTGGACAATTATATGTTGGTTACTGCTCCTTGAAAAACAGACAAGCCAAAACGAAAAAATGATACAATATCAATTCATGAGAACGAATTTTACGATCTTGACCCATTAGGGGAGAGTACTAATAGTTTTGAGTGAATTAATCGCCATTGTACGTACAGGACTGCTCCATCGTATAACATTTTCCCGAAAAACATCTTTCCAATCCCACTAAAAAATTGAAAATCTTCGGTCAATAATCTGCAATCACCGTAATCTAAAACGGGCGTTTTATTTTTTTAAAATTTAATTATACCAACTAATATTCACGTTGCCAAGTTTTAAAATTTTAAAAGAACCGTCGATTTCAAATTCATAAGTGTATATTGCGGCAACACCGGAAAGATCACAAATCATAGTCGACAATGGCTAATTACTAACCGTAATCACGAACAGAGTACCCTACAAGGCAGATATTTTTCACTTCAAACCCAGATTTAAAAATTTTGATATAGAAAATTGGATTCTTGTATACACAATGAAAAGCTAAATTATTATATTTTGTAAATGGTGACCTTCTTGTTGTATGTTGTAAACGACTTTGGATATTGTTGCTTATCGATGAGACCCGCTTTGTGCTAGATGTCATTCTACAAACGTTTTTACTGCAGACGCTTTTATTTCACCCTGACAAGTTTTACCACAGCATTATGAGCGTGTCATTTAAGGCTTCTGCCATAAATAATGGTATTATACACTACACGATATTATACTTAATCTGATTTATTCAGTTACTATGAAAATCTAAATGCCAATTTGCTTGTTATTAACCATAGACTGAGCGCATCAAATTAAGGAACATAACCAAGTGCGTGGGTTGACAAAATCAACCACGACTTTTTATTTGAATTTCTGGCTTTTAATGAAACAACAGTCTTCATTCAATTTTTTTTTGTTATATTTAGAGTATTAAAAGATTTTTGGACAATTTCTGCATTTATACAGACTGTCTCCAGAAAACAAGACGAGTCCATAGCTCCCTTATTTTTCGGAAGATTTTGGTTATCTCTATACCAAGTTAAATGGTTGCGTATAGACTACAAAATGACATAACAAAATCACATATAACTCAAAGGTCATTAAGGCTATACTGTCAAAATATTTTTTTTTAAATTCCAATATATACTTTTATTATTAATTCTGATAGAGATTTTTATTCCGAATACAACAATATATCGCAAGTATACGCTTACATAAGAAAAATTAAACAAACAAAAAAAAATAGCACTAGCTTTCGAAACAAATGATGAGCACTAAGTGAGAAGCTATCAAAACTCATTAAACAATAATAAGGGGTTAAAATTCACACTGTAATGTAAACGAGATTGTAAAATCAAATTCCTTATAAGTTTAATAGTTTGATAATAAATCTCTATCATAGTCAATTTTTACAGATTTAATCACAAAAAAAATAATTCGGTCATTTTATAGTTGCTTCCAATTTTCAGAATTTTGTTCAAAAATGCTATACGATGGAACAAGTTTCGAATGTGAAATGTTAACAAGTTGCAAATATAAATAGAAAAACCTTCTGAAAATTTGTGGGCCACTCGATATAATTCCAAACGTGGGTCGTCCGGTATGAAACGAACCGGATGATATTATGAAGTTTCTACGGTAGCAACCGTGAGGATATGAATAGCTTACGTGCGTGGTCGTCTGAAAAGTAATTATACCACAAAATATAATGAATACTTTCTGTATCGATAAGTGTCTAGTCTGTTTCCTTTTTAACGGTTGAAATTAAAACGTATTGACAAGAACAAGCACTTTTTTATTGTAAAGAGAAAGGGTGGCGTTTGTAGTAGGTTTGCAAGTTTTAATTCGGCCTATGCGCTTTAAATAATTAAACGAAACGTTGGTCCTAACGTGCATAAGTGAATTAATGGCGGGAGTGAGCTGAGCTATGATCATGCGATGTGTAAACACAGTAATATTAGGTTTAGTGAATTGATGATATGGCAATCGTTTTGGGGTGCGTTTGGGGAGAGCAGGAGAGCGAGGAAATTTAAACGTAATAAACGCAATAACTACTGTTTGCGGGGTGCTTTTCAATTGTAATTTATTGGCGTGCGGTACCCTCCGACGGTTCATACTCAGAATTTACTGAATATCCGATGAGTTCCTAATGATAACTTTAACGAGAATTAAGCTTTAGTGAACTGCGCGCCATGAATTTTTAATGTGCGAGCTGCATTTTATTCTGAATCATCATAAACATTTTGAATGCTTGAAAATTATACGAATTCGAACCAAAACGAATTTACATAAATACCACGTTCTAAATAAATCGTTTCAAAAGTGTTCTGATTTACCTTTAACACAGTCAAATTTTATTGATTGAACACAATAACTTAATACATTGACGCTGGTTAATACGTATTTTTTTATTTGGTTTATTAATTCCACAAATCGAAATGAACGATAACTTTTACTTTCAACGAGGACTCTGTTGACATTTTTTTTAATAAAAAACTGGGAACACCTAGTTGTGATTAAATTCCACAAATTTGCATTCAGTTTACCATGAACTATAAAAACTTCTAGGAAGAACACGAAAAAACTTTTCCAATTAAAATTCCAACCTTTTAATAGCGAAGAAACTTGAGAAATATACTTTTAACATTTTTACCAAAAAATCAATGAAAATTATAACATACAAAAAGTAACGACCAAGGCCTTGGCAAACCTCATAGGCCTCACGAACCAAGACATTTGAAAATGCCTCTGCAAAAGAATTGTTTTACTAAACTACTTTATATAATAATTAAATAAATAATAATAAATAATAAATATTATTATTAAATATATTATTTAATAAATAAATAATAATAAAAACAAATAAATTTAATATTTGGCAAACAGTCGTTCATAAATCTTATAGGTTATGTTTACATTTAAAAGTTTGTTATCTTTTTGGGGAACAGCTGATTTGAACTGAAAAAAGTGCGATGTTGCCGCATGTTATTCTACCTCTACCTTACTATTTTTTTGGTTAAGGGTGCGTTATAGTTAAAACCGGCGTCTGAATTAATCCGTTCAGAAATATTAATTGCATGGTGGCTGAAACTTCTGTCAGTGTCACTGTCGAACATTTAAAGTTGACTTTTTTAGTTTATTTCTATTTCCCTTCGCCATATTTCTTGAGCTACCAATGTCTTGCACTTATACTCATAAATGTAGCAAATAATAGCAATATTTGTTTGCAATTCCGAGTAATCACAAAAGTCTAATTCCCCATTCAGAGAGAATATTATGACAGCCGACACCGCCTTTGCGATGTTGTGTTCTCGGAATCTGTAAAAATTAAACGGCTTACACCTTCTCGGTAGATTGCAAATATCTCGCTGGAATTAGATTTTTTTTCGAACATTTTTGTTCAATTGAAGAAATAAAACTATGAAGCATAGTGCTGAAATTATAAGACTTTCATCCATTTTACGTTAGTGGAATTTTCTATAAACCGCACCCTCTTTAAGCAACTACAGGCCTTACAAAAATTGCGATTTTGCAAATTTGAAAAATCACCACTCTAGGCAAATACTTTACCTAATTAATACAGAAAATGTAACTCAATGCAGTACATCATAAAACAATTATTTGAAATCACAAAAGGCTAAATATTCACGCAGTTCTTTTTACTGTAACGCAGCTTTAAGTACTAATTGTGCAACAAGATTACAATTTCTGGAAAATACTACGATTAACAAATCAGTGGATGAACGATATACTGCAAAATACAAAACAATTTAAACAAAAATAGAAATAATGCATACCAAAAAAACAAAACGTGCAATGCAATTCCGCGTCAATAAAACCACTTGTTTTGGAACGTAATGATTTAAAGGAACACTTACACAAAGTTTCTACAATTATGAAACTATTTAGTAATCATCAAAAAGCTTTAGAGGTAGGGGAAAAACCAACTCGGTAGCACTATGCTAATTTTTACCCAACAGATCCTCATAATCTGGATTGTGAGTCACCAGTGAGATAATCATAATTTTTATGTCGCTAGTGAAATAAAGACCATTTTTCTCACTGTTTTCCTTAAATCACCAAGGTAACGATTTGGTACAGTAGAATACTTCAATTTCCATTACTTTATTAGGTTGGAAGAAGAAACTCCACCACAAAAGTATTATCAAACCATGCAGCAAGAATCTAGTAAGTTTGAAAATATGCGCCGACGAAAAATAATAAATTCTTTGTAGAAAGATTTTTATTTATTACAAAATCAAGTCGTACCAATTACACAAGCATGAGTTTACAACTTAAGTTTGGTTCTGCGCCAATGACGCTTTTTAGAATTGTATCTAAAAAAGAACGACAACACATACAGTTCTTATGATTCAATATTTTGGAATAGCTTACCTAATGGTATTTCCACTTCGCACTCTAAACCATTGCGGCATCGGTCTGTTTTGTTTCAATTTTTTCGCAAGTTTACGTTTAATTTGAAAAGTCTTATGAGCAGACTGAAACACAAAATACCATCACTACAACATTACAAAATTTGTCTGTTTTAAAGTGTAAGTTTAAAGGATTTAAAAAACTAATTTTACAAGGTAGATGTTTGAAAATAAAATATCTTTTACCATTTTGACACACGCCGAATTTAACGATGTCACAGGAAGTAAACAACACTAACTGCACCAGGGCAGACAACAGGAAAAATTGTATTAACTGACAGTTTAAAAACCGATAACATTTTTCCCACCTTTTATTATGTACTACTTTCTTTGTTTGAAACGGTGTCTGTTTTAGACTATCATAAATTGGTATATACAAGAACATGTTAACTCGATTTTGGTAACAAATGTTTGTGATACAGCATTCCGTAATATTTTGTCGAGGGTTTAGATTGTGTATTACACAGTAATGTATAATTTGTACAACATTCTGCGCAGTTTACCTACTACTTGAACAAACAGCTGACAAAGAGTAAACATAACCTTTAAAAGCTACTTACTTTTATTATTAAAGAAGCTTGTTACAAAAATATTAACCGTAAAACTAACTATAACCACCTTACTGTTCACGCTCCTTTAAGAACACAAATCCTTGAAAATTGCAGAAGCGCATCGCTTCGCGCATCACGCGTATTATTATTTTTGGTAACATTTTCTTGTAACAGTTTTTTTGGTACAAGAAGTGTATTACACGATAATTATTTTTCGTAACAAATATTTCTTACACACTTCTTGTACCAATTTATGATGGTCTAAAATAGACTTAAGCATATATCTAATTAAATATCTAATTAAAATTCGACATTATCAGATGGAAACTGTATTTTCTAAATAGTATTACATCAGTCTTATTATAATCAATAACTTAATTTTGTAATTATCATATCTAATATTAATGTGTAGTTCAGTATGTTGGAATGCTCTAATTTAAAAGAAAAAATAAATACTGAGCTCTAAAAAGCAGAAATTAAGCACTGAAGAAATTTATTAAATCAGAAATCATTCTTTTTCCTTTTTTTGAAAAATTTAATCTTTCTTTACCCTCGACTCGTATCTTTTTAAAATTTGTCATTTTAAAATGCCAGAGATGTTGGATAAAATTTCGTGTGAGACACGTGTGAGAGTTACTTTGCCTGCCAGATCTTATGCAACAAAACGTACGTTTTACGACTGTCTAGCTACCCTTCATTAAAAAATGAAATAGTTAATCTGTGATTGTTTTGTCTATTGCCAGTTTTGTAACCAAATTATTTAATTGGATAAAATTAAATATAGGGAAGGGGTTCTTTGTATTTTGGGGTTGCGCGATCCGTTAATTATTTTGTGAGATTTGTAAATAAAAATAGTAAAGAAAATAAATAAGAAACTCTTCCACGTTAAGGGAGCATTTATTCACTTTTTGCATGATGTAGTTTGAGAATGGCTGGCTTATGTGCCTTATAATACATGTATTATTTATCAGTAAAATAAATATAAAAAATAAGCAAGCATTTCTTTTCTTTAGTCGCGCGTTATACAGTGAGCGCCGGCCAAATAGAATAAATTCATTATCTCAATTATTGTGCATATTGAAAAAGAATCCCGAAACACATCAGTTTTAGTCTATCTCATAATATTCTGTAAAGTGAAAATTTCATCCCTAACCTCAACCCCCTTCCAGTGACAGTTGCAACCCCCAAATTTTTAAATAGGAAGGGGGGCTTGTGATACCTCAATTGAAAGGCCTCTTCATGCTCTATTAAAAAATGCTATGGTTTCAAAATTTATTCCTAAGATAGACTAAAAATGACATGTTTCGGGATTTTTTTTCAATATGCACAATAATTGAGAAAATGAATTTATTCCATTTGGCTGGCGCTCACTGTATAAGGTGGGCTCGGCCGTAAAAACAGTCTGTGATTTGAAGCACAACAAAAACATAAAAAGCATTAAAGTGTCGTATAAACCCTTGTACAATTCACGAAGGTTACGAGTGCGTGAGCCAACCTTTTTTCCCGTTAGCTGTAGTCTCTTAACACTTTTTATACAGTAAATGATAAAATGTACACAAAATACAAACAATTGATACAAAAAAAACGTGCCATGTAATTACGCGTCTATAAAATCACTTGTTCATTAACGTAATGATTTAAAGAGACACTGAAATTATTCGAAGAGGATGCTTGTGGACTTATGTAGGTACATTTATATGCAAAACATTAATCTCTGCATACAAAATAAACATATCCAAAAAACCTTTGCAATCAATTTTCATGTCTTCGGTATCAGGACATGATCAAGTACCTACGTCATCATTAAAACCAGTTGCATGATTCTTAGTTTCAAATACCATCGAACTTCTGATTCGCATGTAGGTACAGAGTAGATGCAGTTATTGCAAGATATGCTTGCTGGATAAGAAGAAAACGTTTCAATACAGTTTTCAATCACTTCTTTAATCTCATTCATTGTCGATCAATCTGAGAAGCTACATTATTTTTGATGGTTATTTCCTTCATGCACATAAAAAGTCCCAGTCACCATGGTTTTCCTCAGTTTTATAGCGATTAAATTTTGACGTTTTAAACGTATCAAAATTTACCCGATTAACTTTTGATGTTTCAAATGTGTCAAAATTTACCCGATTAAATTTTGACGTTTAATCGCTTCTGAATTTTTTTTGCAATCATTATCGGAGATTCTTCGACAAGCAAATAAATAATTCGTTGTAAAATCTATTTATTCAGATTAATAATCAGGAAATAATCATGCCGAATACCCCGCGTGCATGAAAACAGCCTGATTAAGTTTTTACGTTTTTGTCGCAACGTTTTGCCATAAAGAAATATTTCTCGTAAATTTTCCACCCAAAATTCCTCGTGCTTCGCACTTGAGATTTTGTTAGGTGGCAAATTTGTTCGACATATTTTTAGACAAAACATTTTGACAGAAACGTCAAAATTTATTCGGCTATTTTGATGCACTTGGGATATTACTGTTGATTATTGCATACCTCTTCTAGCTTTGAGAGGAGCCATTTTGGGGATATTGTTTTTTAAGCCGCAGGTGATTGTAGACCCGTGCAATTTTTTAAATCTTAACTCTATTTATACTAGACAATTTATTCTCTTATCGAAATTATACAAATAGTACATCAAAGAATATAGATCACATGGTCTATAGAATTTGAGGACTTATTTTATCGTTTCTCATATTATTAAATTTTCGAAGTATTAATGTCTTAAAAACATCAGATCGTTTAACATCAATCAAAAGCAAAATATAATAAAATTGCAACCAAACGTTAATAAGATGGGAGCGGAAGTGAAAGCTGCCAAAGATTGTCGAATAACGTAATCTTTTTTTGTGTAGAGGATCCGGCAAAGATCACTTGACCCACATCATTTGTGTACAATCACCATTTTTGCACCAATATTTGAATCGATTTATAATAAAAAAATGTTACCTTCGACATGACTTTTTATATTTACAATGTGTTCCAGTATGAATGTAGAGTTTGTTGCACCACTACGGTCGCAATATTATCAACAATGTTTCCCATCAAAATTTTCATCCGCTGGATTTTATGTTGTTTTAACTTGTTCTTGTTACTGCCTACATTATTCAACTAAAATTTGTTTCTGCTGCTTAAAACGTTGCAATGTTATGTATTTCTGATATACACAATCCGCTTTGAAATATCTCAACCATTCAACAATATCCATACACCACTAGGAGTAGTTTGAGTCACTGCATAAATGGACAATACCTTTTTTTTTAAATAAGCGACACAATCAATCAATCTGAATCACCTTACGTGTCATTCAACTTTTAATTTACATATTGTGCTTTATATTTTACTATTTCAACGAATTTGCTTTGCAATTTAATGTATAGAAAAACATAAAAATAACACGACATTTCAAATAAATCTTGATATAACTCAATTAATTACTTTATAATATGTCCTTGTACATTTGTAATTAATGAGAAATTTACTAAAACTGATTTCTGATTTCGAGTTTTGGCGTTTGTATTAACTGCAAAAGATAAAAAGCTTGTCCGTAATACTTACTTATGTTTCTTGCAACGTTAAACTAATTTTAGTCTTCAATGGCAGTACAATAATTTATTGATGAAAATGAAAATGAACGTGCAATCTAGGCTATCTTACGCGATGGAAATTTTTAGAGCAGGATCGAAGGCCGCTATTGTAAATGTTACAATAATTTATCTATGATTGTTTAAGTAAACAATTTATTAATGATATTTTAAAACTTCAGGTTTCTCAATGTATATTCGCTGACAAATCAGAAAAACTCTATTTTTGCTTTATAATTTATCCAACAATCTCACTAACAATACCGTAACCAAGCAACATAAGTACCTGTGGAACATGAAATTTTATATTATCCCTTGGGTAATATGAGCATGATTTTTACATAGATAGCTAGTAATTAAATGTGTGTATTATCAAAGAATTGTAATTAAAATATTTTTTTGCAAACCAGGTAACTTTTATCATCACCTTACATAAACACTAATAATGGCATTAAACAATTTGATATATGACAACTGTCTTTTATATAGGGTGTTTATCAATGGCTGTGGTTCCAGTTAGTTAAGGAATTAGTTACGTACTAAAATTTATAGGGCACTTAAGGAAATTAACGTCATTATCATTAAAGTTAAGAAAATTAACGTTTATTTTGCATAATTATTATTTACACTTTGTCGAAGACAAAATTTTTATTAGAAATGTCCAGCTTCTAAAATTGGCAGTTGAAAATGACATTTAACATTTGTGGTTAACCAGTTATAATCATTGTGTGAATTTGAAATTATTTCAAAGTCTACTTGATACTTCCTCTTGAAAATCAGCTATTTAATCTCAACACAACATAATCATTTTTGTTTTCAAAGAAATCACTACAGTAGAACACCAATTATCCGAATCAATTGGGACCGGACCCTATTCGGGTAATCAAATATTCGGATAATTGGATAATTTTCTAACTGAACAGTAAAACACTCACACACACACAAAACAACGAGCAAACAGAACGACTGACTATTGCAATTGTACAGTCGCGTGATTCATAGGCAGACTATGCGCTGACAGTACACATTTTTTCGTCTAGTGAAGATTCTGTTTTTGGACACAATGTGTCTTTTAAAAAGTTATATATTAATTTTTATCCCCCTAAAACCGGTTCGGATAACTGGAGTGCGGATAACTGGAGTTCTACTGTATTAGTGAATTTCAAATTTTCTTCTTATCAAATACTACAAATCAAAAAATCGCTTTTGTATTCAAAACACTACACTTCCGTTTCAATTTATTATTTTCTCCGGATTTACTCATCATAATATGAGTAATCGAATTAAAGCGAGTAAGGTCATTCTAGAAAACAGTATTATTACATACCATGTAAGTATCTCTACCATTTTATGCACAATCATCCAATTTTATAAAGTTAGACAAAAATTAAAAATTATTTATTTATTATTTTCTTAATTAATTTTTTTTTTGACAAGGCTTTTAAGCCAAATTTGCCATTGGTTAGTGTCTGCGCCATCTGCCAAATTATTTTCCAACTTATAAGAGGTACTCAAATAGGTTACCAATGCAATTAAATGAGGTTAGAAATGACAAACGGGTCGATTTCAAGTCATAGTTGCGACTATTATAACCGTGGTTAGCGTAATAACGGCGTAAGCAACTTGCAATAGACCAATGTTAATTTCTAGTTGAATTTGTCAACTAATTTTGTATCGGTTAGTTACGCCACCTATAGTAGTCGAGGCAACTTGGCATTAGCGGTCGTAGCAATTAAAATGGCTGTTGTTGCTTGTCTCGTGTTGGTCGGTTTTGAGCTCGATTTATTTGATACTTCTAGTGAAAGTGAGTATAGTGACGACGTTAGAATGCACCCAGTGCCACCGTTTTCAGAAATTTAGCCATGGCCAAAGTTGCTGCGGAGTTGACCATCAGTCAGCTTTGTGCTCAAAAAAGAGGAAGACACCCGCGACCTGTGCAAACTGTGGCGCTGACCACTCGGCCAGCTACAGAGGTTTCCAGTAATTTCCAAAATCCGCCAACTCATACCCGCTCCTCCACGACAAACCCCCCTTCCACAGCCCAAAATTTCCGAAAACATTTCAGAAGTCCGAACTGTTTTGCCCACTCTGTCTTACGCGAATGCCATGTTTGACAGATGTCATGTGACCTGTGCAAACGTTCTTATTGGACCGTGATTCGTAGTCCGATCGTAGACCTTCTTACGCCGCTCGTAGTCGCTAACTCGTTGCGTGGATAAAACTTAAGGACCTGAAATTAATTCGAGTCGCACCGAAGTATTCATTTTCATTGGCAAAGTTGCGCTGCGCTAATGTTTGCCACTCCCAACTTGAAATCGACCCCAAAGTTAGCAATAGCTAAGTTTCCAACTTTTTAAATGTCGGAAATTGACATATTACCAACCGATTATGAATAAAATATAATTTATTCGAACAAATTAGAGATGTGGTTTAGCATAGCATGCCAACTGATGCCAACGCGAATGCCATGTTTGGCAGATGTCATGTGACCTATGCAAACGTTCTTATTGGACCGAAATTCGTAGTCCGATCGCAGACCTTCTTACGCCACTCGTAGTCGCTAACTCGTTGCACGGATAAAACTTAAGGACCTGAAATTAATTCGAGTCGCACCGAAGTATTCATTTTCATTGGCAAAGTTGCGCTGCGCTAATGTTTGCCACTCCCAACTTGAAATCGACCCCAAAGTTAGCAATAGCTAAGTTTCCAACTTTTTAAATGTCGGAAATTGACATATTACCAACCGATTATGAATAAAATATAATTTATTCGAACAAATTAGAGATGTGGTTTAGCATAGCGTGCCAACTGATTGTCATATTTTAATGAAAAGTTTCTTTACAGGTTCGGACATAGACGACGACCAAGAAGATACCCAAGGCGGCGACAACACCTGCGACGGCCAATCCTCAGCAAAAACGCGTCGCCGTCGCACTGCCTTCACCAGCGAGCAACTGCTCGAGCTGGAGCGCGAATTTCACGCGAAAAAATACCTGTCACTGACCGAACGCAGTCAGATCGCGTCCGCCTTACGCCTCAGCGAGGTCCAAGTGAAAATCTGGTTCCAGAACCGCAGGGCGAAATGGAAACGCGTCAAAGCCGGCCTCGCGTCCGGACCTCACCAATCGAAAGGGGCGCAACAGGGCAAGAGCAAGCTCGTCGTTCCGATTCCGGTGCACGTGAACAGGTTCGCGGTCAGAAGCCAGCACCAACAGTTGGAAAGGGCGCTCGGGGACCTCGCCGGACGCGTTCTCGCCAGTCACGCCGCCTTACGTGCTGGCCTTGATATATCGAGCTATCCAGGTCCGCCCCGTTGAACAATGAGACGGTGATAAGTGTGCCCTGAAAACAATCGAGTAATGACGTTCTTGTGATCGAATTGAAACGTTGCGCGAATCAAATTTATCCAGTGGCGTACGCCGTTTTTCAGTTTCTAAGAGCGACTTTTTATTTTCAAAAAACGTTAGTGCAATAATGAAATGAATTTATTGTGTGCGGTGTGTGGCGGATTAATTGAAACTTAGCAATAAAACGTTTGTCATCATGTAATATGTTGATAGTGCGAATATAAGGCGATTTTGTACAAATTTTGAGAAATATGGGTCATTTTATATTCAAGTTCGAATTCGAATTCGATTTAGTTGGTAGATAAATGTCATTAAAGAATATTGTTTTCGATAAATATAAATAAATTTTGGCGAAGTTTCGAATATAAAACGAGCAAATTTTAAAGAAATTTTAGATATCAAACATTTTTCAAAGTATTCTGCTAACAAAATTAATTAAAATAACCAATTATTTTCTGATTGCAATGATAATAATAAAATTTAAAAAAACAATGTTGTTAAAACTGTCTCTATCAGTGCAATTTATAATAACTAATAGAATAGGAATGGTTATTTTTGAGTGCGAGTATGGTTTGCAGGCCAAGGTGCTAGCCGCGGCCTATAAGTACGGGTACATACCAGCAAAAACAGTTTCTGGCTATGTGATACACACAATTTTTTGGGCGGTAAATGCTTAAATTTGTTACAAATCAAATTAAACTTTCAAAACTTTGATGCTTTTTTTTGAATAGAAAATTTAAGGGGCCATCTTGCATGCAGTCACAAATTAAGGGTAATCACAACTGTTAATTACTTTTTTTTGAAGACCGGCGATATCAAAAAGCAAGGTTTCTGGCTGATTTTTATACAAAATAAGTAATTTTGAATGTGCACCCAAAAAAACAATTTTTTGAAAATTTCCCATCCAAAGCAAGATTACCTCTTTCTTTTAAAAGAACAAGTAATTGATTTTTGAAATTTGTATTTTTTCCTTCTTGTTTTTGTTATCGGAATGTACAATTTCGCTCTCGAATTGATGTCATTGCTTGCAAAAGAATAAAAAAAAATTAAACGTAAACGGAACGACATGATGGATGGCAAGTTTGGGCTTTGTTTGCAACAAACGAAAGTTGCCGTTACCTGAAATCATTTTCAATTCGAATTAGAAAAGACACCGAGCTTCACGAATGTAACGTTGCATATTAAATTGATGAAGTGTGCGAGATTGAAATTTAAAGTATAATAACAGAATCTCGAAGAATATTCAATTGATTAGCACGTCAAAAAAACACGATTTGTATTGTCCAATCATACAGATAGGTCATAAACATCTGCGATCGCGTTACCGTTGAAATGAGAAAAATGATGAATCCCCAGCTAGCTGATGAATCGCATTTAATGTTTAGGTTAGGTTAGATTCATCATTTTCCTCAAGCGTTGCTCTTTCCAAAGGTAACGCGCTCATATGTATGTAAAGGTATTTAGTAAAATGTACATGGTCCTCCAACGTTAGTGGTCACCCCCAAAATCGATCTCTAATATTCAATTATTATCTTCAAATTTTGTTGGCTGGTTGTATTAGCAAAGAGTACACATAAAATATAGAGACGACACTCTGAGCCGAGTAATTCTTTTATCTGTATCAGCTGACACTTGATGTGTGCGTTGCAATTCACGTGCTTTGCTCTCATTTGGTATTTTCGCGTGATTTTTTGGTTTTTCGTTATTTAGTTAAATTGACTTTAAAAATAAAATTTTATTTCTACGGTTTTATAATGGGTCAACCGAAAGCGAAAGCAGGTTGTGCAGTTTCCAACTGCAACACAAAGTACGATAAAAAAATTAGCTTCTTCATATTCTAAAGACAGTCCTTGGAAAGGTTAAAAATTATTTAAATCAGCCATCCACAGCGCCAGAAGTAACGAGCGAATTACTCAAAGCTTCCTGGTTGCAGAGTCAATTTTCATTTTAGCGGAAAGGCCGTTTTTTAGTCAGTAACAATCTGACAACCTGTTTGGTGGACTGGTAGGGTGGTGCAAATAAGTATCACGTAAAATTGTTTAAATGAAACCTTTGTTTGCAACTTTTCAACTTAACAACTGTTAAAATGACATATATGCGCATTTTAACTCCTTCATTAGAGTAAAATAACTACATCACTGATGAGTGAGTCGGCGCAGTAGTTTTTGAGGTCATAGAAGACAAAAGAGTGTCGCCTCAACGTTAATTTATACTCTTTGGTATTAGTTTTATTTTACGAGAAACCAGACATAAAAATGCAAAAAAATAATTTTTCAAAAAGCAAGGCTACTAATTTTTGGGAAATTTACTTACCTACAGTATTTAATTTCATCTTCAAGTTACAAAAATGTTTTTGTTTTTTGGCCTGAAAATCGATTAATAATAAAATTACCACAACTTCCTAGAAAAATTTACAATTTTAAATAGTTAGTGGTAAATTTACCCGACCGCAAATGATGACCGAATGATATACAGTGTGTCCACAGATGGGGTTGACAAGAGGGAAAAAACTTTTTAAGTTGAAACTACGCCAAAAAGTTATTCTTTATAAGCAAAGCAAAGCAGCTTTATTTTTTATTTTTGTAAAAAATGTAATTTCTGAAAGTTGAATTAAAACTTAAGGAAAACTTAAATACGAAGTTTGGTAGAGGTAGTAACAAAATTTTGTATGTACAATTGCGGCCGTAGAATAGTTAATATCAACGTTTATCTAGCAATTTTTTCGTATCCGAGTTCCTTAAGTCAATTTCATGGTTTGTAATTTTTAGAACAGCTTGCATATTTTACTAAAACTTTGGCAATTGTTTATGACTTTCCACGACAAGCAAAACTTTTTATAAATAATCCGTGGACAAGTGCGCGCTAGCCAAATGGAAAAAATTATTATCTCAATTATTATGAATATTGCAAAAAAATCCTGAAACACATCATTTTTAGTCTATCACATGATATCGTGTAAAGTGAAAATTTCGTCCCTAACCTCAACTCCCTTTGAGTGACAGTTGCAACCCCAAAATTTTTAAATAGGAAGGGGGGCTTGTGATACCTCATTTGAAAGGTCTCTTCATGCTCTATTCAAAAATGCTATGGTTTAAAATTTTATTCCGAAACTGAAGGGTAAAAAAATTAATCAATTGAACGAAATTCGCTACAAGACATCTAAAAAATTAAAAATATCAATCGGCGCGGCGTTTAAACAAAATTAACCCAAAATTAACTTTTTTATGTCACTTTATGAGCATTTCAGTTGTTTTTGGTTGCCTTCTCAGTATAAAGAACGAAACGCTATCAAATTTCGATTTTTTTAGTTTGTTGTAGCGAATTTCATTAACCTGATTAATTTTTTTATACCCTTAATTTTTGGAATAAATTTTTAAACCACAGAATTTTTGAATAGAGCATGAAGAGGCCTTTCAATTTTTTTTCAATATGCACAATAATTTATTGAGATAATGAATTTACTTCATTTGGCTGTCGCGCACTGTATGTGGGGGTTGTAAATCAAACCCCACTGTAACCTGACGTTATCAGGTCCGGACTAAAAATAGACGTATTAGTATTTGTTAATAAAGATTCGGTTGTGTTTAGTTATTCGAAGAGAACAGCAGCCAGTGGTTCAGTCACTTTTGGAGATCTGAAATTTCAAAGTATAAATACCTAGCACCTCCGAGATACCTTGTTTCTTCAAAAAGCTTTATAATTTTTATTGGTTTTAATTTGAAAGTTATAAATAATATTTCTTACTTGCTTCACAGGATTTCTAATCGCAATAACGGCGAATGGCAATAGAAATCTGATAAGGCAATGATATTTTTGTATTAAAAAAGTATCGTAAATAAAAGATTTATAAAAACATGAAAAAATACTTCAAATCGTTTAATAATAATGTCATCAAAATTGAGTTTTTTGGGAGGGGGTAACTATTAACGTTGGCGGAACCTGTATTTTTGTTATATTCTTTTCTGCAAAAACAAATTTCCCGCTTATATTCAGTATTTTACCAAATCACTGTGGACAACAAATTTCAAAGAACTATGTTGGTAAAACAATTTATTTTAAGTACCAACCTCAAACAAAAACTGTTTCTTTGAGTATGAAGATAAGTACCGAAACAAACAAAAATTGTAAAAAAATCGCCTTGTATTCAAAATTTGTTTATATTCGTTCTTGTACATTGTCATTATGGTCTCATTCATAATATTTTCTTGCAACTAAGGGTTTTAAATGATTTTTATAAAAACATTTGGTCACACTGAACTCGCCACAAAGGAAGCAAAAGTTATCAGCAAATCTAGTTGTTTAGGACCGATGCCGTTTCTTCGACTGTTCGACGACGTTTTATTTTATATCATCAAGTGTTACTTAGATTAAGTCAAACTTGTACTTAAAATGTTGTAAATAAATTTTTTGTTACACAAAACCGTCCTATTCATTTAACCGGCGGCAGCTGCCGCAAATCCAACCACCACCTGGACGTCCGCATACAAATTCAGGGGTGACAAATCTCGTTCCACGCCCACTTAATTCTTCACGCCGTGACTTTTCAAGCCGTTCCGGATTTAACAATGATCTGTGCAAATACCTAGTTCGCCTTTTTTAATTGCGCCGGATAAAACAAGCCCGGATCGAAATCGGAGCCAACTCGTGGGACAATGCCGGGTGATATATCACCGGGACCTCCCACGGAACAATTTGCCAACATTATAGCCGGACTAATGGTGTCATTGTGATCCCCAACCCCACAAACATTCACAAACAGTCTCGCTCTCATCAAAATTGGAAGTTTACATCGGGTCGACGTCGAAACGGTAACGAGCTCGCAAGTCATCCAGGCCTCATCAACATGAAAATGCAGCGCCGCGGGATTTTTTAGACCTGTTCAAACATAATTGACCCCGGCAATTACGCACAAAAAATACGATTAACCCGATGCGGTTTTATGAACGATTTATTTAATTGTACTGGCATTTATAGATTTAATCTGTAATTTTGTTAAATCAATCCCATTTATTTAAATCACCATCGATTCCATGTAAAGCTATTCGGATTTGGAAGTTGAGACAAAGAGCTTTTTACAAAGCACTGTTTTTTTTTTTTAATATAACTTTAAAGAAAGTTAAACAAGCGATACTGAATCATTTGTTTTAGTTTATACTTTTATTAATATTTTAAAAATATTTATTTTTTAGATATTTTCATGCCATCCATTAACTTTTGTTAGCATCAAAACAAAGAGTGTACAACAACTTGATTCTATTAATAAAGAAAATTTTATTGAAATGTTTTGTATCAAAATATGCTTGCAATGTGCATTTATACACCTATCCCCCGATTTACATGGCACTTTTGTTACATGATTTCGTTTTTACACGGTTTTTAAAATAATGATTTCAAAATAAACTGATAAGAATGAATATTTCAACTGACTACATATTTCTACAATTATTTTTTAACTCCATCCGCTTTGCTATACATACTGGTGAATGCACAATAAAACTTTCTACGCATTCACGTAAATTACTTTAGTATATTTGTGCCAGTAGAAAAGCGTACATCAATGTGTTTTTACTAATCAGAATTTTCTTAAACTGGTTAGTGATAAACAATTAATTTTTGTAACATTTTTACAATTTAATTCGAATTTTAGGATTTTATCATGGAAAAAAAAGAAGTTATTTCTTTAGAAACGAAAATTAACATTTTACATCGTCTACATAATGAAGAGGAAGTAACAGAAGTAGTTATTTATTTTTTAGTGTACTTTTAAACAGATTAATTTCTTTTACTGTTAATTTTTGCAATAAATTTTTAAACCATAGCATTTTTGAATAAAGCATGAAGAGACATTTCAAATGAGGTATTACAAGCCCCTACTTCCTATTTAAAAATTTGGGGGTTGAAACTGTCACTTGAAGGGGGTTGAGGTTAGGGTTGAAATTTTTACTTTGCAGGATATCACGTCATAAACTAAAAATTACGTGTTTTGGGATTTTTGATAAATCTGCACAATAATTGAGATACTGAATTTATTCCATTTGGCTGGTTTGCACTGTATATTTGTTATTTTATGAATGAACTGTTATTTTTATTTTTCAAAATTTATTATTAAAAAAAAATTACGTTAAATAACTGACTGAATTATGCACATTTTAAGTTGTTTTCGATTTAAACAGTTGTTCCTATAAAAATCTAAAATTCCGTTTTACACAGTTTTCTGAGGAACCGTGTAAATCGGGGGATAGGTGTACTTAAAATATAAATCAAAATTTATTCTTTATTATGCTTCTTGTGCAAGGAATTTTTTTTAAAATACATATTTCCTATCTTTGGAAACTTTGCTTGAAGTTACTTTTACGTGGGTCAAGCAAAAAATTTTAAGAATAAGGAAAACGGTTATAATTTTTTAGAATTCTATTTAAAATGCTCACAAAAATCACTTTCATCACTTGAATTAGGGTAAACTTCTGGTTTCCTTTGTGTAGATGCTTTTTCTATGACAATATAATCGGTGATTAAACTTTGGGATGACTTTACTAATCGTTTGTGCGATTCGCGATAGCCAGTAATGCAATTCTTGAGTTCCCTTTGGAATTTGAATTTGTGTCATTGACCAGAAAGTGATTTTCCAATTTATTATAAAATTGAAGTACTTACTTCTCGAACTACACTTGCAGTAAGAAGATCAAGGGTTTTTTCCACTTCACTATCGCTTTCTGGATCTTCGACTATAACTGAAGTTAGACCAATAATATCATCTACACTTTCAGCTTTACCCACAAAAAAATCGTCAATATCATTATAATCAAAAGCATCAAAACCTTCTCCACCAATTTCATGTGCCAAATTCGTAATTTCATTCATTCATGATTCATTGCTTACATTTTTTGCAATATATTCGGGCTAAACTACTTTCCAGCAGATATTTAAAGTGTTTGGTCTTATTTCAGTGAGTGCAGATGCCACATGATTTAAACAATTCTAAACGTCCACTACTGCCTAGTTTATCTAATTAAATTGAAAAGTGCGCTTAACGTAATATTCTGTAAAAGTAGCAATTATGCCTTGATCTAATGGCTGAATAATGCATGTTGAATTAGGTAGAAAAACGCTAACTGTACATTTGAATGTTCTAAGTGCGGGTGGCCTGGTTGAATTATCAATAACTAATTGAACTTTGAAGTCAAGAGCTTTCTGCTATTATGTTACCACTTCGGGAACAAAGAAATTATTAAACCACTCAGTAAATGCAGCAGTTGCCACCCATGCCTTTGCATTATCCATCCAACACACGACCAGCTTGCTCCTTTCTCAGACTTTGGTATATAAGTGCAACCAGGCTTTTCTTCCAAAATAATCCTGTTTTGTCCGCGTTGAAAATTTGATCTGTACTACAATATCCACCTTCTTCAATAATTCTGGCTAACTACTCCGGAGAATTTTTGGTCGCTTCTGCTCTACTGATGTAACCTCGCCTCGGATCTTGACGTTATGAAAAGCATATCTTTTTAAAACACCAGCTAACCATCGTATGCTAGCAAAAGATGCTTCATCAGACTGGGCAGCGGAAGTAGACGGGTTGGAGTGCTTCATCTGTTCATATAGTCGAACAGCTTTTTGTGTAATTACATGACCACTTATAGGAATTATTCTTAGGGTTAAATCCTCAATCCAAATTACTAGCCCTCGTTCCATTTTTTCTAATAATTCATCTCTTGCGTAAGGATGAAAATTTGGCGCTTAATTTCGTTCCAGAAATTACCGATTTTTTCTTTTTTTTAAATTCAAAAAGTAGTCAAAATCACATAAATTAGGTGAGTACATTGGATGTTCGCTTTATTACTTTTTTATGTGTAAACATCTTTGCTCGCACACCTCTAAAAATTTGGAGTAAATAAATATTAATGAGTAGTTCTACGTCGAATTTTGTGTTAAATTTTTGTTATTTACCACCTAAAATTATATTAAAAACTGAAATTCTCTTACATTTTTACATCTTTTAATGAACAGGTACTTATCATAAAACCATGTGATGCCACCACGAGCTTCAAATACGGCAAGACACCTTCTGAGCGTAGTTTCTATGAGGACATTGATAAAGCCTTAAGGAATTCTATCCCATTTTTCCTGTACCTCTTCGAAAGCTCGTTAAGCGTTGTAAGAGAATGAACGTGTCACATAGCGTGATAAATAGACCAGTGTAAATATTCTCAAGAACCAGCAGTGTAAGTTTTGACCATAATGGTGGTCGTCCAAGAAGGTTAAAACTGGTATAAAACACAAAACCCTGTGCAGTCTTCTAAACAATTAATTAATGTTTTTCATATTGGCACAAAAGTGGAACTTTTTAATAAAACTGTTATAAGAAGACTGTACAAAGTTGTTTTAAGTGCTCATTAACAAGTCGTGTGTTCATTGCTTAAAAGGCAACACAGCGAAGTTAGAAGCTGATAAGTTGATAATAATTTAAATTTGAAACTTGGTGAATGAAGCAGATTTCTTTTCGGAAATGAATCGCGGCTCACTTTACTTGATTCTGAAGCTTGAGGTTAATCTGGAGAAAATTTGGATAACGATATCTTGACCGTAATATGGCGCCACGTCAACCAATAGAAGTGATTTTATTTTTATTTTTTCTGCTTCTTCGTCATGCTGAACAGAACTTTCGCCAAAGAAGATGCTTCATAATTAAAACTCCAATCTAGTCTTTCTGTAAATCATTATAATGCTTCTCTTTTATTTTTTCAACTATGTACTTCAAAAACTGAATAATTTTCAACTATGCTATACCTTCGCCAACCAAACGTCAAATGGCAAGCAGAGAAAGTTAAGTGTGTAAATGTTGTTTTTCTTACCTTACTAGATTTCTAGATTCTTATTAATTTTTGCGTGACCCACGTATTTGCAGCTTTTTCCAGAAGGCGTGAAATGTGATGTGTGTTTTTAAATAAAACGGCATTGTAATAATTTAACCATTTACGAATTCTAAATATCCCAAATTCTTAGGTTGTTATTAATTTATTAATGTTGTGGGGGCCGTACGAAGACCGTTTTTGAGCCCTATTTATTGACCGATTTGCCTCATTAACGAACTTAGATGAGGGTTTGCGGCTATGTAGGTTTATGTTAAATCCCGTTGCTTTGCCATTATGCTTTCAAAAGTTATAGTGGTAGTTTGTATAGGCAGACCCATAAGTATACACACACTCACGTACACAAAGGTAAAACTAAAGTAAAACTAAATAACAAAATAGTAATTAATAGATATTTGTTTCATTGAGCATAAATGATCAGAAATGATTGTACTTTTTGAAATAGGTTATCAGCATGCTTTTTACAGTAAAATTACAATGCTGGTCACAAAAGATTTATTTTGAAAATTAGGTCATATGCAACCCAAAATGCAGATGGCATAACGCTTTGATTATATATTTCAATTTATTCAGTTCATAATCAAAGTAAGTTGACTAAAAATGTCAAAATGACAGACAAGTAATAGACAAAGCATTCATTCACTCATATTTATCTTAATTCTTATTCTGGGTGGCAATTATCTGATTTTCAAAGTAATTCTTATATGACCTCTGTATTGCGTATGATGAAAAAGCTTGGAGAGACTATACGTATACGTTACTTTTGTGGAATGATAATTCTCCTATTATACCATGGGTTCGAGAATAATTTTTGCGCACACCTTGTATATTCAGGTATTATTAAACAAAGAACCAGCATTAAACATAAATTAACTATTTAAATAACTTCAATGAAGATTATAGGTAGTTGATTTAAGGATTAAGGACAGGAAAGTTTCTGTTTGCACATTTTAAACCTTAAATCGTCAATATTTAAAATTAAATTTAGAATTAAAACCCCCATAGTAAATACAGGGTGGCAATAAACACCTGTGATCGCGTTACCTTTAGAATGGGCATCGTTTTAACAAAATAATGAATCCAATTACCTAACCTAAACGTAAAACTGCTTTTACAAGCTAGTTTGATCATATCAAAGATAACGTGATCACAGATATTTATGACCACTTGTGTAATTATTTAGTTATTTATGTATGTTTTTATATATTTGTATGTCAATATTTTTGAAGTTTCTACTACTTAATGTGAATATTAAAGATGCCCTAATCCAAAAAGTTGTAAGGTTTTATTGAAATTGTAAAAGTTTTAAGTTTGTTTGAAAATTAAATTACAATTTACATAAGAAAGTATTGGAGCTTTTTATTTATGTTATTTTAATAGCGGCGTAAATATTTCACATTAATGTTTCTAGTTTAGTTTAATACCGAGTGGCTCTAAATATCTGTTATCGCGTTATCTTTGGAATGAGCAACGCTTTAGGAAAATGATGAATCTAACTACTTAACCTAAAGGTTAAATGTCATTCATTTAGGTAGTTGGATTCATTACTTTGCTCATTCCAAAGTTAACGCGATCACAGATATTTAAAACCACCCTGCATTCTATTTAGGTATTTACTTACCTATACATAAGCGATTAAAGAGGACGATGTAGGAAAGGTTATTAGAATAGTATATTCTGTAACAAGTTTGGAATGAGGCATATTCCACACGAATGGAAGTTTGACACCCGAGCCGAAGGCGAGGGTGGCGGTCCACGAGTGTGGAATAGCCATTCCAAACGTGTTACAGACTATACTTTCTCTACGACTGTATGTGAAAATAAAAAGTAATAATAATAATAATAGTAATAAAATAATAACAATACAATAATACAATAGGTACAATACAATAATTCTCTATTTATATATTTTCGTTTTTACTTACTAAATTAATAGTAATATTTTGGCAACGGTTAAATGGGATATTTGGTAAGTTACAAACATTTGATGTGTGGTATTTGCCACATAAGAATGTGATGGCAACATTGTTAAATTCTGTATGGAACATCCTGGTGTAGGTTCGATATCTAAATATTCTAATATTTCATTGGCAACATTTAAGCGATTTTCAATCGAATTGTCGGTATAGCCTTCGGTCACTTCAAAAGATTTCCATCCACCATGTCTTTTTAAAGTTTCTATATTGGCCCCAGCATCTATCAACATGGTGGCATATGTCCGTATAAAGCAGTGGCTGGTGTAAGACTCTGAATTTAGTAGTTGCAACAAGATAACCACTTGTTTAGCCATGTTACCTAGTTTATTTATACCCATGACTTGTTTGGTGCAGCGACCTTTTTGAAAATTTACAAAAAAATTGTCTGTTGTAATGTTTGGGGGCCTTAAATCTGCATATTTTTTAAATGTTATAAAATTCTGCATTGCTGGTGAATTTTCTAGAAACCTTTATTTTGGCATCAGGTACACTAATTAATACTGAATTTTCTAAGTATTTTATATCTTGAAAAAACAATTAATAGCAACTCTTCATTTTCTGTATTTATTTAGTTAACTTTGTTGAAAGATATTGTTTTTAAACTTAAATCATTAATTTATTAAATTATATTACACTTACACTGCACAAAAAGTATATTTAAACAGAGATAATCACCAAAAAGGCACAGGACAGTTCAAATTGCTTAAATCGTGTGACGCGATTTTTTAAATCTAGTTTTGACAAATTGAAAAAAAAACATCTCATAATAATAATTTTTTTTCACCTCCTTCGATTAAAAAAAAAATAGTTGCAATCAAGGGCGCTGGTGGTAGTCATTCCATAACAAGTAATGGTATGAATATTCCGTAACAGGTGTAAAGAATAGCCCTATTCAATGTTCAAAAATGATCGCAGAATGCATGTATTCTAAAACAGTCGTAGAGAAATATTATTTTATACAATAAAAACCAAATTCAGATTATTTATTTTTTTACTCTTCTTTACAATCAGTTTTCTGTCGCTTTTATCACTTTCTTTAAGTGGATGTTGAAATAAAAAATAATCGTCAAGTTGTTCTTCTTTTAGAAACAAAGGTCTTTTTATTGGTTTTACAGTGAAATCAATTTTATTCATTTAATTCATAGCTTAGTTACTAGAGCAGATATAAGTATATAAGTTGATTGAAAAAAATTGGAACGGATATACGTCATGACGCATGCGCAGAAAAAGCAGTGTTACTTCTTAGCAATTTAATTCGCATTAAAAGCAGTTTATTCCTTAAATTACCCAAAATTTAATAAATGGAATGCTGCAGGATTACTATTTTCTTACATATCAACCAATCCAATGTTGTAGATTGGAAGCCTCAGGATTTCATTGGTTTCTTAGCCTCTACGATTGAGAAAAAGGATGTTGTGTAATTGAAAATTGGAGTTTCACCTTTTTTAATTCCCGAACGGGTCGCTATGGATCCTATTAGCCTATCGTTTAATCAAATATAAGGCTATGAATAATCAATGAGAATAAAGGATTATCAGCGATCGCGGTGAGAAACGATTCCACCTTCGTCGTGTCATGCGCTGGATGACTTATCAAAATGAAAATGTTCGGGATTTGGCAACGTCGTAAGCGAGAGAGCGACCGCTTGCTTGGCTAAGGGGAAAATCAGTCACATTACTGAAATTCGTTTTTCGTCCGCAAATTGGAGGGTCGTAAAAACCGAGTGGATGGTGAAGATCAGCGGTCGCGCTGCAGCAATTTGCGAGAGACACGCCCTACAGCGCGAGATGGACACAGGACCGACGTCGGAATAATCCGATTTTTCACTTTTTATTGCAGTCTCAAGCAGAAAATTACACCGACTCGAATTTAGGGCGACTTTTTATTGATCTGATAAAGAACTCGCTGGAATAATGACACAATCAATTGTTTTAAGCACAAGTTGGTCTTCAAGTTTAATTTTGCTTTGTACATAAAATTATTAAAACCTATCAGTGCCACAATTAATAAACCAAGATGAACAAACGTTTACAAAAAATTAATTGTTTTTATGTAACTAAGGATTTTATGAATTACTAGCTGAAATACCCGGCTTCGCTCGGTGTACAAAATTTGGTGGCAGTAGGACACTTCTTTCTATGCGAAAGTCTATTTGGGCGATAGCCCCCCCCCCCCCCTTATACTAAGATGCCGTTGTGTACAAAATTTGGTGGCTGTAAAACACTTTTTTCTACGCAAAAATCTGTTTGGACGATCCCCTCCCCCATAAGATTCACTTGTGTTCAAAATTTGATAGCTGTAGGACATTTTTTTCTATGCGAAAATAAGTTTCAGTGATCACCCCGTACGATTTTTGTTTACCCCCCCACGATCGGCATCAAACTAAGTCCCCCTACGAAGATGCACTTGTGTACAAAATTTGTTGGCTGTAGGACACTTCTTTCTATGCGAAAATAAGTTTCAGTGACCCCCCCCGTGCGATTTTTGTTTGGACCCCCCCCCCGATCGGCATTAAATTAAGTCCCCCCCTACTAAGATGCACTTGTGTACAAACTTTGGTGACCAACTTCGGTTCAGCGATTTCCGAGTCTATACGACACTTCGCCACCCCATCCCCCCGATCGGCACCAAACTTCACAGGAACACTCTCCAGGTTATGTTAGAGTATTCCTGAAAATTTCATCAAAATCGGTTCAGAGGTTTCCGAGTCTATATGACACTTCGCCCCCCCCCGATCGGCTCCAAACTTCACAGGAACACTCTCCAGGTTATGTTAGAGTATTCCTGAAAATTTCATCAAAATCGGTTCAGCGGTTTCCGAGTTTATATGACACTTTCCCCCCCACAATCGGCACCAAACTTCACAGGAACACTCTCCAGGTTATGTTAGAGTATTCCTGAAAATTTCATCAAAATCGTTTCAGCGGCTTCCGAGTCTATATGACACTTTCCCCCCCCCCCCCGATCGGCACCAAACTTCACAGGAACACTCTCCAGGTTATGTTAGAGTATTCCTGAAAATTTCATCAAAATCGGTTCAGCGGCTTCCGAGTCTATATGACACTTTCCCCCCCCCCGATCGGCACCAAACTTCACAGGAACACTCTCCAGGTTATGTTAGAGTATTCCTGAAAATTTCATCAAAATCGGTTCAGCGGTTTCCGAGTTTATATGACACTTTCCCCCCCCCAATCGGCACCAAACTTCACAGGAACACTCTCCAGGTTATGTTAGAGTATTCCTGAAAATTTCATCAAAATCGGTTCAGCGGCTTCCGAGTCTATATGACACTTTCCCCCCCCCCCCCCGATCGGCACCAAACTTCACAGGAACACTCTCCAGGTTATGTTAGAGTATTCCTGAAAATTTCATCAAAATCGGTTCAGCGGCTTCCGAGTCTATATGACACTTTCCCCCCCCCCCCCGATCGGCACCAAACTTCACAGGAACACTCTCCAGGTTATGTTAGAGTATTCCTGAAAATTTCATCAAAATCGGTTCAGCGGTTTCCGAGTTTATATGACACTTTCCCCCCCCAATCGGCACCAAACTTCACAGGAACACTCTCCAGGTTATGTTAGAGTATTCCTGAAAATTTCATCAAAATCGGTTCAGCGGCTTCCGAGTCTATATGACACTTTCCCCCCCCCCCCCGATCGGCACCAAACTTCACAGGAACACTCTCCAGGTTATGTTAGAGTATTCCTGAAAATTTCATCAAAATCGGTTCAGCGGCTTCCGAGTCTATAAGCTACACACATACACACATACACACATACACACATACATCCAATTTTATATAGATAGATAGATAGATAGAAGATTAATAGAAACGGTAGAGGGGCAATAAAACACATTAGAATAAATCCAACCAAAATTTTTAACGTTCGAGGAATGAATTAAATACAATGACAGTGTACTTACAAAAGAATTTTAAATCTCCATTGTTTTTTCTTAATTACCTCCATTTGGGGATCTTTAAATAAAGATTAAGTAAAAGATGATGATGTCAGTAGTTAGTCAGTTGCTAACAAGTTTAGCAATAAAATACATTTAAATTCAAATGAAATTGCACAACATTTAGTTTGAACATTAGAAAAACATAGTTCTATCAAACTGTTTACCTAATTTCCCGATTTCAAGTCAGAGTTACGACAGTGAAAATCAGTTTCCATGATATTGGTCCATAACAATTTCCAACAAGGCCACATCCTTCTTGTATTAGCCGGTTAATTCAACTTGCAATTAGGATGTGGCTTTGTTGGAAATTATTATGCGCCATTACCATGGTAACAAATTTGAACTGTCTCAACTCTGACTTGTATTAGGGCCTGATTTCAATGGCTAACTAATTTTGGGTTGATTAATACTATTTTCACAAGTCACAAAGTACAAGGTGATTTTATAATAATAACTTTACTGCTCTATGTACAGTTCCGGTCACGGAATAGTTTCCACTTGCATTTATCTAGCAGTCGTTTTTTCGAATTTGCGCATGTAAAAATTGGGAAAAACGAGTGCATACTGTAAGTGAAAACTATTCTGTGGCTACAATGATACATAATTTGCTAAAAATAATGGGCTTTCTAGAGATAGATTAACTCTCTAATGACAGCCCTTGGTTCCCTATCTTTTAACAGACAATCAACGTCAAAGTGAAGTTTATTTTGATAAGTTTCTTTTTACATTAAAAATTACCATCAACCGTTTTCAAGGTTATTAAATTCAAGATTTTATTGTTATATCACAAAATAATTGTATGCTCCCCCGGGATTAAATTGTAATTTTATTGCCGATTTCCAAAGATTGAAATGGCATATTTTACACCAAGGGATGAAATCAATTTAATTCCTGACTAGTGATATCAAATTTAATCCCTCTAAATAAATGCCAGTTTTATGGTTCTTTAAAACTCAAATTTGATTTTAAAAATAAATTACGTTAGTTACATTAGTTATCCACTTCATGATTTATTTGCAGTCATCTTCTCAAAAGCAGTTTCTATCTTAAAAATCTGATTTTGTGTGGCATAAAATAGCGTATATACTACGGGAGCAAACTGTTATTTCACCCCTCGTTAGGTATTGCCTGAGCTTTCGAGGGCAATAAACTTTTATCTTCGGGATGAAATGACTAATTTCTTTCTATCCCTCATATTCGTGTTCCGACACAATTTTTAAAAAGTTTGTCAAAGTGAGAACATATTTTTATTAAATAAAGAAAATAAACATATAATGTTGTCCTGCTTGTAAAAAAGAGCGTAAATAACGTCATTTCCTTAGCAACAAACATATCAAATATATATCAACATATATCAAAATATTATGTCAAAAATTGTGAAATTCAATTGAAAAACTATGTATTTCACTTGTGGGTTTTTCAAAACTCAATGTTTTAAGATTTATCGAATTATTGCTTTATTTTGCGGATCACTGCAATAATTTTTTTCTCAACTTTTTTCTTATGTAAAAGGCTAACATTATTGTAGCATCATTTTAACAGTTAAAAGACCGATCAAAATCACGATGAAAAATATTGGTTTGCAATTTTAAAAAACCCGATGATGACGCCATCATATTAAAAAGAGACACCCTGTATATAAGAATGTTGGGTCAAAAACTGTGAAATTCAATTTAAAATTAACCTGCTTATGGATTTAGTTCAAAACTGAAATTATTGCGTTACTTTTGCCGGTCTGTTAGATTATTGAATACATTTAGCACATAGGTACAATGGTAGACATAGAAAATTGCACATGACATTCGATCGTTTCGCAGATTGTGCTGCAAAAAAATTTGCAGGCTTGATTACAAATATCATGCCCGTATTTCATAGATGATACATGCCAATTTACCCGAAGAATTAAAAATCTAAATAAGCAATTCAACACAGTTTACAAAGAACTTGAACGTTTTCCTTCACGTACTTCGACAGTTAAACAGATTCCAGTTAAAAAGATTTATAAAAAAACTTTACTGTCAATTTTAACAAAATTGAAATTGAAAACAGAAAAACATGGAAGGAAACCGTCAAAATAATTTTGGCGGTAAATTCCGTCGCCAGCTACACCCCTGCATGATCCAAACTACTGACTAAGCGTTTTGCAAATCCCTGCGGAACTATTATCATAAAATCAAGTGTTCCGCTTACGGACAGACGTTTATTTAAATTTATGTTCTGACCACTGGCATTTTAAAAAAAACCGAGAGCGGCGGGCAGGGGTGGTGCGCGCCCCCGCAGCGCTGATAATTGCTTCGGAGCCCCGCCCTGGGTGCGCCGCGTGCCCGCATCTCATTACACTTGTTGACAAACGATTACCGAGCACCGATACCCGGCTTATAAATATCCAGATCCCGGGCATTAAAATTGTAATTGTAAATCCAACAATGGGAATGGTAATCAGTTTTTGAAAAGTTAATTAGAATTACAGACGGACGGTAGCGGCAGCGCGGCGTTCGAACAAGGTGTCGGCGCACAAAAGAGAGAACGTATTCGTTTCATTTCAATTACACGGCAGATATGTGACCAGTTATTCCCATGTAGGTAGGTGTGGAACCGCATTTGAATGTTAACGAGACCGAAATTCGTCAAAGTCGCCGCTTCCGTTCGGCACCGTCGCCGGATTGCTGCACGGTACAGACACTGGCATTTTTGTCCTTTTTTTACTCATTTTCATTCACTTGTCTGCTATTTATCGACGAGTTTTTTCCGATTAATTTATCATTGTCCCGGCGCGGCTGTAATTTTATTTTCGTTACGTGATGAAAGTTAATAAAAAATACTTATGATTTCAATCAAGCTCGCCACGCACGACAGATTCCTTAATTCTCCTTACTGTCTCACGTCACACCGAATTCTTTTTCAAACTTTCATGGGCGACGTGCATCTCTGATCATGGGAAACTGATGTGTGCAAATATTGGCGAAAATTTTTTTGACCATCTTTCAAAATATGTCCACAAGTCGCTTCTTAAATTAATAAACAGAAAATAAAAACTTTCTTTTTTAAAATGCAAACCATTGTATGACTTTATCCATAGCATCTAATGATTTACATAGGTATTCAAACATGTTCAAGTGAACTATTTGGACTTAACTAGAAATGAACGTAAATGGACGACGCCTTACGATAAGCAGACGACATAATCTTGTTAGCAAATGATGAACAGGAATTGCAATTAATGCTATGGGAAAGTGGGATTAAAAATGAATACTAGTAAAACAAAGGTAATGTACGAAGAAGAAACGATAACAACAATAGAAAACAAAGAATTGGAAAAAGTAATAGAATACATTTCTGTACCAGAGAAGCAGAACTATGTATGTGCAAAAGTGACAATGTTCAAATTAATGACTTGATATTTTTGGTGTTGCCTTAAAGTAATGCGTGGAGATACAGTCACTCACAAAAGTGTTCATACAGTCCACATTTTATAGCTAATTGATACTAAATAACGTATATTAATGAAATAAAAAGTATAGATCTATAGAAACTGATCATCCTTCATCTTTCATAATAGATTTATTAAGAAATGTAATGTTATATATACAGTAAAAAATAATTAGTGAAAAACGAGGTTCACAAAAGTCTACATACAGTTTGTCATTAAGTAAGTTAGGCTCGTATCAACAAAACTTCAATTAAGTGCCATATGTAATAATTGTTTTTAGTGTTGTTGACATCTTTTGAGTGAAGTAATTATTATGTTTTAATTGTTATTGATGATGAATAATAAAAGAAGAGAAACAGGTGTTGAAATACGAAATTTAATTGTTCAACTCCGGGAAGATGGAAAGTCTTACGGTGAAATTGCAAAAACTGTAAGAAAGTGCGAAGCTACAGTACAGTCGATTATCAAAAAGTATAGAGATACCGGCAATATTAGTAACAAACCCAGATCAGGAAGACCAAAAGTACTAAGTAAGCGTGATATCCGTTTGTTACTTAAGAAAGTTAAAAAAAATCCCAAAACAACCGCTCTAACTTTAGCACCCGAGATCGCATCAGCTACTAATAAAATAGTACATGCTGAAAATGTGCGTAGAATATTAAGAAGTAATGGTTATAACGGAAGAAGGGCTACAAGAAAACCTTTCATTTCTGGAGCAAATTTACAAAAATGGTTAAGTTATGTTTTTAAGTATCAAAAACAAACCGCTGATTTTTGGAAACAGGTGTTATTTACTGTTGAAACATTTACGGAAGTGATGAACGAGACAAAATTTGGAGGAAGGTTAACGAGGAGTTGAAACCGGAAGATATGACACCAACAGTAAAGCATGGAGGCAGCAGTGTCATGGTTTGGGGTTCGATGGTGGCGGCTGGAGTAGGAAATTTGCACTTTATTGAGGGTATACTGGATCATCTATATAAATAAAAATGAAATATGGTGTGTTGGTAACGCCATAACTTCAGAACTACTCGACAGATTTGGCTAATTATTTTACTAAAATTTTAGTAATACTTCGAGCCAGGTTATGACGGAAAGATATTTTTTAAAAGTTGCTTTGAAAATAAAAACAATTTGGAATAATGAAACTGGGTCCATAGCTAAATATGGTAAATAAAGATGGCGTTCGAATGACAGTCGACAACTGATTGTCAATTGTGACTAACGCAACGCGCTAATACAAAGTGATTAATTCAGTTATTTACTTTAAATTCAATTGTGAATTTGGTGGAAGTTGTAATTAACACAATTTAATAATGCCCCCGATACGAAGAAACAAATTCGGGCGCAAAACTGGGAATGCTCAACGACAGACTCTTTATCGATCTCAGCAAACTGGAGAACAATCCGACCAGCGAAATGAAATTGAACGGAATCGATTATCACAAAATCGCTCAGCACGTACACAAGAAGAGAGACAAAATGCAAATGATCAGAATATGCATCAAATGAGACATAATCGGTTAATAGAAACCAATCGCGCGACAAGGAATTTAAATCAACGTGTAAGAAACCAAGCAAATGTTGGGTTGAATACTCATCGAGCTGCATTCCATTACAACGTGACAATTGATTACAGTGAAGACCAATCCGTTGCTATTGGATGTATGAGCGTTGTATGCCCGCATTGTAAGGCATTAAAATACAAAAATGAAGCTCCGGGATTGTGTTGCGCAAGTGGCAAGGTCAAATTGGTGCCATTGGTTCCGCCACCAGAGCCATTACGGTCATTTGTTTCTGGAACAGAACCAGATTCTATACATTTCCTGACACAAATACAGAAACACAACAGTTGCTTTCAAATGACTTCATTTGGCGCAACCAATGTTATTCGAGGCAATTTTATGCCTACCTTTAAGGTAATTGCAACACAATCATACATAGAATTATTATTTATATAGGTTACGTTTACAGATTCAAGGTCAAATATATCATCGGACAGGTTCGCTGTTGCCGCTGCCAGATGCAGACTATAAATTTCTGCAGATTTATTTCATGGGCAATTCACCACAAGAAGTAGATCGGCGTTGCGCACAAAACAGTTCGGTGAAAAGACCAATTATCGAACAACTACAAACTTTTTTACACCAAAACAATGCATTAATTGTATTGTTCAAAACTGCACTGGACCGAATGCCATCTGATAATCACAAAATTGTTATTAGAGCCGATAAGACGCCTGCGGGAGAACATGCAAGACGTTTCAACGCGCCAACAATTGATGATGTAGCAATTGTGGTCGTTGGTGAAAATTTGGAATTCCGTGATATCGTTCTACAACGGCGGAACAATCAGCTGCAGCGAGTGTTTGAAACGCACCGATCATATGATGCGTTGCAATATCCCATCATACTTTGACAAGGCGAAGATGGTTATCATTTCTCAATCAAGATGATAAATCCGCTTACAGGTGCTGAAGTGGACAAAAAGGTCAGTTCAATGAACTATTATTCATATCGACTGATGGTCCGTGAAAATGAGGAGAATCACATCTTGAAATGTCGACGTCTGTTTCACCAATATGCTGTCGATATGTACGTCAAAGTTGAAACTGAGCGATTAACATTCATCAGATTGAACCAGAGGAAACTCCGTTCCGAACAGTATATTCACCTTCGAGATGCCATCAATTCTGACGGAAACGCACAGAATGTTGGCCGAATTACGATTCTCCTAGCAACGTACATCGGTAGTCCGCGACATATGCATGAATACGCTCAAGATGCCATGTCGTATGTTCGCCATTATGGCACACCAGATTTGTTTATCACGTTCGCATGCAATCCGCAGTGGATAGAAATTCGACAAGAGTTATTTCCTCGCCAATCACCCATCGATCGCCATGACATCTCAGCGAGAGTCTTCAAACAGAAATTGAAATCGCTGATGGATTTCATTGTCAAGCATCGTGTGTTCGGCGAGACGCGCTGCTGGATGTATTCAGTGGAGTGGCAGAAACGCGGATTACCACACGCACATATTCTCATTTGGTTGATTGAGAAGATAAGACCAAATGAAATTGATGATGTGACATCATCGGAAATTCCCGATAAAGAAGAAGATCCAGGTTTGCATGAGGTTGTTACTAAGAACATGATTCATGGCCCCTGTGGAACATTAAATAACAATGCTCCGTGTATGGTCGACGGAAAATGTTCCAAGCGTTATCCACGGGCATTAGTAGCAGAAACAATTACCGGAAATGACGGTTATCCACTGTATCGTCGTCGATCTACTGCGGACAATGGAAGATCAACGATTGTCAAAGTGAATCAACAGGACATTGAAGTTGATAATCGTTGGATTGTTCCGTATTCGCCGTTACTCTCCAAGACTTTCAAAGCGCATATCAACGTCGAATCATGCCATTCCGTAAAATCCATCAAATACATCTGCAAGTATGTAACCAAAGGAAGTGACATGGCTGTGGTAGGAGTTGGTGCGGAGAATTCCATCAATGAAATAACTGAATATCAAATGGGCCGCTATGTTAGTAGTAATGAAGCAATTTGGCGCATTTTTTAATTCGCCATTCATGAAAGACATCCCACTGTTGTTCACTTGGCCGTACATCTGGAAAATGGTCAGAGAGTACCTATACTTCACTGCGGAAAACGCATTACAACGAGCTGATCAACCACCACCTACAACATTGACCAATTTTTTTGAAATATGCCAGAATGATGACTTCGCCCGAACGCTCCTATACTCCGAAATGCCAAGATATTATACTTGGAATCAATCGTCAAAGAAATTTCAACGACGGAAACAAGGACATCCAGTTCCAGGTTACCCACATGTATTTTCTAACGGTGCATTAGGTCGCATTTACACAGTCCATCCAAACAACGACGAGTGTTTCTATTTGCGTTTGCTATTGGTCAACGTTCGTGGCCCAACATCATTCCTACATCTACGAATGGTGAATTATGTGACACATATAGAGAAGCCTGTCAACGTTTGGGATTGCTAGAGAATGACACTCATTGGGATTACACCCTTCAAGATGCTGTGATTTCGTCAAATGCACATCAAATACGAACATTGTTTTCGATAATTATCTCAACATGCTTCCCATAGAAACCGATTGATTTGTGGAACAAATACAAAGATGACATGTCTGATGATATTTTGCATCAAATGCGTACTAAACATCAAATCCAAATTTGCAACTAACCGAGGAAATTCACAACGAGGCATTGATATTAATTGAGGACATGTGCTTAGTGATATCAAACAAGGTATTACGTCAATTAGGGATGACAGCGCCCAATCGTCCGATGCATGATGTATTTGATCAAGAGTTGAGACGTGAAAAACAATACGATTGCGATGCAAATAGAGAATCAGTTCAAACGAACGTTCCGTTGTTGAATCGGCAACAAAAATGGGCATACGACACTCTCATGAAAGTTGTGAACGATGGAACTGGAGGGATTTTCTTCTTGGACGCTCCCGGTGGAACTGGAAAAACTTTTTTGATCGCATTGATTTTGGCAACCATTCGCTCGCAGAATGAAATTGCACTTGCACTTGCTTCATCAGGAATCGCAGCTACGTTGTTGGAAGGTGGTCGAACAGCTCATTCAGCACTCAAGTTGGAGTTGAATTTGAATATCACTGAAACTCCAACGTGCAACCTTTCAAAGAACTGTGCGATGGCCAAAGTTTTGCAGCAATGCAAATTGATTGTTTGGGATGAATGTACGATGGCGCATAAAAAGTCTTTGGAGGCATTAGACCGAACGATGCAAGATCTACGAAGCAATCATAACCGGTTTGGTGGTGCGATGATTCTGTTGGCAGGTGATTTTCGCCAAACATTGCCAGTGATTCCACGGTCAACGTCAGCCGATGAACTTAATGCATGTTTGAAGTCGTCCGTTTTGTGGAAACACATCAAGACAATCAAATTAAGTATCAACATGCGTGTCGAGTTGCAGAACGACCAATCTGGAGAATTATTTTCACATGTAATACCACTAGAGGTTAAATTATTTCCGGAAATTTTTTCGAAGGTATGAATATTTTGAAAATTATCCCGACCCGCAGGCTTGTGAAAAATTTTCAAAACAATTACTGGACATTGGCAATGGCAAAATCCCCGTTGACATTTTGACAGTGCTTTCATTTGAATGGCGACTTTTGTTGCAATCGACATGGCGTTATTGGAGTAGAAATTATTGGTGAGAATCACGAGTGGGACATTGAATCCCTTCTTTTTAATCGCAGCATATCTATCTGCTTTGTTGTTGCTAACGGCGCACCTCATTGAGGGTTTAAAGTTGTGTACACCTCTTCCAGCTCTTCTAAATGATCTCCAGGCATTTCATCACGATTCTCATAACACAGAAGATGGTCGATGTAATTATTAAATCTACAGATATGAAGAAAAATTGACCGACTGATGATCAACGCACAGCTCATACCGTTTAAGCTAGAAATGTTGACTGTATAATTACCTATTTAAATTTAAAAAAATGGAAAAAAAAGTGCTTTTTATTGAAATTTGGACAGGACAACGTCTGTCGGGTCAGCTAGTAAGAAATATATCGAAATATTACGTGTTAATTTGTTACCCAGTGTTGATCGTCTAGGTCTTGATAGACGTTGGATACTGCAACAAGACAATGACCCTAAGCACACTGCCTATAACGTTAAGCAGTGGCTACTTTATAATGTCCCCGAAACCCTTGATCATCCTCCTCAGTCGCCGAATTTGAACACAATTGAACATTTCTGGGAAGAATTAGACCGGTGCATAAGAATTCCAGAAGTACGATCGACAATAACAGACGCATGTAGCATTAGAAGAGCGTTGGCAAGGGCATGGTCTAGGATTCCAGCAGCAGTTACAGAAAATTTACTTTTGTCTATGCCTAGACGATTACAGGCCGTTATAAATGCTAATGGAAGTCTTACAAAATATTAAATTAATTTTTAGAGTTACTTTTATATGTCGTTAATTAATGTATGTAGACTTTTGTGAACCTCGTTTTTCACTAATTATTTTTTACTGTGTATATAAGATTACATTTCTTAATAAATCTGTTATGAAAGGTGAAAGATGATCAGTTTCTATATAGATCTATACTTTTTATTTCATTAATATACGTTATTTATTAGCAATTAACTATAAAATGTGGACTGTATAAACACTTTTGTGAGTGACTGTTCATCATAATGCAACACAAATTCTAAGTTCGGACATAATTCCCCCTGTAATGTGTAGATGGGACATATTTTAATCAATATACATCAAAATTTCATGTTTGGAAAAAGTGGACATACATCGTTCTGCTTCTCTGGTACAGATTTATAAGTGGGTCAAAAAATATAATGAATAGAAAAATTCACACAGAAAATTAAAAGAAGAAAAAATAGGCTGTACGGCGTATAGATTTGGACAATTACAGAGAAGAATATGAGCCTACTCAGAGTTACGCAACACGCCATGCTAATGCTTGGAATAACACTCAAAGACAGAAAAACAAACATAAGGATTAGGCAGTAAACCAAGGTAGTGGACATGTATTTCAAGAGACTCAGAGGAAGAACACCAATGAGGTGGACAGACGACCTGAAAGTAATTGTAGGGTGAAACTGGTTACAAGCAGCCTACAACAAAGAAAGCAGAAAAAAAGCATTTGAAGAAAGAAATGTCCAAAAATGAACGCAAAAACGCTACTAGAAGAGGAAGAACCCTTTATGAAAGAAGAATCATTTTATTTGCTCCAGCATTAACGGAGCTACGGCCACTTTGTCGACTTTACGATTTCTATCTCTGTCAATCTTAGAGAAAATCGATTTTTAATTGCACCATCGTGTTTCTCGCAAAAAAATACATAAGTTTTCATTTTTATATAACTCTCTGACAAAAAAAACTATCTTTTTTGGGTTGGTTTTTCGGTTTTGTTTTTCGCGTTTTATGTCTTTCCCTGAAGTTTTACGGCTTTTTCCTTCGGTCGGATCCTTTAGGGGGACAACTTTTTCTGCCGAATACGATGGAACAAAAATCATTCGATTCGCTTCAGTATTAACGGAGCTACGGCCATTTCGTCGACTTTTGGTTTTTCATTGTTGACTTTTAGTTTTCTATCTCTGTCAATCTTAGAACAAACCGATTTTTAATTGCACCATCGTGTTCCTTGCAAAAAAATACATAAGTTTTCATTTTTATATGACTCTCTGACAAAAAAAAAACATGCAAATTACAGTGGACATTTTCATAAAGTATGCTCAGGGGTTTTTTTTGTTTTTTTTTTGGCTTATGTTAGGATTCACATTTTCATAAAGCATGCTAAGATAATTTTTTTTCCATTTTCTTGTTTTCAAATAATTACAACAAGTGTTGAATTTTAAAAGTCGGTTTTCCTATGTGAACCCATGCAAATTGCAGTGAACATTTTCATAAAGTATGCTCAGGTATTTATTTTTTATTTTTTATGTTAGGATCCACATTTTCATTTGATTCGCTCCAGTATTAACAGAGCTACGGTCATTTCGTCGACTTTTAGTTTTTCATTGTTGACTTTTAGTTTTCTATCTCTGTCCATCTTAGAGCAAATCGATTTTTAATTACCCCATCGTGTTCCTCGCAAAAAATACAAAAGTTTTCATTTTTATATGAGTTTCTAATCAAGAAGGAAAAAAAAGTTTTTTTTCTGGTTTGATTTTTCGCGTTTTGTGGCTTTCCCTGGCGTTTTTCGGCCTTCTCGGTCTGATATATCGTATTCGGCAGGAAAAGTTATCCTAGTACTAGGATAAAACAAGAAGATGAAACAAGAATCATTTCATTTGCTACGTTTTACTACTTGGTTTTATAGTCTTCGTCTAGAAACTCTTCAACAATTTTAATTGTTCAAAATGTCGATTCGATTTACAATTCGGTGTCGATTAAAACATAACAAAGAACGAGTTGTATAACTTCTTGATACCAGTGGTTTCCCTTTGACGACGAATTTGTAGGAAGGAATTTTTGATGTTTAGCATTTTAAATTGTAAAAAGTGACATTCAGTATCCATTTAGACAGTTAATTTAATAATTTAATCAAACAATCAGTTTATTCCTTCGGCTTAAGAGCACCTACATTTATTAAAATCAATTCACATCTACCTCTTCTCTCCTTTTATCCCCGTGAAGGTTTAGTGAGACCATGACATGATTTTCAGATGATCATGCTTTCCAATCCTAGGCTATCTGTAGTCCATGATATAAGGAGTGTCCCATTGTTTCCTTCAGTCTATCAGTTCATCTCGTGGGTGATCTCCCTCTCAATCTCTTGTCTTCCATCTTCCCCCCTTCAACCAATTTTTCTATTTCTTCTGTTCTTCTGATTATATGCCCAAAGTGCTTAAGTATTTTCTGTTTGGCTGTTCAAGTAACCTGTTTTTTATGTTTCATTGCTTTAGTATGGAAACGTTGGTTCTGCGTTCCGCCCATAAGACTCTTAGGGCTCGTATATATACCCATAGTTCAAAAGCTTCCATTCTTTTCAGATCTGCTTGTTTCAGTGGCCATGCTTCAGAAGCCATTGAAAATATCAGGGTATTTGCAAGCTGTATTTTTACCGCTTTGGGGATAGTTTGATCTTTCCAAATTTCAGTGAGTTTTTTCAAACGCCAGTCTTCTTTTAATATCCGTACTACACTCTCCGTTTTTAGTTATTAGAGAACCCAGTCAGTGGTGGGATTCAGCTGATTCACACCGCTTCGCGCGAACCGGTTACTAAAATTAATGCTGGTAGAACATAGAGAACCGGTTGTTAAATTATTTGAAGCACACCATTGGACCAAAGGTATATAAACTTGTCATAAAGATGAGAATTCATTAATTAGACAAATATTTGATGCGAGAGAAATGGAAAAAAGAAGAGAGGCGGATTAAGAAGAATGTGAAAAGAAGAGTTGCGAACAGCAGTTGAGAAAAGATAAAGAAGGTGGACAGATATAAAAAAGTTAGCAAGCGACAGAAAAAGTGGAAGATATGAAAGAAAACACCGGAAAACTCCACTACAACACAACTCGATACCAAAAGATACATGAGTTCCATTTTTCCCGCAAATTACGAGGAAAACTTTCCTTATGTTACAAACAGGAAAACTGTATTTAACATACGTGCTTGTAAAGTACATCAGCCATTTTTTGGTTTGTATAAACGATACGACTGTCGACGTAAATGATAAGCATTTCATACTATTGGAAGGTCTACATGTTCAGCAAGCTTAAGTATTGAAAGAATTCACCGAAATTGGATGCAAACAGATTGGAGCACCGTTTTGTTCACAGACTACTTACTGTTCACTTCCTCAACCAATCCATGGCAGAGGTGCAATTGTAGGTAGACTTATTCCTGATGGTATGGCGTGAAATTAGTTAGTAACCGAGTTATATATCATTCCTAATAGGACAGTGAATGCACATATATGTCCTTAAACTATTTGTGGGCCGTCTCTATATATGTTGGTGGAAATTTTATGCTATTGCACGATAATGACTCGTTACTTGGAAAAGTTGGTATTATGATGATAGATTTCCCCAAGAGAACACCAGACTTAAATTGGATTGAGGATATGTGGGATACACTTGAAAAACGAGCAAAAGCAAAACCCAATCCTCCACAAATGATTGCAGCGCTGTCACACGCATACCCTACAAATACATTCAGGTTTTAAGTGTGCCAAATCATTGTAGGGTTATTCGGCAGAGTAGAGAAGGAAATACCTGACATTGAAAGTGTTTTATTTCAATTTACAAGTCACGCAAGAAACTTAGTTCGATTTTCAATGTAACTTAGCGATTATTGAACTTTACATGGATGTGTGTGTATTTATCCATCCAGGTGATAAATTAATAAAGCTGCCGTAATAACAGTTTAGACACAGTTAGAATCAAAAACCTTGTTGAACAAGCCCGATCGATAAAAAAGTCCGCAAAAGTTTAAATTAGTTATTTCTTCAAGAAAGTGGGAAGGAAAAAATGTACACCTTTTGTAACTACATTTCTCCTAACTTAAAAAATGCAGTGTAATAATTTTTTTAATTAATCATCGAAATATAATTACCTATATTCAAAACATTCAGTAGATATCGTAAATGAATACAAAGTGGGCATATTGTCGGTCAGGTTCACTATTAAATCTGCGTCTCCTTCTATATCATGAAAAGATTCTCAGATATTAATTTTTAGTGGTCCTTGTTCAGTCACGGTTTACAGTATAAGTATAACTATACCTCATAAAAAACTATAAAATTGTTGGCAATGCTGAAAATTACTGTCAACTTCACTTCATAACCTTACTTGTTCAATTTAAAGTATAAAAAAACAATATTACATACTTTGACACGTGAACAGTTGGAATTATGAAGTGAAGAAGACAATAATTCAAATTTTTAGTTTTGCCAACACAATTTTACAGTTTTTGATTTTTTCCCCCAGGCATAGCTATACTTAAAACGAGACTGAACAACGCACCTACGTTGGTTCCATACCTTATAATTAATTAATGAGAGGTGGCAAATTAACAAGTTCTAAAATTTCATAACTCACTTGAATTCATTAATATCCACTTTGTATTTATAACTAAAACATTTTTAGAAGTTATTAGTCTATTAGGATGGTCGTACTGCATCGAGCGTGTTTCAACATTTCTCCAAAAACAAGTTTTATTGGTTGTCTAGGAAAATAGAAAACTGCGTTTGAAGTTGAAGCGATTTGAAATTTGCAGTCAGACGGTATGTGCTGCAATTTTAATCAAACAGACATCAGACGTGATCTAAATCATTTTAATTAAAAAAAATTTGCATAGATTTTAAGTCATGTTTTTACGTGCTTGGAAATCGATGCACTTTAATAGCAACGACGTTAGAATAGCTTCTAAGCGGTTCGTCGTATCTTAATGCATTTAACGTAGGTACCTCCATCTCTCACAGTAATATTCATAACAATCATCACTTGCAAAAACAGGCGTCAAACATAATTAATTATCACGTTCTTGATTGTTGGACTAAATTGCTTCCTCAAAAATAAAATCGTTTCGATTACAATAAAACAGTATCTAATTATAACAACAATATTAAAACCATAGTAACAATTGCTAAATAGTTGTTTTTAATAATGGCAAGTAATTAAACAGATCCACGTACCGTTCGATCAAATAAAAGTTGTTCATGGCACGTTTTATTCGATCGGACGGTAGGTAGACGTATTTCACAAAAATGGTTGCTGCTAAAAATATTAGAACATATTTGCAACGTCCTACGAACTTAGCTTTTATCGGTGTAAGGGAAAAGGAAAAAGCTATCAGACCGAACATTTCGAAATTAAAAGGAAAATTGTTATTGGAATGAAATAATTTATGACCGCGATATTTTATCGTTTTTGCGGGATAACGTCCAAGAATTGGGTGTGGTCCGGTCAAAAGGTTTTCCAAGTACATGTGTTTTTGTCACATAATAGATAGTATATCATTCGGGGGCGGCGATTCACCATTTGTCATAAAGAAACTGTCAGTTTATCTATTTCTATTACTTTTTCTTATATCGCCCTCTGCTGGTCTCGTCTTGTTTCCGACATCGTCCTTATTTATTGCTCTTGTTATTTCGAGCTCCGCTAATTTTTCAGCAATCTTTTTTATTGCCAAGATCTTATTCATGCCATTCAGACGGTCTTATAATTTTATTCATTGTGTACGAAGAGTGGGCCATTAATGCATTATTCAAAATATTTTATGAAGGGTGCATCAGATTAATACAATTAAGCGCCGCTACAATCGAAGACGGCCGTAAAAACAATTTTCCGAATTTCGATTTAATAACTCCGGCAATTTTCTTCATACAAATAAAAATAAATTCGTGACGGGCATAAAGCGAAACGAAAAATATCGCTCAAACAGAAATAAAAAAAGAAGAAATCGCAATTCCAATAAACTGTTTTTAAATTTTAAAAGATCAGACGCTTATTTTAAAACACGACCAACCCTAAATGATTCCTCAAGTTAAACACAGACCACCCAGCAGGTGCTCATCTCTTTTACGAGACTGACTCTTCATTACTAGCGCATTTTTAAAAATGTCAGGGCAAGACTAGAATAAGAAAAATGTTTCTTTTACATTCGCACAAATAGCAAAAAACGATTTAGTTTCTACATTTTATACATCTGTGGTAATAACAACATTTTGAGTGGGATCATTCCAGCCGTCACATTTACATAATTTGACACAGAAATTTACTCCCTGACTAATTTATGACACTCGGGGGTGAGTTTATATAACAGCCAAGCTAAATGTAGCATAATGGTTTTAATGCAACAAATTAAAACCGAAACTTTCTGTTCTAATTTTTAACTTATTTATAAAAAACATTATTTGTTTGTAAAAATTACAGTTTTGGCGCCAAAAATAAAATCACCCACCTAACCGAACTGCGTGTTTGGTTGCCTGACGCGCAATTATTTATTAATTGTAACTTTCGTAATGTCAGCTTCAAAATTTATTTCGTAATCCTTTTATCTTCCAATGTCAACCAAATGATCTAAAGATGTCTCGTTAAAGGTAAACACGCACTATCTAATCTTTAATCCTTTATTTGTACTTGAAGGTGCCTGATCAAAATTTATTTAAATTGAGGTTATACTCGAATCTCGATTGAAAAATTGAGATAAAATAAAATGTATACTACGTCAACCTCTTAAAAATGGGTGAATATTGCGACCACGATGATGACCAAAATCTTCTCTTAGATGATGACAATGTTAATAAGAAGCAAAATTGTGCTAAATGTAAGAAAGGTCAGAAATTGTTCGGAAAAGGTGCCTTTGCAGTAAACATACACGAATCGACCTGGGTAAATCGAAATGGTGAACGAACAGATATTATTTTACGAAACAGCTTGTCGGAAGAAATGTTAAACATCAATTTAGACAACGTGGACACTCCACTTTTGGTTAATGTAATCAATTGAAATCTTATTTAACTTACAGTTAACATAATTCAAATTGTAGCCTGAAGATTTTCATTGCCATGATAAATATAAAAACTCATTTGACCAAAAAGCTTTTAATAAACTTGTAACCGTTTGCATGCTTTGCTTCTTGTTCATGGTGAGTGATCCATTGGTTTTATTAAACAACATTTTTGTGACATTTTAGATAATAGAATTTATCGGAGGTTACATTGCTGAAAGTCTCGCTGTCATGACCGATGCAGCGCATATGTTCTCTGATTTGATAGGATTTTTTGTCTCAATTTTATCTTTGCTCATTGGAAGGAAAGCTGCGACACGTCATGTCACATTTGGATATCACCGTGCCGAAGTAATCGGCGCCTTTATAAGTGTCTTGGCTGTTTGGTTACTGGCTGGAATATTTTTCACACTTGCCGTATTCAGGTTGTGGACCCAGGATTTCGATATCAATCCAAATGCAATGTTAATAGTAGCTTCGATTGGAGTTGCTTTCAATATAGTGTGAGTTCAAATTCACTAGATTTCGTCTTGTAATTTGGAGTTTTAGCATGGGACTTTTGCTTCATAATGTTGGACACAATCATTCCCACGGTGAGGGCGGTTCACGCGAAAATATAAATGTGAGAGCGGCTGCTGCACACGTGATTGGAGATCTCCTGCAGAGTGTGGGAGTGTTGATAGCCGCCATTATTATAAAACAGAATCCAAATGCAAAGATTGCAGATCCAATCTGCACTCTATTTTTTTCTATAATTGTTGTGTGTGCGACGCTTCGTGTCGCACGTGATGCTTTAAAAGTATTATTAGAATCTAGTCCGCTTCCAAACAGTGATCTAATCATGTTACTGAAAGCATTGCCGGGTGTCAGGCACGTTCATGAATTCCATATTTGGTCCCTGACACCCGGGAAAGATGCCTTTATGGTTCATTTGGCTGTGGGTAAGTAACGATTCTGCTTTATCTGTAAAATGTTAATGCAGACGGTTTCAGATCAAGGCTGTGATAGAGATAGTCTATTAGCTCAAGCAACAAATTTAGTGAAAAAGAAGTTAAATTTGATCGCTCACTCAATTCAAATTGAAAATTACAATGAACAAAGTGTGGAGGATTGCCAGCAATGTCAGCAATCTTACCTTTAATGCGGGTATAAACAACTAAGTTATAAATCGTTAAAATCTAATGTTATGCTCATTACACAGCAAGTTCCACTTGATTAGCTTTTTAAAAGGTTGACTAAATTCTTGATTGTTTAGTAACCAATTTGTCGAGTCAATTGTAGTTTTAATAAGTTAGTTCAAATTTTATTTGCAGTATTTTTAGTGTAACAAAACATTAATTAACTTGAAACTTTGACCAGAAATATTTTTTAAATTCATTTATTCGAATTGCAAAACATTTTATTTCAGAAATTTGTTTTCAATTGTAATAGGGCAATGTGGACAAAAAAATATTTAAGTATTTACGGGTCGAAATCAAAAAATGCGCTAATTCCATGTCTAAAGGCTGTACATTGAGTTGAAAACTGCTCTAAATTTATCTCTCGATTTCATATTGTATTGCGACAAAAGTCATTGAAATTAGTTAGAAATGTGATTTTGTCTTGAATGCTTAATTTCGGACACATTACCGACTGGACAAAATCACAATCACAATGACCTTCTTGTCATAATTTTGGGTATATTATAGCAATGAAACTGCAACATAAAGTAAAGCAGTTTTCAGCTCAATAGGATGTTTTTTTTTTTGATTTTTCTTGAATATTGCCTTTCAACATGAATTAGCGCATTTTTAGACGAACATTCTAATAAATAATGTTTTGTAATTTAAGCAATAATTTATTTTAATTCGTAATTTCATGCTATTTTGCAAATTGTTCAATAGTGACAATAATAAAGTGTATTTTACTGCAATAGTAATTTGTTGCCAAGTTTGAATTTAGAATGTACATCCAATTTTTAGTTTTCTGTGCATTTTAAAATGACTCCGAATCTACTAAAAGTTTATTTTAATTATATATAAATATAATCATTATATATTATATAATAGGTTTAAACCAAGCAAAATTTATTGGAAGAAAAATGTCTGACGTATAGCACCACATTTCAATTTAATAACAGATTATTAAAAGAATTGTATTTTTGGTTACATGATTCATATTTGTAATAATTTAAGCAACCTTTTAATCCAGCCATTGAGCTGGAATAAATTGCACAGTTGAGGCTATTTTAAAAAAATTGTAAATAATGAAAATAAAATATTTTTACACTAAAAATCCCAATCACATGTATAAATCTCCAACTCTGACATCCTCTTATACTCTAAATTAGCCAGTTCATCGGTGTTACAAGCGACACGATCACTGAGAGGTATGGCAGGCTTCAACAGTTCAGGTAACAACAATCCCCTCCGGCCTTGCTTCAAGTAAGGATGTGTCAACATCTGTCCAGCAGTCGGCCTGTCATTTGCTTCGCGTTGCAAACACAAAGCGGCCATTTGATGCAAACTTTCGCTAAATCTTCGATTACCTTGGCTGTGCACCATGATTTCTGAATCGGCATGTAATTCGTTATTTTCATCCCTCGGGACGGTAGTACAGTCAAGAAGTTGGGGAGCTGCTCCTCTAACCTTCTCAATTAACATTAAAGTTGTAGGCATGCCTGCAAAGGGTTCAGATCCGTTTGCAAGCTCGCAAATCACAATCCCGATACTATATATATCACTTTTTTCATTGTAACCTTGCAAATTTTGCTCGAGCACTTCAGGACTCAGCCAATTTAAATTTCTGACTGCCGATGGGAACGAGAAAATTTGCTTTTGCCACTTTCCGTGTTGAATGAGTGGACAGGCATAACGAAATCCAGAGAGCAAGGCGCGTCCTGACGCTGAAATTAAAATGTGTGAGGCCCTTAAAGCCCTGTGGATGTAACCTTTCTTGTGGACGTAATTTAAAGCGTCTAAGGCATCTTTTAAAATTAGAGCAATTGCACTTTCTGGCAAGCCTTCACTAAAGTGAGTATTTAGAAGATCACGACAGGAGCCAAAGGCCATTAGGGGGGTAATTATGCACACTTCCGGGCCACTTACGAAAGAAGCATGGTATTTTAGAATGTTGGGATGCCTCAGTTGCCTCGTTAGGATTATTTCTTTCTACAAAATTAATAAACGTAGAGATGATTTTTTAAATGGATCTGTTACCTGTATTAAACTAATTTCCTCTTTCGCTTTATCAATATTGTACTTCTTTACAGCAATCAGTTTACCCGAGGGATCATGTTTCGCCAAGTGGATGCTAGCCAAATCATCACAGCATTGTCCTATCATAGCAATAATTGTATATTCCGAGATGTTCATGCCAACTTTGGCCGTAGGAGATTCGTCAAAATAACTTTGCATTTTGGACGTACATCTCTAAATAAACATAACCTTAAACCCGATGCAGTTTCAGTGCGTCGTAAATTCGTTTTTGTTGTGACATAATACGATTAAAGTGTCTAAAACAGCTGTTTCCACGCATAAACACCTCTAATTGTGTTTTCGATTAGATTTTTTTCAAATTTGCATTATGGAGCGAATTAAAACACCGAATTTTAGAACCTAACCTCTGTGGCCCAAGAATGCAAAAAAAAACGTAAGTACTATTTAACTTCAAACAAATTTACTAAAAGGGGTAACAAAATATATTTATACAACCATATATCGTTAATTTAAAACAGTCTTTGTGTTCACAATTCATCTTTTATGCTATCATCGTCTGCTTCTTCTTCTGCGTAATTTTCTTGGTCCGGTCCTGCTTTACACAAGTGAGCCTCAGTTCTACAAATTTTGTCACCTATATCATCGGCATTACTCTTATAATATTTCACTATGTCTTCCTCGAATTCTTCTAAAATCCCTTCACACTGCAACATAACCTCTAATTAAACGCCAAATTACAACAACGATTTAACTACGTACATAATACTTTAAACTCTTATTCAAGTCGTCATCCTGAATGAAATCCACTTTACTCATATCAGGATTCATCTGTCCATTTTCAACCATTTTGAGAATGGTGAACTGCCCGTTCGATTTCCAAGTGGCTCGAACGTAATCATCCATCCGATCGCAGATTGTTTCAATTAATTCTGAAATGGTCACTTCGGAGGTCGCTTGGGAAACCGTTTTTTGCTTGAAATTGCCTTTATCATCGATTACATAACCACCAACCGGCATTCTTTTCGCAGGATCTATTTTGCTGATTTCTGAATTGAGTTCTTTTATGCTCGCTTTACACACTGTAAATTTTACAATTAGTGTCGAAAGTTGAATGAGGTCATTTTACCTAGGCATCGCAAAAACGGCACGTCGATTTTGTAAACCGCGCCGGCGAAATTTAATACTGCTAAAATAATTACTGTTGTGACTTTCATCGTTTCACTCTCACTTTACTATAAGTTTTAAAAAGCACGTTTGACGTTCATATTTTCTTATTGACACGTTTACGTGCTGCTATTGGTTGTTGTGCTTATCGTTGTTACCAATTAGCAATTAAAGTATCAGCAGCCTTGATTTTTAAGATTTTTAAGACAACGTTTGATTCGTGGCCATCTCGATTTTGTTTTTTTCCATTAAAAAATGCTGTTTTTTGACAGCGGATCCAAATTTTCGGCAAGATTTTAGTGGAAGAGGTAAACTCGAGCGATTTTGAAAATTTCTTTCATTAAAATTTGTTCTTGAACGAAACAACCGTTTATGTGTGTTATTTAATATCAACGGCAGAGATAAACGAATTACTAAATTTAACCTTTTTATATCATTTGTTTATCTTAAAAAGCAGTTTAGTGAAATGTAATTTTGATAACGTATGTTGTTTTTAAATAATAAAGAGTTATTTTCCTAGTCGCGACAAAATATCAGGATTATGAAAAATTTATTAAATTACTTTTTAAATTATGAAAATTATTGTTTGAGAAGTTGGTGGAAGTTTTATGTGATGTAACAACCTCTACAATTTTTGCCCCCGTTTCATTTTTGTTGGTGTTTCAAATCGTCTTTTTGCTATAGGCAACTGAAATATTGTGACCTAATTTTTTTTTTTTTTATGAACAAATAAAACTAAAATCACGTGCACAAAAAATAGAACATTTTGAATTATTACGAATCATTTTCTCCTTAATACATTGCCACATTGATCTTAAAAACTGAAACAGTCGTTTTAACACAAATTTTGAAAAAGATTGGCGAAAAGGTGGGCTCACTAAATTTTCGCCGCTTCACCGGCTACGTATCGGCATTTTATGCCTGAAATTCCATGGGCAAGTACGTGTGAGCCCCCCACTCCTCGAACATCTCGCTCCCCACCAGCTTTATTTTCATCCGCGGCATTTCGAAGCGAGTCTACGTAGGTTGCGCCACCTGGATCTGTTGATAATAAACGAGCGGGCAAACCTTTTCGGGACAACGCATTTTTAATGCTGGGGGGAATAAGGTGGTTTGTCACACATCCAAATTCAAATTTGCGGCAAACGAACCAGTCAGAAACTGTTCAGTTCGGATTTTCGCAATTGAATAGCGTCGAATTGGGCCGGAGACGGAGCAGATCGGGCCGGATCGAAAATTCGAGTTCAACAATTCGAAAGATGGTCCGTTCCGATGGAATGGACTCGTCCAAACAAGCTTCTGTGATTTTCGAGCAACCAGTCGTTAATCGGTCGCTGCGGAGAGTGGTTTCAAACAGAATGATTCATAATTTTGCTTTTTTAAGTCGCCGTGAATTATTGAAATTTTTACGCGAAATATACATTGTGCGCTTGGATGTGCGTTGTGATCGGTTCCAAAGGAGAAATTTCGACGGGAAAACTCCAATAAAGGCTTCTGAAAGGTGAGCGAAATTATCGAGATTATTCAGACGCAATTGCTGGCTCGAAAGGGCACAAGTGAGTCTCGTGGCTTGTTTTGGGTCAATTGCGAACGCAGAACGTCGAAAAAAATCGGGTCGGCAATGGAAATCTGGTTGTGATCATTCAGTGAAAATCGCCCCAATTTACCGAAAACGTGCCCAATTGTGCTCGCAAGACGCGTTTCGAATCCAAAATTTCATTTTCGAGTTAGTTTAATGCCAAATTTAGGTAGTGTTTGTTATAGTCGCCGACGTTGCGGATACTTGACCTGGCAACGGTGCAAAGCGTGTTATAAAAGATAGCATGATTTGTTGTGTGTACATTTGGCAACGAGGTTTCGCCGCTCGCGGTTTTTTGGCACGGCCAACTCGGACGCATCGCAATCTCTGTACAATCCGTGTATAATCTCACAAATGCACACAATTTAAAACAGAACTTTTGGGTTAATATGGATTAACCTGGCGCGTCGACACCGCTGCGTCCGGTTCCCTGCCCTTCCACACTCCTATCGATCCCCGGCGGCCGACCAATCGCGAGCTCGGCTCTGCGATCGCGGGAGCGTATTTCATCTCCGGTGTTGCCAAGTAGTGTGCGTTATTTACACAAAGGCACCGGTGAAAGCAGGCAGAGAGATGAATCGTACTGGCGTCTTACATTTGGCACACCAGCCGCAAGCTGGAGGGCGAGCAACGTTGCCGAGCTTTATCGTACATATGCGTACAAACTTGATATGCACTACTCGAAATGGCCATACGCGCAAAAACTACGAAATTAACTTTGTTTCCTATCCACTACTTACCTACATAGCTGCTGGTGGGGCCGATATTACCCTCCGGACCTTTTACCTCATTTCGGTTTTGAATTTCAAGGTCATCCGTGAAAGTCGCAGCGTTGCCACCGCGCATTCTATTATTACTCGCGTTCTATTTTTCAATATCAAAATTGATTGAATTACGCAATTCAAAAAGGGCGCCCATTTTATTTGTTTTGCCGGTTTTTTGGGAGTTTTCGGTAATTGCGTCGTTTTGCAATGCGAGTTAAGACGTGCACTCTTTTTTGTCCCGACTACCGGTTTGTTTACCGGGATAATAAAATAAAGTAGGCGTGTCTTGGAGTTGATCAGCTGAATTTAACTTTCAAACATGGCAGTGTGTCGCGTCATTTGAACGCGTTGCTGGTCATGGTTTGGTTTGTTTTTGTGCACTTAACGGTTTTTATTAGATACATTCCGATTGATTTACATACGTAAGTTTGAAATTAGAGAAAATCGAGAGAGACAGGGTGCGAACCCCCCCCCCCCCCGAATTGTAATTGACATTACATCAAATTTCAACGTCAGTTTAAGAAGATGCTAGCCTTAAATTCGACGTAAAAATGAACGTTTTACATCTGAGTGTTCCATTTTCTCAAGTTTTGCGTTTAAAATTCATACCAGCAGCATTGAACAAGTTAATCTTACTTTTTAAAAGTGTAATTTTTGTGTGACCTCAAAATTTAGTGTTAAAATGTGAATTACCCAAGTAAGTGTCCCATTTTCATCCAAAATATCTCATTCTAATACCATAAATGCAGATTGTGACAACATAACCTCACTTTTTTCAGTCGCAATTTGTGAGGTCGATCTGTTTAAATTCAGCCTTAAATTGTGTATTCCACAAAAATAATTGCCCTTTGCAAAGTTCCATTTACAAAAGTACCTATTACATAAATTCGCCATTTTCATGTTTTATGCTGAAATGTCAAAAAAAAAATTAATTTTATTTTTGTGAGAAATTCTGTAAACAGGAGTTATTTTCAACATTCCAATTACGTTATGATGCTCATTTTACATGTAAATGCCTGATTTTCGAAATTTTCCATACTTTTTACCCAAAATTCATATCATTATCTAACCTCACTCTTTTATTCTATGGTTGCTAAGGCCGGTATTTTCGAAATTCCGCTTGAAATTATGAATTACCGCCTAATCTTATTACTTTTATGCCTCAATTTGAAGATTTTAACTTAATTTTTTAAGTTTCTGTTTTAATCATCTGGTATTAGTTACTCTTCCACACTACGATTTTAAGACACTTTTAATAGTATAAGCATTTGGTATCATAATTTTTCATTTATATTTCTAATGTATAGCAGTTCGTTAATCTCATGAAGTATTTGACTAATGTATTTCTCTTGTTGCAGCCTTCCGAATGTGATTTGAAATGAAACGTCTGCGTGTTGATGAGACTGTTAAAGAAGGAAGTGGACCCATTAATAATTTTTATCGTCAACAAATACCAAACGCAACACCTACCATAGCGTATTCGAGCGCAGGTACTGTCAAAGTACTTGGCGAGGGCATGCAGTCAAGTTTGTATCCGTCACCGCCGGTTAGCTACGGTACGATGCCAGCAGCAGCCGCCCCCCATTCTGGAAAACCCCAAGCAATGCAACCTTTAACAGTGAGCGGGCATTCTCAGATGCGCACAAAGGGCTCCTCGCCACCGACAGCACCGCCACAAGGTCCCCAGCAATCGCCCGGTGGCAGCAATTTCCAGAGATTGAAAGTTGAAGACGCCCTCTCCTATCTGGACCTAGTAAAATTTAAATTTGGATCACAGCCACAGGTGTATAATGATTTTTTAGACATTATGAAGGAGTTTAAAAGTCAGTCGATTGACACCCCCGGCGTGATACAGCGGGTGTCAAATTTGTTTCGTGGATTTCCTGACTTGATTGTCGGTTTTAACACGTTCCTCCCCCCCGGTTATAAAATTGAAGTGCAACGTAATGATCAAGGCTATGCATTCCAAGTTTCTGTCAGTATGCCGAGCCCCACTGGCGGGTCGTCACTCCCCGATCCCCAGCAGCAACAGAAACCGGCAATGATATTGAGCGGGTCTGGAACTATCATTAATAATATGTCGATGCCTGGACAACTCACCGGATTGTCCCAGCCGCTGACCACCACTCATGTGAACACCATAATGCCACAGGCACCCCCGGTCACACCAGTTGTGCATCATTCGTCAAATTACAACAGCACCACAACGATTCATAATAATACAGCTCATGGATTGACCCTTTCGGCAGCTCAGGCAGCGGTCAGTCAGGCACTGCAAGGGCATGGAGATGCCCCGCAGAATCAGCCTGTTGAATTTAATCACGCCATTAACTATGTAAATAAAATTAAGGTAAGTTTAATTGTTAAGAGGCGTTTGCATCATTCAATTTCATGGTTTCTTTTGTTAATGAAACTGTTTTGAGATTGATGCTAAATTGAGGCATGTTCCTAGTGAAGTAATGGTTCTTCTTTACCATTACTTCTCAGAAAACTTGCGACATTGCTTTTTAAATTAAGTATTGATTTAAATTATTGACTCGAAATTCTTCATTCTTATGTTTCTTGGTGGCTGGTAAATACTAATTATATGCAGGAAAAGCTATTTTGTTTCAGTTACATTTGTTTTGAATGAATTTGAGTTATGTTTGTAGAAGTTTCTTATGTGAGCATTATTACAATAATTTTTTTTTGCTTTGCAGTAGTAAGATTGAAGGTAGTGAGTGTAGCATAAGGCAAAAACAATAATTGTGTAAAAATTGATAAGTGAGAAATGTGTGTTGAAAATACTATTTATTAGTGATTTAAAGCCTTTTAATTATTCAGATTTGTTGTTTTGTTTTTGATGCAAACATTTGTTAAATTGTTCAATTTAAAATCATAGAAATTGTTCAATTTTTATGATTTGGAACTGACACTGTAACAGTATTGTTTGTTTTTTTACAAGAATTCCATAGACAATGTGTAAATTAAAATATATGTTTTTATTGGACAGAACTGATAGACTTCATATCTAGCAGATTAATTATTAATTTGTTATTGAATATTCAGATAATTTTAGATAAGTATTTTACTTTAGAAAACTTAGAAATTTATCGTCAATAGAATAATTTCAGATTAATGACAAAAATATAAGAAACTATATTTTATTTCCAATTAATTTCAGATCAGTGGAAAATATGAAACTGTTATTGAACAAATTCTGAATGAAATGCAATAAAAATTTTGATCTGATTTTGCTTAGTTTTACAATTAGTCGCCTCAAAGTTGAAGCAAAGTTTACAAGAATCAAAGATTTGGTAATAATTGACTAATGGATGATCATTGCAAATTCATCGAAACAGATTAACTTTATACGGTAAATATGACAGAAATTATGTCTAGTTTGAGGCACTACAATTTTAAATTGATCGAAATCAAACCAAAGTAGTTCATTACAATTTATTTCGATTTCATTCCTTAATACACAGTTTTGTTTTTTCTCTTTACTATAAATCACCGTGTATAAAATTATTTAATCATTTTATAGAAAACTTGATGTTTTGTAAAAATTTATTGTCTTTGTATTATTAATTGAATTAAACTATATTATTTATGTTTCAACTTTCATTTAAGGTTAAGAACGCGATCACAATCAAAAATGAAAATTCTAACAAACAATAAAATAGGTTAGGTTTGTCAAAGTATACTTAAAGTTTTCTTTTAACTGTTTATTTTTGTTACAGACTTCTAAGAAGTGTATTAAGCCTATTTTGTAACGAGCAAGAAAGATCGCAATATTTTAGGAAATTTATTTTTACCACAATATTGGCGATACTTGCTTTTATTTAAAACAATTTGTTGATAATTTTTTACATCATAAACAAAACAACTAATGTAATTTCCTATAGATGTTATCCTTCAATCTGCTTTCTGTGTGTAATTTTCTAATAAATTAAACGTTTGTCTAAAATTTTGTGGTCTCCCATAGTTTATAGTTTTAATTGGACTTGTATTTATTTTGGCTTTTTTTATTATTTTTTACAGAACCGTTTTCAAGGCCAGCCTGAAAAATACAAACGCTTCCTTGAAATTCTTCACACCTATCAGAAAGAGCAGCGGTCCCTCAAAGAATCGCAAGGACAAGGCAGCATTGGCAAGCACCTAACTGAAAAAGAAGTCTACAGTCAAGTTGCTAAATTATTTGAAAACCAAAGCGACCTCCTCGATGAATTTGGACAATTTTTGCCAGACGCAACGAGCCATCAATCACCTCCCCCGCTGTCTGAACATCCAAGCGTCGTTAAAAAACCACCCGTGAAACAACCTTATCGTGATCATGTAATTGAACGCCACATCTCGCACAAACCAGGACACATTTCCGGCCAAGTGAAAAGATCACCGCCGTATCCGAGCATGACGCATCGAGATGCTCCTCCTCCCAAGAAACATAAAATGTCATCTTGTCGTGATGTGACTCTTGCAGAAGCTGGAAAATTTGGCACATTAAACGATTACGCTTTTTTTGATAAAGTTAGGAAAGCGTTGCGGTCACAGGAGGTGTACAACAATTTTCTTCGTTGTTTGACTCTATTTAATCAAGAAGTTGTCTCAAAAAGTGAACTCGTGCTGCTTGTTACGCCGTTCTTGAGCAAGTTTCCTGAATTGATGCGATGGTTCCGGGAATTTTTGGGACAGAGTGATATTGAAACCATTCCTTTCAATGTGGCACGCACGGAACGTCCCCAAGGTGAACATGCTCTTGAAATTGATCTTACAACTGCCAAAAGGCTTGGTGCCAGTTATTGTATAATTCCACCGGCGCAAGAAAATCAACGCTGTTCAGGACGCACCGCCCTCTGTAAAGAAGTACTCAATGACACTTGGGTATCATTTCCGACCTGGTCTGAAGACAGCACCTTTGTTAGCTCTAGGAAAACGCAGTATGAAGAATACATGTATCGTTGTGAGGATGAGAGATTTGAGTTGGATGTCGTTATCGAGACAAATGCCTCGACGATTCGTGTGCTGGAAGGGGTGCACAAGAAGTTGAATCGAATGGGACCTGATGAAGTGGCAAAATATCGCCTGGATGATTGTCTGGGTGGTAATTCGCCGGTCCTGCATCAGAGAGCATTAAAGCGCATTTATGGCGATAAGGCTGCAGATATTATAGAAGGTTTGAAACGAAATCCGGCCGTTGCAGTTCCTGTTGTGTTACGTAGGCTTAAAGCTAAAGAAGAGGAGTGGAGAGAAGCACAGAAGGGATTCAATAAGCTTTGGAGAGAACAGAATGAAAAATACTATCTGAAGAGTTTGGATCATCAAGGAATCAATTTTAAGCAGAGTGATGTTAAAGCTTTGAGGTCTAAAAGCTTGTTTAACGAAATTGAAACGTTGTTCGATGAGGTGAGTTTAGTTGCATTTTTAAAATTTCCTTATCAGAAGAAAATTTTTAATTTAGATTCAGTTTGCGATAAATTGTTAATTAAATTTTGACAATTATGATTGTTATTTTTTCTTTTCTTTGAATAAATTGAATTTTTCATTTTCAAATGATGAAACAATTATGATTTTTATTGCGTAATTATTATTAATATATAAATTAGTTGATTTTGAGCTAAACCATTCACATAAATACCAATAAATGCTATTTTTGTGCAAACACTATTTTTAGAATTTTTTGTTTTTTAATAAACTCGCCGATTGCATCTCATGAAAATCTTAAGGCCTTGTAAAATTTAGAAATGTTGATAAAAACTCATTATGTAAGCCCTACTTGTTTAGCCGATCGACGAGACCGGTTTCTAAATACAATGGAACTTCTCTAAATCGAAACTCAAGGAATCGTCAAAAAAGTTCGAGTTAGGGAAACTTCGAAATACAGAAAATGCAGCAATATATTATTACATTGACGGTACAAAAGTGCATATGTAGAACATAAAGTAGGTAAATCACAAAAATGAAAAACTTTTCCTGGGTAATCCATAATCTTCGTTTGTGTTGTGGAAGACCAAAATTTTCCACCTTTGAAAGACATGAAGGTGTCCACTGATTCAATAAATCACCGCAATTTTTGAGGAGAAGAAGTCAGTTCCCCAAAAGTGAGTAGAGCAATTGTAGGTGCCTCACTTTCTTTTTATTTCCGTCTAATAATAACTGTCTTGTTTGCCTATAAAGTTTCTTATTTGCATTACAAATCAAAGTTTTAAGACTAATAATTTATTATTATATAAAAATATTTGACTTATGGAAATTCAACTCAGAAAACTTGACATGCAAAAACGTGTGAACTTCAAGGTCATGATAAAAACTTCAACTTGGAGAATAACTCCAGTCAGGGAAGTTCCATTGTAGTATAAAATATAATCCAAATATGAGCAAATTAATGCAGATCTATTATTACTGTATTGTAAAAAAGCGGCAGGAAAATAGGGGGTTGAATCTCAAACAAACAAACAAAAACTTTCTTCTAAAAGCAGATTCCAAAAATTGGGGCCGCCTATAGGCAGGCCAATATATTTCTCCATGACTAGTGATTAATTTGTTGAAGTTTTTGCTCTGGCTTCATTTTTATGACCGAATAGAATATAATTTTTTGAAACTCCATCGTTTGTAACAAAAGAAGGAATAATTTACGTTTTCTTTATGTAATTTAAAAATACATATTTTACAGCTGCCATAAAAACATTAAAAGAACCAAATTTTTACATTGTTACATTTATTTCAAATTTAGGATTTATTTTATTTTCCTTGACTATTTTATTGTGTGAGTTATCGCTTTCTGCAAACAGTGTGCATTATCTACTACTTATCTTTAAAATTCTTCAGAGAAATCTCTTATGGTACAGATCGGACATAAATGAATGTGGGTTAAGTGAGCTATGAAATTTGAGGACTTGTTAGTTTGCCGCCTCTCATAATTTATTAAATTTTTAAGGTTATGAAACTAATTGAAAATTAACAGCTGAGAATTGTCAAAATGATTGTCTTAAACTTTTTTGCATGATGTAGAGTAAGCGGCAAATTTCATAGATCACTTGACCCACATTCATTTATATTCACCATATAAATTATTTGGAGCATAATATTTTGAATAAATTTACTGTTTAAATGAAACAATTTTTTTTTTAAACGTTTATTTTGAAATTAATTAAAAGCATCACTTGATCTGAGCTAATTTTCTTAGGGAAGTTAGTATAAGCCGTGATGCAATATTAACATTAGGGATTTCCTGTTTAGTTACCAAGTGTTTACAGGCATCCTTACAGATATTGTTTTTCTTTCAGCGACATGAACAAAACGAAGAAGGGCAGGGTGAACAATCGATTGGCCCTCATCTAATTATACCATACCGTGATCGCAGTATCCTTGATGATTCAGCTAATTTACTCATTCATCATGTCAAACGTCAGACCGGCATCCAAAAAGGTGAAAAACGCCGCATCAAACATATACTCCGTCAATTTGTGCCTGATTTATTTTTCCATCCAAGACAGCAATTGAGTGATGATGAGAGAGAGGATGATGGTGAGTAAAATGATATTTTTAATCTTTTACTTTCATTTTGTAATTACTTTTATATTTGATTTATTTTAATGTGTGTTGGAATTATAGATGAGAAAGAGGAGGGTAATGAAAGTCCAAGTAGCAACTCTAGCGCTGCTGAAACCAAAGTCAAGCCAGAGAATTCTAATTTGATGAAATCGCCTGTAAGAATCCCTGAACCTGTAGAATTTATTGAAGAAAAGCGATTTCCAGAGCCAATGGATATTGATAAGAATGAAGAAGTTAAAGTACCACTTCACGCACAAACTAATGATCCTGTAAGTGTTTGAATTATCAATTATTTTATAATCTTTGTGCAGCATAGAGTGAAGTTTCAATTTAGTTGTTGATGCTTCTCATAATTCTGCGAAATTAAATCATCATTAAAATGCATTACGATGGAGTTGCTTTACGACTCCTTGCATTTTGATGAACATTGCAAAATTGCGGTTTTTTCATTGTAAAAATTAAACAACTTGACATAAAATTTACCACTTTTTTTAATTTCAGAAGTGGAAGGCTGAATAAATATTTGTTTTTACTTTATGTTGATAGCAATGGCATTTTTTTGTCAGTTTAAGGTTATATGTAGCTTTAGAATGGAAATATAGCGCAAAACTGTTCGAATGACTATTTTCAATGACTAAAACTTTACCTTAAATATTCTGTGACAATTAAGTGATTCTGTCAAAATTGTATAGGTTATGGTATTAAGTACTAATTACTACCAACATAAAGTAAAAAAAAAAAAAATTCACAGCCTTCTAACCGTTTCTGGAATCACCACACAAATAAACAGTTCTTGTGATACAGAAAAAAAACAATTCTCAATTATTTGTAACAGAGTTATTGCCAAACTGAAAGAGGCCAGGGAGGAGCTTAGGCTGCGCGATTTTTTAGATCAGTGGCGTTGCGTGAGGGCCTATTGTTTTAATATCTACCGTTTAATACCAATTTCACATATACCTGCAGTAATAACAATAATAGATTGGCTTACATTTTAAAACTAACTGAATTATACTAAAACACAGGAAACACACGAGTCTTCAAAACTTAACAGTGAGACGCTTAAGTAAACAACACAACCGCACTATCTACCGTGCGCACTGCAATGACGAACGCAGGTGATATTCGTCCTTAATGCCGCCTCTTCCAGTTTGACAATAACTTTATTATCCTATTGGCAACTTACACTAAGGTACCCGTTACACCAGCGGAGAAAACGTTACGTTTTTGCAGGATGTTTAAACTGTGGACTGTTTTTTTTTGAATGCGGTTCATTGGTTCTTTATCGAAAACGCAACGTTTTAACGCACTAAAAACGCATATGCATTTTACCACTAAGAATGTAAACCTACGGGAGAAACTCGAAATTACGATTTCGTGACGTCACATTAAGTACTGCTTGATTACTATCAAAAGTTACAGATGTCAAAAAATATTTACTTCCTGAAAAATCCGTGTGTAAAGGCGCGTTCCCAGAACTTTGACGTGTCGCCGGCGACAGTTGGTTGGCCAATCAAAACACGAAGTTAATGTCAAAATCTATTGTCGCTAGAACTTGAACCAATTGCAGCAAATTCCTGAGCTGTCGCAGCTCTGGGAACGCGGCTTTACACCAACTACTCTGTTTCCAGATGTTACAAACAATTTGGCGAAAAAAGTACGTTCAGTAATATCTGAAATAAAACTTCAATACAAACTAATGCAAATGCAACGCAGAAAATTCATTGTACTTACTTTTATGCAGTTTAAATTTAGTACTATGTAGTCAGTGAAATACGCAAATAACACGGAAAACTGACAAATTACTTAATGTTGTCATAACTGAAGTTTCTGATACGGAATTATGACGTCACATTCAGTGTGAATCGCCCGTACAACAATATTTACAATAATTACTTTTCATTTAATTTGATGTCAAAAAATTTACAATTTTTTATTGAACTTGCTTTTTCCTTTAAAAAGTGAACAAATTCTTGACCAAATTGATTCTTTATTTTAAATCAATTAAATCTTATTTCCCTTTCAGGAAGAAGCATATGCCCTCTTTATGGCAAACAACAACTGGTATATTTTTTTGCGACTACACGCAACTTTATGCGAGCGGCTAGCTAAAATTTACGAACGTGCTTTAGTCCTCGCACAAGAGGAGGCCAAAGAGAAGCTCAACCGCAAAGAGAGCACAGCGATAGCACTCAGATTGAAGCCAAAACCGCAAATTGAAATCGAGGATTACTATCCAGCCTTCCTGGATATGGTCAAAAACCTTCTTGATGGCAACATGGATTCCAATGCGTATGAAGATACCCTTCGTGAGATGTTTGGAATCCATGCTTACATTGCCTTCACGCTAGACAAGGTTGTTTCCTATGCCGTCCGCCAATTGCAGCATTGCGTGACCGAACGCACCGCTGTCGCTTGCATGGATTTATTCCAGAAGGAACAAAAGAGGAACGGAACAGGAGGATCGTGTGCAACAGCTCATCGTCGCGTCCACCAAGAAATGACCTATCAACGAATGGGCGAGAATGTCATCCAAGATGAAAACTGTTTTAAGGTTTATATTTACAAGGTCGATTGCCGCATGACAATTGAACTGCTTGATATGGAGCCGGAAGAAACGAAAAAAGTTGATGATGCGAAAAAGTGGAGCAATTATAAAGAACGGTATGCGGACTGCAGGAATTCTGATGTGAAGCCACGATCTCCTGTGTATTTGAATCGAAATCTGAGGCTATTAAAGAAGGGGAAGAAGGATGATGATGAAAAATTGTTGAGTGATGAGAAGGATGAACCTAGTTGTAGTGCGGGCTCGAGTGATAATGATCGTAATGACAGAACACCAAATCCCATAGAAGAGATTGAAAGGAAGTTGAATGAAAGGCCCCCGCCAGAGAGAAATCAAACTGAGCATGCAGGTTATGACGTCGCTGATGAAACACAGTGTAAATTTAATTCGACTGATTCTAAAATTATGTTTACTGTAAATAAAGACAGTTACCTTTATAAACACAGTGCCTTTAGGAGAGCGCGACAGGTAATTTTTTTCGCTTTTTTCTTATAATATTAAAACGTCATTATATACAGTAGAAGATTGTTTATCCGCAAATCACTAAAATCAAATCACTAAAAAGTTTTTCTAATCTTTAAAATCTTTCTGCATTTTATTCAGAATATACTAGAGTGTTTTTTAATTCCAGAAACAGTTATGAGGCTGAAAGAAAATTTTTATTTACTTTGTGTTTGAAGGAAACAATATGACTATTTTTAAAGAAACTCAATGAGGAAAACTTTATCTTCAATATTCCATAACAATTAAGTGATTCAATCCAAATTATGTAGGTTATTGTATTAAATACTGATTACTACCGACATAAAGTAAAAAAAAAAAAATTCCGCAGGCTTCTAGTCTTATCTAGGATTAAAAAACACACCATAAGATTCAAAGTTGTGTGGATAAACGATCTTTTGGCGTATTTTAATACCTCATTTTAAAAAAGTAATTTTTTTAAAATATGATTGAGGTACCGGAAATTTCACGCTTTTTTTAACAACAAAATAAATAGTACATAATATATTGAATACCTGTCCTTTAATGAATGATGTAATTTTCATCGTTGTTTCTAATATCTTGTCACTTTTCATTTAAGCAGAAAATGTAGAAGGCTGCTGATTTTGATGGAAAAAGTTTTTGAGGTTAGTTTTCACATGGCTCACTTTTGAAAGTGCTTCACGAATCGTGATAATCTACCAAAGCTTCCATCTCTCAATCAAATCAGAATTTATTTTGTTTTCTTAAACAATAATTTTTAGACCATTAGAGATTTAAACGTGTTTGGTGAAATGAACATTAGAATATATTATGAAATCAATTTCCACCATTAACTAGTTCAAAACTGATTTGTCGAAATTAAAAAGAAAAAACGCGAGAACTTTCCAGTAACCCTAATCTTATCAATCAACGTAATGTTTACACCCTTATTGGCGTATTGTTTTTAGCAGAACGCAGTGCAGAATACAATTTAAAATGATAACAAATGTACATTAATTACTTCAAGAAAATTTTTACTTGCTCACTACCACTTAAACACAAGTTGGAAATCTTCTCCAAGTAATTTTTAAGAGCTTGGAGGGTACATTTCTGTCAGCATTATATTACCATTTCAGTTTTTTGTCAGTGGTCTTGCACTTCACATAGCCGGTCATTTCATAGTTTCCACTCCATCAAAATTCATCTGCTCATATTTTCTGTTAAGATCATAGCGAACATTTGAAGCGAAATTGACTGATGTGGAAATCAGTGCTGTAATATTGCAAGTTTTTGAGACCATCTGAAAAAGATCTGAGCCAAGCTGGGCAAACAAGTGGAAACAGATTGATTGTTTTAAGCTTCTAATGTACATTGTTACCATTTTTAAATGTAATATCTATTTTGAGCTGCTATAAACGATAAACCCATACTTGTGTCAACATTATTTTGAAAAACCTGCATAATAAAATATGGATAATTGAAAAATGTTAAGTATACAGAAGTATACAGGTGTTCCGTTTTGTATTCATGAAAATTAAATGTGTGATAGAACTTTAAATTGTGTAACAAAAAGTTCATATAAACATATATCGAAAAATGCTTCCTAAGGGAATTACGCCCCTTTAAAAGAATGCTTATAAAGTCTGTTTTTAGTTTGGTATAGAACACAGGTTGCACGGGTAATCTTTTTTAGAGTTTCTGCAAGAAGATCATGCTAAATTCTATCGCACATTTAATTTTCATTTATACAAAACGGAACACCTGTATATTACGATGTGGATACTTTTCGATTATCTGTATTAAGAACACGAGTACAGTGAAACCTCCTTGCATCGTTTTGGGGGCGGGGCATATAAAACTAAAAATGCACAGATAAATGAAGCATTTCAGAAAAAAGTGGAAACTTTTTTCTCATACATTTACAGCCTGTTTGATCACTTTTTTTTATATTCTTATTACTTCTTTTGAGTATATACAGTGTGCCCATTTCATCTATTCACGCCTGAAAATCAGATATATAAGAAACACACCATACATTTTGGTTTTGCACCACAACGTAAAAATACCTAAATGAAGACGTGCTTTTGATTCGTTCTTTCAGCAAGTGTACAAAACCAAAAACACTATAATTTGTTTTATGATCTTAACTTTGTTTTCTTACCAAGAGATTGTAATGCCATTGTAATAATCACAATATACTTGAGTATAACTTAACTTAGTTTAAAATTCACACCAGATGTCTCACTGGATTTGCAAATCTCTTAACCAAATAGGAAAATTAACTCAATTTTCTAATTTTTCCTGTAAATTACTTTTTTTTCTTGTTTTTCCGTAACTTATTTAAAATCAAACGAACACTTTGTATGTATTAATACACTGTTGTCCACAATCTTATTAAAAATAAATTAAAATTTTGCCCTTCTGTAAAGTAAAAGTTTCATTCCAATCGTTTTAGAAGGACAAAATGTTAATTTATTTTTAATGTTTTTTTCATATGGTTGTTCGTTCGTTTTTAAGTAAGTTATGGGAAATTGAGGAAAAAATTGAGTAATTTAGAAAATATAAATTTTTAAGAATTATTTTGTTGCTTTCAATATTCCACAAACAATTATGGCGAATAGAGCCATTGGTAGTAATTGGAAAATTGAAGAGATGGATAAGATTCATAATTCATAACAACAGTAGTTAGTGTTAAGGTCAACTGGGACAAGTGCATAAGCGTAATTACATAGTTCGCTTTAAAATAGGAAACAATGCCATCATATACTATATTTTTTAATTTGAGAGGAAGATTCAAACAGATCGCGCCAAAGGGTAGATCGATGATTGGCTGCCAGCAAACTGCTGACAGCCAATCATAGATCTACCTTTTGACGCGATCTGTTTTGAATCTTCTCAAATTAAAAAATACCGCATAAGGAGGGTATTAAATTTGTTCTCAACGCATTTCATTTCAGAATTTTTGAAGTTTGTCCAAATACTATAAAGTTACAAAGTAGGAATAAAAATATTAATATTCGATAGTCTCAAAGATGCACTTGCCCCAGTGAGTTGGGGCAAGTGCATATTAGACCTGTTAGAGTTCAATTTTAACCTAGCGAAGTATACAGTAGAAACAGCTGATCTCAGTACTGCTAACTTTTTACCAACTGGAGAGAGATTTATTAAAGAAGAAATTCAGAGTCATTAATGTTTGCATATTAACAAATAGCATCTTGTTATAGAGTTGCCCCAGTTGACGTTATCGAAACGTTTCAGATAGTTGATAAAAAATAGTTATTTTTGTATTAAGTGCGCAAAATAAGTGTTTTTTTAATGGCGCGTGAGAAGTCAATTTGGGCCGAGACCGTCAAGTCGAGGCCGAAAATGACAGTCGAACGCGCCATAAAACACGAAGTTTGCCACGAAATACAAACAAAGTTTTTTCTACGTCAAAAAAAAATTTTATTTTGAAATTTTGTCCGTACGAAACAATTTTTTCGTTAAAAAGATGGATTTTGATTGGACGAAATTTCCACTTTGCGCATCGCGATGCGCAAAATGAAATATTTTTTAACGGTTAAAAAATAGTGCACTTTGAGCATTGATATCGATGCGTAAATGTCGTCTTTTTTTGACGTTTGTAGAAAAAGATCTATTTTTATCCGTTCCAAATATTATTATTATAGCACGATACCAACTAAAATTTTTAAAAAATGGGTGGAGGGGCTGCAAGAATCCGTGATTTTGGTTTGTTTGGTTTAATTCTTTCAACTCCCTTATCCTTTTGGATTCAAAGCTTTTCTCCATAACTCTGTCCATCAATAACGGTTTCTTGGTTTACAATTATTTTACTTGAAAACATATTTCGGGAAAGCAATGTATCGGAAAATTGACAAAGATGGAAACGATGAGTAGAGCTTTCGCTGTGTTATAGTTACAGTATTGTTAATAGCTTTGTATTTCAGCAAAAAAATGTCTCTTGTGATTACAAGCGAATTTTGAATTGTTTGCAGACTCATCCTCAAGTCACGAAAAAGCTGGGTCTTCGGTTTCGTACCTGGCTGAAGCAGTGGGTGACGATGAATGTGACCGATACGCAGCTGAAGCAGTGCACGGACTGGCTGATGGGTCGCGGCGACGGTGTAGTGCCAAATAGGACACGAGTTATAAGCAACAATGACTTGTCACGTACGCCTTACGTCTCTTACAATCATTATCGTGTCGACAGACTAAGTGAAAATTCCACGTGAGCCGGTTTTCAAACTGGGACCTAATCTAAGATTTACTACTTAAAGAATGGTGCGTGGGCCGCAGTGATGACGTTAAAGTGGAAATTCGATCTCTGAAATGTTATTATTTTCTTGCAAATCATATTGTTGGGTGCTTTCATTATTATCGTTTTAAGCTTTTAAAACACCTAAATGTGTTAATTTTTTTCTTAAGCTTAAGAACTAACGCTGTTCATTTCCGGTTTCAGTCGAGTGCAATAAGTGAAATTCGTGTACTGAAACGAGTCCGGGCTTTGTTTTAAAGTCACCTCCGGCGCCCGAGGGTCTCTGCTCGCGCACGTAGGCATCTGATGGGTTTATTTATTCGATAGTACAAAAGTTAAGTTATCTTTTGTATTTCGCTTTAATTTGTACGATTTTTAAGTTATTGTAGTAGGCCGTTTGTTTTTTTGTTTACTGTATCGTTTTACCCTCCCCCCAATTTAATATTTTGATGTTGACATATCATTTGCATTGTTGTGTGTGCGTATTACTTGTGTAAATTTGCCCATATAATTTGCGCACGACGTTGCAATACCACTTTTTCTTAAGAGCCTTTGTAGTGCTTCCGATTCAATTGGAAAAGATTATATGTGCACATTTATGCTGAAAAATTCGAAACGTTGCAATATTTTTGAACAGCTCAGGCATTTATCAAACCTGTAGAATTTAGTACAAGTACAAAATATATTTTTATATCTCGATTAGAATATAAAAAAATATGTTGTATTATAACGAGAGATATGTCAGCATTTTTGTTGTTCGTGGCAGTTGTAAATATTGTTTTGGAAATGTGAAAATAACCAAAAAAAATTGTACATTCCAAGTATTGTCCGGATCTTTTTTAATTGCTGCCGTGTTTTAAGTGGCTTTAAGTTTGGTTATTTTCACCTGTTTCTCACTCACTCATTTTTAATAAAAATGTGTATAAAAATAAGAGGATTTATTTGTATAAAAAGAGAATATAAATTAAAAGTGGGTGAAGCATGTACAGATTCTATCCTAACAAATTTTAACGTAATTTAATAAAAAAGCGTGAAAAATGTAAATACCATTTATAAAACATGATTCCTATAAAATTTGCAGTTTCATTTGATTTTATTCCCAAATAGATCAACCCATTACCACCTAGCAATTGACATATTTAAGTAATCTCTATAACAATTGAAATCTGTTAGAATCTTTGAAAAAATTTTCAAGTTTATTATTATTACAGTAATTTCTTAACTGCAGTTACCATATAACGCAATGTATTCGGTACTGATTTACCACATAAATCAAACTTAATTTATTTATTTAATAAGCTTTTTTACACTACAAAACTGATACCATCTAAAATACTGTAAAAAGGTTGAGTAGATGTACTGAAGATGGTGGCATAGCCACCGAAACGCGTCTATGTGAGTAATTTTATATTATTTTATATAAAATTTTTTTGTGATTAAAGGTTCTTGTTTTTATTTTCATTATCGACATCACAGGGTCCACTATATATTTTTTATTGTAAAAAGGTGTTACTTTCATTAAAAAAATTTATTACAAAATGAGGACTTCAATATGCAAAAAATAAAATGATTAAGTGAACACTTATTTAGCATTCACAATTCTCCACTTTGTTGCATGTACACACGTACACGAATTCAGGGGCTGATAAACAAGTTTTAATCGCTTTTAAAAGTGCTTTTACAAGATATGATACCATGTTAATTAAATTCGCGGTTAACAAGGAATTACTGTTTTTAGTTGCGATTAGGTTGAGTTCCTTTATCAAAAAGTTGAAAATAATTTAATGTATGTTCCATATGATATAGCAAATCTTGCTTTAATAGAAGAAATCGCTGTTACAAAATATTTCTTTGTTTAACCTTAGTTGAATGTAATGAACACAAAATTCTTCAAATAAACTGTTGTTGTGTCGCTATAGAAAATATTTGGAAGAAATAGATGTTTGATAAAGTAAAAATCACAGACTGAAAATCCTTTGTAGGTCAAGCTGAGCGATGAATTTTTCAGCAAAAAAAATAACTTCATTTGAACAATTCTCAATTGTTATTTTAAGTTGGTGTAATAGTTATTTAACCAACATGTGTGTTAATGAAAGTGAGAGAGAGAGAGAGAGCGAGCGCGTTAATAATGTAATTATTAATCGTCAATTAACACAACAGTTGGTTACAAAAATTTTCCATTGATCGAATCTTACAAAATTGGAAAAAATCTAATATTTTTCCAAAACAAAAATTCCAATTTTAATCGAATCAAGGATACCATGAATAACAAACAATGTCAACAGTTTGATAATCTATCGACTGCATTATTACTAACGTCAATATAAAGTCCTCACAGCTCGCTTGTCTCACATTCATTTATGTACACTTTGTATTAAATACTTTCGATATTTTTAACTTAATTAAGTTTACGTTATAATATGTTTAGTCAATAACAAAAAGTTATTTTCAAAATGGAAAAAGATTGAAGAACGATTTCCGAAAGCTGTAGTTGATACTAATGTTTTTTTATACATTTATACAAAGTTGTAAATTAATAATTAACATGGTTCAATTTTAAAACTCCAGCTTGATTTTATTTTTGTCTGGAGGAGTGTTTGTTTTATTTCATTTACATTGAAACCAGTTAACTTTATTATTAGAAATAATTATTAACGCATATCTATATATCTGATATCCATTGGCGGTTGACGATGACTGACTAATTTAAAAGAATTCTCGAAAAATATTTAGGGAGCCACCAAAATGAGGGACAGATTTTGAAACCTGGAGCACTACTTTACTTTCGATACTTTAAATTTAGACGCTACATTAAATCGAATATTGCAATATAATTAATTATCATTGTTTCTAAGAGAGCATGTACGCTCGGCCAAGTTGCAAATGTCCCTCGGCCGGTGATTATTACCTGAATGGCCCTGTCATAAATCAATGGTATTGTACAAAACTTGAGCTGTTCGTAAAAATATCATTACTAGACTAAAGAAAAATACGCTTCTTTCAAAATCGCAAAAACAACCCTTGGTGTGTTATTTAAAATGTTTGATATAAATTAATAGATTTAAATTTATGACATTTAAATATTTCTAGTCTTCTTTTATAATATGAGACATCAACACCATTTTTTTAAAGAGGACGACAAACTTATTATTTCTCCGGTAATCACCAGCCGGTAAAGAAACACAATATTAAATTCAGATTTTTTATTAATATAAATTGATTATTCTTAATATTTTGTATAATATCCTTTATTTTCAATACAATATGCCAATCGCCATGGCATGCTATTTGGAAGATGTTAGAAAATCGAAACGACTTATAAACTTGGTGAACATGCCTGGCTAGTTCCTGCTGCGTCCTTTGTGCTAAGGAATTGAAGAATAATATATTGGCATACTTAATTATTAATTTATGATTGACTTAACAACACTTAGAGCCAGTTGCAGAAACGAAGTTAACAGAGGTGTCAGCTAACAGAGCGTTAACTTTGTTTCTGCAACTGGCCCTTACACTTTTGAAAATTTACAAACCAAAAATTGAGTTGTTAGACCACTGCACTTTGTCCAAAATTTCGTTTTGTGGTTTGTCGAATTTTGAAAATTTGACTTGTTACTTTTTTACACTTTTTGCTGTTGATTGGCGTGCTTAACACAAAAAGGAGTTTTTTTGACTTGTTACAATATAAAAATGAGGTACATAAAAGTAGTTGAGAAACTGATGTAAAAAATATACGCTCAATGCTGCAACAGTATCTACATACCAAATTCGACGCAAAACTATTAAGAAATTCATTGGAACTTCATAGCACAATTAATGTGGAAACACGAGCAAACCCATTTCCAAAATAAACTAGTTCAATTCCGGAACAAAAAAATAATCAGGTCGTAGAAAATAAGAAAAAATTAAACAACCCTCAGGTGCCATCAAACGGCGGGCCGTGACCAGGTGCACCACGATACCATGACACTTGCTTTAACAATGTCAATAATTCCAATAATTTATGTTGGTATACGGTATTTTTTAATTTAAGAAGAAGATTCAAACAGATCGCGCCAAAAGGTAGATCTATGATTGGCTGCAATTCGCTGACAGCCAATCACAGATCTACCTTTTACAACTTTTGCAACATTTTACCAAAATCTCGGATATAAATTCAATATTGTTCTTAGAATTTTGTAAATGGGTCACATCCACAGAGAAATAGTTGTTTTTTCTGCTTCAATTTTTATAACGATAAAAAAATATTTATTATATTTTTTTTATAGCTCTAAACAAGAAGTATGTCATTTTGGGATGCGGTAAACGGCGTACGCTGTAAAACACCCGCTATAATAATAATTTAACTTAATTTCTTTTTCATTCGCTCCCACTTCCACGGGACGTCCATAAATGATTCTCTTCTGCGTGTAATTTAAACGTACTTAGGTACCCAAATACATAAGAGAAGTTTCAACAACGATCACTTTATTTTGCTTGTCGCCGATTGATCGAGAATGATAAAGAAGGAATTTTAAAGTAAGTTCTTTCGTCGAAATAAAACAAAAAATAATTATTTCAATATTTTATTTATTAAACAATCAGAAATTTGAATCGAAAAAAATTTCATTTATCCTGTAAAAACAACATTCTTGAAATCACAACCCAGACGTCTTAAATTGCATTGCCTATAACCTGGAATCTGAATGATCATCTCTGTTATCAAAATACTCGTACAAACTGGTCGTTTTATGCTGGACCCTTTCAAATTTATAGGAGCCTTCAATCTAAGGATATCCTTGATTGCTTGAAGAATTGGTAGCTGCTTTATGTAGCAGTGATAAAACTCGGTACTTTTGCCCGGAAATTTTAATGCGATTGCTTCTCTTGTCTTATCTCTGCTTAACTCCACTAAACTGGGAACTATTGGCTTAAAACGTGCATACTTATTTAATGTGAAAAACTTGGATAACCACAGAAATTCGTTCAATTGATGTTCCATCACTTTCCTTTCCTGAACTCTTTGAAAAATGTTATTGAAATGTTCATTAAGCAGAGTTCTGATATTCACTTTGGTAAAAAGCTCAAAATTTAATATAAGTATGACCATGGCACTGATGTACATCCATGGCAGGTTACAAAACAGCAACGGCATTTTTAGAAATATCTCAAATTCTTCAGCAAATCCATATACGTGCTAAACATAATTGATATCGTCTAAAAGCACATAAGGCATCAACTTTAACATAAATTCCATTATCGCGAGTCTGTCTTTTTGTACAACGCATCGGCCTGCGAATTCCTCTACGATAAAATAAAAATTCTCTCGGTAATCCGCAGAAAGTTCACTTACAGCGTTAAAAATTAAATATAAACACTCAACCCATTGTGATGTTGGACAGCAAAGGAACATTAATTTCCTAATTAATTTCCCGTTCAATAATGCCTTATCAAAACTTGGAAAAATTAAATCAAACAATGATGAGTTTTCATGGAACTCATCATAACCAAGCGCCAATTCCAGTATGGTTTCGTCATTTGGCAAACGTAAGTTAACATCACCTCCTCTTTTCACTATTTCATGGGCAAGGGATTGGTTTTCTTCGATTGCATAAATTAAAGCACTTTTACCTTTAGGGCACAAAATATTTAAGTCAGCTTGTTCAATTAACTTTCTCTGTAACAATTCGTCGTACTTAAGTATTGCACGCATGAAAGGAGTTAAGTCTCCCTTAATTGGGGCGTCAGAAACGACGTTTTTTTCCATATTCACACAAGTACTAAACTCACAAAGGATCTGCCTATTAATTTTGAACTATTCTACACGATCCCTCGACTAACACTGCTGTCTTATATCGGAAAATTTCTAATATCGCAGACAGTTTTTGCTGAGTTCGATTTTTAATTTTTTCTGACAGCTGATTACAAAAATTAAACAATGCAAGGATTTTATTTTCAAGCCAACTGCTATCTACATATCTCTCTACCATGCACATTGCCTATGCACCCAAAACAGAACACTTTACACTTTAAAAAATTACAAATCATTTAGAAAGATAAGTAGGGGAGACCGGGGCTAGTTATCACATAATTTATGTTTGCCCTTTTTTCTTGTTTAACTTTGACATGTTGGGATATCTTTTTTTGTGTCGTGAGTTATGTTCTGAACAGTTGGTTTTGTTATATCTAGTGACATATGTGCAAGAAAACATTTTCTTTCTGTATGTAAAGTGTGACAACATATCCCAAAACAAAATCTGGCCAATGTCCTGTAGTGAACACCATATTCTTCTGCCGCCTTTCTAATTGAAAGAGACGGATCTCTGATCTTAACTTCTCGTGCAGCCTTGATTAAAACATCCGTAGGTGTTTGATATTGTTTATTACACACAGGCGCTAGTTGCCACTGTGACAACTAGCCCCAAGCCAACTTTTGGGAAGAAAATCAGATTATTTATTTTTTAACTTTAAAAACTAATATTATAATTTTTACATTAATTTGTAGCTAAAAGATGAGGCTTTCGTAAAAAAAAGTTGATACTTACTTTGAACCACATTTCTACAGTCCAGACGACTCTAAAAGACAGCGATAAAATTTACTTACACTGCTATCAAACACAAGATCAAGAAATATTTGGGTGTTATCTAGGTAACCGTAGTCAAACTACAATGGTTATCTAGACTGGCCCGACGTACAGTCAAAGTGTTTATCATGGCTGTTATGACGACTATGATAATTTGCCCCTGTGACAACTATCCCTGGTCTCCCCTATTTAACATACAGTTGTAGCAATTGGTAACAGTTAGCCCAGTAGAAGAAATATCATTCTTGAGCTGCAAGTCAGAACTGTTGGAAGGGCGATTATTGGCAAGATGGACAGCAGTGGACAAAATTTCGTTATTACACTGTACATCAGAACTTTTGGAAGAAGAACAATTACTTGGAAGAATTTGACAAGCAATTCTCTTTTTGTTTTCTAAAGAGTCCTCCAAGTATCCTTCGGCAACACTAGAATTTTTCCAGCCTCCATGTCTTTTGATTGTGCATAAATTTTCCCCAGAGTCTGCTAACAAGCTAGCGGATGTCCGACGGAAACAGTGGCCAGTGTTTAGTTCACTGTTTGGTAACTCGAGAAATTTTGCTATATCTGCAGGCATCTTTCCGAATGTGTTAATTCCCACTGGCTGAATTGTACATTTATTACCAGTGTATTTAATAAAAGACGTGGTGGTTGATACTATCTGGACGCAATGCTGTGTACTGACGATATAACTTTAGGTACGCCTCAGTAACAACAGTAAAGGTTCTTGGGATTCTGGTTTTACTATCTGGAATGTTTACCACTAGTGCATTTCCTAAATCCTGGACATCATTTATTCTCATTTGGCAGAGTTCTTCGCGGCGACACGCACCTAATATATACATTACAGCAGCTACTTTGAATACTAGGTGCCTGCAATAAACTTATCAATGTCTTGTCGTACGAAAATGTTTGATTTTTTCCAACGATATCCTTCCCTTTTACGCTTTAAAAATGCAATGAGTTTATAAAATTTACGTATACCTATCTTGATTGGTCTTTACATTTAGCATTGCTTTTATGATTGAAAAATGTGCCCAAAGCGTAGAAGACTTCCATATTTTGGAATGCTCCTCGAAATATGCCAACATAACAGTTTCGTTGAGTTTGCCTGCAATATTCTTGCGGCTGCATTATTCTTAAAATCCCTTAAATGCTAGTTCATATTGTTGCTTGCATTTTGTGGGCAACAAACTTAATGTTGCCCTACTAACTGCTTCTTCTATTTGTATCGGAATTTCTTCACTTATCTCAACTCTTTTTTGCTTTTGACAAGCATTTATATCAAAAAATTAGTAAACTTGATTTAATCGTTTTATAAATGTCAGATTTTTTAGATAATTTTTGGAATCTTTAATAAGAGACTTTAAAGTTGCTTGTAATGGTCTTTGCAAAAAAAATAGTGTATGATATACGTGTTAAAAGTGATTTTATTTTGTGAGTAAATAACTATTATCTACAATCATGACATACTAATACGTTAATTTAATTTATGTTAGGCGTGGATACATAACACAGGTCACGCCCCTTCAGTTTTATTGAAGTGAAAATTTCTTTAGGCGCGTTAAACGATTTTTGGATGGGGTAAATCTTACGAGTTCGCGTCACCAAGTTACCTCACCTCGTTACCGCGTCACCTCGTTACCGTGTCACGGAGCCACTAATTTGATTAATTTATCGACAGATTAATCCTCAAAAACAATTGTAAAGCATGTTTCTAAATGTCAGAATTTCCATAATTCGCAAATTGCAGGCCCATCAACGCGAAATGTGCCATATGTTCCACCAACTCATACTGGGGGCCTATCAACACGGAATGAACCATACATTCCAGAGTCACATTCAGATTATGATGACGAAATTCACAATGATATTCCTTCACAAGTTCAAATTAATTATGTTCCACAATTACATGAGCCAATAATAACAAACTATGAACTAAATACTCAAAATTGTCCTTATCAAAATATTATTCCACTGTTATTTCATAGTTTTAAGTCTTCACTTCTGTCGGCAGTCCCCAATAACTGCCAATTTTTTTTTATTATTATTAAACAGGGCGTAATGTTGGTTACCTATTTATTTTCATTATTAAACGGAGCGTAATGTTGGTTGCCTACCCACTTAATTTAGAGACGGTCGTAGGCTTAGCAGTTTGTCCGCGGTTTGCTAAGCAAATGTACTGGGTTCAATTCCGGGCGAGGTAATAAAATCATAACGGTCTCTCCTCTAAGAAATTGGCAATACACCAGCATCTTCTAGCCGGTTTCTCTTCGACAATGCATCTTTTCTTAAACTGGTTTCAAATTATCCTTTCATCGTTTTCTCGGACTTCCTATAATTACTTCTCTTGCCCAATTACAATTACAAATTCTATTCCGTCCCATTCTTTCAATATGCGCATTTCATTCCTTTTTCCTTTCATACATCCATCTTCCTATGTTTTCTACTTCGCACGTTCTACTTATATTTTCACTTCTTTCTTTATTAAATTCAATTGCATTCATAGTTAATGCTAAAATCACTGTTTTAAATCGGATACTCGGTGTGACAATTGATAGATACAACTGTCATACTCGTTATAATACGCACTATGTACACTATTATTTAATCAACAAATTGACAAATATTGCTCTAAAGGGATTAATAAAAATTTCATTCATAAATGCAATTTTATTTTTTAGACAATATGTACAGTGAAATGTACAGGCTCTTTTAAAATGATTAAACTGTAGTCGCTCCAACCAAAATTCCAAACACTGCACCAAAGACTGTTGTAAGGATTTTTAAAATTGTTACGCCAAAATACATAAAAGTGGTTAATGTGAATAATGTCGTGAAGTTAGAAGGGAGATCTATTCCAGCGATGTCAATCTGATTAGTGATTACCGTGTTTAGAATATTTCCTAAAAAGGCTGAAGTACCAGGGTCAATAAAACTGAGTACTGCTAATGTTGTAAGTAGGATAGGCATAATTCTCGTTCCACCGAAGCCACTCTCTGGATTGACTAATGTGTTTACCATATTATATAATACGATTGGGAAATCAGGTAAACCAGCGACGTTTCCTCCACCAAATAACGTTACGAACGCGTTTTGTAGTAATGTTGCAAAATTTCCCACAGGATTTCCATCAGTTATGGCGCGATTTTCCAAAGCATGGCTTGCTAAAAAGGAAAAATTAATTATTAATATTTATGATCAGTAGATAAATTCATACCTCTGCAATCTCCCTGCGATAATACAGCCAACAGCACAATTCCAAAAACCCCAAAAGTTTTCATTCTCACAGATGCTTGGAAGAGAATATTGTTCAGTTACTTGTTACAGACCTCTTATATAGTCAAGCACTGTGTCATAATTGCCGAAATAATCTTTTTTGTAAATCAAACATAAACTCTTAATATAAGAGTAAACGTATTTACAGTTCTTATTGTTATTAGAGTAATAATTTTAGAACATAAGCTGTAATCAAGCTATGTCAAGAGTACATTTTTTTCCAAGTAAATTATTTTCAAAATATCTGGTGATTTTCTTAATATCTACTACAATAGTGGTTAAAAAGCAAATTTTAAATCTGCATCAAAAATAGCTATGTAGTCCTTTCCCTTTGCTATGAATTTTCTCAAAACACCAAAATCTTTATTTTACTCGATTGTTTTGCATTTAAGTTAATATTTTCATTAACAATTCATTAACAATTTGTGTACAATTGATGACCCGGGGCATCGGAGAATACAACTAACGTTTTTAAATTAGTAGGTGAGTAGTTAAACTATGGGGCTACGGCTTCACCGCGAATTAAATTGATTCGCGGATTTGATTCGCGGATTAATTGATCGACGCCATCTTTAATCCTTTAATCGAAGATGTAATTACACCCCTTTAATCACAGATGTAATTACCCTAATTACCGCGTAATTGATCTGATTACAGCGTAATTGATCTGATTGCCCTAATTATGGGGTAATTGATTGCCATAATTACAATTTTAATCACAGATTTGATTACAACCCTTTAATCAAAGGATTGTCCTAATTACGATGCCAGGCGTCACCACTCCTGCGCATCATCTATCTCCCTCTTACACATGGTTGAACACATCATCTCCCTCGCACACATTGCATAAACGTAACAGACAAGAATTTCATGTTAGAATGTTTGGCGCCACACAGCCGAGGCGTCTCCACTCCTGCGCAGCATCTATCTCCCTCTTACACATGGTTGAACACTCCATCTCTCTCATACACATTGCATAAGCGTTACGGACAGGAATTTTCTTGTCTGGCATGTCTGACGTCACACCATTGAACATCTTATGCCTTTCTCGCTCAAGTTGCGAAATTTAAAAGTTGAAAAAATGCTTCGCCCCGGACGAGCTTCGAACCCAAGTCACAAGTCGAAAACCAAAACCCATACCTCTGAGCCGGCAAGCACTCTTACTTAAGCATGTATTTAATTGTTATATATAAGTGACAAGGACATTTTGCAAAAAAAAAACAACATAATTTCTTTTAATTTGTATATTTTCAATATTTGTAAAAGTAATGCGATTGTGGGGTATGTGAAAAAATAAACTGGGATAATTTTACAATGTTTTTATTCGTACATACATAAAAATCATATAAATTTACAATAATCGCAATTTTTAATCATCGGTGGAGGTCCGTCGATTTCGGTTCTACCGCCCGTGTTGTAATGGGTTAAACATCTTCGGCAATCGGCGACATCCTTATCCAATTGGAACTTTAGAGGTAATTTATCCCAGATGAAATGGATGCTATGTGGTGCGAGCTTGATGAGGAAATCCTTCGGCAAACAGGCGATATCTTCGGCTTCCATACTAGCCAAATTCTCAGTTTCAAAGTAGATTTGAATCGATCGTTCCATGGACGGTGCACCGGCATCGTTTGTATACCACACTTTTAACGATTTCACTGTTTTAGTAGCACAATTAAGCTTCGAAGCACCAACATGATGAGTACAAGGTGTCATATTATCACACAACTTGTTCAACGCTGGGCAACCGAGATTTTCCATATCAATGATTGTGTACTGGAACTCGGTGATTTTTTCCAACCATAAAAGTTTCTCCACACCCTTGACCAAAATTCTCTTGGCATCTTCGAGCTGCTTGATTACTGTCTCCTTCACCAGGTCGTATGGAATATCACCAGAACTCCATGAAAGTCCATGATGATTACGTTCCAACCACAAATTAGTAGATTTGTATTTGGCAGGTAGTTCATCCCATGGAAACGGCGGTTCGAAGAGAAAATTCACAGGCTCAGCCGTTTTATCATCAGCCGAGATCACAGCAAATTCTTTCAATATAAATTCGTTGTGAGATGTTTTGAAACATTGAATATCGACAATAACCTCCGCCATGTATAACAACTTTGAAGCGACTGAAGCACAAACTCCGATTACATTAGTTTCTAAACCCCACCACTAACTGCGTTGTATTCAATTATGCGATCGTGAAGAATTAGACAATAAGCAGCCGTTGCTGCTGGGAAATTGTTTGAAGATTCAAACTCAATGCGCACATCGACAGGTCCTGACTTGAGTGCCTCATTCTGTTTCGAACAATCGATTACAATTAAGGGTGTATATTTGAGAAAATCGCCTTTATTCACCAACGGCTCGGAGTCCTTGCCATAATATGTACTTTGAAAATTTGCATACATCTCATATAATAGGGCGTATTGATTATGATCAATGTTGAGATTTAGCTGGTTATAGGGATAACACTGCGAGTTTAAGAAAAGTTTAACATCTTTAACGTTGCAGTGATCGAAACGGCTGACATTCATATCATTCTTATTTTTGCGCGCGGTTTGAAAACCGAGAATGACGTAGCGCGGTTTCTCCAATTGTGAAGATGTCTTTACGGGCCAAACTTTGTCACACCCTGAATTCACCCTACGACCAGTGGAGTTCGAACAGTTAGCCAATCGGCCAGCCCAACGGTTGGAAAAGGCTGGGTTCGCTTAAATGAGTTGTTAAACGGGCGCCACAAGCTTAAATTAAAAACTGTTCGAATCCTAGAGCTCGGTCACATATCCCCTAAGCTCGAAAGAGAGGGTATCTTCCTACAAGTATCAATTATCCAGAGACAGATCCTCTGGCGAGATTAAACCAACGGGTAACGGCACAAATCAATATATTACATAATTATTTACAGGCATAAGTATAATACAAAATTAAAGACAACTCCAAAGGAAATATTTAAATGTACAGATATCAAGCTAAACTAAACTAATCAAATGAATTGAAAATGTTACCACTATTTACAATGTAATCAATTCTACAGATGAACTGAATACTGTATTTTTAACATTTAGTCATAGAAGACTATAACCAGAGATAAATCTCTTACAATTGAAGTATTAATTATTACTTAGGCAATCTCTTGTTGTTGATCAAACATAAAACCAAACCCTTCCCATATTCTCAACCGTGCGTTCGAGTCTGAACGTGAACAGACCTTAGTAACCGTTACCGGGTTTCGCGCCCCGATGCCGAGTATACAACCAATCTATCACACGTGCGAAGCGTTTAAAAGATTTCGTCTGAGTCGGTGAAAACTCAGAACGAGGTAATGGCCATTATCCGGTTGTGAGGTCAGCGACCTAAACGTCGTGAATGCGCGTACTACACCTGTTTTCGGTGGTAACGAATGACCGATCACCCGAAGTTTTATGTCAGTCCAGGATCGACTGAAGGCCTATCCTGGATTCAAAATCGTACGGAAAACGTACCACGATTACCCAAGCAAAACAAATCTACAGATTCTACTACGTCACCCCTAAGGGGTTCCCGTCAAAATTAACAATACAGGTTAAGCAACACTCATCTGTCCGGCGTCCGTGAGGCGACGTCCCCTGACTACTACTAGGGCCGCAATGTACTTCCGGTGGAATGCTGCGATAGGTCCGATCCGTCCAGGACTCGATCCTTACGTAACGTTCTCCCGTCTACCAACACCGATGATCGCTGAACTCCTGCAACTGCAACTGCGATGCGGCTAATGCGAGCCTTTGTACGCCTACGTCGTCGATACCAACGAGCAAGTCACCAATCGATAAACGATCAAGTACCAATTACGTACAACCAGATGAAGAATAATAATGGTAATGATAGTAATAGTACTAGTAATACTAATGAGCCTACAAGAGAAATTAAATATTAGACAGAAGTATATCATACATGTGGTCATGAATTTGACATTCCACATGAAAAGAAGGAACACGGATTTTTCCGGGTAAAAATATCCATCGGTATCGCGTCTGCGATACGCCCGGACTCGATTAAGAGTCTGATTACCTTCCGATGATCAACGGCTTAAGAGGATGAGGGTGGATCAGTTGCGTTTTCCTTCTAATCCGACAACGTGTCGAGTGCTTTTCCTGCCTGGAAACAGCACGTACGAAAACTGGTAGATCTGATCCGACGAAACGTCGAAAGGAAAGACCCCTACGATTACACCTGAATCTCTACACCGGGTCTCCCTTATAATTCCCAAGTTTTCACACAACCGACTCCCTCGAGCTATCAAATGCGACTGCATTCGATTCCGGTACGGCCATCTTATGACCCCTTTACTACTTCCCGATCTTCACAGATGGAGCCCTCAGCCGTAATGCGTTTGAATTAAACCGCCAATTACCGATTCCCTAAACTTCTGATGATATAATCGTACGGTGGAAAATTATCGTTACAACTTGTTTGTCTGCACATGGAAGTAGAGGATACTCATACAACTCCCAAGTTCGGAAGCTCATGGAGATGGGCTCGTCTTTGGTGATAAAGTTGAGTAATTGAACTTTTTGATGGTCTGACGGTTTGATGTACGGCACTAACCACTCCAATTTCATTATTTCGATTTTAAAATCTTCAGCTGCAGATTGCACAACAGCATTTGCATCGCTGTTCGCCCGCGTCAAAATCAATTCATGTTTAGAATTAATGATGATTCGACGGTGGTCTTCAGCGAAACCCAATATCAATTTCAGAGGTATTTGATACGTCAAAGTAGCCAGCATCACTAATTAATTTTTTAGCATCTTTATCAATATCGAACCAGCCGGCGTTCTCGAGAAGGGGTTTCTGGCCCGGACTTAGAGACACGCAACCTTTCATGAAACTCGTGAGTCCGACATTCTTGCAGCGGTCAATCTCAACCGCATTCAATTCATAGCGTATTTCATCAAAGAGGTGGCAGATGGCGTTGTTGACTAAAGTTGTACTTTGAACTGCTGTTTTACCATCGGTCTTGGTTAATTTACCAGATATGTGTAACGAGCTCCTGCTCGGTAACAAACACAAATCTTGATGTTGGATGGCTATGCGAATCTCATCGCTGTTGTTGAAAGTTGACGATGCGTACGGCTGATGTGTATGACTCTCACAATGAGCGATGGATTCATCATAAACAACCGGCGCGTGAATCATTAAGATCTCCCCCTCCATGGTTGAAAACAAATAATTAATGTGCAGCAGCAGAATCGGTCTTTAATTTTCCTCCAAAAGGATTCACTTTGAAGCCCAGACTCTTCAGAAGCTCGATGTTTTGATGTGTTATCACTTTTGGTGATACACGCTGACTGACTTGATTCGGGCATGGTGATTCAATTTTATAACCCTGCCCAATTTTAGCATTATATACAATTGTCATGATGACTTGATGTGAAGTCGTATAGTTATAATTTCACCACGAAAATTTACCAAGTTCCCGTCCTGATCGACCAATCGGAGCTGCAGATGATGTATTACTCGCACTGTGATCGGTAGATAAATAACGTTTGCCGGAACTTCCACAATCTTATAACCCGGTGGGACGACTGGGAAAAACTCATGGATTGTGTGCACTTTGCGTTCATTGATATAGGCACCTGCGGTGATGTTGCATTCAACCCTGAGGGCGTTTACCTTCAGAATGGTTACAGGAATGTTCGATATGTGAACTACGTTTGGTTTAAGAATTTGCGGTGTAAAACCCAAAAGGTTAGCTATGGAATTAGCATGTTCAAAGTTTATCTCACGATTGCACATAATTTCACTATGAAGTGTATTGTTGTTGGGTCTGATATTGATGTTGACAGTCTGATCAATCAGAGCCTCTCGTATAAATTTCTCGATATCTTCTAGCTCATAACTACCCGTGGGTAAAGTGATTTCTTGATCGCCGATGTAAAACATGTTGTTCCCAACGTCTATATTGGGAATCGAGTTAAATGTTAGCAGTTCTACCAACCCCAAGGTGTATGTATTAAGTGGCGAGAGTTCGATTGGTGGAAAATATTGAACCTCGAGCACTGATGATGCACCCGACACTGTTAATGTAAATGAATCCATTACGATTGTGATTTCCAATACTAACATGCCAACCTTTTATAGGAGCCCACACAGGAACTTGAGATACAAATGCCCGCAATTATATGTGTCATAGTCTTGATATTGAATGTAATTATTTTTGACGCTAGCAACGCCGAGATAGGTGATAAGATCCCTAGGTGGTTGCAGATTTCCGAAACTGTCAAAGTAAATGACATTATCACCAATCTTTTTATATGCAACCCAATGTGTTCCAGATCCATCATCTAGGTTAATTATTGCCAACTCGAATTTTCGAGGGCCACTCTTGGATAAGTCATTCCGCATGTAGACTCCGCGAAAATGTTGAATTTTCAACTTTTTAGCATAACAAATACATCGAAGGCTGAAAATTGATTTCCCTGCTGGTGAAAATTATTTTATTTTAAATTTAAAGTTGAGCGCATGCATGTGTCCAACCACACACTTCAGCTGTGGAGGCTGTTTGATATCTGAGATCGAATTATTTAATTTGAATATCCGACTGCACAAAATTTGTTTAATACAACCACACCGATGTATTGAATATCGAAGAATCTAATTATTTTAATTTGACGATCACATGAATCGTCGGAATTTCGAATGTTCAAATTAGGTTTGGAGAAAAAGAACAATAATTACGGATTTTTATTGAGAAATATAAATGTTACAAAAACATAATAAAGTAACAATTGAATAGCGGGTATGAATCTTAGTAAATGTATTCATTTGAATGATTTGGATTTCCGGCTGCTTGTGGTGCGTGGAGCGTGCGCAGACGATCAATTAATTCATTAGGATCATCCCAGTAAGTGTACTGTACTAGTTCATCCTTTTGCACATTCTCCGGTTGTATACAACCTCCTTCACGCTTTGGCGGCTGAATCATTTTTACAATAAAGTGTTTAAATTTGAAACTATTGTCATTACGAATAGAGCGGCCAATACTGTAGCGTTCCCGATGGGCGTTTGTTGCAAGCACAATTTTTTCATATGCTTCCAAATCACTTTGCTCAAGCAGATCGGTATTAGGAGCTTGTTTGAACAACAGCTCAATCAATCCCTCAGTTCTGGGATAATTCGCGTCACCAACATGAATAAGATCAGCAGTAAAATCAATCGGCGTATCTCCAACCATTAGTCTGTCACCATCAAGTTTCCGTACGCCATAGATCGTGTCTAATCCGCGCTTGCAATCAGCCAGCAACATCTTAAGGTATTGACCCAAGGAATCTTTCTTTATCATGGCGATATCACCATTCCATGCATCGTCCATTCCGCATTCTTCTTGTGGTTCAACCTTTCCGCATTCATCATGTGGTTCGACCTTTCTGCATTCTTCATGTGGTTCGACAGTTCTACATTCTTCAGATTTTGGTTCAATCTTTGCAGCTTCGGCCATCGCTTTTTGTTGTACAAGTTGTTGTAGTGGAACTGTCACAGGTTTAAGTATTTCACTTAATTCCCTCTCGGCCATAACTCTATTTAATTTTATCATTTTATACTTGCGCCGAATCGTATCGCTAGCTTTAGCGATTTGACGCAGAACGTCGGCCTGCTTGGTGAATTGCTCACTCTGCATCTTCATGTAGCTGAATCCAAAACGATACTGCATTTCAATAATGTTGCAACATCTTATAATTGAAAACTCATACTACCAACTTTGAAACTCAAAATTTCTACTTTGAAACGCAGATTCAAAGCCCAAAACTCAAAATTCAAACTTGAGAACTTGAAAACTTTGAATTCAAAGTTCTCAAGTTTGAATTTTGAGTTTTCAACTTTGAATTCAAACTTGAGAACTTTTCAAAGTTCACAAAGTTGAATCTAAGTTTCAAACCACACCACTAGCATGTATATTCCATGATTTCAACGTCCTCTAACGGGCGATGAGTACCGCGTTGTTCAATTGTTAATTTATTATGTTTTGTAACATTTATATTTCTCAATAAAATCTGTACTCATTGTTCTTTTTCTCCAAAACCCAATTTGAACATTAAAATGCTGATTAAACATCTCGTTAAATATATATAATATTGAATCGCCAAATTAAAATAATGAGATTCTTCAATATTCCGCATGCCGTGATAGTAGACACGAAATGTGTATTAAACAAATTTTGTACTGTCTGATATTCAAATTAAATAATTCGATTTCTGATATCAAGCAGCATTCCCAACCGCGCAAACATTCTGAGCTATCCTGTTATGTATGATGAACTGTTTGCATATGTTTAACTTTAAATTTAAAATAAAATAATTTTCACCTGCAGGAAAATCAATTTTCAACCTTCGATGCATTTGCTATGTCCCAAACCCGATTGCTTTGTCGCTGTGAAAGGTTATAAATACCCAATCTATGGGTTGTTTGACTCCGAGTGATCCTAGCCCGCTGTAGTGCGTACATTTTTGTTCAGCATGAATCAGTGGGCTGCCATTCACATGTTTAACTTCATTTTGCCATTAAAATCATTAATCTATTTAGTTTACATCTACATTTTACAAGATTACTATAAGGTTGATTCTATGAACAAGAACTTATGAAAGTACAATACCCAGATGTATACCTTGTTGAAAAGATTCTACGCAGACGTGGCGATAAAGTATTTGTCAAGTGGCTAGGATTCAACAAATCATTTAATTCATAGCTTGATAGGACCGATGTATTATAAAACACTTGTATGGAAAAGCATGTATTTTAAATAAGTTCAATTATTTTTTATATTTTACAAATGTATATATAAAAAAAATGAAATACCGTTCGTTGGTGACGCGATAACTTAAGAACGGCTAGACAGATTTGGCTAATTCTTTTAGTAAAATTTTAGTAAAACATCGAGCCAGGTTATGACGGAAAGATATTTTTTAAAAGTTGCTTTGAAAATAAAAACCATTTGGAATCGTGAAACTGGGACCACAGCTAAATATTGTAAACAAAGATGGCGTTCGAATGACAGTCGACAACTGATTCTCAATTGGGACTAACGCAACGCGCTAATACAAAGTGATTAATTCAGTTATTTACTTGCAGTTGTAAGTTGTAATTAACACAATTTAATAATGCCCCCGATACGGAGAAACAAATTCGGGCGCAAAACAGGTCATGCTCAAAGTCAGGCTATTCATCGAACACAGCAAACTGGAGAACAATCCGACCAGCGAAATGAAATTGAACGGAATCGATTATCACAAAATCGCTCAGCACGTACACAAGAATAAAGAGAAAATGCAAATGACGAGGATATGCATCGAATGAGACATAATCGGTTAATAGAAACCAATCGCGCGACAATGAATTTAAACGATCGTGTAAGAAGACAAGCAAATGTTGGGTTGAATACTCATCGAGCTGCATTCCGTTACAATCCGTTGCTATTGGATCGATGAGCGTTGTATGCCCGCATTGTAAGGCATTAAAATACAAAAATGAAGCTCCGGGATTGTGTTGCGCAAGTGGCAAGGTCAAATTGGTGCCATTGGTTCCGCCACCAGAGCCATTACGGTCATTTGTTTCTGGAACAGGGCCAGATTCTAGACATTTCCTGACACAAATACAGAAATACAACAGTTGCTTCCAAATGACTTCATTTGGCGCAACCAATGTTATTGGAGGCAATTTTATGCCTACCTTTAAGGTAATTGCAACACAATCATACATAGAATTATTATTTATATAGGTTACGTTTACAGATTCAAGGTCAAATATATCATCGGGCAGGTTCGCTGTTGCCGCTGCCAAATGCAGACTATAAATTTCTGCAGATTTATTTCATGGGCAATTCACCACAAGAAGTAGATCGGCGTTGCGCACAAAACAGTTCGGTGAAAAGACCAATTATCGAACAACTACAAACTTTTTTACATGCAAGACGTTTCAACGCGCCAACAATTGATGATGTAGCAATTGTGGTCGTTGGTGAAAATTTGGAATCCCGTGATATCGTTCTACAACGGCGGAACAATCAGCTGCAGCGAGTGTTTGAAACGCACCGATCATATGATGCGTTGCAATATCCCATCATATTTTGGCAAGGCGAAGATGGTTATCATTTCTCAATCAAGATGATAAATCCGCTTACAGGTGCTGAAGTGGACAAAAAGGTCAGTTCAATGAACTATTATTCATATCGACTGATGGTCCGTGAAAATGAGGAGAATCACATCTTGAAATGTCGACGTCTGTTTCACCAATATGCTGTCGATATGTACGTCAAAGTTGAAACTGAGCGATTAACATTCATCAGATTTAACCAGAGGAAACTCTTTTCCGGGCAGTATATTCACCTTGAAGATGCCATCAATTCTGACGGAAACGCACAGAATGTTGGCCGAATTACGATTCTCCCAGCAACGTACATCGGTAGTCCGCGACATATGCATGAATACGCTCAAGATGCCATGTCGTATGTTCGCCATTATGGCACACCAGATTTGTTTATCACGTTCACATGCAATCCGCAGTGGATAGAAATTCGACAAGAGTTATTTCCTCGCCAATCACCCATCGATCGCCATGACATCTCAGCGAGAGTCTTCAAACAGAAATTGAAATCGCTGATGGATTTCATTGTCAAGCATCGTGTGTTCGGCGAGACGCGCTGCTGGATGTATTCAGTGGAGTGGCAGAAACGCGGATTACCACACGCACATATTCTCATTTGGTTGATTGAGAAGATAAGACCAAATGAAATTGATGATGTGACATCATCGGAAATTCCCGATAAAGAAGAAGATCCAGGTTTGCATGAGGTTGTTACTAAGAACATGATTCATGGCCCCTGTGGAACATTAAATAACAATGCTCCGTGTATGGTCGACGGAAAATGTTCCAAGCGTTATCCACGGGCATTAGTAGCAGAAACAATTACCGGAATTGACGGTTATCCACTGTATCGTCGTCGATCTACTGCGGACAATGGAAGATCAACGATTGTCAAAGTGAATCAACAGGACATTGAAGTTGATAATCGTTGGATTGTTCCGTATTCGCCGTTACTCTCCAAGACTTTCAAAGCGCATATCAACGTCGAATCATGCCATTCCGTAAAATCCATCAAATACATCTTAATCGTGCCGTAACAGCTGTTTTACTTCGTGATATCGTTTGTTAATTCTCTGAAAATAAATCCATTATATTCGAACATATTGCCAAATTGCAAATTGACAAAAAGTTCTCGAACTTATAATTTTGCAAGTAAAAGTTCGAACAAAACTGAACATGAAACCAATTGTTTTCAAAATAAAACTTAAACAATCAAAATAAGTGATTGATGGTTATTGATTTTAAAATTTTAAGAATTACAATTTACAACCCAATAAATCAATTATTAGAAACAATCACGTATGTGAATAAAAATCTACAGCATAATATTGTAGACTGGGGTTCACAAATTTGCTATACTAACGTTACTGTAGCAATACTCAATTAATTCGGTTATTGAGAACCAAAATAGAAATTTTGAACATGCAACAAACAATAAAATTACAAAAAAAAAAAACATTATATTATATTGTCTAGCATCCGAATAAACGAGCACAAAATACCATGTTGCTCGGTTAACACAATTTATTATATTGCTATATCACCGCCGACAATGTTAACTTAAATCAAAAACAAAATGGTGATAAGTAATAGTTAAACTTTGGAAAATAAAACAATATGTGGAAGAAACGCATTTAAACTGGCTACTGATTCACTGGCACGCTGGTGATGTTCCACACCGTATTGCAAACAATAAGAAAAATAAAACTATTATGTGGAAGAAACGCATTTACACTGGCTACACTGATTCAATTGCATGCTGATCAGGTTCCAGGCCGTAGTGCAAACAAGAAGAAAAATGAATGTAGAAGAAACGCATTTACACTGGCTACCGATTCATAGGCATGCTGATGAGGTTCCAGACCGTAGTGCAAAAAGAAGATCTACGTACAAAAGTATAAACAATGAACCACTGCGCTGCACAGTTGAACAGTTAACAGTTAAAATATTAAAAAAAAAAAAGTTTCGGTTCTACTATTGTCTTCAGTAAAAAAAGAGAAAACACTGCTTTCATTTGAATGGCGACTTTTGTTGCAATCGACATGGCGTTATTGGAGTAGAAATTATTGGTGAGAATCACGAGTGGGACATTGAATCCCTTCTTTTTAATCGCAGCATATCTATCGGCTTTGTTGTTGCTAACGGCGCACCTAATTGAGGCTTTAAAGTTGTGTACACCTCTTCCAGCTCTTCTAAATGATCTCCAGGCAATTCATCACGATTCTCATAACACAGAAGATGGTCGATGTAATTATTAAATCTACATATATGAAGAAAAATTGACCGACTGATGATCAACGCACAGCTCATACCGTTTAAGCTAGAAATGTTGACTGTATAATTACCTATTTAAATAAAAAAATTGGAAAAAAATAAAGTGCTTTTTATTGAAATTTGGACAGGACAACGTCTGTCGGGTCAGCTAGTAGTTATATAAATATACAAATTAAAAGAAATTATGTTGTTTTTTGCAAAGTGTGCATGTCACTTATATATAACAATTAAATACATGCTTAAGTAAGAGTGCTTGCCGGCTCAGAGGTATGGGTTTTGGCTTTCGACTTGTGGACTTGGGTTCGAAGCTCGTCCGGGGCGAAGCATTTTTTCAACTTTTAAATTTCGCAACTTGAGCGAGAAAGGCATAAGATGTTCAATGGTGTGACGTCAGACATGCCAGACAAGAAAATTCCTGTCCGTAACGCTTATGCAATGTGTATGAGAGAGATGATGTGTTCAACCATGTGTAAGAGGGAGATAGATGATGCGCAGGAGTGGTGACGCCTGGCATCGTAATTAGGACAATCCTTTCATTAAAGGGTTGTAATCAAATCTGTGATTAAAATTGTAATTATGGCAATCAATTACCCCATAATTAGGGCAATCAGATCAATTACGCTGTAATCAGATCAATTACGCGGTAATTAGGACAATTACATTTGTGATTAAAGGGTTATAATTAGAGCAATCAGATCAATTACGCGGTAATTAGGGTAATTACATCTGTGATTAAAGGGGTGTAATTACATCTTCGATTAAAGGATTAAAGATGGCGTCGATCAATTAATCCGCGAATCAAATCCGCGAATCAATTTAATTCGCGGTGAAGCCGTAGCCCCATAGTTTAACTACTTAGGTGGATTGGGGTGACAATAAAATGACAAAAGTGCTATTCACAGATTTGCCTAAATTTAGTTCCAAACCAGCAATTCAATGTATCATATTTTGTAGAGGCGGTTTTATGGAATGGGGCGGTATGTTTTTAGAGGTTGCACTCTTGTATGTATAGAACAAACTGTTCCCTATGTATAATTGATTGCTGTGCATTCTGTTTTAATAAGCTCGTACTGAAGCTAAAGTTGTCATTCGGTATTTAGAACAGCTGCATTTCCAGTAGTTAGGCAATCTCAATTCAATTTTGGAATATAGTTACCAACTACGGCAACAGTGCATTAACAACATTATATTTTATTGTTTTTCCTTGCCCAGGGTTCGTTTACAAAAGAGTTATTTCACAGTCCATTAGGCTTATTATTGTGCTCGATCCGATACATTTCTCACACTCTATCCGTGAATTTAGTATCCTGTAGGTACCAATGTGAATTAAGGTTTTTCGGCTTCACTTGTGAGAATCGAAAAATGTGTATCTTTTAGTAATATAAGGACTGGATGGATAGCAAGGTGCTAATAGAGAACGGGTGTGTCAAAAAAGGAGAAGTGCGTTCCTCTGACCCATTTAGTGACTAAAATCTAGATTTAAACGCTACCAAAAGTAGTTAGAGACTTTTCCAGATCTTTTACACCGCGACATGCGCAAATAAAGTAAAAGAAGAATAGAACAGAATAAGTCAGGCAATGAAACCATCGCATTATCTTTGGTTTATACGTTGACGTTTATGACGTTTATAGGGACTGCCGCCACTTCAGTCCCTTTACTAGATCCAGTAGAGAAGCGACGAGTCGAGAAGAATGGAGCATCACAGTAAATACAGCCAATATCCACGCAGGGTTGTGACACTATTTATTGATTAATATTGGTCAGATAAGAGTTTTAGGTCTCTCCTAGTCTTATGTTATTTTTTAATAATTCGCCGAGTCTATTTTAAAACGAAAAATAGTTATTTAACCAACATGTGCGTTAATGAGAGCGATTAATAATATTGTTGAGAGTATTCATCGCCGATTAACGCAAAAGTTGGTTACAATATTTTTCCGCTGATCGAATCTTACGAAATTGAAGAAAATGTAATTTTTTTCCGTGACAAAAATTCCAATAGATATTCGAATCAAGCATACCATGCATTTTAAATCAATAGATATTCAAACCAACGGTGCCATGAATTACAAATAATGTCAAAAGTTTGACAATCCATCTGCACTTTTTATCAATTTTACTGGCTGTACGGTTGCTAACTTGTAAATAAATAGTATTACTACAAACATAACGTAAGTAATTAATTCAATTTGTAGTTCTCATTGGAATTATATTTTGTATTCATTTTGTCATCTTACATTGAAATAAAGTGCCATTTCAATTTAATGGTATATTTCGTTCTCTAGATACCAAAATCGTGCATTTATAAGAAATCATTCATTTATAGGGGTCATAAATGCACGATTTTCTATTCATTAAATCAACCCGTCAATCAACGATCACCGAAAAAACAAATTAATCTAATGCGTTACTTTTCTGACAATCGTAATTCTGCACAAATCTCTGTTAAAATATTACTCAAAAGGTTATAAGTATGTCAAAGAAAGTTATGTACTTCATGATGATAAATATTGTTAATAAATTAGAAAGACACAAGCAAATTTGTTATTGCAAAATATTACAACAATGGGGCCAACGAATTCGTCGTGATAACATAAATATACGTTGGATTATTTCGCTTTAGGGTTTATAGATGCCTCAATGTGACCAGAATTTTATAGACCTATAACTTAACGAAATAGAACCAGTGGCGTAACTCAAATTGCTTAGAAATTGTTAGAGCATTAGGTTGCATGGTTCTGAACCTCCAACTGCGTTATAAATATCTTTACAATAAATTGTCTCGAATAACATTTTTATAGTTGTGACGTTTTTCCCCGACTTCAAGTATTTTCAAATTTTCATTGATTTTTGCTTGTAAATCATACATGTTGTTTCTTTAGCTGATTCACATTTATCTGACTCTCTTTCCTTTGTTGTATTTTTGAATTTAATGTTTATTTAAGCTATTAAAGGATTATGATCTGAAGAGACACACTGACCCAGGTAAGCTCTAACTAACTTGATGTAGTTTCTATACCTCTCATTTATTAAGATGCAATCTATTTGGTCTTGTGGAGACTTCCATGTATAGAGTCGTCGATTTGGAAGTTTCTAGGTGTCCGATACTATCATCTCCTTCTCTTGGTAGAACTGTAATAATCTGTCGCCCCTCTCATTTCTTATCCCCCCGAGCCTATATTCACCTATATATTTTGTCGCATCTTCCTTTGCCAATTTTCGCGTTAAAGTCTCCAAGTATTATCGTAACGTCCCTTGACTTTAGTGATTCAAGTGTTTTTTCGATAATTATGTCAATGCGTAAACCTATGAATAGGAAGGTAAAAAACACTGGTATCAGTAATTCCAAAGGGGTGCTATCATAAGTAATGCCATTAGTTTGGCCATGATTTTCCAAAGTGTAACTAACGAAAAACGAAAATTCTGGGGCAAAACTAAGTATGCAGTCATTTCTCCTTTCTATGCTTTTTTTACAACATGAAAATCATAAAAGAATCCAAATTTTTTGATTTAAAAACAAATTAATCGTAATTCTGTACCATTGTCTGTTAAAATATGACTCAAGAGATTAATACTGCACAGAAGATTATGCCATTTATAATTATAAATCTTGTTACCAAATTAGAACGACCTTGGATTACACTCCGGACTTATTGTGAAGTTGTAAATAATCACATTATTGAACAACAATCATGAACAAACGAATTTGTTACAATAGAAATGTACAGTTTGATTAATTTCTTTAAATTTAATTTAAATTAAATGTGAGAACTTTTAATTTTGAAAGAAAAAGTTCATATAAACATATATCGAAAAATGCTTTCTAAGGGAGTTACGTCCCTTAAAATCAAATGTGACCACGGAAAATAATTTGTTTGTCATCAATACAATTCTTAGCAACCTGTCAAGTTTTCTTACAAATAAGTTTTGTTTGACATTAAACATGCGAAGAACTTATTCCAATGTAGAATATGCAGAGATGCATTTTGTTTACGGCTTTTGCAACGGCAAAGCCATGCAAGCTGTGCGTGAATATTCCAGGCGCTATTGAGTAATGTTCACATAAACTTTCGGGAACACGAATTAGGTGGTAGAAGAGGGCTTTGGCGTGGAATACAACGTATAATTTTAAATACTTCTCACGAAAATAGTAGATTGCAATAAATTTTTAAACTACTATATCATTTTTGTATAGAGGATGAAGAGACCTTTCAAATGAGGTATCACAAACCCCCTCTTCCCATTTAAAAATTTGAGGGTTGTAACTGTCACTCGAAGAGATTTGAGGTTAAGGATGAAATTTTCACTTTACAGGATATCATGTGATAGATTAAAAATGACGTGTTTCGTTTTTTTTTTTCAATATGCACAATAATTGAGATAATAAATTTATTCCAGTTGGCTGGCGCTCCCTGTATGCATTTTGTTTCTCTACGAGTGTTTTAGAATACATGCATTTTGCGATTATTTTTGAACACCTGTTACGGAATATTCATACCATTACTTGTTATGGAATGACTACCACCAACGCCATCGATTCTAACTATTTTTTTTTTAATCGACGGAGGTGGAAAAAAATTATTATGAGATTTGGTTTTTTCAATTTGTCAAAACTCGATTTAAAAAATCGCGTCACACGATTTAAGCAATTTGAACTGTCCTGTGCCTTTTTGGTGATTATCTCTGTTTCTGTCTTACAATTAGTGTTAAAAAAGAATAAGTCACTGACATGACCCCTTTTAATAATGACATTTTGATTGCATTGCTGGTTTTTATCGATTATTTCGAAACATTAAAAAGTGACTTATCCCCTTTCAACAATAACCGATTCAATTAAAATCCGGAATATATCATATCTGGAACATTCGATGCGACACGAAGAATATCATCTGCTGCAGGCGTTTGTTCAAGAAAGGAAGAGGAAAATAAGAAATCATAACTCAGAAACATTAAGGATATAATGGACACGTGAAACAGGAACATCGTTATTACACAGAGCCAGAGACAGAAAAGAATTTTCTATAGTAATCAGTAAATTTAGTAATCAGCAATCTTATTAAGAAAGCCCACATGATTTTTATGCCAGGCAAATTAGGTGATATACAAATTTTAATTATACTGCATGCTCTTTTTCAACAATTTAACAATGCATTTGATACCGACATTTTAACAAATTATTATATTTCTGCAGATTAAGATCGGGAAGTCCATAAATGATTCTTTTCTGTGTGTAATTTAAACATAGGTACTCAATTGCATAAAAGAAACTTCAACAAAGATCACTTTATTTTGCTTGTCGCAGATTGACTGATTGACTGAGAAGGACGTTTAAAGTTAGGTCTTGTGGAAATCAAACAAAGATGAATTATTTCAATATTTTATTTATTAAACAATCAGAAAAAAAAATTAAATTTGTCCTGTAACAACATTCTAGAAATTAACACCCAGACGTCGTAATTTGCAATATTTATAATCTGCGATGCTGAAGAGCTCTTCTCTTATAAGTTTGGAAGAAATGACCCTTCCGCACCTCTTGGCGATCTTCAAAAATCTTCACACTTGCAGAGTTAAAAACTAAACATAAACACTCAACCCATTGTGATGTTGGACAGCAGAGGAACATTAATTTCCTAATTAATCTCCCGTTCAATAATTCCTTATCAAACCGAGGAAAAATTAAATCAAACAATGATGAGTTTTCATGGAACTCATCATAACCAAGCGCCAATTCCAGTATGGTTTCGTCATTTGGCAAACGTAAGTTAACATCACCTCCTCTTCTCACTATTTCATGGGCAATGGATTGGTTTTCTTCGATTGCGTAAATTAAAGCACTTTTACCTTTAGGGCACAAAACATTTAAATCCGCTTGTTCAATCAACTTTTTCTGTAACAATTCGTCGTGCTTAAGTATTGCACGCATGAAAGGAGTTAAGTCTCCCTTAATTGGGGCGCCAGAAACGACGTTTTTTTCCATATTCACACAAGTACTAAACTCACAAAGGATCTGCCTATTAATTTTGAACTATTCTACACGATCCCTCAACTAACAAAATTTCTAATATCGCAGACAGTTTTTGCTGAGTTCGATTTTTAATTTTTTCTGACAGCTGATTTCAAAAATTAAACAATGCAAGGATTTTATTTTCAAGCCAACTGCTACCTACATATCCCTCTACCATGCACATTGCCTATGCACGCAAAACAGAACACTTTTTATTTGGCAAATCAGATTCAGATTTTATTAACAAAAAGTTACAAATTATTTAGAAAGAGAAGTAGAGGAGACCGGGGCTAGTTGTTGCCTTTTTTTCTTGTTTAACTTTGACATGTTGAGATATCTTTTTTTTACATGTGTCGTGAGTTATGTTCTGAACAGTTGGTTTTGTTATATCTAGTGACGTATGTGCAAAATAGTTATTTGTATCATTAGGCCAGAAACTGTATTTTTGCGAGTGCGAGTAAGGTTTGAGGGGAGAGGCCGAAGGCCGAGACCCTCAACTGCGAGTACTCGCAAAAATACAGTTTCTGGACGTATGATACACAACATTTTTTAGGCCGATAATAATATTTAAATAAGAAAATATAAATTTGTTGTTCAAATATCTCAGCTAGAGAATTTATTTTTTCTTCTGTTGGCAATATTTAGCCGGAAAGATTAATTTGAACTTAAAAATCAAGTACCCAGTATGTATTGCCTTTTGACGTTTATGACAAAACAACCTGCAATTATGACATGGATTGAGATACTTGCAATATTGTTAAATTAAAAGCATCCTTTATTTTTATAACTAATATTAATAAAGTTCTTGTCGATGTTAACAAACGGTGTAATTGACATTTAATTTTATATTTGGTTAGCAGATTTGGTGCTACCAATCTACAAAATTAAAATTACACTAGTTTACATTTTCAGGCCTAGTCCTGAAAATCGGATTTTCGGGCCTATTTAGAGGACTTCAAAATCAGTCATTTAGGACGGAGGCCAAAAAAAATATTTTCTTTCTGCATGTAAAGTGTGACAACATATCCCAAGGCGGGGTATAATGTCACAATATATGGGATAAGTTATCACAGGCCAAAAAAAAATGGCAGTCTTAACTTCTGTCGGCAGTCCCCAATAACTGCCAATTTTTTTTTATTTCACCAACAAAAATTTACGAAATTAAAAATTATTTTTTAAAGTTGATGAAAATTTGTTGAAAAAAATTTTATTCATAAACTATGTATAAGAACTAATTATATAAAGTCGTTTCCGTAAACATTTTAAAAAAATTCCAAACTTTTATTTCGGAGACGAACGATATTCTCCAATATACGTCAACTTTCCTGAACGCGCCCACCGTTTGAATTGTTTCCATAATTTTTTTATTTTTGATGGGGCCCTGACAATTTTACTGAGTACGGGCTTCAAATTTGTAGACAACCATCCAAACACCCTTGCAAAACCGCCTGCGAGCGCTCGAACGCCGTGTCTCATTTAATTCGTCCAATGGTCCTCAGTTAGGCGGCCGGTTGTATGTAGAAGGGCCGTTTAGGTAACATAAGTTGTTGTTTCAAGCTTTGCGAATTTTAAATTTTATTTTCGTTTGTATAAATACACCGCACTTATCTCATTAAATGTGGCTAAAAGGAGTGATGTCGTTTTCAATTTAAATCACATTGCGTGAATGGTTGGACGGCGAAAACATCGAACACCGTTAAAATTACTGAGCAAACATCAATAGAACTGAATAATGAGAATATATAAGCCAAGCAATAAAGCATTTTTTCATGCCATAAATACTACCCGGAAACCAACTGTGCGATTACATAAAGGACAGTTAGTAGATCAATTTGGCATAATTTTAGACTCGAGGACCATAATTTTTAATTTGTTATGAACAATTTAGAAGAAAAAATCGCTTTTTTTAGTTTTTTGCTTGTAAAATGGAAACTAATAAAGCAATCTTAATGTTGTCAATAGACGAATTGTAGAGAATTAAATTACGAAGAGAATGAGAGGTCGAATGTCCCGATCGAATAATTAGACCCGGAGAAAACCCGGAAAATCCGGAAATTTCAGTGTTTTTAAAAAAAATTACAATTCCGACATTTTTTAATTTTAAGAACTGAAACTTTGCACGCAGATAGCTATTTATATGTATTTTATGTGTGCAAAACCCAGATTCTGTCGGACTAACGCTTATTGCACAATCACCATTTCAATTTCTTTCTGCAATATTTTCCAGGGGGGCTTCTTGCTCCTGTGGTTGTCCGATTTAAATTTTAAAAACAGAATTGGAAACTAGACGTACAGGGCAACAAAACGTTCATCTTCAATTTTCCATAAAATGTAGCGAAATAGCTGAAAAACAGTCGTGAATATGAGTAAAAACGGCCGACCCCGCAAAAGCGGTAGCGTAGTGGGGGGTGACAGCCCGTGAGAGGAAGCGCAGCCCGGTTCTATTCAACAGTAATATCACAAGTGCATCAAAATAGCCGATTAAATTTTGATGTTTCTGTCAAAATGTTTTGCCTACAAATATGTTGAGCAAATTTGGCCACGTAAAAATTTACGAGAAATATTTCTTTATGGCAAAACGTTGCGACAAAAACGTAAAAATTTAATGAGGCTATTTTCATCCACGCGGGGTATTTGGCATGATTATTTCCTGATTATTAATTTGAATAAATAGATTTAACAACGAATTATTTATTTACTTGTCGAGGAATCTTTGATAATGATTGCAAAAAAAAATCAGAAGCGATTGAACGTCAAAATTTAATCGGGTAAATTTTGACACCTTTGAGACGTCAAAATTTAATCGGGTAAATTTTGACACGTTTGAAACGTCAAAATTTAATCGCTATAAAACTTTATGTGCATGGAGGAAATAATCCCATATAAAAAACTTCCCCTCAGCGGCCGGTCTTCCCCCACTACGGCTGATCGTCATTAAAGGAGGGGAGGTTTTGCATATCCCAATATCTCTAATTTCTAAAGCGATCATTTTTATACCCGGCGCATAACACGCACCCGCAAATTTGAGCTAATTTTTTTATCTTAAAAGTGCGTGTTATACGCCGGAAAATACAGTATGTATTCGTCGCATCTTCCTTTGCCGATCTTCGCGTTAAAGTCTCCGAGTATTATCGTAATGTCCCTTGACTTTAGTGTTTTTTCGGTGATTATGCAAATGCGTAAATAGGAAGTTCAATATTGGTATCAGTAATTCCAAAGTAATGCTATTAATTTGACTGCGATTTTCCAAAGCGTAACTAATGAAGTAATACTGCCATAGTGCTTAAAACAAAATTTTCAGGGGCAAAACTAAGTATGCAATCATTTCTTCTTTCTATGCATTTTCTACAACATGAAAATCATAAAACAATCCAGATTTTTTAATTTAAAAATAAATTAATCGTAATTCTGTATCATTGTCTGTTAAAATATGACTCAAGAGATTATACTGGACAGAAGATTATGCAGTTTATAATTAGTTATGTGCAGAGTTCATCATCGACAATAACAAAACGTGTCGCGCATGGTAGTTATGTGCAGAGTTCATCATCAATAATAACAAAACGTGTCGCGGTCATCCAACGTCTGGATCTTGAGCAACGCGCCGCGCCGTCTTCCGCCACGTGTGTGTTTATCTGGACCATAAGATACTATAAATATTACAAATATCGTTTAAGCTTTAGTCTTCACGCAGTCTTCATGTAGTCTTCACTCAGCTCATTACTTAGTCTGTAATTTGCTCTTATTTTGTAATTAACAAATAAATAAAGTTTTTTAAAATACCTCTCCGGGTTTTTGAAACTTAATTAATTATAAATCTTGTTACCAAATTAGAACGACCTTGGATTACACTCTGGACTTTTTGTAAAGTTGCAAATAAGCACGTTATTGAACAACAATCATGAACAAACGAATTTGTTACAACAGCAATGTACAGTTTGATTAATTTCTTTTAGAGTTTCTACATACCTCTATACAGGCTGTCCCAGAACTCGCGCCCCAGAGAAAAAAGGAGAAATCCTCATCAAAAGACAAATAAAAATTCCCAAAGAAAAAAATGTGTAGCTTGAACGGTATTCAAAATAAGAACATTTTTATTCGACAAATCAGAGCGTTGTAAGCCATCCAGGTGTAGTTCCTAACATTGTTGCTATGTGATTGGTTTTATTACGTTTTCAATAAATTGGTCGGCTATGAAACTTTTGATAAACGTCAAGATTTCGTTCGAATTCCTTCAATTATGTATTCTTCCGCGGATTATGTGGAAATGTTGTTAATTTACGGCGAATATGGACGAAATTTGTGGGCTGGTCTATTAGGGAATCGTGTGGTATGTCTGCAATAGAAATTAGTTTCCATGTCATCGAACTTCCCTCTTTAGGTAGGACCTTTTGAATTTCCTGCACGGTTAACGGGAGCCATTTATGCAAATTTTTTGGACACAGAACTTCCAAATTTGCTTGAAGACATTCCACTTGTTTTCCGTATTAACGACTAGTTTCAACACGATGGCGCACCACCACACTTCAGTCGACGAGTTAGAGAAATTTTGGATCAACAGTATCCTGATCGATGGATAGGTCGTGGCGGTCCACAAAACTGGCCTGCACGGTCCCGATTTAAATCCTCTGGATTTCTTTCTTTGGGGCCACGTTAAAAATGTTGTGTACAGGGACCCTATTGATACCGGAGAGCAACTCAGGGGTCACATTCAGGAAGCTTTTGCTACAATTACTCCTGAAATGGCTACAAATACTAAACGGAGTCTGTTGTGGCGGGCACGGTTATGCTTGCAAATGAATGGGGGCCACTTTGAGCACTTGCTCTGATTGTATTTATTTTTCGTTTTGTGATTCCTCTTTGCTATGTTGGTTCTGTTGTTATTATTATGTTATACCATTCCTCCTGTTTTTTAACATAAGTTCACGCGTTATAATAAAGGTTCTTTTCAGAACCGCCATTTGTTGTTTTATTTAACAAACCTAAACTTGATTAAGATGATGGCGAGTGTGACATCTTGAATGACATCTGCCTTAACCTAACATGTTGATGTTGACACTTTAGCGGGCATGTCATTCTGACATTATTTAATTGTGCCAATTTATAACCTTAGCAACCGATTTTATTCACATTAACACCTGAGAGTTCCCTTTCTGGAATTGGTGGAACTTAGATGTTTCACAACTCTCTTATGCAAGCCATTAATTGTTTTTCGTTTGCATTTTCTTGCAACCTATTGTCGTCGGCACATGTCAGTTTTCTCTGGGGCGCAAGTTCTGGGACATCCTGTATAACCAGATTTTTCTAGACGCGATAACTTGACGAAATAAAAAGTAAAAAAAAGCAAAGTAATTTTTAAATTTTAGGGGCGTTAACTCAAATTGCATACATAGAAAGTAAAAAATGCTGCTACGCGCTGTGCCGCGCTGCGCTGCTCGATGCTGCTTACTTAGATGGAAATCACCCCATGACACCTACTTGATTTTTAATTCCAAATAGGATATTTGAAAATTCAATTCAATTTAATTTTTGACAAATATTTGTGATTTAAACATTCGTCGGCACAAAAAATAGTGTGTATTACACGACCAGAAACTGTTTTTGAGAGTGCGCCTCGGCCCGCAACCGTTCTCGCCCTCGCAAAAATCAATTTTTGATGTTTTTTTTACATCCCTCTACTTTTGAACATTCAACATTAAAACACATTTTCAGGAATCAACTATGTGCAAAAGTCAAGGGTCTACTGTAGTTCTTTTATTGCTGTCTCATTCAGAAACTTCAACACTTCTGGGGATATTTCATCACATCTTTCCTAATTTCAAGTTTTTTAATATGAATTCTTCTGTGATGTACTCCTCTTGTTCTGTTTCTTAATATTCTTCTACAATATTGTAATCATGTAGTTGTCTTCTTTTATCTTTGTTACTTTCTTCAATGCATAAATTTTTGATTCTCATTAATTCTCTTATGCGAGGTAAAGGATTGAAAAAGAATAACAAATTGAACACTTACACTTTAATTGAATATATATACAATAAATATCAATCTCTATGTACAAAGTGTACTGATTAAAATAATTTCATTTAAAATCGTCTTAACAGATAAGCGATAACATTCATAAAAATAATTTCGGTAAATGCCAAACGTGGGAACAGTTCAACGAATCCTAAAAGTATTTCCCAGGAATGTAAATAAGCTACACAATAAATACAAGGTAAAAAATAAATATAAATATCTTTACTGCAACAATCAATAAAGGCAGATACAAGATCGCACTTCTCCGTCATCCCGAAAAAAAAATCTCACAATATCAACATTCGATGATTAAACACATCTTAAGAATTTCCAATGAAACTTTCTTTCTAAATGAGACTCCTACACAGGTAAACTAACGCGCACTTTACAAAAGAGAATCAAAGAGGTGCGCGTGAAAATTTCCTCAACTATTTATTATTATATACGTACAAGGCAAGATTGCATTTAACGTTATTTATCGTTTTGTCACAACAGAATAACAACAGTGGCTCGGTCCAAGATCCCTTTCACACGAGCAACTGAACACACTTTTTCAAATTAATCTACCCCAAAAAATTATGAGGAAAAATTTATCAATTGCAAAAATAGCGTTGACTCTTTTTCTTCAGAGTTAAAGAACACTCATGTGAAATGGCTCTGGTGAAAGTAGAAAGGTAGTAACGTTTCAAACAAAGTTACATCACCGTCGCCTAAAAAATTATAACGAAAACAATTTTCCCTTCAAGTTTACGAGATGTGAAGAAATGGAAATTTTATAAAAATATTACTTTGTTCAACTACCTAAAATTTCTGCACGCACACACACGCATCCATGTTATGGAAAGACAATAATGGTAGGCCTTTTAAAACATTCTTGCGAAATCATCAGCGTACACAATGTGTCCAACACTGCTAAATCTTGGCCTTCAATTTTTTAGTTTTTATGTCTACACATTTTTCACTACATATAGTATTGCATTTTTTTAAACCTTTTTTGTCATTATTATTTCATATTAAAAACATTTTCTTAAATAGTAAAATATTTTTTTATAAGAATTAAAAATTAACTTAAAAATCAAACAATATCACCAAACCGCCGATTTTGAAATTTTAGATAAAGCTGTTATATTTTCAAATCATCACAAATCAAAAATTATTTTAAATTATTTTTATCATAATTCATCATTAAATCATAATTTTATAAAAAGTTTCAGTATCAACATTAAAATTAAACGAAATATATAAATCAATAAGTTAAGTTTCATTAAAAATTTTAATTTAATTTAAAAAAATGATTTTAAAATCCACGAGACATCTTGTACGCTGCGATCCCACAAAAACTCTTAATATTACACATTCAAGTGACTACTTAGATCTACATAACGTTTTACTACAACAATGGTAATCCTACGTTTTCATAATCTTTTTAAAATCCGACTGGACCATTTGTTTGTCCAACGAAGAACATCATAGTTGCTTATATACAATAGTAAGTCTTGAAAAATATCTAATAAATTGCTGTCTCTGAAAAATGCTACAATTATAAAATATCATCGGAAAGAGTACATCTTTAAGTTTGCAGATGGCGCATAGGAAGACGGACGACATAAACGTACTACAGCAAAATCAGGGGGTGCTCAATACTGTTTCTTTCAAATGCAGTAAAAAGGAAAAAAGAATACTGAAAGTATCAGTCGCATTGCTGAATTTGTGGGTCAAATAAATTAAGTTAAAAAATCACAGTCATTTGAAACAAAATTCATACTTTAGTGTTGACGAGGGAACATAAGAAATCACGAGTTTTGCAAGTGAATCGTCAAAAGTATATAACTTCCTCGTCGGCCGACTGCTGTTGCTCATTGCGCACTTTGAATTTGTCGGGCAATTTTGGGTATGTGTGCGTGCGAGACGCTTTTGAGCTGGCGTTCGGGTGCGAATGATGGTAAACTGATCCCGGGGGCGAACCTTGCATCATTGCCGGACTCGAGCCGGTGCGACTGTGCGAGTGGGGAGTTGTTGGTGTCTGAAATTTGTTTTGATAATTTAAATTGAAAAATTGCACTATTTTTTTCTTATAGTCCGTTTTTAAACCAGCAGTTATTTTCATTTATGTTGGCAATACAATTTTATTTTTTTTAAAATACAATTTTAATAGAATCACTCAACTTGTTCTTTTTCTTATCGAAAGTTACTTTTGTAAAATAGTCATATTCCTTAGTGTAGAAGAATTTCGTGCTTTAATTCTTAACAGTCAATGTAAAATGCCAACAACTCTTGTACTATTTATTCAGTAATATTTTTACAAATCTTTTTTTTTAAATCTGTTATTTATCTTGTCATATTCGCCAATCTCTTACTGTTAATTGTCTTCTCTTTGTAACTGGGGGAGAAAATAAAAAACTACAAAATTATGTTGGCAATATTGAATATTTGAATCATTGCATACTAAACTTAATAATTCCACAAAGTATGTATGTATATTTTAAATTGACACATGAACAAGTTGGGTTATGAAGTGAGATTGAAAATAATTCAAATTTTTAGCATTGCCAATACAATTTGATAATTATTAATTAATATTAATAGTTTTTTAAGTTTTCTCCCATAGTATAGTTATACTTAGTATACTTAGGGCCGGTTTTTCCATCTCCAGAAAAGATATCCGATAGTTAATAACAACCATTGCTATAACTACAATTGTTGCTAAGTTGCTAATCCAAAGAGAGCTATTTAGGACTTTATCCAGAGATGGAAATACCAGCCCTTAGGATAATATATTTAGTTATACTTATACTTCAATCATGACTGAACAAAGACCCATTAGTGTTCTGAATACTTCTACTGCCAACATAAATTAAAAAATACATAAAACTCATAGCCTTCTAACGATCCTCTTGGTGTGTAAAAACGGACTATATCAATACCGATTATTGTTAATTTTAAGAAATAAGGCATAAGAAAAATAAATAATCACATTAAGTTATTTTTTAAACAAATTAAAAACTAATATTCACTTACAGTTTCACCTGAAGTTGGACTGAGGCTACCCGACCCTAATCTTTGATACCCCGAAGTGCTGGTGCGCCTAATCTTTTCATCCTGACTGAGCTTGTAAGGTAACATTTGCTGAGTAGCCCCAGATGAAGACGAGGAAGACGAAGATGCCGAACTATTACTAAACGAAGTGTTATTCAAAGAATTTCCTGCACTTAGCCTTGTTGCGAGCTTCAGCGGAATCTGCTGTTTGACCGGCATCTGCGAAGCCTTTTGCTGATTGGTCGTGCTGATCAAATTCAGAGGTAGATGAGATTTAGATGACGTAGAAGTCATTCCTGCAAATAAACCAGGAACTCAATTCAATTCCAACCAAATTAATTTTAACAAAAATACCTTTACTCCATTTCATATCCTTTCTTCTGTCGGTTGTGTGTGTGTTAGCGGAAGCTTCCGATTGGGGACTGCTCTCTTCAGAACTCTGATTGCTGCTGTCTTCGATTGGAGCAGTGACTGGGAGCGCCACATTAGGTGAGATTAATAATCCTTGACTGGTTAAAATTTCCATTTTTCGGTATAACTGTTCACGCTGTTGATTGATATCGGTTTGTTCGGCTTTAATCTGTTCCTGAAGTTTCATCAGTTCGGTGCGTTTTTCATCGAGGTCTTTAGTTTCTTGGTCTCGACTGACGGCCCAAGCCGTTTTTTCAGCACTTAATTTATCTTGTAAGTTTCGCAGTTCTTCCAGCTGTTGATTGTGACGATATTGCCTCGCACCGTCACTCCCACCTTTAACGGTCGCCAGTTGCGCTTGTAAACTAAATCAATTAAACTTTAATAAATAAAAACACAGGCAAAATCGTTTATAGAGAATCCACTTGCAAGGTACCAACAGATGTAATGAACTGAATTGCTTTGACATTGTCATCAAATTAGTTGATAATAAAAAAAGCTAAACAAAGAAATGACGCTTTCCAGGAATGCTAAGAAATTTTCAAATTCCATGTTAATTGTAATTCTTTAAAAGGACTAGCAAATGAAATAAGACAAAAGATGTATTTGCAAATGGCTAAATTGGAATTTTTAATTCACAAAGGAAATATATTTATGATTCACGAAATATATAGTTTGTAATTTCACAGAATTTTGGTTTGAATCTAACCAACACTTTGTATGTTTATAAAATAAACAATTAATACAGAATGTATTATATTTTTCAAATCCTTTGGATTCATTATATCCATTAACAGCAATTTATTATGCTCATCAACAAAATAATTAAACTTTAATCAAATTAAGTTTCAACAAGGTTTAATAAATTAGAACAAACCTTTCGTTATTAGTCATCAGCTGCGAGATTATACACAAAAGGGTGTAAACATAATGCGACAATTGAATGGCGGCATATTGCTGTTCCTTTCCTAGCGACAAAAGGGCCGGCACGTCTGGGGGTACCCCTGGCTGCAATTCACTGCCTGGCGTGTTTCCATTCACATTTGGAACAATTGTGCAATTCCGCCATGGAAGTTTGTCCTGTTTGATGATTAATTAGGTTTAGCATTCATTGTGGAATGACTTACAAAAATTCGTGAGTCTCCCGGTTTTAAGTTTTCTAGATCAGGAGTGTCTGCTGGAGTGCCCCCGGTTGACTGCAGTTTTTTCCCTAACAGCTTGAGGTTAATTTGGGTCGAGTTGTCGAAGCCTCCAAATGTTTCGGCTCGTTTTGGGAGGATGGGGGATACATAAGTTTCACTCTGATGTTCTCCGGCTGAGCTCACACTTCGTGAAAGGTTCGTTCCAGTGGTATACAAGGAACTGGCCAAATGTGAAACTTCCTGTAACGACAAAAATTATTGAATTCATTAGTTCCATTTCTGTATTAAAATATATCTAACTTTTAAATGAATTGAAGATGTGAATTGTAATTTGAGTTAATGTAATAAAAGAGTCTTATTTAATTTGAATGTAACATTTTTATTTAAAATACTACATGGATTTAAAATTAAACCACCACAACAAGGTACAGAGTGTCTATAAATGACTGTGAGGTTAGTTAGGAATGGAATTAATTACTGAAAGATAAAGGTTTGAATTATGATTTATAAGAAACTTCATGAAACTAAAGTTTTCTTTAAATAATTACTTTTTGCACTTTGCCAAAGTTGATACTTTTATTGTAAGTTTCCAAATTTTAAAACTAACTTTTGATATTTAAGGTTATTTGTTGGTGCAAATCTGGTGTGCTTTCCTCACTTCCTATATCTCAGACATTTATAAACGTGTATTTTCAATGTTAATTTAATATTTAAAATTTGTCTAAAATTAAAATAAAGAAGAAAATTGATACCTGAATAGCAGTCAACACTTCTTTCCACATCTGATTGATATCAGCATTCTCTCCCACAAGATGCCTATAAGAAGGTGGAGATGGTGGATCCAATCCGGCAGCCGACAACAACCTCAACTGTAAAGCCATCTTCTCCTCCAGTAACAGCGCCTGCTCGACATCCTTTTGCCTCAACAATCCTATAAATCCAAAAATTAAAAACCAATCACCGCAAAAATAAAATCAAGCAAAGCTCCTCGGTTCGTCTCGTCCAGTACAAACACACACTGAGATCTTAAAAATTGCATAAAACTATTTGGCATACAACACGTGCTCTTATGCGTATGTTCATCACTAGCAGTGACATCTAGATTTTTTTCGTTATCGTGTTCTGATAAAACTGGAAAACTCATGCTGTGAGTCAAAGGTCAATTTACCTTGAATATCCGATTCTGCGTTTGTGAAAAATAGAGCAAATGATCATCTATAGAACTGCACACTTAATGTGAATATTCGATTTTTTTTTTAAAATACTAGGCACAGGAAGGTTACTCAAAAGGGCAATTTTTGCAGTTCAAAAACTCACCTACTAAGTGACGAATCTGGTTTTGTTTTGCGGCCAATTGGGTCTGTTTCTCCTCAGAATAAAGTGCAAGAGTGTCGTCTTCGTCCTCTGGACAATTCTGAACAGCACCTCTAAAATAATTTGAATTGATATAAACAAAAAGATTAAATAAAAAAAAGTACCTGATTGCCTGAATCCAAATCTGCTTGTCCTTTGGTTTGTGCACTTTTAATTCAAACATTTCCGGGTCGGAAGGATTTGAAGAAATCAAATAGATCCCCCTGGACTCCTGTCCTGCCTTCTCTCGCACTAACAACTTTTGCAGAGAAATTACTCCAGCCTTATTATCAGGCGTGAAAAAGGTATACTTGTGTGAATTTTCTTGCAGAAAAAACAGTACATCTGAAAGCACAATCACCAAAACGATCTGCATCTTTCCCCTCCCTTGCATCAGCATGGCTACTCCCTCAAACTTAAGGGAACGATTCCCTTGCAAAATATCGGACTTCTTAAATTTATGCCCACGGTGGACAGTGTAAGATTTGGCATCAATCCGATTGTAAATTTCCAGTTTGCGGTCCTCCTTTTCTTTTTCAGCGACTTGCGCATCAACTTCCACTAAGATTTCTTTGACTAAACTTAGGGCTTTTTGGAGAATCTCCTGTTCCTGGGGGTTTTCCTTGCTGCTTTTTATCAGAGGTTCGATTAAAAGGGGATACTTGGTGAGGCGCTGGGTCACAAATAGGATGCATTCAGGGATGCCTTTTTTCTTGAGGAGGGGATTGTTTTGGCAGTGGCGCACGAACTGCCCGAAACGGGCATCACTCTGCAGACAACACTTGTACATTTCGACAGAGTCTCGGTGCCTGCTGCAAAATTCGCCTGGAAAATGATAATTAAAATTCTTTTTTTGTTTCATTTCTTTAATAAATATTCTATTCACTTTTAGTGCGACTGAACCGAAGTGATCATAATGAGATCCAATGCAGGACATAGTAAACCGTACCGTCACAAACCCTGATCTAAGTTTGCTTTGATTAGCGAAGAGGCCCCGCCCCGCGAGGGGTCCACAAAAACTTTCAAAATACTTAAACAAAATCTACAACTTTTTTATTTTCCTTTTTTGTAACTTAAAAAGTAATGCTAATTTTTTTAATGTTTAATTTTACATTTCTCTTCATAAATGTGTTTACAAATGAAGAACATTTAAACATTATTGTCGCATTTTTGTTTTATTTTGCTATTTATATTTCACAATTATTTATATTCTTTTTGCCTAAAAATTGGTAAAGGGCACTTTTCAATAATGACTTTGCCGCTCTCTAGCAAGGGAGTAGCATACTAGAGGAAAAAAAAGAGAATTTTGTCAAACTTTTTGGAAACTTTTTACAACGCGATTCAAAATATATCAACTAAAGTCGCTTATTGTATGCAAGCAAGTAGTCAAATTGGTGATCGTTAGCTGTCTAGGGTTAAGAATTAAAAAACTAAAGAAGTGTGTTATTAGTTTAACAATACTATGATGATAAATCGAAATCAAAATGCCTTTGATTCTTCATTTATCAAAATTATTAATGATAATACTGTAATTTTTAATTAATATCAACTTCAAAGTATGTCAAAGTATGTATTCATTTGTATGTTTTAAATTGGCACATGAACAAGTTGGGTTATTAAATGAAGTTGGCAATAATTCAAACTTTTGGCATTGTCAACACAATTAATACTTTATATATGTATGTACCTATACATTTATATAAATGTAATTTACGAAAATTAGCAACTATGACATGCAAATGTAATCAGCCGTTTCGAGAATGTGACTGCCTATTTTCCATAATTTAATCAGTGTAAAACCGGCCTGCTGGCAGCCAATCATAGATCTACCTTTTGGCACGATATTTTTGAATCGCTCCAGTGAATTAAAAAATTAACTATAGATATAAAAAGGCTCTCTAAATAGCATTCTACCTCTACCTCAATCGATTTCGGAAAAAAAAACTGTCGAGATAACAATCCCGGACCGTTCCAGCACTGATAGTAACGTCAGTCCTAACAATAGTGGTTTCCTGACCCGATTCGGTAGTTGTATTATGCCTGATACAAAGTATCTGCTCGTTCCGATCGGGAGCAATGTCAGTCCTGATTCCGACCCAGTTTCCGTGACAATGTTAATCCTGACAGGATATCCGCGCCGTTAATATAACCAACAGTTTCTGTCACAAACGTCGTAATATTCGTACATTTTTTAATTGAATTTGATTATAAACTGTAAAATATTGAATTCATTATTAGGTTAAAAATTGGTGTATGGAAAATACTTGCAAAGTATGTTGCAAAAGTGCTAGCGTGGCAAATTCAACCAAAAACAAAAAAAACCTGTAATTGATGCATAAACAAAAACTTTCAAATTATTTTCCACTAATGTTAGTTATGGAAAGAGAAGAAATTAAAAAGCAAAGAAGAGTATCAAGAGTAGCCTCACACAACATTGGTACACTTGTAAAATTTTCGCGATGCGCACGGTCAATCATTTATGATCACCTTGTATATGTTACGCTTAAATTTGGTAAAACTCAAGATTAAAGTTTAAACAATATTATAACTGTTACCAAACGAATTAAATTTATTTTAATAATTCTAATTCTTGTGATCTAATCATCACTATTTTATAGATTCAATGCTTATAAATAAATTTATACAATACTTACCATAAGCTGATTTTAGTTTCACTGCATTAGTTGCCGAAAACTGCTCCAACAATATATCCGCAATCGAAGACACAACTGGAGCCTCACGTTGCCTGTGCCTCAGCTTTGACAGAAGCGACAAATGCAACTCCGTTAAGTCAGCAAGGCGTGGAAACATCCGTTCAAGGCTAGGTCCCAAATTAAAGTACTTATGCAAACCTTCGACAAACACCTGCATAAAATAAAATAAAATCCTTATCAAAATTGAATCCCATCTTACCTTCTGCATCACTAATAAAGTCATGCAGTGATGCTTTTCTGTTAAAATGAACTCATAAATATGCTCTTGTCGTTTAACTTCCTTCTCCTTCAGTTTCCGGGAGATGTCCTTGCCAACGTGAGGTGACCAAGAGTCAGGCTCGTTTTCATGAAGACCTAAATTCGCATCTGAACACAAATCTGCAGCTGTTAACGGGGTGTCGGTGAGAAATTCCAATGGTACGATTGGTACATCATCTGAGAAACTTCACAAAGGTTCAATGTATTGTTAATTCCCTAAGAAATTGAAGCTTACTTCGTATTGTCGTGGTGATCGTGTGAAGGTATCGTATCTCTGTCATCGCTAAGAATTTGGCTAGAAGAATTAAATTAAGATAGAAACTTTTCGAATCAGTGGTCAGTGGCTTAAAATTGGCCGTTCCAAGCCCTCATTTACCATAACGTAAATGTAAAAAATTAAATTTGTGATTTGACACTTTGTATGTGGTATGGGTGGTGAGCAAAAGATAGCATTTGATAGCACAAGTGGTGGAAGATTGTAAACAGAAGCATGCGAGAGCTAGAAGCGAATTGAGAGGCAGAAACTTACAGCCCTACGCGCTTACAGTTGATGCCGTAAAGCTGGAAAACTTGATGTATTTCATCTACCAACTGTGACAAAAAGTACATTAAATATGTACCGTTTTAATCTTTAAATTGAAGAACAAACACAAAATATAAATAATGTACACCACAATGTAATGATTTTACGAATGAATGAGAAAAAGGTAAATTTTAATTTTCATTATTGTTTTTGTCTAAAATTTAAATTAATTTAAAGACGGAATAAAATGCTCATGCTGAGTTTAAAGAATTAAAAATAATGCAGCGTTTTAAGTATAATAAACAAGTATTTTTGTACTCAAAAATTAAAACAGTAATTTTTTTCAATTTCTTTTTATCTTTTCTGATGAAATAAAAGGTAAACACAAGTTATTATTGCAAAGCCAATAAAATTAAAAAAAGGTTGACTGAAATCTGTGGTCATTATATTTCATCAAACCACACTAAAATTATAATCAGTCACAGTTGGTTGTGGTTTCAATGAGAATTAGATTCTGAGTAAGGGAAAGCGACTTAATAAGGTGACAGCAATTGCCACATCAGGCGGTCGGTAACACTGACTTTTACTTAATAAATTGTACCTGAGCGTCGATTAAAATCCATTGGAAAGAAAGGGTGAAACTTCCACTCAAAATCTAATCGTCTGCAGTGTGCCAACGATAAAAATTTTGTGCGAAAAACCCAAAAAAGTTGCGGCCACCTGAAACGCGCTTTGAAAGCAAGAACAAGAAGGAACAAGAAATAAAGTGTGAGAAATTGAAACGCACAGGAAGTGGTGAAAGGATATTATTTTGAGGTCGAGGGACTTACTTCACTCCCAGTTTTGTGGCCACCCTGCGCCAGGGCGAGTAGCACAGCTGGCTCCTCCTATGGGAGGGGCGGGTAACAGGCAACAGATTAGCAAACACCCTCTAAAAATCCCATATGACCTCCTTATCTCAAAATTTCGAGATGAGGAGGCGAGGTTCACACAAAGTGAACAAGACATTACTTAACGCATGTGCTTAAAAAATAGTCAACATTGCTATGGCTATGCTACAAAGCAAGCAAATTACCGAGAAGTCGAGAAGCCAAGCAAAGGAATAGAAAGTAGAAGGAGCGTCAACCACGTGTAACATGTAAACATCACATTAAATAGGGGGCGGGGTGTACAATGTAGACACAAGTTTAACACACCACAAGATAATCGCTTTATCTTTTAGTATGTTACGCTCAACACAGTTGTACAATGTAGACACAAGTTTAACACACCACAAGATAATCGCTTTATCTTTTAGTATGTTACGCTCAACACAGTTGGGGTTAACTGTAAGTTTGTATACATAAATCACAATCAATTTGCTCGAAATCGGTTAACCCCGGAAAATCACACAAATTTCTTATAAGTAAGAACGTAATAGAGAATGCAAAACAACATCATGAAATCGTCTATACGGTTCTATTTACGTAAGACTAGTCACAGCGAGTCAAAAAATGCGCAAAATTTATTTACAATTATTACAGTTCATCATTACCACTTCAAAACCCCTATTTCAAGTTCTTCCATTTTTGGTGATTGTTTTTTCATTTCATTTTAACATACAGTGCCTTTAATAAAAAACTCAATTAGGGTAGGTTGTAATTGTAATTGTAAGTTGACAATGCATTCAATCGCAATTTCTGTGTTGCCAACTTAATATTAAAATTTCAGTCTATGCTAATTCAACTTTTATTAAACCAATAGCAAGTATTATTTTCATTTACTCGAAACACTCAAATTAATTCATCTTCATAAAATATTCTTCCTCTAAAAGTTAAACATAATGTAAATTGAATTTAAATTATTAACCAACATGTTAAATTCTCTAGTCTTCATGTCAACAGAACTTATCAATAATAAATAAAAAAATTTTAAAAATTAGACCCTTTTATTTAACTACAGTCTGTTTTTAAACCAAGAGGAGGCTATGCCTCTATTATAAATTTATTTTGGCAGTTATGAATACTCTATACAATTTTGACAGAATTGCTTAACTTTTACAAAACGTTTCATACTAAACATAAAGGTTTTCTCAACAAAAGTTTATTTGAATGCATTGAAGAATTTTGCGCTTTATTTCGGAATTTCGCAATGACATTACTAATATAACCTTAAACTGTCAGATGTAAATGCCAACATCATTTTTGCTGCCAAAATAAATTTAAAAAAAATAAAATTCATGGCATTCTACCGCTCTTCCTGGTTTATCAGTATGATGCAAATAGAGGTTTTGATACACAAAACAATACAATTGCAATTTTGTATATGTATTTTCTGCGCACATCTAAAAGTGATGAAAAGTCTTGCATAAAAAGCGACTCAAAGAACAAAACGTCTGAACACTCAACGAAAGAATGCCAATTGCCAACACTACTAAATAAAAAAAGACCGTACTACGTCAAAACCAAATATTCTACACGTCTCCTCGAACAGTTAAAACATTAACAATTTCACCATTTCATAATTATTACTTACGATCACGAATAACTTTTCAACTCAAAATTAACGTGTTGCCTTATGACAGAAAAACAAAACAAATACCTGTTCGATGAACTGTTTTGATTCTGGCCGGGAAATGAACCGGAACCACGTTTTATCACTGAATTTTTTGTGTTCGCTAACGACACTCCAATACTGGAAAGCTTCGTGGCGTTCTGAAATCAATAGAATTTACTTTCGAAACTAACAAAAAATATTATTACTCACCTTTGAACCTTTAAGTTTATTGCATTCTAAAATATTGTCTTTACAAGTATTCTGATGAACAATTATGGTACAATCTACAAAATATATGGTTTTTATAAAATTTTAAGGCTTTCAAAAAACAAAACTATTACTTTCACAATATAGGGCAGGTTTATTGCTTAGTGGTTTGTTGCATAAATCACAGGCTGTCGGAGAACCATATGGAGGTGAAACCCATTGATGTGTTAATTTTTTATTTTTGTCCTGCAACAGTTGTATATAATGTTTTGCAAAATTTAATAAAACAGCAAAGTACCTTCTTCTTCCAAAATAAGCTTCCTCGTTTGCGTCTTTTTTGCGAATGATGATCATAAGCAACGCTACATAAAATAAGAGCTGTTATACATGTCTCAAAAAATATGAACTAACAAATTACATTTAATTTTCCACATAAGTTATCATTTGTAAAATGAAATCTTTAAAATTTGGACTTTCTACTGAAATTTCAAAAGTTGCTCATATGATTTTACGATAACTGAAATGCAATGAACAGACAGGAAGTGCATTGGACTGTTGAATTTTTACTTTTTGTTATTAATTTCTTAACAGTCTTATAAATTTATATTAATTCCCATATTTCAGTATTTACTATTAACACAAAAAAATTTAATATCTAAAATATTGAGCATTTATAATACTAAAAAGCAAAAAAACCAATTCAAACTAGGTGAAAACTGTATTTGTCATCATTTAATTGTACAGAGTGACTATAAGTATTTGCGATCTAGTAGGTCAGGTCATGGTTTAAAATAGTTAACCTCAAATCAATTTTAGAACCTGGGTATTTCAAATAAAAATAAATAATCGTTAATTTTACCACAAGAACTAACTAAGAGTACAGACATTTATAGACACACTAAATAATTGAATTTTAAAAAATCAATAACAAATCCAATGCGCTCAGTCACAAACTTGCGACTCACTAATTTAGTTGCAATTCTGGTGTGCATGTGCTAATCCATGCAATCAAAAAACATGCGTGCAATAAATGTACTTACTGATGGAGATGTGCAATGGAGTGCGGATCATAAGGGGGAAGCCCTGAACGGCTGCCTTCTTCTTCAGTTTCGCTCTCAGTTCCACTGGGACGGCCCCTAGACACCAAGCTAAGCACATGCACTACACTGCTTCTAGCTAGTGTATATAATTTATGCTAAGGCAAATTTGCTCGATAACTGAATTTCTTATTTTAGCCGAAACGTTTATTTTCAATTTTGCATGCAGATTCGGTAAATAAAAAACTGTGCTCAAATTGTGAAATTTGTTATAAAAATGAACCGTTATTGTCAAGGGTGAGATTGATAAATCATTTTTGTAACTTACACTGGAAGTGTCGGTTGTGCCCCTACCAGCGCCGGTTCAGCTGCCAAATCTCTAACTGCTATAATCGAGGGAGTTGATATGGATTTTTGAAGCGGCAATCTCGTCGGTAGTAGCCTGAGCTGTTCAGCTTCACGTTTAGCTTTGATTTTGTTGAAATCATTCTGTATAAATAAAATTGGAAACATTTTAATTTCTAAATACAAACGAAATTAAATATTATATGAACCTGCAAGTCTGCTTCATTTAGTGAATGAGTGCTAGCTCCCCCTCGCGATCCTCTTGAGCCCCTTCTTGTAGGTGCAGTTGCGAGAAGTCTGACTGTACTGCCATCAACATTGTCCAGCAGGGACGATTCGTCTGCCTCTGATTCCATGCTGCTTAAAGATATGCTGAAAATTGAAAATTAATAACTATAATTTTGCTTAAAATAAAAATTACAATTGGAAGAAATTTTTTCATTACAATTTTGAATATTTTTATTTAATACCGAAATAATACAATTTTGTTTCAAATGAATTTTATAAATGAATTACCTCTGTCTTTAGTACTAAATTTTAATTCATTTTTTTCAGTTTTCTAACAAAATATAAAAATAAAATTGTTTTTTTAAGGAATTATTTTTATAAAAATTCAATTTTTTTATTTTCAATCTTAAAGCAAACGGAAAAATAATAATCAAAACTTTCATTCATTTAAAGCAAGCAAATAAAAAATAGCACAAACAAATAAAATTGAAAAAATCACATTTTTTGTTCCTCTCAAATGAAATTACCTTCTCTGACGGCAATGTTTTACTTTTTCTTTGGTACCAGAAAGATCCTCTAAAGCTGTCCATGACCTTCTCCTTTGGGGTTCCAAGTCCAACCCCCGACCCAACAACCAATCTTGAGCACCTAGAAACCAAATTGATTATACAACAACCTCATTAAGCATCGAATACTAACCACTTCCTTTGCGACTAGCAGGTTGATGAATGGGTGATGAACCTAGTGATCCCCCAATTGCATCTAATTCAGGAACTGTTTCATTTAATGTCGGACAACTAGCACTCAGCCTAGCCACTTGAGCCAACAGAGGATTTAATGCGAAAGCTGCAAAATCTTTTGAACTCGGCACGTAACTACTATCTAAAATTTCAAATTTAGTAAAGAAAGAAATCGATTTAAGGCAAATTACTTTGTATGGTAATATCTCTCATGCGCTGCACACTTTCGTGGAGCTCGCGGACTTGCTGTAAACTGTCTTCCAATACGGGGTAGGTCTTATTCGCTGGTGAGTGAGGGGTCACGCTGATTGTTGGAAGCGGCCCTGGACGTGGCAACATGTCCAGCGATGGTAAGTGATAATCTGTGATGACGTCTTCGTCACTATCAGCTTCTCCTCCACTTTGGCCGCACTCATCTAAAACATACAATTACGTTACCCAGCTGTAAAATTAATTTGACGTGAAAGCCTTTCCAATTTATTAAATGCTAAGAGATATGAAGACGGTTTTCCGGTTTGGGATGATTTCAAATTTTGTATTGTGTGAGTAAAAAGTTTTCAGAGTAGGGTGAGCAGTGGAAATGTTGGGCATGTCTTTGATTAATACCAAACATTGAAATCAAATTTAAGAATTTGTAACACTATTTTTGATTCGAAGAAAACACATTTAATTGCTACAAATCAATGAATTTGATTTTAAGTTTTTGACATTTGCGATATTAATCAAAGACATGCCCAATGTTTCCACAGTTCAACTTAAAACGGCACAATACACAAAAAATAAGTTCGTTTAATTTAAAAGTACGTTTAATTCTAAGAAAAATGGTACAGTAGAATCCGGTTATAGCGAACCTTAAGGGACCCTCAAAATCGGTTCGTTATATCCGAAGTTCGTTATAAGCGTTAATGAAAGAATAAATGCAAGAGTGTTTTATGAGACCTTGTTGTCTAATGTAAATATGCATATGTATAAAACCATTATAAATATAAGTTAAAGTTAAGTTAAGTTAAGTTAAGTGAAACAAAGCAAAATGAAATAAGTAATTTTATTTGAAAAAAATTGTTATTTTCGACTGAACTGTTGCATTTTTAAATTATAAATCGTTCACACATTTTCAATAATCGGCGCACCATAATTCTGTAAAAAATTACGAATGTTGTTAATACTTCTCACAGCTTCCTGTGTACATAAAATCTGTAATGCTGGTGGTTCTGGCTCATCCTTACTGGTTTCTTCGTGGTCACTTTTGTCTACCACAAATATCCAAATATTCTAGTTGTAAGTTTTCGGAAAAATTTGAATTTTCCAATTGTTGAAATTCAAGTTCCCTTTGTTTATCTTTTTGTAACCACTCATTTAATGACAAGTCATCATCAGATTCAAAGGTTATTACGTGTTATATACAATGCAAAGTTCGTTATAGTCGATTAAAATTTCATTAATTTCGTCTTTTCAGGTTCGCTATATCCGATAGTTCGTTATATCCGAGTTCGTTATAACCGATTGTTTTTTACATTGTTACATAGGGAAAAATGTCGGGACTTGGAATAAAGTTCGTTATAACCGGTGGTTCGCTATAACCGGAGTCGTTATAACCGGATTCTACTGTATATGTATTTTGTTTCTACTCAGGTTATTTAATGAGTTCTAATAAATTTAGAATAGGCGCGTGACGTCACTGGGTCGAGCTCAGCTCAGCGCAGCGCCCTATCTTGCATGTGCTCCTTTCGCACGATAATTTACCTATCTTTAAACTAAATTTTCGAAATTTTGTTGCGAGTATTTAGACTGTTTTTTTTTGTACTGAAGACGATGGTGCAACTAGTTTTTTTAAATTTAAATATTATATTCTGTGAGCTACGACCGTTTATACACACACTTAAATAACATAGGGACGGAACGCCCAATCAGCGCTGTTCTTGTTTAATATTTAAAAAAAAAACTAAACACCGTATTGAAATTCTGATTCTTTTATTGTCTTTGGCACAGTCTCATATAAATTAAGCATTAAAAATATAATTCTTAGGTAGATGGATCGTTGTGCGAAGTGAGTAGCTTTTGCACGTGAGAGAGACGCCGGTCGCTTGGGTCTAAGCCCTGTGACGTCACGCGGCAATTCTAAAGATCTTAAAATCTTCTAAAACAATTTTTTACATTGGATTTTTACCAAATAGTTTTTAATAGTTCTGTCTACGATAATTTAACATTAAATAATAATTTAAAAAGATTTTTTTGTGTATCGTGCACCTTTAATTTGAAAATGTTTGCGCTCTCATTTTGTTATTGTAACAATTATCCATATTTTTATATTGGTTACATATTTACATTCGAAATTATAATTAAATGAGGTCGCGCATGGAATTTTCTTTGTGTAAAATATTTACAATTTTTTTGGGAAGTTATTGAATATCAAGCCACCGTAAATGAAGACGTGAGTCGCGCAATATTTCGGTGGGCGTCAGTATCTTTTAATAACCGTTTGAACATAACAGTTCACGATGTTACACATACGAAAAATTGTGTCATGTATTCCCATTGTTTTCATTTATCCTTCCTATTGCATTGTTTAAACAATTTCCCACGAATTTCGCCACTTCCACGCCACGAACAAAAAAATCTGTTCGCTCTTCTGCCCGTTTTGAAATTAAAACGCGAACAATAATGCGAAATGTCTTCAAATGACATTTACATCGTAACAATAGACAAAAGCATTGTTATCTAACGGGTATGTGTCTCACATGCCTTGAATTCTCAAGTTTCAATCGTTCGATCGATTTTCAATTTCCTAATCAAGGGAGCGAGAGAGATACAATTTCACCTTTTAATTATGAAAATCCATACTTTTTCTGTGCCCGCTTTAAATTTTAAACGAGTTCAACTTCTTTACGTGGAAATAGCGGTTGATATCCTTCCGCTAAACACGTAAAATTGCTAAAGCGAAACGTTAACCGCAAGAAAATTAAATAAACCATCGTATCCAGGAAGACTGAACAATCAGTGATTAGTCGTCACAAACTCAATTGGTGAAACAATTATTTCCTTAACAACTAAAATCATTACAGTTGACGATTTATTGGTGGATCCAATTGTTGAAACAATTAGGTTCCATGGTAACTAAAGAAACCGATGGTTAACTGAATGTCACGGCTTCAATGTTGTTAAACACTATATTGTTTATTATTATTATATTATTGTTTTATTTAATGTTGGCAAAACAATTTTTACAGAATAACTTAAATATTACAGAATGAATATTGAAGAAAAAGCAAAAGTTTCTACCAAAATTGTTATATTGCTTTTTCCACAGAAGCGTTTTGCGCTACATTTTCTATTTAGTGGCATTATTAATATAACCTTAAACTATCAGATGCCAATATGCCAATATCAGTGCATTACTACCAACACAAACTAAAATAAAAATTATTGCATAGCCTTCTAGCGCTCTTCCTAGTTAAAAAATAAACTATAATAAATAAATTGATGATCATATTAATTTGTGTATTCAAAGTAAATAGTGAAAAACTACGTTATACGTACTACCAATCGATGTGGAGTAGGAATTGGGCTACTATTCAATAATTCAATAGATTAATATTATTACCAAATTGCTAAACAGATAGGGTTAACGAAAAATTACAAGTAAAACTTTTGAATAACTTTAAAAGAAAATGTAACTATTAATCATAATAAATGTTTAAATAATCCCAAGCCTGCAGTTAAACAATATCATATTCCGTTATAAAAACTTGCTGAATTTTAATTTAAAAATATAATATATAGCCATTATTGCATTCTATCTTCGTTGCACTAACTATTTTGTTTGTCGTACTCATTAATTTCCTACAAAGTGCACATAAACGAATGTGGGTCAGGTGAGCTATGAAACTTGAAGATTGTTACTTAATTTGTCACCTCTCATAAATTGTTAAATTTTTAAGGTTACGAAAACCAACTTAAAATGAACAACTGAGAATTATCAAAATGACGTTTCTTAATTTTTTTTTTGCATGATGCAGAGGAGGCGGCAAATTTCATAGCTCATTGATCCACATTAATTTATGTGCACTTTGTATGTTCAGAATATTTTTTGGGCAAGGGGTAAATTGATAAATGAACAGAATAAAAATTGTAAAAAAAGTAGTTCATGTTAAATCGCGTTCATTCGAAACTGGTCCAAAAACGTCTTAACGCAAAGCAACAATCGACTCCCATTCAATTACTTTCTAATTTGGCGGGGCCGAATTCCGCCCCCGCTTGCGCCGGGCGATTTAATTAAAAACTAAAACAAGTATGATTTGTGTCCGAATCGATATTGAAAAGTTTAGAGCGCGCAGAGACACTGGCCGAAGAAACTCTCTAAACTCCGGCACAAAATAGGTCAAGAACATAGACCCGGGGGGATATGATAGGGCTATGCATTATAGAAAATCATCGGAATGGTCAAGGTCGACGTACAAATTCATCTTGTAATCGGCGTGACAATAAAAACAAGCGAAACAATAAAATCGGCAAGGTGATGCGATTAACACAGCGCCCCCGAACTGAAAATTTCAATTTCCCAATCTCTTTCCAGACGGAGGTAAAACTTTAATTAAAACCGAATTACCGAATGATCGTTAATGACTTTGGCATATAAAGCCGGTTACTTTGTAAAGCGCTCATGGCTCGCTAATTTCTGCTAAGTTTAATTAACAATAACTTGCTGCATAAATGCAACGATTAAACACAACAAAATGCACATTACTTGTAAGGTTGGGTATCTTCAAAAATCTTCCCTAACTACTTAATTTGTTACTACAGTTTTAATTGTTCAAATAACAGCTACCATAACAATGAATTATTAATGGGTGATTGATTAGTGGCCATGGCTCTAATTATTCAAACAACCATATCCACAGTAACCATTTTTCACTGGAAAATTTGTGGTTAAACCACCATTAACAATAGTTGGTTGTTGTTCCATCAATAACAACAGTTGGTTGTTATTGGTTTTTATAGCAACAAAACTGTTTCAATAATCAAAATATGTTTTCGCTCTTGATGTTTTGTGGGTGTAAACAGGGTTAAAAAACTACCTACGCTGTGTTGCCATTTTTCACATAATTTTCTTGTACTGATTCACATTTGTTTAACACGATAAAGGGTACACGAGTGACCCTTATAATTTTACTTCTCGTGTCGCATCTAATAAAATACATTTTCCAACCTACGTCAGTTTTCCCAGTCACTGGTCCGATGAAAATAAAATCTACGCTACGCTGATAATTCGCGACTTGATTTTCACAGTTCACTTTTTGTATCCGAAATATTTTCCGGGCGGACGATGGCTACAGTAAAACCTGCGACGTTTGGAAGTCGCCGGAAAAATTCGAAAAATTTCAACGGTGGCGATGAAATTACCTCGAATTTGCTGAATAGTGTGTTAAAACTTGAGTTCGAAATTTGGACACAAATGCAGGAAACTGGCCTAACGAACGAGCGCTTGAATAGGCTTTGTATTTGGTACTATAGTTCATTTTTTAATTAGGAGGAGCGAAATTGAAAGAACAAATTGCGCTGGAATATTTCTAGCAAGTAGTTTTTAGCGGAAAATTTAAATTTTAGTGTTTTTAACGGTTGTGCAATGGGGTGAAGCACGAGCTGATAAGAACTGTTTGCAATAGAACCAAAAAAGGTACGTTGATGCATAATGCAAACCTAAAATTTTAATAAAACTGTTTTTATTATTTAAAGCTGCTCAGATGCACAACTAAAAACATGGAGTTCTAATAAGAACTGTTTTTATCATTTATTATGGGTTGCATCCTCCTAATATTTAGGCTCATTATCACTGGTGGAACATCTTGTATAAAAATGTAATTTACAAAAATTATCTACTATAACACACAGTTATTTTAACAATATGGCACGACTGCCTATTTTCCATTATTTAATCAATATAAAAGCGGCCTGTTGACCATGTATCTATATTTTTCGTGCAGTATTTTTGAATTGCTCCTCTGATTTATAAAATGAACTATACATATAGTACATGATCGATTTATATTTGTTTTATAAAAATATGTAGTTGACAATTTCTTTGAGGGCAATTTTGATAAAATAATTAGGTTAGCATTAGCAATAATTTATGTTGACGATTGACGGAAGTTTGACATAATTATGGCGGGAAGTTTTATATGTAATTTGTAAAGTTTTTCAAATTTAATGCGATTACTATTAAATCTATTATTATTAATCTATAAATATCTAAAAATAAAAACAAGAACCTTTAATCACAAAAAAATTTTATATAAAATAATATAAAATTACTCACATAGACGCGTTTCGGTGGCTATGCCACCATCTTCAGTACATCTACTAGAGTAGATGTACTGAAAATGGTGGCATAGCCACCGAAACGCGTCTATGTGAGTAATTTTATATTATTTTATATAAATTTTTTTTGTGATTAAAGGTTCTTGTTTTTATTTTCATTATCGACATCACAGGGTCCACTATATATATTTTATAAATATCTACATCGTAGGAAAAGTCAAGTGAAGAATTACAAATTTAGGTATTTTTAAAATTTATTTAACGTAGGCACAACAACAACAAAAATCGGATTCATTTTAGCACCAAAAAAAGTGCTAAAATGATGTATTTTTAATGCCAAAACGGCGAAACACTTTATCCACTCCAATGGAACAAGTAATAATACTCGGTGAACCAGTGCGATTTTAAACTTTCCCGATTTTAAGTACAATTTATTTTATGACAAACTTGTACTAATGGCATTACGGTTACAATCAAATCAGATTTGATGCACAGTTTCGTTTTAATAATCAAGTAATATTCAATATTTAATTTGCATTCAAATTATTCATAACTAACTTGCGACTACTTATATCAAACTATGGTCCTTCTAGCCGGATTTGAGCATTAAAGAAAATTTTTAACAAAATAGTTCTTAAATAACCACTGAACTGTCTCAAGAATAATGCATAATATTAGTCAAAATCTGTCATCTTTCATGTAGGATTATCAAAACTGCCAAGATTGTTAACAAAAACGAAATTATTGGAGTAAAACTGTCGTCACTTGTTTATTTAGATTGCAGCACCGTATAAGAAGTCCCGGAAACTGTACTTAATTAACAATTTCAACGTAAAATGCTTTACAGTTTCGCAGGTAATTTGCAAACGTAAACTTATTTTTATTATTTCTTATCTTATTGTTACACAAACACATACATCAAATGCCACGATACTGTTATCAAAATTGCTTCATTTTAACAATATCTTACAATTAATGCATGCCACACCGATAATAATTGTATACCTTGAAATATTTTACTGCAAAAAGGACGATACGTATATTATCTAGAAATAAACTACTTAAAATAAAATCATCAAGCAAATGAACGTAATTAAAAATAATTAAAATTCCGTGCAACAACATCTTGATAATTGATCCATAACCAGCTTCTTAAGTACAATCGAAACGTCTGTAACAATAATCAGTGGCATAACAACTGATCAGCCGTTGCTATAAAAACATTTGCATCAATAATTGAAACCACGGCAACTAATCGCTCGTTGCTAGTAAACGATTGTTAACAATAATTAAAATCATAACAACCATTGCTGAATATCGAAAATCATTCTAAAATTAACTGACAAATTAATTTTATAATGTGATAAATCGTGTATGGAAAACGAGTAAACCATAACTAATCGATACGGGGAAGCTCAACTTATGATGCTTCTTTCGAAAATGTTCAATTGCAATTTTAAAGTGATCAAATTAAAAACGGGGCAGCGAAAAGCTGATGGATTGCTGCTAATAATAAATTAAAAGCGACCATAATCAAAAACGTTGAAAAGGGTCACATGCAACAGTACAAACAGGACGAAAACGTGAAGGGCACAAGCGTCCACAGGAAAAAAACGGACGGGTCACGAACACCAGAAGAATGTTATAAAATACCTGTTGTACTAGGGCTGCGGTGAAGTGGTGCAGGGCCCTTCTAGGCTCCGGTGCTACTACCGATGCCTGGGCCGTCGCGACGCCAAATCGATTGGACGCGCTTGCGCCCTGTGAAAATCAAGGTCTACCGTGATAATACTGGAGATTAAAGGCACTTTCATGGTCACGGCGGCTTTTAAATTCAAATTTGGCGCAAGAAAAATAATCTAGGAACTCACCCGACGACAGCGGAATCAGGAGTTCTTGTTTTTCCATGGTGCACACTATTGCTATACTAATTAGGGCACATAATTGTTTTTTAAATCGGAATTTGTGGAACCATCCAGACAAGTAAAAAACTTGGATCGAGTCAGCCCTTCATCAACAGGTCGCTTTTGACACAAGTGCGATTTTGTATGTCACTTTGAATCGTACGATGAGAAACAGTCTTCGCTTCACATTTTCGCAACTTGGCTTATTTAACGTGCACCGAATTCAGCACAAAAGTGTTAAATTGCACTACATTCCAACAGTTAATATATTATACAGCCATCTTTAAGCTGCGTGACGTCATCACAATACAGCCAACTGTTGATATGTGGCCGTTACATAACGCGCGAATAGATGGCGCTTTGAATGTTCAATGTGTAGGTACTTAGGTTCACTGAGGTTGAATAAGCACTACTTGATTTGTTTATTAATAATTTAATGATTTAATGTCGTGTGATGATACATAAAGTAAGTCGAAGGACGCGAGCTTGTTATCGTTGTTGTCGCGGGGACTCTCGGTTATATATTTCTCTTCCTTATCGACTGGTCGGCAATGTAGGTATTACCGAGGCGTCGGTAATGTATGTTCCTACAGTACTCCCCTCCGAGTAACGTAGTTGGCTGCAACGCGTTATGATCAAAACAAAAATATATACAGAGGAAATTATGGTTACAATCTTAAGTACTAAAACGTAAGCGATTGCCGTGTTGCTACAACTTAAATTGCACTTTTTTACGCACATATGTTTTGGGTGGACGCACTGAGTCACTCGTGGGAGCGATTGTGCTCTCGGAGCAGTCGGAGGGATGAACAGCTTCTGAGGCTTCATTTTCAAAGAAGGCTGGTTTAAGTCTTTCTACCGATATGTTTACGTTTCTACTGTTTATTCTCACTGTGAACACTCTATCACTACACCGTTCCACTACAGCAAAAGGTCCAGTGTACGGGCGTTGGAGTGGCTTCTTCACGGCGTCGTTTCGAATAAAAACATGTTTACAGGTGTATAGGTCCTGATGCACAAATGGAGTACTACGTCGGTGATGTGCAGTTGGAGTAGGACGAAGTCTCTCCATATCTTCCCGGAAACGCTCGACGAAGATTTGTGGGTTTGCTGGGAGGTCTTCATTGCTAAATAGTTCTCCCGGTACCCGTAGGGTAGTTCCATAGAGCATTTCAGCGGCGGAACAGTTGATGTCTGCTTTGAAACAAGTTCGCAGACCGAGCAACACTGTAGGAAGGATTTCCACCCACCGTGCAGTGTTGTGACACATGAGCGCAGCTTTTAGGGAGCGATGCCACCGTTCAATGATTCCGTTTGCTGCTGGGTGATATGGAGTAGTACGCGTACGTTTGCAGCCGGTCAGGTGTGTCAGGGCCTTGAAGAGCAATGCTTCGAACTGGGTTCCTTGGTCAGTTGTGACTGTGCAGGGGGAACCGAAGCGAGCTACCCAGCCTGAGTAGAATGCGGTTGCTACTGTATCTGCTTGTATGTCTCCAATAGGTACTGCTTCGGGCCACCGAGAAAATCTGTCAATCATTGTCAAAACATAACGGTAACCTTGTGAGGTTGGTAGAGGTCCTACAATGTCGATGTGCACTTGGTCAAAGCGTTTATCTGGGACTGGAAATTGCAATGGTAATACCTTATTGTGCCTGCCGGTCTTAGATTTCTGGCAATCTTCACAGGCTCTAACCCATGTTGCAACATCCTTGTTGATGCCGTACCAAACAAATTTTGTTCTTATCTGCTTGCTTGTAGCTCTGCTGCTGGGATGGGACAGCCTATGGATCATGTGGAATACGCGTTTCCGGAGAGATCTGGGAATGAATGGTCGAATTTCTTCTGTGGAAGTGTCACAGTAAACTGGAAGATCTGAACCTTGTAAACAAAAACGCTGCAATTTCAATGCTGTGTCGTTTTCCAAAAGAGCTTTTAGTTCATCGTCATCAGCCTGTGCTTGTGCTATTTCCTGCATGTCTAGTGCAGCTGGCATGGAAATTGCATTTATGCGGGATAGTGCATCGGCTACGGTATTCTGGTCTCCTGCTATGTGAGTTATTTGTGTTGTAAATTGCGATATGAACTCAAGATGTCTTGTTTGCCTGGGTGAGGTTTTACTGGTTCGTTGCGAAAAGGCATAAGTTAAGGGTTTGTGATCTGTCTGGACACTTACTTGACGACCTTCAATGATGTCGCGAAAATGCTTAATGCTGTAATAGATTGCAGTAAGTTCCCTGTCAAAAGTGCTGTAGTTTGTTTGTGCTGGAGAGAACTTTTTTGAAAAAAAACCAAGTGGTTTCCACACCGAATCTTGTAATTGTTCAAGGACTGCACCCATTGCGGTATCTGAAGCGTCGGTAACGATGGTGAGTGGTGCATCACTGACCGGATGTGTCAAAAATATAGCGGATGCCAGACTGTCTTTGCAGCTTTCGAAAGCCTGCTGTGTCTCAGGAGTCCAATTGATGGGCCTTTTATCGTTCTTTTTGGCGTCTTTTAGAAATGCGTTTAACGGGGCTTGTAGTGCAGCTGCGTTTTTAACAAATTTGCGGTAAAAGTTAAGCATTCCTAAAAAACGTCTTAACTCTGCAATGGTCTGCGGTTCCTTGAAATTTCTTATGTTCTCTACTTTCTCTGGTAGCGGTTTCGTACCTTCGTTTGATACCAGGTAGCCTAGATATTTGACCTCTGTACTGCCAAAAACACACTTAGAAGCGTTAACTGTAATACCGTATGCTTTTAAACGTTCAAATACTTCTTGGAGGTGTTGCTCATGTTCTTCAGAATTTGCTGAGGCAATGAGGACATCATCGATGTAGCAATAACAGTATTTCAGGCCTCGCAACACAGAATCCATAAATCGTTGAAAAGATTGGGCGGCATTGCATAGACCAAACGTCATCCTACTAAATTCAAATAGTCCAAATGGCGTTATTATTGCTGTCTTGGGTATATCTTCCTCTGCAATCGGGATCTGGTGAAATGCCCTGACCAGATCGAGTGTTGTAAAAATGGTTTTCCCGTGCAGTTGGTTTGCAAAGTCTTCTAGGTTAGCAATAGGATACTTGTCCGGTGCTGTAATGGCATTGAGCCGGCGATAATCCCCACAGGGTCTCCACTCACCTGAGGATTTTTGGACGAGGTGCAGTGGGCTTGCCCACTCGCTATTTGAAGGACGGCAAATCCCCTGCTCCAGGAGGAACTCGAATTCGGCCTTGGCTGCCCTTAATTTTTCAGGAGGCAGGCGGCGAACCCGTTCGGACACTGGAGGGCCTTGTGTCACAATATGGTGTCGAACGTTGTGGAGTTTCTCTTTTCCAAAACCTGCAAGAGACGTAAGCTCAGGGAATTGTTTTAAAATTTTACTGAACTTGTCGTTTGTTGGTAAGGCGGTGATACTGGAGCAGTTGCTTCTGCTGATGCTGCCAATAGCTGTGAGTGATGTCACGCCATCGACCAACCTTCGGTTTTTGAGGTCCACTAGGATTCCATAATGGCGAAGGAAATCGGCTCCCAGGATGGGTCGCTTTACGTTTGCAAGACAAAATTCCCATTGGAACGTTCGACGTAAGCCGAAATTTAATTTTCGCTTCACAGTACCAAATGTGTCAATTACCGAGCCATTTGCAGCAAATAGTTGAAAAGTTTGTGGAGGTTTTGACCTTACAGGCTTATGTGGTAGCACGGATATGTCAGCACCAGTGTCTACTAGAAAACGAGTGCCACAGGAGCGATCTGTAATTATTAGGCGGCTCTGTGTACTTCCATCGCCGTTGACCGCGCAAATTGGCGACGATGGTTCTAGTTTTCCGACTTCTTGTGGGAACATGGTGATTGGCACTTCCTTGCCTTGTCACCAAAGCAACGGTGATAGAAACACACGCCTCTGTTCTTCGAAGCTGACCTGGATCTCTGGTGGTACTTCCTATCGGATGTCTCTGGGGATCGGCCTCGTACCTCTTTAGTGAGCTGTGCTACCTGCAGCGTGAGCACGTTGATCATGCCACGGAGTGACTCATCCCCTGCTGAGGACTGTTTGCTCACTGTACATGTAGACGAAGCTGAATCTTCTACTTCCAGAATCTTGTCGGCCATTTCAGCAAGCTTGTCAACGGTTGGTTCGTCTGATACCGAAAGTACAATCTGGCCTTTTGTAGGCATTCTCTGCAACCATAGCGTTTTTAACACGTCTGTGCCAAATTGATTGCTAGCGAGTGTTTTCATTTCGCGTAGAAGTTGAGAGGGCTTGCGGTCACCGAGGTCTAAACCTGTTAGGAGGTTGCGCAATTTTTTTTCGGCCGATTCTGCAAAGCATTTAATTAATTTACTTTTTAGAAGCTCGAACTTGCCTGTTGCTGGAGGTAACCTGACGATGTCAGCTACTTCTTTTAGAACGTGCGATTCTAAAGAGCTCACGACTGTGTAATACTTGCGGTCATCAGAAGTTATACGCAAAGAAAAGAATTGCGCCTCGACTTGAGCGAACCACAATTCTGGTTCGTCACGCCAGAAGGGCGGAATTTTAATCATTCGGACCGCTTCTAGGCTGGCGTCATTTTCGCATGCTGCCGGGTTGGCGTCACTAGCACATGGTTCGGGGGTCGACATCGTTTCTTTCTTGTTGCGTTAGTCTGGGGTCACCAATTGTAGGTACTTAGGTTCACTGAGGTTGAATAAGCACTACTTGATTTGTTTATTAATAATTTAATGATTTAATGTCGTGTGATGATACATAAAGTAAGTCGAAGGACGCGAGCTTGTTATCGTTGTTGTCGCGGGGACTCTCGGTTATATATTTCTCTTCCTTATCGACTGGTCGGCAATGTAGGTATTACCGAGGCGTCGGTAATGTATGTTCCTACAAATGTTTGGAATAAGAAATTTAATTAAATCGAATAAACCGAAAGCTTCTGAAGTACTTAGTTCGTATTTGAAGCAAATAAATGAGCCTCCCTGGACTTCATATTTCGTTAAGGTTTCTATTATTAACCATCAATTTTGAAAATTGTTGTTTTGCAGTATTCAAAAGTTGTAGATGACCAATGGGGCTTGTCACACTTTAATTGGAAGGTGGGAAAATCTAATTACCATATTTTAAGAACTGGTTGTTATCCTTATATAAAATATCATTGTACCAAGAGGCCTGAAGAAAACCTAACCTTGCAAGATTATTTTTTTCGAATAATTAAAGTGTGCAATTTGGGTAAAGTCAACTTATTCTGTGCCACAATTGCTTAACTTTAAAAAATTTTCTCCAGGTATACCGTGCCTTGCATATGGATTAGCTGCAACTCAATTAATTAAGTACACTGAAGTTGTTCATACAATTAAAGGAACTGTAGAAATTTATTTCTTGTATCCTGAAGATAAAGGATCAAAATATTGAATTTTTGAAAACATAGGATTATTTATAAATTCGCCTAATTATTAATTAATCTTACGGAGAAGATTTTTAGTTAAAATGCAACGATTATTACTTCCAATTAGAAGATACACAACACCAACAGTAGATGGTGATGAAGTAACGCGATTCAAAAAATTAGCTTTGGGATGGTGGGAGATAAATGGTAGTATGAGACCACTCCATTCCTTAAATAAGCTGCGAATTCCATTCATAAGAGAAGGTTTGATTAGTTCTGGAGCCGTTAAGAATGAGTACATCAACACTCCTTATCCTCTTAAAGATCTCTCAATTATAGATATCGGATGTGGAGGTATGAATTTATAATTTTTTATTATAATTACAACACTTTTTTTCAGCTGGAATTGTTACGGAAGCCTTGGCAAGACTAGGAAGTATAACGACAGGTCTCGATGCCACACCTGATTTAATCGAGGTGGCAAAACTACATGCAAGTACAGACCCAAGTTTGAAAAATCTAAATTATGTTACTACATTAATTGAAACTTTTTGTGAGCAAAACTTTGAAAAGTACGATGCAGTTGTTGCTTCTGAAGTGATTGAGCATGTGGGAAATACCAATCTGTTTATAGAGGCTTGTGTTAAGTGCCTCAAGCCGGGAGGTTCAATATTTATGACTACTCTTGATAGAACTTGTGCTTCATGGGTTGGTGCAATTATTCTTGCAGAAAATATTTTTCAAATAGTACCTAAAGGAACTCACGATTGGAACAAATTTGTTGCGCCTCATGAATTGCAACGGATGCTTGAAGATAGTAAGTTTTAATTTTGTAAATATTAAATTTGATGATTTATGTTTTAGATAATTGTGTAACGAAAAAAATACATGGGATGGTTTATAATACATTCACAAATGATTGGCACTGGATTGATTATCACGGTATAAATTATGCATTACATGCCGTTAAACAGGTTAAATAAGAAAAAAACAAATCTACTTGAAAGTGAAAATAGGGGTGAAATTTCATTTAGTTTTATTGAATTTTTTTTTTTTTAAATAAAATGTGACTTAATTTTACAAGTTCACAGAGTCACTTTAATTTGAATTATTAATGAAAGGTTCACTATATCAGTTGACGAATTTATACAGGGTGATTCCTAAAAAAGGTCCCACGCTCTATTGCCAGATTTCAGAAAAAACAAATATAATTAATTAGTCGAGCAAGTACTATAAGAAGATATTAATTTGGATTTTTTCCCACATTAACTTTTTTGGTAGAAGATTTTTTTCTAAATGCAATGATAGCTATTAACTTGACCTTGAAGTAATATTAAGAAGAACAAAATAAAATATTTTATAAAACTAAATCAGGCTTCCAGTAAAAAAATTAGCATGCCTTGGAAAACAATAAGATTCTCACGTGATAAATGTCATTTTAGTATCAATATAAGAGTTTCATTCAAATTTTCAACTATTTTATGATTCGAATTGCCTCTTGCGAAACTCAATTGACTTTATTTTCAACACCCCCACACAACGCCAGAAGTAATACTAATTGGCTACAAGTTAAATTTGCTGAAAAACAGTTAAGAGCATATGGACCAATTCGGTGGACGACACGTTCGCCAAACCTTACGCCTCTCGATTTTTGGCTTTGGGCCTATGTTTAAGACCGAGTTTATCTAACCAATGCAGAAAATGTAGAAATTTTGAGACAGAATTATCAATGTTTGTCGCGAAATTCCTCCTAATTTTATATTGAATGCAACCTATGAAGTGACTGGAAGGTGCCAGTTGTGCATTCAACAAGATGGTTGTCAATTTGAACAATATTTAAAAGGACATTTTTTTGTTTTGCTTGCTGGTTTTGTTATTTGATTAAAATATTTCAGTCAATTCATTATTATTCATGATCACCGTTATTCCACATAAAAATTATAAATTCGAATCATAAAATAGCTGAAAATTTGAATGAAACTCGTATATTGACACTTAAGTGGCATTTGTCATGTGATGATCTTATTGTTTTCCAAGGCATTCTAAATTTTTTATTAGAACCCCGATTTATTTGATAAAAAAAAATAATTTTTCTCCTTAATATTACTTCAATGTCAAGTTATTAGATATCATTGGATTTAGAAAAAAATCTTCTACCACTATAAATAAAAACATGTATACATAGCCATTTGAAAAAAAAAAGTCGACTGTTGCTTCGCATTGAAGTTAATGTAGAAAAAAATCCAAATTAATGCCTCCTTGTAGTACTTACTCGACTAATTAATTACATTTTTTTTCTGAAATTGGCAATAAATAACTGAATTAGAGCGTGGGACGTTTTTAGGAATCATCCTGCATAATTGCTAAAATGTTACTTTTTCGAAAATACCCTTTGTGATGTCACATTTTTAAAAGGATCCTCTAACCTCCTGTCATGGACTGTCACAATTCTGCTAACCCCCTCCCCCGCTGAAACCTGAGACATATGGGCGACGCCTAATTCGAAATCAAACATTAGAAAAATGTTTGCATTTTTAATTGCTTTTCTTTCGTTTTCACCGCTTTCCTTCCTCAAACTTGAATAAAGTTAAGATAATAAATAAATTTGGAAATGAAGAAATTATCGATAGGAGAAAAGCCCAAGAAAGAGGTAGTAAAAAAATATCACAATATAATTGTCAGTGTGCTCTCACAACTGCAAAAAAAGAAGATTTTTTTCCATAACTTAAACGAAACGATATGTTTGCAACTGCCAAATCAGTCATTTTTATTTTACATATCCCCACTGACACAACTTTCTCCTATGAATTAAAATGTTTTATATAGGGACACTGTAAAAAAGTCCGGTCTCATTGGCGTTAAAAATGGTTTTTATTGTCATAGTTCTTGCGAAGGTCAGTCCATACTAATGTAAACTTCTGTCTTTTTTAATAAACCATTGAAAAAATCCCTTATTAACCCCTTCATGAGTTGATTTTCTCAACCTTTTTATCAGACCATGATAAAATCTCTTCTTTCTTTCCAAGTTATGGAAACAGTTGATTTTGGCAAACTCATTTAATTGTTTAACACCCATTTCTATCTTTTCAATAATATCATTCGTCTTTTAGCATTTTGAACGTCTCACGCAATACAATACACTATTTTTTTTAAAACTCAAGTTTCACAATAAATTCTGAAATAATACTAATGACCTGAAAATATTATTAATGTGATCTCATTCTAAGTTAACATTTGGGGAATTACTTACCGAGGGAACTCTCAAAAAGTTCACTAAAAATAGAGATTTTACCTTTTTTTTACAAAATTTGGTTCACTTTATTAGGAAATCCATTATAACAGGTTCTACTATAGGCACTAAAAAAAATACATTAGTCTTATGGAATTTTTTTCGGTACCTGATGTTGCGTTCACTATATCCGAAGTATGTTACAAAAGATAAAGAACTTGAAAAGGCATTAAAAAAAAGAAAAAAACTGATATTTCAATTGCATGAATAAAATCAATATTACATGGTCTTGTTGGAGCTATCTGCGAAAGGAGCTTTCTGTGTATTGATCTTCATATTGTGATAAAGCAAAAAATTTGAAACCTTATCAGAAAAATTTAAGTTTATTGATTAAAATTTAACTAAAATTAACATTCTTAAGGCAACATTTTAAATGACTGAAATTGTTCTTATTTCATTTAAATATTTCATTTGAAGTACTATTTTATGGAGACAAACTTTAAAATGAACACTTAGGGCCAGTTGCACAAATGAAGTTAACAGCGGTGTCAGCTAACAGTGTTAACTTCATTTTTGCAACTGGCCCTTAACCTATCTGAAATGTATGATTACTATACAGAACGGTTATTAAACAAATCAACGGTAAGCGCACTCAAAAACACAGGAATGGAGTTCTGATGCTTTAAATGCAACTCAACCAGCTCAGTAAGTGTACTTGTAAATTCATTTTCCAATATATTCAAATGTCCATCAGGATATAACTGGAAACAAATTTGGTCATCTGGATTGTCTGCATACATGCTTATCAACTTATACTGAGCACTTGAAATTTTATCTATCTTATACCCCATCAACAAATAAATCACATTCCGAAATTCCTGCATCGAGGTTTTAAAATAATCCTTCAACCTTTGCATCTGAGTTGCATTCATTTTTATCTGATCTTTAAGAGCCTGCACTTCTTTGGGGCACATCAAAGAATCGCTCAACTTGCTCCCTTCCAGTCCAGCCTCCATAGTTTTAACTTTCCGTTTCAGTTTTTCGATTTCCTGCTGCATCTTATCAACATTTCGTTCTTCTTGGGCCACACAATCAGCCAAAGGATTTCTTGTACGGTGAAGGACACGTCCCTTGACAATGTCTTGTCCAACCAATACATTTTCTAATTGGATTTCAAGCTGATTTTTCCGATCTCTTAGTTGATCATTGTCATTTTTCAAACGATCAATTTCTTCTTTCAGTCGATTAAGCTGTTCTGTGCGAATTGGAACCGTGTCCGAGTGAAGGGCAGGTTCATGTTTTTCTAGTTCACTTTCTAATCGACTTACCATGTCTCTGTATTCTTGAATTAGTTTTTCTAAATTTTCAATTCGGTCATGTTTGCCCTGCTGCTGATTTGAACCTGCTTGGGCATTTGAAGAGTTGAAACACATGGTTAGATCTCGTTCGTAAGAATCCAGTTGTAAGCGATAGCTGTCTCGCTCTCGAGTTACAAGTAGGAGCTTCTTTTGCATGCGGTGGATTAGTGATTGTCGCTGTTGAGTATTTGTGCTTAGTTCTGTCATATGTTTTTGAATCTTTTCCAATTCTGCACGAGCCACTTTTGAATCCTGTATTTAAAAACAGTTCACAATTAAATGTTGATTTTTAAACGATAATGAAAAAGTAAAATTTAAATATTTGGAATAGAAGGAAACTTACATGCACAGCAGTTGATAGTTGTGATTCAAGTTGCACTTTCTCAGATGTTAATATGATTTCTCGTTGCTGCAGCTTTTCAACAAGTGTTTGAAGTATTCGAGGTAAGGAGGAGTTAGAACTGTTTGACTCGCATATTCCTCGAGCAACAGCTCTCCATTCGTTTAATTGCATTTCATTTTCTACTTGTGCAGTCTAAAATTACAGAAACGTTTTTCAACACCTTAAAGTGTATTTATCACTTACTTTTAGTTTTATTTAAATCAAATTAAAAATAATTTCATAAAGTATTTTCATAAAAAAATTCTTCAATTTTAAAACAAATGTTTTACTGTTTCAGAATGGCAACAACTTGCATTCCAAAGTTCATCAAATTTAATTACTTTAAAAATATATTGTACAATACAATTAAATCGGTTATTGCTGAAAGGGGATAAGTCACTTTTAATATTTCGAGATAATCGATAAAAACTTTTTTGAAAAAGTTTAAAACGTTATGATTTTCTTGGTAACAGTGGTAACTTCTATAAAGCCTTCAAGTATGTGTGGAATATATCCGAAAATTTTGGGAGGCCGTTATCCATTTGATTTTGGAGGTCCAAGTTCCACGACTTAACCCCTTTGAACGATGAATTGAGTCAGTGTTTTGTGTGTGTTTAAGGTAAATAAGTCATTGTTTGAAAAATTTATTAACATTAATGTGAAAAAGTGAGCTTAAGAACCAGTAATGCAATCAAAATCTCATTTTTTAAATGGGTTATGTCAGTGACTTATCCCCTTTCAACACTAAACAGTTCAGTAAAAATCATAAGGGACTAAGCCGAGAAGATCCCTTTCTACACCAAGCTATGTGTTTAACTTGAAATATTAGAAATTCCTTAATATTGGAAAATGGCCAAAAGTGACAACAAGAACCGATTCATTAATTTAATGTAAATAAATTTTCTTATTCTCAAAAGTGGCCTGGAAATGCAATATGTTACTTATTCTGATTCTGCAGTGTTTGTTGTTAAATAGAAGACCCACAACAAAATAAAATTTAATTAAAACTTTAATTAAAAACAGTTTAGTTTTTTAGTTTTCTTTAAACTTTGTATCTACTCACTTGCAATACAGCTAATTTCGTCTCCTGTTCCTTGTAGTTGACTAATCTGAATTTCAAATCATTAACTTCCTCTTCTAAAACCAACTTATTCTGAATTTCATTCTTGATTCTCTTATTTTCATCTTTCAAGCGTTGATTCTCCTTTTCAAGTTCACCATAATTTGCCAGTTTGTACTGCTGGGCCTTAGCCTGTTGTTGAAATTCAATGTAAGTTTCTCTGGCATATTCAAAGTCCTTAATCAACAACTGCGCCTTTTGTAGACTTTGTTCCTTCATTTCCAGTGTTCGTTCAATTTCGTTTTTTGTAGATAATTGTTTTTCTGTAAAAAAGAAGTTACAAAGAATATTTAAAATAAATATGAAACATAATAAATAAATAAACGGAATTTAATCCATAGTCTTGATAGCTGGCTTCAAATTGCACATAAACATATCTGTTTACTGCTAATCGCATGAAACATTAGCAATTTTCATTTTTGTTGTTCACAAAATTTATTGTGGAAACTTCTGATTTAAGGGAATTGCCGAAAATAAAATAAAAACATTTGAGAAAATCTCACCCAACTCCTCATTTATTTTTTGACAAGTTTCAGCTTTCTCTTCGCTAGCACTTAAAAGGCCCTTCAATTCTGCAACACTAGTCGTTAAATCAATCAGCTCCTTGCTTCTAATATCCTTGAAACTTTTCAACTCATCTGTTAATTCAAAAATCTTCTTTTCCAGTTCCTCAGTGTGTTTATCAGTAGTCAACTTGTGCGTATCATACTTGCCCGTTAACTCTAATAATTGATCCTTTAAGGTCGCTTCCCTTTTGCGAACCGACTGAAGCTGCATTTCCATTTGCTCGATAGACTTATTATCAACCTGATGTTGCCTCTGCAGACTTTCTGTTTCATTATCGAACATAATCTGCATCTCTTTGCGAACATTGTGCATGTGTTGCACCCGACTTTCCAAATCTGTGATCGTGTTTCTGGCCTCGATCAGATCACTCCTCATTCGACTAACCTCCCTCGGAGAGCTCGCGTACTTGACATCATTACATTTCAATTCCAGTTTAGGCTTCTTAGCAGATAAGAGCAGTTCAATGCTGTCATTGGAAGACGAAAAGGAGCGTTTTGGCGTCGCGTCGGACTTTCGGCTCGTAAAGTTGAACATCCTCGATTCAGAGCGAAAATTCGGTTGTAAATTAGTGATCATATTTATTAAAGTATCATCCATATTTTTGAAGTCACTCGACATAATCACAAATATAATTGAAACGTTATATTAAAAAGTGATAGGTTAGGGCTTATTTTCACGCTTCTTTAAATGATAAAGTGACGTTCTGAAAATTGTTAGGTTCACCATTATCGCGTCTAAGTTACCAACTTATCGAGAGTGCCGCAACGGGGCATAAAAACAAGATGGACAAGACCTGTGTGCTATCAAATACTGGAGGTCTTGGTATGCGACCAATCAAATGGCCGCGCGCTTCCCGCGATTAGTCCTTTCATAATTTCACAATGCGCAGCAACTTTTTTTTGGTTAATTTGATTGATGTTAAGGTTGTGTTAATGTGAGTAGGTTTTTTCTGGCGTTTTCAGGTTGATTTTGTGAGGTTTGGATTGAGATTAGGCGAGTTGGCGAAATTGTCTGTAAAATTTTGACGACTACGGGTTTGTGTGCGCATATTACGTCGTCCAATGGAATTGTTTTTAGTAGCGACACATGCGCTTTTGTTTGGAACTGTGGCAGAAAAGAACGCCATTTTACAAGCGTTGGCCGATTGTTTGAGAAACGCTCTGGTGCGGGCTAGTGTTTTTAACACGTTAGTACGCGCGCGAGTGTTATATTTACAAAGTTTAAAAGCCGGCAATGGGTGATTATCATCAAGTAACCAGCGTACCGCAGGATGCACTCGGCACGGTGCAGCTCGAGCTGGGTGCCAATCCAAATGCCCTCGCACTCCGCAGGCCCTTCGACCCGCTGGCTCACGATCTGGAGGCAAGTTTCCGTCTGACGCGCTTTGCCGATTTGAAAGGCCGCGGCTGCAAGGTGCCCCAGGAGGTGCTCAACAAGCTCGTGGAGGGGCTCCAGCAAGACTACAACAACTCAGCCGAGCAGGATCATGCTCACTTTATGCACATGGCCATACCCCGCATCGGGATCGGACTCGATTGTTCGGTGACACCGCTGCGACACGGGGGCCTCTGTCTCGTGCAGACCACCGACTTCTTCTATCCCTTAGTCGACGATCCTTATATGATGGGAAAGATAGCCTGTGCCAATGTCCTCAGTGATCTATACGCCATGGGAGTTACTGAATGCGACAACATGTTGATGTTACTCGGTGTCAGCACGAAAATGACTGAGAAGGAACGCGACGTCGTGATTCCTTTAATAATGAGAGGATTTAAAGACTCTGCGTTAGAAGCAGGAACGACTGTAACCGGCGGACAAACAGTAGTAAACCCCTGGTGCACTATCGGAGGAGTTGCTTCAACTATCTGCCAACCGAATGAGTACATAGTCCCGGATAATGCTGTCGTCGGTGATGTTTTAGTCCTTACGAAGCCCTTAGGAACTCAAGTCGCCGTAAACGCTCACCAATGGCTGGATCAGCCCGAGCGCTGGAATCGGATCAAATTAGTTGTAAGCGAGGAAGACGTTCGCAAAGCCTATCACCGTGCCATGGATTCAATGGCCCGTCTTAATCGCATCGCGGCCCGACTAATGCATAAATACAACGCACATGGTGCTACAGATGTGACGGGATTCGGCTTACTAGGCCATGCTCAAACTTTAGCTTCGCATCAGAAGAACGAAGTGTCTTTCGTCATTCACAATCTGCCTGTAATTGCAAAAATGGCCGCCGTCGCTAAAGCTTGTGGGAACATGTTCCAGCTCCTCCAAGGACACTCTGCTGAAACTTCTGGAGGCCTGCTTATCTGCCTCCCGAGGGAACAAGCAGCCGCCTACTGCAAGGACATTGAGAAACAGGAGGGTTACCAGGCTTGGATCATTGGAATCGTCGAGAAAGGAAACCGTACAGCCCGCATCATTGACAAACCCCGGGTCATTGAGGTTCCAGCAAAGGAGCCATAAATCTATTGAAGAGTTTTAACTTTGTTTTGTTTCGTTTTTGGCAGTTAATTTTTATTTTCTTGCTTTTGTAGAGATGCGTGCGCTCGGTGCACACACAATTTTTATTTCATTTTAGATGTAGGGTTAAAATTCGTGCATCTCGTATTTAGAGTAATTATCTGATGTAATTGTGGTATTTTTTTATTGTTCCTCCCTTTTTATTTGGTGAAAAATACATTTGAACGTGACTAGCAGTTAGGAAAGATAATCGTAATTGGTATTTTTTGTAAAATAATTTTCGAAATATAAGTAACTGAAAATAATTGTATTTGCCTTCTTTTCCTTCAATTTTAGATTCGTGTATTTTTTATGCGATTTTTAGAACATTTTAAAATTAGCGCCTTTTTGTAATTAATTCCGTAGTTGGCGTTAGTGGTGTTTTTATTTTTTTTCCTCTATCGCATTGCTTACCACCTTGCATTCGATGTTCTATGTCGAAATAAAAACGTTTGTTTGGAAGAAATTTTTTTATATTAAAAAAAATCACAAAATCTATAATACCACTTATACAGGTATTCAATATATTATTTAGAAACCTCTACTTTATCTGTAATTTTGTAAAATAATTTTCGAAATATAAGTAACTTTAAAAAAACTTGTATTTATTTTAACCAATTTTTAGGCTAATTTAAAATTGCCGCCCATTTTAATATTATTCTTTCTATGGTTAACCTTGAATCTCATGTTCTGTCATTATGAATGTCAACAAATAATAATAGTCGAGTGATTGAAGGAAATTTACCGATTTTTCCAATATCGAAAAGGAAATGAGGCCAAGAAAACGACAATGTCGCCCGCACATGGTATTTGAGCTACTTTAATTATTAAAACTGCTGATTTAACGACTTTGTTTATTATAACCTCAAAATTCTGAAATTGTTGTAAAAATGCAACGGTACTTGCTAATATGTGACGAATTTTTTAGCGGTGGAAGTTTTATTAGAGAAAATGTCAACAAATCAATAACGCATTTGTTAAAACTAACACTGAGCATGTGCAATTTAAACATCCCTTCTTTCTGCCACCCCTGGACTTGTCCTGATCAATATGAAGAATTAATTCAGTGCATGCAAACATTCAAAAGCAAAATGGAGTGATTTCATAACATTTTAATCAAAAAAACAATGCAAGCGCTATGTTACGTTTATTTACAATGTGATATTTTGTGATTGCTTATTACTTGATGGTTAAGGGTAATTCTAGTGTGAATTTAGGTAAATTAAAATGCAGACATTACGAAAGAAAACAAGCCCACTCAAGTGTAAGTACCGTGCATGAGAGTTGTACTTGCACTAGACGTACATTTAACGTTCCCTATGTTAAAATCACCGCAAAATAGATTGGTAAAGCGGTACATGCTTTTAGACAAGAACGAAACGTCAAGGTTTCTCGGAGAAGGAGTAAGCTTCAAGGCAAAATTAATAGGAATTTTAGAAGTGTCCGAAGCTAGAGGCGACAGAATGTGCCAGGAAGCGTTAACTGACCTGAAAATGGCCATCAGGGCCGCCGGAGAACACAAACAGAGAATTATCATCAACATTGCAATCGACGGATTAAGGCTCAGGGATGAGAAAACCAGTGTAAGTCCAACCGATTAATTTAATTTGAAGTTTGCAAGTTTTGATTTGATTGCAGGATTCTCTCTATCATCACCCAGTGCATAAGATTTCGTTTATAGCTCAAGACATGACAGATTCACGCGCTTTCGGTTATATTTTTGGGTCACCAGACACTGGCCATAGATTTTTTGGAATTAAAACTGACAAGGCTGCTAGTCAAGTATGATTTTCCAAAATTGTGGAGGACTGCTTTAATTTTTTAACTTGTTTTTTAGGTTGTTATTGCCATGAGGGACCTATTTCAAGTAGTATTTGCCTTAAAAAAGAAAGAAATTGAATTGGCCAAGCAACATTTAGATAAGAATCGTTATGGAAACTCACCACCTTTCTCAGATAGTACGATTGTTGGATCGAAGGTAAATATTTAATTGTGGCCTAAGTAGCGAGAGATAAAATATTATTTATTGCATGAATAAGTAGTTATTTATTTTGCAAATAAATAGTTATTTATTTAACCCGACTTTGTCAGTGATCGAGTGAATCAGTAGATTTTGAAATTTTTGGTCCATGTAATTGTTATTTATTGTTTGTGTTGGGTAAAATTTCGTTAATCAGCATAGGTAGACAAATTATGTTAATTTTTTAAACTTTTTCTGATGATTTTAGTGATACAAACTCCACACCTTGTAAATAAGTAGAAGAGAAAATTTATTCATGTTTTATTATTTATTTCAGTAATTGGGAGGTTGTACATATTGCAAAATTAATCATTTCTACAATTAACTTTATTAATGTTAATGTAAATTTTGTGAAAATTATCATGTTTTCTAAATTTCACTAATTAAAGTTGTTTCATAATTTTCATTTCACTAATGGAATTAGTATTATATTTAACAGTTCTTAGTGTTGTTAAAGGTATTAAATATTTTGATAGTAAGGATGAAATAATTTTTAAAACTGTATTTTATGTTTGTAATCTATTTTTATTTTATAACTTTGTTATTTGTTTTATTTTTCGCCATAATTATCATTAATTTTGTGATTTGTTTAATGTAATGCTCCATTTTCCCACCATCCCTAGATTTATGCACAATTACCATTATTATTATTATTACCATTATTGTGTTTAAGTATAAGTATAAACTTAAAGAAAAAACTATGCAATTGTGTTAGCAGTGTCAAAAATCCAACTTCATTTCAAACCCGTATCAATTTAAAACATTAAAAACAATACACACTGCCAGTTGGAGGAGTTATGAAGTGAAGATGTCAATAATTAAAATTTTCGGCCCAGGAAAAGGGGGATCACGAGGGTCTTTTGACATGGGCCTCTTAATTCAGGGGGCCTCCAAACAACACTATTTGAAATTACACAAAACAATTAAAATGTTTATTTGAACCATGTAAAAAAAGGCTCTTATGAATCGGAGTAATTTTTGAATTTTTTTCATTATATAGGGGGCCACGTATGTTGTTTGACCTGGGCCTCCAAGTGGCTCTATCGGGCCTTGTATATATCTATAAGTAAGCAGGGACTGAACAACAGACCCTTACATCACGTTTTTTAATTCCAGACAAAGTTAGATCTTGTAAAAATATTTTTTTTACTTTATGTTGGTTGTAATGACATTTTACATCTGTCAGTTTGAGGTTTATTAGTATTGTAGCTTTAAAATTAGCAAATATAGCACAAAACGCTTCTGTCGAAAAAATCAATATGACCATTTTGAACAATGAGGAAAGCTTTATCTTCAATATTCTGTAACATTTTAATGATTCTGTCAAAATTGTATAGATCATGGTATTAAGCACTGATTACTATCATTATAAAGTTTAAAAAAAAAAATTTCACAGCCTTCTAACTTCGTGTGGAATTAAGAAACGTCGTAGAGTTTTTAAACCAGGAAGAGCATTTAGAAGGCTGTGAAATATTATTTATGTTAGTTTATGTTGGTTGTAATGCACTGATATTGGAAATTTACATCTGACAGTTTAAGTGCATATTAGTAATGTCACTTCAAAATTAGGAAATGTAGTGTGAAACGCTTCTGTGGAAGAAAGCTTTGGATGAAGACAGCTTGGTCTTCAATATTAAATATTATTCTGTAACATGTTAAGTGATTTTGTCAAAATTGCAGAGGTTATGGTATTAAGCACTGATTACTGCCAACATAAATTAAATAAAATAATAAGTTCATGACCTTCTAAGGCTCCTCCTGATTTAAAAACGCACTAAAAAATGTAGATTCAGTAAGGAAAGTAATTTTGAAAATTATCAGCTGTGAGCTTTTTGCTTTCTTATTTTGTTTTTGGTTATTATATGAAACAATCAGTCTTTTAGTTGACTTGACCCATATTCATTTATGAACACTCTGTATTCATGACGCAATGAAAATATACAAATTCAATATTTGAGCAACCTTTGGCAGTGTTTTTAATTTATTACCAAGCTGTTTACTGCTCTTTATTTATTCACAGGTGCTAAACATCACTCAAGACAGTAGTAAACCAATCACTGACACCAAAATCGGCACGACAACTTCAGAAGCAAAATCTGAAGGGACAGCAGTAGCCGACCTAGTTGATTTAGAATTAGAATTGAACAGCCTACAACAAGGAATCACGCAAATGGAACGCATTACACCGTCTGAACCATTTGGTTCGAAAGATGACCCATTTGGTGACAGCTTTACTTCCTATCCAGTAATTTCCATCTAACCATGTTGACAATATTGTAATCACATTAAAATCATTTCAGCCAAAACCAATCTTACCACCGCCTCCTTCGTCCGGAAGAGAGCGGACAAGAACGTCCGAATCCAGCAGTATTTTTAGTCCAAAAACTCCTCACACAGTCGGTGACGCTTCTTTATTTAGTTCCTCAAGAGATTTCAATTTTTCGCATGATTTTAACAGTTCAAGAGAGGAGCCTAGCAGCGGCGACTGGTTCACCCCAACGAGCAGCGAGAAAATTTTTGAAGAGCCCTCTCTTGAGCCCACGAAAGAACAGCAACATGAAGCCAAGAAAATGGAGATCCTATCGCGCTTTGATGTGTTCACGGAATTAGACCCATTAGGTGAGTGAGACCCCCATTTTAGCTCTCGTTTTTGTTTTTCGCAGTGCCGTTCTGGTGGTGCCCTTATTTTTCGATCCCCGTTCGTTTATTTTTTAGGTACGGGAAAAAGTAAGCCATACGTAGACAAAAAAGATTTCTTCCAAGAATTGAAAAACCCCCCGAAAAAAGTACTTAACGATTTAGTTAATGAACACCAACCGCAGGATGCGAAATTATTCAATGCGACTTTTGATCAAAGTTCCAGCGAGTTGTTCGAAACTGATCCTTTTGGAGAGGATCCCTTTGATAAATCTGATCCCTTTGCAGAAACTGAATTTTCAGATCCATTCGACACTGAACTAAATATTTTAGCTAAGTTAGAAATTTCATCGAGCAAACAAATTCATGAAAGCTTAGAAATCTCGTCTGAATCAGAAACGGCGCCTGAGCCACCTCCGAGGCTGACCAACAACGTTACCCAGATAATGCCGCCCCCACTTCCCCCAAAAAAGCAACCTGGCGAAATGGCGATAAAAGCACCACCGCGACCTCCTCACACCGAAGACATTCACTACGATTACATGGATAATTATGAGACGGGGCACACAGCCGAGCAACAAGATTCGATCGAGAAGAGCCCACCCCTGCCGGTTCCGGTTCGAAAGGCGAAATTTGGATGTGACTTCACGATAGTTCCAGCAAGGCCCAAAAAAAAGTTAAGCATTGACACTTCAGAAGAGGATTATGTGGTGCCAATTCAAGCCCCCCATGCTAACATTCCGAGTCCTTTACTGCCTCCACCACAGAAGAGCACGAAGAGGGCTCAGAAGGAACAGGCGCCATCTCTAGAAATTAAATTGAACGTCACAGCTGCCCCTGAAAACTGTGTAGTTAAAAACGTCGATATTGCCTCAGAAGATTTCACACTTCGTGGATTGAATGAATTGGCGGGGAAATTAAACATTCCAGCAAATCAGTTAAGTAATATGACATTGTCTCAGCTTACGAGTTACCTCTCGAATTTGATTAAGTCCAGCAATATTCAAAAATCTGAGATTGAAGTTCCCACTTTTGAAGCTGATTTTGCAACAAATTTCAATACTGAAAACAAGGAGGACATTTCATTCGATCGTTATGCTGTATTCAGAGAATTGTTGCAAGAGGAATTGAAGCAGACAAAATGTGAAACACCACCTGTGCCACCAGTCGAAGAGAAGGTCAGCAATTTGGACATGAATCCTTCTGAAGATAAATATGCAGCTCTGAGGGAAATTGTTGAAACTGAAATTAAAAAATCCGAGAATGACAAAAACGAGGTGGAACTCAACAATTTAGATACCACGAAAGTTAAAAATGAAGAAAATATTATTCATTCGGAAAAATCCGATTTCCAGATTATTTCTTCTAAAACTGATGTCAGCGAATTGAAAGCTACGACTCCGCTCAAATCGCCGGTTAAGTCACCGGTTAAATCGCCAGTAAAATCTCCAGTAAAAACAAGAAGCCCTGTTCCACCGGCTGTCGGTGATATGATGCCGAATTTGAATTCTGGATCTCTTTCGGACCCTGTCAGTGGAAGTTCACCGGAAGTAGATAACACTGGGAGTAATTCTGAAAATGTTAAGAAAATTGACGCCGCTGGTAAGTGCCCAAGAATGTTTTTATTATCTGCACTTGTTTAGTTGTTTTAAATTTTGAAATCAATAAATCTAAAATTTCATTATTGCATTATGTTTTTATTTCCTTTTAAAATGATTACTTTTTTTATTAAATTTGTTTTGTAAGATGGATTTTTTATTCTATTTGGTACTTATTAAATGGAAATCAAGAAATGGTTTTTTAGTTTTCTTGAAGGTTGCTGTTCAAAACGTTCTTCGAAATAAAATAATGCTAGTTAATGAATATAAAAACCAGTTATAAAAATATAAATAAGTTGAGGAAGTTCAAGACAAACTTAAATAGCTACACTATAAATTGCTGTTTTGTTGCTGTAAAGTACCACTTTGTAGTACTAGTAAAATAAAGTAACAGTATTTTGAAACAAAGAATAAACAAGAAAAAGGTAACCAAGCGAGCGGTTGAACTTAAAATTGTGTATGCAACTCGTACGCAATTAAACTTTACAGACTCACCTTATTAAGTTCTGTGTTATGTACTCGTTACATAAAATAATTGAAGAATCAATACAATTACAAACCTCTTTTTGTGAACTTTAAGGAAAATTAGGCAAATTATAAATAAAGAAATATTTAGAAAACCTTTTTAAGGGGAAAGTTGGGCTGTCTTTGACCAACCAAATCTAACCCAACAATCCAGCAAAGAGAAATCTGGAATGCAAAGTGAAGAAGGAGTTTCACCCTGGTCCAGTGATTCAAAAGAATTTGGAAACGGTTCACCTCCTGAATGGAAGCAAAGGATTAATTATGATAGCACGGGTGACCATTGTAAGCGGAGACCACTACGAAGGGATCGAGATGACTGGTGGGACAGTTCAGAAGATCCTACAGGTAATACTTTACTTTTACAATTTGTCAAGGAATATTTAGAGCTCTGCTAATTAAACTTCAATTGTTAACCTTCATTAATTTTATGTACTACACTCGTAATTTATACAGGGTGTTTTAAAGGATTAACTGTAGTAATTTTGTAAAATGGTGACTTTTAGCATTAGGTTAGTATTTGAGTGGCAGCTCTGTATCCCGAATCTCATTTGTTTTGATTGAGTTTCTTAAATTAAAAAAGCAGTCTCTTTCAAGGGTACTAAGTTGAAGATTTTATCCTTATTGCTTAAATTTTTGTTTTAATAAATTACTTGATTTATTTATTTTGGTGTTAGGGAAATATTATACATCGAATCGTCGTTCAACCGACAGCTATGAAGATGAATGTTGTGATTACTACGACCAACCTAGACGTAAACATCATTCGAAATGGGCAAATCAGCCTACTGCCGGCGGTCACTCATCCAGTTCTCGTGATGTGAGTCCTTGGGAAGAGGAACCTAGAAGATTGGATCCTACAGAACGGGGTGTTCGTGATGGTAAGGAATGGGCGAGGCATGCTAAGCAGCTGTCTTTTGAACGTCATTGTAGAAGAACTGATAGTTGGGATGAAGAGGACGATTATGAGTATGAAGAGAAACCAAGATATCGTTGGCCTGAAAGACATGGCAGGGAGCATGAAGATTGGAGTGATGATCGAAGGTATAGACGGCGGAAGGATATGGATAGGTGGAGATGTGCTGATTGGGACCAAGAAGCGAAAGGTTTGTGATTGTTTTATTTTCAAATTGTTCTTTTTAGGGTTCCGTACCTTAAAAGGAAAAATGGAACCCTTATAAGATCACTCCCGTGTCTGTCCGTCTGTCACAAAACTAAGTAACGTATAAACTAGAGATTTGCCATAATGATAGATCTTGATGACATGCACACATATTGCTCGTCAATAACTAGATAAAAAAAATTTACATTAATGTGGGGGGTCAGTTTGGTACTAATAAAAAAAAGTTTTAATTAACATAACATGTAGGGTGTCATTTGAAAGAGCTAATTGTAAGGATTCTAAAAATATTTTTTTTACAATTTTAAGCTCAGTGGTCTTAATGATATAGCTAAAAATGTGCAAAAAATGACCCCCCCCCCGTGCTCCTAGCTGTCTGAAGCTAAAATTTTGATTTTAATGGGGTTAGTAAATTACAGGAAACCTGCGTATTTTTTTAACAATGTAATAGTTGTGGGAGAATTGCTGTTTTAGTACGGAACCCTAATTGTGGCAGCCTGAATCACTTTTGACCGATTTTTAAATATTTTTTCAAACGCGAAATTCTGAATTTAGAAGAAATAAATTTAAAAGCGCACAAAAGTGTGATAAGTATATTGCATGCAGTGTCACCACATTTAATTTCAATCCTCAAGTTATTGTTGGGACACCCTTTACTTTAAAGCAGTCAGGGAAGATACTGAAAAAGGGTCAGGTAAAACCTTCAGATCTCAAAAAATTTGAAAATACACTTTTACCTTTTACCTGTTAAACTAAATTAGCATCAACCTTCTCCACCCTGGTCCTGTAAGTGATTGGTATATTCATTGTGATAATTGGGTTCACACGCAACTTTAATAAATAAATGCTAATATGTTTTTTGTGTATAAAATTTGACAGTAGAATTATAAAATTGTAAAATGTGGGTCATGATTCCAAATAATTGTTTGCCTTAGGTGAGAAACGTTGGCACTGGCGTGACCGCGAAGTAAAACATGATGATCGTCACTACTCTCGTGACTCCCAGGACTCGCCTTGGGAAGATGATTATTCGAATGATCCTGATGATGCACATCCTCCTTACTTAACGACTAAGCGCAATTGGAAGAGACCGAGCAGTGCCTCAGAAATGGACCGGAAAACTGGCGACATAAAGTCAAGACAGCATTATTTAGGAACAGGAGGGAGCGATGGCGAACGAGATCGACGTTACAAATCAGGCAGGCGTTCTAGAAGCCGCGACTCACAATTTACAGAACCGGTGCAACACAGACACAAACCTGATCCTGGACTACCGATACGAGGAGCACCCAGGAGCAAGCAACATCCAAAGACCATACAGTTCGAGAATGAATTCGTTCAGGATTTCAAAAATTCTAAATTAGAAAGCAATAAGAAGTTATCCACGATCACAGGCCGGCGAAAAACTAAAGAGAGTCCCAAGACTGATGATAACCAGCGCAAGGGTCGGACATCAATGTTTGAGAATGACTTTCTTCCATCAGAAACTGACAGTCCCATTACAAACACTCGTTTCAGTTTTGAGAATGATTTTGACACATCTGAGGTCGAATCACCAGTAATGATGAAACCAAAGCGGCAGCACAGCCTTTTTGAAAATTATCACAAGCGGGCCAAACCGCAGCTGAGGCAACATACATTCGACGCCGATTTCTCGAGGTGCGAAGAGAAAATCTCACCGAGAAAACCAAAGTCTCTGTTTGAAGACGACTTCTTGCCCGCTGAGAAATTGGAATCGCAAGACATCAGTTCGATCAAAGAAGAAGGAACCGGAAACGAGGAAGAAGACGACTCTTTTAATACACAGAAGTTCAAGAGGCCCTCAAGAATAAAAAAATTCACAAAAAACCGCCTTTCGAACAGCATAGACGGGAATCTGAAAAAATCCGAGTCAGTCAATATTTTCGCCAGGGAGAACGATCCGTTTGACGATGAGTTCTTTTGTGGTGGGACTGCAAGCGAATCAATTAAGGAAAAGGCTTCTTCACACAAGTCGACCGAGTTGAGGTGGACAGAGGAATTTAAAGAATTTGTTCAGGAAGAATAATTTATTTGTCCATTTAGGAATGAAATCTGAATGTTATTTATTGTTAGACAGAATACTCATTTAAATGATTGGTCATAGAGATAAGTGCGACTCCGTTGAAGGAAATGTTAACTATTAATTTGTTCAGGAACAATTTTTTTCTCATGTGTTATCTAACAAATTTACAAATGTGCTTTTACAAATGATCCGATTAAATAAATGGCCCATGTTTTTTTAATCTCATCTCGTATTAACTTATTGTCTATATCCTGTTTAGTTGATTTTATAATATATTTATTTTATAATTTTTTATTTCTTTCATTAGTTTATTTTATCTACAACTAAACGTAATACGTTCATTTCATATGCTAGCCATGGATACATAACAAGGCTCCTTATACACAGGTCATGCCCCTTCAGTTTCATTTTCATTATTAAACGGGGCATAACGTTGGTTAGTTTTTACAAGACTACCGAAGCAAATGTCCCGGGTTCAATTCTGGGCAACAGTAAAACCGTAATAAAATCATAACCGTGTCTCCTTGCGAGGCAATGGTAAAACACCAAGGTATTCTGCCTAATCTCTTCTTCTTCTTCCTTCTTCTATTACTGAGGGAATATTTGCACTTAATTGTTACGGGAGGGAACAATTATCGGACGGTGCCAATGCACGACGCCCTTGCGGGGAAAAAAAAATTAGGAATGAATAAAACACTATTATCCATTAGGGTTAAGTTATCACTTTCAAAATATAATATAAGCAAAAGAAAAACACGTTCGTATTTTTCTTGCTAACTGACAGATCCTTGTTATTTTTTTTGCGCCCATGACAACTGGAAGCAAAGGTTTCTCGATGAAAATCACATTTTGGTTTCGGTTTAATTTCGATGTCAAATTTGCTTCGAAACTTGTCAGTAACTAAGCACTTATGCATTATGGACCATTAAAACGTGGTTTCTTGCAAAAATTCGAATCGGATCATAATTCTAAATTATTCCTGTTAGAAATAACATATCGACTGCGGCCCAACAAGAGCAACCATACAAGCTAGCACTCTAAACACACACCAAAAAAGTCGACTGTGCAAAGTCACAATGAGAACAGATTTGTTATGAAAAATAACTCAATTATTCAAGAGTTATAAAGTATTTGTATCGTTCTATATTTGTATATTAATTAGTGTTGTATAGTTGAAGGCAGTTTAAAATAGCAGTAATAGTCTGATGCACAAGTAAGTTAAATGATTAAAATCCATAAAATTGAAATAAATATAAATTAATAAGTATGTTGGATATGATGGATTCCGAAGATATACAATGTACACCTCCGGAAATTGTGGAAGCAGCAAATTCAACTACATCTAATTTGCTGCCGGGGAAATCCAAAAAACTGTATGAAACTGCATACAGCCAGTTTTTAGAATGGAAGTTGAAGAAGCAAACCACTTCATTTTCCGAAAGAGTTCTGCTTGCGTATTTCGCAAATTTGGCAACAAAATACAAATCTACCACGCTGTGGATATACTATTCCATGTTGCGTAGTACTCTAAATTTACATCACAACTTCAAGATAGAGGAATACTCAAAATTAAGATCCTTCCTAAAACGGAAGGGGGCTATCAGCCAAGGAAGGCTAAAACACTCAGCCCTGGGGAAATAAATAAATTTATCATTGAAACCCCTGATCTAAAGTATTTGGCCACAAAGGTGAGAAAATCATAACTTATTTAACTTAATAATTTTTGTAAAGATTTTCTTTGATAATGGGAATTGTGGGAGCTTGTCAATCCCAAGAATTATATGCCGTGCAGATTGACGATCTGCAAGATTTAAATACGTCATTGTTGTGTCCCTTTTCTTTGTATTCTAAAACATATGCACATTTAAGTTCAAACTAAACACTTGTTAAGTAGCTTGAGCGTCTGCGTGGAGTTGGTCCCTCGATAAATCTGTCAGTGTCACTAGCGACATTCGACATTTTCCGGATTTGATGCGTGTTTTTGTAAAATTAATGGCACACATGTGTTACCAGACTGGCTCCAGGGTGGCAACCGATCCATTTCAGATTATTGTTTTTAATTCTTCAACTAGTCCTTCTGTAACATTCATACTGAAAACTTCATTTCTGTACCTTTGCGACAACACTTAAATAACTTGTAAATCGACGAATATAATAGATTAGTTATAGTTACATTATCATCCGTATTTTCATTTCCATCGAATTATAAGCATAATATCAGTTCCTCGCTTTTAAGTAAACGGGGAACGTGAGCATTTCAGAAAGATCTACTTTCAACAAAAGTTAAAATAATTGCTCACGCGTAAACAGTCATTGTTCGTAACTGTTCCAAATACAAGAACAAAAATAAGTAGGACATTTACAGTTACAGAACGATTTTATCAAATTTGCAAAACATACATTAATTTACGTTGCCCAGGACTGCCAATAACTACACTATTTTTAAATTATCAAAATGGCAAGTGCACTATCCAAAGAATGGGCATCAATAATTTTGGGAGAATGCCAAAAGAAGTCGCAAGTTATTGGGGGCTTCCCAATTCAGAACTATACACTGGCCACTCCTGGAGGAGGCGACATCACCGACCTAAAGCGCCATGGAGGATGGAAAAGTACCTCAGTAGATAAGCAACAGGGATTCGAACACACTTTGCATATCAAATTAATCCGCGGTTTGATTCGCGGTTTGATAGAGAACAATGGATTTCCGCGAATTCCGCGAGTTTTATCGCGCTTCCGCGAGTTTTATAATTATTCAATTGCGCAATTAGACTAGCGCAATTAGACTAGCGCAATTAGACTAGCGCAATTAGGTAATTAATCATCTTTGATTGACACCTGTCATCCGCCATCTTTGATCTTTTGACGTCCGCCATCTTTGGGGGTGTGCTCATCCGCCATTGCTCATCCTTCATTGGTCAGGCGGTGTGGCCATCTCACGTCTGACGTCATACAGCCCACTATCTCCATCTCATATTCCTTCTCTCTCTACACGCTGCTATCTCCATCTCATATTCCTTCTCTATCTATTTTTTCCGGACTTGGAAGATTCGTTTTTTTTTTTCAACTCTGCCTGGCCTGAGATTCGAACCCAAGTCTCGTAGATCGATACACAAAAAACCAGTACTCCAGCGCAGCGCGCATGCTTTGGAATATGTTCCGTATAATTTAAACTAAACCCTTGTGGGGCGGTGATTTTTTTTTTTGAATAATTAGACACTCAATGGGTTTAAAATTCATTATGTGTAAAATTATGCGAGAATTTTCGTATAATTTAAATCGTCAGCTGGTGAAGTTGGCTGAGATTTTTTCCCGATGTCCGTGCGGGGAATTTGATTAAATTTTGCTGCATAGAATATCTCAAAGTGTTGATTATGTGTGTAAAATTATGCGGGAATTTTCAATGGGAGAAATTTGGATAATTACATGAGTGCGGTAAATATTTTTAAACCGATTAAATGGGGAAATTTGAACATGAGTGTAGAATTGTAAAATGATTTTGCGGCATTCTTAACCCAAAGTACGCAGGTTGAATCTCGCACGCGGGGTATTAAAAGGTGGGGTTTAAAAAAGAATAATGCCAATTACACACTAATTGAGAAATATTTCACATATTGATAATTTACGCAGCCCCTAATCATAGGTGGCGGACCATCGTTTTCAACATTAGTGTTATAATGTTTTAAGCATCGAATTTGAATAATTACATGAGTGGAGCAAATATTGAATTCTTCCAACCATTGATTGTACGTAAAATTCATCGCAGATTTATGGGATCTATTGTGCCTGCACCTGTTTGGGCGAACAATAGCGCACCCCACGCCCTGAGATATATTCTTTTTCAGTCCCATGAGATTTTTAGCCTAAACAAATCTTGACGTAAAAAGCGTCGTGTGATATATATGCAAGTGCGCCACACATGCAGGAATCAACTCGTCAAACATTACCCCACCACCTCCGAAGCTCACATAAATACAAAATTTCCAATCATGAAGTCCACTTGAATCTGCGACTCAAGTTAGCCGTTTGCGTAAATACTTTTCGCGTGTGTTATCGCAACATCGATAATAATAATAATAATAATGAGCTCCAATATGAATTTAACGAAATTAAATGAAGTCGGCCTGTTGGTGAGTTTATTTTTTCCAGTCAATCAGCAAATTTTACATTGTGTTTTCTTATTAGGCGAACATGCTTGAATTAAGGGCGCTTAATAAGCTGGAAGTTGGGGCAGTATATCCAATCATGAAGTTGAGGAAAGTGAAGACTAAATATGGGACTCGTATTATGGCGGACCTATTAAACTATACAACATATTTGCCGGGTCGAGTATCCGAAATCATTGAGGCGGATGAATCAATTTTAAATTGTACGAATGGACAGCTCCTTCTAAAATATATTGGCGGGCCTTATAATATGGTCGAATTTTTACGACCTGAAACGCATGTTAAATAAATATGTTTTCTGTATTTTTATGTATGTGAATAAATTTTAATGTTGAAACAACCGGCACATTCTTAACCCAGAACATCCCAAAGTAATTTGCGCACGCTGAATCTCGCCTGCGACCTGCATTAAAAGAACAATGGCTCACTGAGAAATTTTGAAACTGAGATTTAAACAGCTCTGATTAAACAAGTGTCTGATGAAATTTGTAGCACTTAATTTGAATAAGCATATCTCCAAGTTGTAATAAATATTGGGCCTAAAATTCTTTCGGCTGGAGATTCAAATTATTTCGGCTGTTGATTGAATTTTTACAGTTGGAAACGTATGTGAAATAATTTTTAAACAGCTCGGATTAAACAAGTGTCTGATGAAATTTGTAGCACTTAATTTGAATAAGCGTATCTCCAAGTTGTAATAAATATCGAGTCTAAAATTCTTTCGACTGGAGATTCAAATTATTTCGGCTGCTGATTGAATTTTTACAGTTGGAAACGCATGTGAAATAATTTTTTAAACAGCTCGGATTAAACAAGTGTCTGATGAAATTTGTAGCACTTAATTTGAATAAGCGTATCTCCAAGTTGTAATAAATATCGAGTCTAAAATTCTTTCGACTGGAGATTCAAATTATTTCGGCTGCTGATTGAATTTTTACAGTTGGAAACGCATGTGAAATAATTTTTTAAACAGCTCGGATTAAACAAGTGTCTGATGAAATTTGTAGCACTTAATTTGAATAAGCATATCTCCAAGTTGTAATAAATATTGGGCCTAAAATTCTTTCGGCTGGAGATTCAAATTATTTCGGCTGTTGATTGAATTTTTACAGTTGGAAACGTATGTGAAATAATTTTTAAACAGCTCGGATTAAACAAGTGTCTGATGAAATTTGTAGCACTTAATTTGAATAAGCGTATCTCCAAGTTGTAATAAATATCGAGTCTAAAATTCTTTCGACTGGAGATTCAAATTATTTCGGCTGCTGATTGAATTTTTACAGTTGGAAACGCATGTGAAATAATTTTTTAAACAGCTCGGATTAAACAAGTGTCTGATGAAATTTGTAGCACTTAATTTGAATAAGCATATCTCCAAGTTGTAATAAATATTGGGCCTAAAATTCTTTCGGCTGGAGATTCAAATTATTTCGGCTGTTGATTGAATTTTTACAGTTGGAAACGTATGTGAAATAATTTTTAAACAGCTCGGATTAAACAAGTGTCTGATGAAATTTGTAGCACTTAATTTGAATAAGCGTATCTCCAAGTTGTAATAAATATCGAGTCTAAAATTCTTTCGACTGGAGATTCAAATTATTTCGGCTGCTGATTGAATTTTTACAGTTGGAAACGCATGTGAAATAATTTTTTAAACAGCTCGGATTAAACAAGTGTCTGATGAAATTTGTAGCACTTAATTTGAATAAGCATATCTCCAAGTTGTAATAAATATTGGGCCTAAAATTCTTTCGGCTGGAGATTCAAATTATTTCGGCTGTTGATTGAATTTTTACAGTTGGAAACGTATGTGAAATAATTTTTAAACAGCTCGGATTAAACAAGTGTCTGATGAAATTTGTAGCACTTAATTTGAATAAGCGTATCTCCAAGTTGTAATAAATATCGAGTCTAAAATTCTTTCGACTGGAGATTCAAATTATTTCGGCTGCTGATTGAATTTTTACAGTTGGAAACGCATGTGAAATAATTTTTTAAACAGCTCGGATTAAACAAGTGTCTGATGAAATTTGTAGCACTTAATTTGAATAAGCGTATCTCCAAGTTGTAATAAATATCGAGCCTAAAATTCTTTCGATGGAGATTCAAATTATTTCGGCTGCTGATTGAATTTTTACAGTTGGAAACGTATGTGAAATAATTTTTAAACAGCTCGGATTAAACAAGTGTCTGATGAAATTTGTAGCACTTAATTTGAATAAGCGTATCTCCAAGTTGTAATAAATATCGAGTCTAAAATTCTTTCGACTGGAGATTCAAATTATTTCGGCTGCTGATTGAATTTTTACAGTTGGAAACGCATGTGAAATAATTTTTTAAACAGCTCGGATTAAACAAGTGTCTGATGAAATTTGTAGCACTTAATTTGAATAAGCGTATCTCCAAGTTGTAATAAATATCGAGCCTAAAATTCTTTCGATGGAGATTCAAATTATTTCGGCTGCTGATTGAATTTTTACAGTTGGAAACGTATGTGAAATAATTTTTTAAACAGCTCAGATTAAACAAATGTCTGATGAAATTTGCAGCACTTAATTTGAATAAGCATATCTCCAAGTTGTAATAAATATTGGGCCTAAAATTCTTTCGACTGGAGATTCAAATTATTTCGGCTGCTGATTGAATTTTTACAGTTGGAAACGTATGTGAAATAATTTTTTAAACAGCTCAGATTAAACAAATGTCTGATGAAATTTGCAGCACTTAATTTGAATAAGCATATCTCCAAGTTGTAATAAATATTGGGCCTAAAATTCTTTCGACTGGAGATTCAAATTATTTCGGCTGCTGATTGAATTTTTACAGTTGGAAACGTATGTGAAATAATTTTTTAAACAGCTCAGATTAAACAAATGTCTGATGAAATTTGCAGCACTTAATTTGAATAAGCATATCTCCAAGTTGTAATAAATATTGGGCCTAAAATTCTTTCGACTGGAGATTCAAATTATTTCGGCTGCTGATTGAATTTTTACAGTTGGAAACGTATGTGAAATAATTTTTAAACAGCTCGGATTAAACAAGTGTCTGATGAAATTTGTAGCACTTAATTTGAATAAGCGTATCTCCAAGTTGTAATAAATATCGAGCCTAAAATTCTTTCGATGGAGATTCAAATTATTTCGGCTGCTGATTGAATTTTTACAGTTGGAAACGTATGTGAAATAATTTTTAAACAGCTCGGATTAAACAAGTGTCTGATGAAATTTGTAGCACTTAATTTGAATAAGCGTATCTCCAAGTTGTAATAAATATCGAGTCTAAAATTCTTTCGACTGGAGATTCAAATTATTTCGGCTGCTGATTGAATTTTTACAGTTGGAAACGCATGTGAAATAATTTTTTAAACAGCTCGGATTAAACAAGTGTCTGATGAAATTTGTAGCACTTAATTTGAATAAGCGTATCTCCAAGTTGTAATAAATATCGAGCCTAAAATTCTTTCGATGGAGATTCAAATTATTTCGGCTGCTGATTGAATTTTTACAGTTGGAAACGTATGTGAAATAATTTTTAAACAGCTCGGATTAAACAAGTGTCTGATGAAATTTGTAGCACTTAATTTGAATAAGCGTATCTCCAAGTTGTAATAAATATCGAGTCTAAAATTCTTTCGACTGGAGATTCAAATTATTTCGGCTGCTGATTGAATTTTTACAGTTGGAAACGCATGTGAAATAATTTTTTAAACAGCTCGGATTAAACAAGTGTCTGATGAAATTTGTAGCACTTAATTTGAATAAGCGTATCTCCAAGTTGTAATAAATATCGAGCCTAAAATTCTTTCGATGGAGATTCAAATTATTTCGGCTGCTGATTGAATTTTTACAGTTGGAAACGTATGTGAAATAATTTTTTAAACAGCTCAGATTAAACAAATGTCTGATGAAATTTGCAGCACTTAATTTGAATAAGCATATCTCCAAGTTGTAATAAATATTGGGCCTAAAATTCTTTCGACTGGAGATTCAAATTATTTCGGCTGCTGATTGAATTTTTACAGTTGGAAACGTATGTGAAATAATTTTTTAAACAGCTCAGATTAAACAAATGTCTGATGAAATTTGCAGCACTTAATTTGAATAAGCATATCTCCAAGTTGTAATAAATATTGGGCCTAAAATTCTTTCGACTGGAGATTCAAATTATTTCGGCTGCTGATTGAATTTTTACAGTTGGAAACGTATGTGAAATAATTTTTTAAACAGCTCAGATTAAACAAATGTCTGATGAAATTTGCAGCACTTAATTTGAATAAGCATATCTCCAAGTTGTAATAAATATTGGGCCTAAAATTCTTTCGACTGGAGATTCAAATTATTTCGGCTGCTGATTGAATTTTTACAGTTGGAAACGTATGTGAAATAATTTTTAAACAGCTCGGATTAAACAAGTGTCTGATGAAATTTGTAGCACTTAATTTGAATAAGCGTATCTCCAAGTTGTAATAAATATCGAGTCTAAAATTCTTTCGACTGGAGATTCAAATTATTTCGGCTGCTGATTGAATTTTTACAGTTGGAAACGCATGTGAAATAATTTTTTAAACAGCTCGGATTAAACAAGTGTCTGATGAAATTTGTAGCACTTAATTTGAATAAGCGTATCTCCAAGTTGTAATAAATATCGAGCCTAAAATTCTTTCGATGGAGATTCAAATTATTTCGGCTGCTGATTGAATTTTTACAGTTGGAAACGTATGTGAAATAATTTTTTAAACAGCTCAGATTAAACAAATGTCTGATGAAATTTGCAGCACTTAATTTGAATAAGCATATCTCCAAGTTGTAATAAATATTGGGCCTAAAATTCTTTCGACTGGAGATTCAAATTATTTCGGCTGCTGATTGAATTTTTACAGTTGGAAACGTATGTGAAATAATTTTTAAACAGCTCGGATTAAACAAGTGTCTGATGAAATTTGTAGCACTTAATTTGAATAAGCGTATCTCCAAGTTGTAATAAATATCGAGTCTAAAATTCTTTCGACTGGAGATTCAAATTATTTCGGCTGCTGATTGAATTTTTACAGTTGGAAACGTATGTGAAATAATTTTTTAAACAGCTCAGATTAAACAAATGTCTGATGAAATTTGCAGCACTTAATTTGAATAAGCATATCTCCAAGTTGTAATAAATATTGGGCCTAAAATTCTTTCGACTGGAGATTCAAATTATTTCGGCTGCTGATTGAATTTTTACAGTTGGAAACGTATGTGAAATAATTTTTTAAACAGCTCAGATTAAACAAATGTCTGATGAAATTTGCAGCACTTAATTTGAATAAGCATATCTCCAAGTTGTAATAAATATTGGGCCTAAAATTCTTTCGACTGGAGATTCAAATTATTTCGGCTGCTGATTGAATTTTTACAGTTGGAAACGTATGTGAAATAATTTTTAAACAGCTCGGATTAAACAAGTGTCTGATGAAATTTGTAGCACTTAATTTGAATAAGCGTATCTCCAAGTTGTAATAAATATCGAGTCTAAAATTCTTTCGACTGGAGATTCAAATTATTTCGGCTGCTGATTGAATTTTTACAGTTGGAAACGCATGTGAAATAATTTTTTAAACAGCTCGGATTAAACAAGTGTCTGATGAAATTTGTAGCACTTAATTTGAATAAGCGTATCTCCAAGTTGTAATAAATATCGAGTCTAAAATTCTTTCGACTGGAGATTCAAATTATTTCGGCTGCTGATTGAATTTTTACAGTTGGAAACGCATGTGAAATAATTTTTTAAACAGCTCGGATTAAACAAGTGTCTGATGAAATTTGTAGCACTTAATTTGAATAAGCGTATCTCCAAGTTGTAATAAATATCGAGCCTAAAATTCTTTCGATGGAGATTCAAATTATTTCGGCTGCTGATTGAATTTTTACAGTTGGAAACGTATGTGAAATAATTTTTTAAACAGCTCAGATTAAACAAATGTCTGATGAAATTTGCAGCACTTAATTTGAATAAGCATATCTCCAAGTTGTAATAAATATTGGGCCTAAAATTCTTTCGACTGGAGATTCAAATTATTTCGGCTGTTGATTGAATTTTTACAGTTGGAAACGTATGTGAAATAATTTTTAAACAGCTCGGATTAAACAAGTGTCTGATGAAATTTGTAGCACTTAATTTGAATAAGCGTATCTCCAAGTTGTAATAAATATCGAGTCTAAAATTCTTTCGACTGGAGATTCAAATTATTTCGGCTGCTGATTGAATTTTTACAGTTGGAAACGCATGTGAAATAATTTTTTAAACAGCTCGGATTAAACAAGTGTCTGATGAAATTTGTAGCACTTAATTTGAATAAGCGTATCTCCAAGTTGTAATAAATATCGAGCCTAAAATTCTTTCGATGGAGATTCAAATTATTTCGGCTGCTGATTGAATTTTTACAGTTGGAAACGTATGTGAAATAATTTTTTAAACAGCTCAGATTAAACAAATGTCTGATGAAATTTGCAGCACTTAATTTGAATAAGCATATCTCCAAGTTGTAATAAATATTGGGCCTAAAATTCTTTCGACTGGAGATTCAAATTATTTCGGCTGCTGATTGAATTTTTACAGTTGGAAACGCATGTGAAATAATTTTTTAAACAGCTCGGATTAAACAAGTGTCTGATGAAATTTGTAGCACTTAATTTGAATAAGCGTATCTCCAAGTTGTAATAAATATCGAGTCTAAAATTCTTTCGACTGGAGATTCAAATTATTTCGGCTGCTGATTGAATTTTTACAGTTGGAAACGCATGTGAAATAATTTTTTAAACAGCTCGGATTAAACAAGTGTCTGATGAAATTTGTAGCACTTAATTTGAATAAGCGTATCTCCAAGTTGTAATAAATATCGAGCCTAAAATTCTTTCGATGGAGATTCAAATTATTTCGGCTGCTGATTGAATTTTTACAGTTGGAAACGTATGTGAAATAATTTTTTAAACAGCTCAGATTAAACAAATGTCTGATGAAATTTGCAGCACTTAATTTGAATAAGCATATCTCCAAGTTGTAATAAATATTGGGCCTAAAATTCTTTCGACTGGAGATTCAAATTATTTCGGCTGCTGATTGAATTTTTACAGTTGGAAACGTATGTGAAATAATTTTTTAAACAGCTCAGATTAAACAAATGTCTGATGAAATTTGCAGCACTTAATTTGAATAAGCATATCTCCAAGTTGTAATAAATATTGGGCCTAAAATTCTTTCGACTGGAGATTCAAATTATTTCGGCTGCTGATTGAATTTTTACAGTTGGAAACGTATGTGAAATAATTTTTAAACAGCTCGGATTAAACAAGTGTCTGATGAAATTTGTAGCACTTAATTTGAATAAGCGTATCTCCAAGTTGTAATAAATATCGAGTCTAAAATTCTTTCGACTGGAGATTCAAATTATTTCGGCTGCTGATTGAATTTTTACAGTTGGAAACGCATGTGAAATAATTTTTTAAACAGCTCGGATTAAACAAGTGTCTGATGAAATTTGTAGCACTTAATTTGAATAAGCGTATCTCCAAGTTGTAATAAATATCGAGTCTAAAATTCTTTCGACTGGAGATTCAAATTATTTCGGCTGCTGATTGAATTTTTACAGTTGGAAACGCATGTGAAATAATTTTTTAAACAGCTCGGATTAAACAAGTGTCTGATGAAATTTGTAGCACTTAATTTGAATAAGCGTATCTCCAAGTTGTAATAAATATCGAGCCTAAAATTCTTTCGATGGAGATTCAAATTATTTCGGCTGCTGATTGAATTTTTACAGTTGGAAACGTATGTGAAATAATTTTTAAACAGCTCGGATTAAACAAGTGTCTGATGAAATTTGTAGCACTTAATTTGAATAAGCGTATCTCCAAGTTGTAATAAATATCGAGTCTAAAATTCTTTCGACTGGAGATTCAAATTATTTCGGCTGCTGATTGAATTTTTACAGTTGGAAACGCATGTGAAATAATTTTTTAAACAGCTCGGATTAAACAAGTGTCTGATGAAATTTGTAGCACTTAATTTGAATAAGCGTATCTCCAAGTTGTAATAAATATCGAGCCTAAAATTCTTTCGATGGAGATTCAAATTATTTCGGCTGCTGATTGAATTTTTACAGTTGGAAACGTATGTGAAATAATTTTTAAACAGCTCGGATTAAACAAGTGTCTGATGAAATTTGTAGCACTTAATTTGAATAAGCGTATCTCCAAGTTGTAATAAATATCGAGTCTAAAATTCTTTCGACTGGAGATTCAAATTATTTCGGCTGCTGATTGAATTTTTACAGTTGGAAACGTATGTGAAATAATTTTTAAACAGCTCGGATTAAACAAGTGTCTGATGAAATTTGTAGCACTTAATTTGAATAAGCGTATCTCCAAGTTGTAATAAATATCGAGCCTAAAATTCTTTCGATGGAGATTCAAATTATTTCGGCTGCTGATTGAATTTTTACAGTTGGAAACGTATGTGAAATAATTTTTAAACAGCTCGGATTAAACAAGTGTCTGATGAAATTTGTAGCACTTAATTTGAATAAGCGTATCTCCAAGTTGTAATAAATATCGAGTCTAAAATTCTTTCGACTGGAGATTCAAATTATTTCGGCTGCTGATTGAATTTTTACAGTTGGAAACGCATGTGAAATAATTTTTTAAACAGCTCGGATTAAACAAGTGTCTGATGAAATTTGTAGCACTTAATTTGAATAAGCGTATCTCCAAGTTGTAATAAATATCGAGCCTAAAATTCTTTCGATGGAGATTCAAATTATTTCGGCTGCTGATTGAATTTTTACAGTTGGAAACGTATGTGAAATAATTTTTAAACAGCTCGGATTAAACAAGTGTCTGATGAAATTTGTAGCACTTAATTTGAATAAGCGTATCTCCAAGTTGTAATAAATATCGAGTCTAAAATTCTTTCGACTGGAGATTCAAATTATTTCGGCTGCTGATTGAATTTTTACAGTTGGAAACGCATGTGAAATAATTTTTTAAACAGCTCGGATTAAACAAGTGTCTGATGAAATTTGTAGCACTTAATTTGAATAAGCGTATCTCCAAGTTGTAATAAATATCGAGCCTAAAATTCTTTCGATGGAGATTCAAATTATTTCGGCTGCTGATTGAATTTTTACAGTTGGAAACGTATGTGAAATAATTTTTTAAACAGCTCAGATTAAACAAATGTCTGATGAAATTTGCAGCACTTAATTTGAATAAGCATATCTCCAAGTTGTAATAAATATTGGGCCTAAAATTCTTTCGACTGGAGATTCAAATTATTTCGGCTGCTGATTGAATTTTTACAGTTGGAAACGTATGTGAAATAATTTTTTAAACAGCTCAGATTAAACAAATGTCTGATGAAATTTGCAGCACTTAATTTGAATAAGCATATCTCCAAGTTGTAATAAATATTGGGCCTAAAATTCTTTCGACTGGAGATTCAAATTATTTCGGCTGCTGATTGAATTTTTACAGTTGGAAACGTATGTGAAATAATTTTTTAAACAGCTCAGATTAAACAAATGTCTGATGAAATTTGCAGCACTTAATTTGAATAAGCATATCTCCAAGTTGTAATAAATATTGGGCCTAAAATTCTTTCGACTGGAGATTCAAATTATTTCGGCTGCTGATTGAATTTTTACAGTTGGAAACGTATGTGAAATAATTTTTAAACAGCTCGGATTAAACAAGTGTCTGATGAAATTTGTAGCACTTAATTTGAATAAGCGTATCTCCAAGTTGTAATAAATATCGAGTCTAAAATTCTTTCGACTGGAGATTCAAATTATTTCGGCTGCTGATTGAATTTTTACAGTTGGAAACGCATGTGAAATAATTTTTTAAACAGCTCGGATTAAACAAGTGTCTGATGAAATTTGTAGCACTTAATTTGAATAAGCGTATCTCCAAGTTGTAATAAATATCGAGCCTAAAATTCTTTCGATGGAGATTCAAATTATTTCGGCTGCTGATTGAATTTTTACAGTTGGAAACGTATGTGAAATAATTTTTTAAACAGCTCAGATTAAACAAATGTCTGATGAAATTTGCAGCACTTAATTTGAATAAGCATATCTCCAAGTTGTAATAAATATTGGGCCTAAAATTCTTTCGACTGGAGATTCAAATTATTTCGGCTGCTGATTGAATTTTTACAGTTGGAAACGTATGTGAAATAATTTTTAAACAGCTCGGATTAAACAAGTGTCTGATGAAATTTGTAGCACTTAATTTGAATAAGCGTATCTCCAAGTTGTAATAAATATCGAGTCTAAAATTCTTTCGACTGGAGATTCAAATTATTTCGGCTGCTGATTGAATTTTTACAGTTGGAAACGTATGTGAAATAATTTTTTAAACAGCTCAGATTAAACAAATGTCTGATGAAATTTGCAGCACTTAATTTGAATAAGCATATCTCCAAGTTGTAATAAATATTGGGCCTAAAATTCTTTCGACTGGAGATTCAAATTATTTCGGCTGCTGATTGAATTTTTACAGTTGGAAACGTATGTGAAATAATTTTTTAAACAGCTCAGATTAAACAAATGTCTGATGAAATTTGCAGCACTTAATTTGAATAAGCATATCTCCAAGTTGTAATAAATATTGGGCCTAAAATTCTTTCGACTGGAGATTCAAATTATTTCGGCTGCTGATTGAATTTTTACAGTTGGAAACGTATGTGAAATAATTTTTAAACAGCTCGGATTAAACAAGTGTCTGATGAAATTTGTAGCACTTAATTTGAATAAGCGTATCTCCAAGTTGTAATAAATATCGAGTCTAAAATTCTTTCGACTGGAGATTCAAATTATTTCGGCTGCTGATTGAATTTTTACAGTTGGAAACGCATGTGAAATAATTTTTTAAACAGCTCGGATTAAACAAGTGTCTGATGAAATTTGTAGCACTTAATTTGAATAAGCGTATCTCCAAGTTGTAATAAATATCGAGTCTAAAATTCTTTCGACTGGAGATTCAAATTATTTCGGCTGCTGATTGAATTTTTACAGTTGGAAACGCATGTGAAATAATTTTTTAAACAGCTCGGATTAAACAAGTGTCTGATGAAATTTGTAGCACTTAATTTGAATAAGCGTATCTCCAAGTTGTAATAAATATCGAGCCTAAAATTCTTTCGATGGAGATTCAAATTATTTCGGCTGCTGATTGAATTTTTACAGTTGGAAACGTATGTGAAATAATTTTTTAAACAGCTCAGATTAAACAAATGTCTGATGAAATTTGCAGCACTTAATTTGAATAAGCATATCTCCAAGTTGTAATAAATATTGGGCCTAAAATTCTTTCGACTGGAGATTCAAATTATTTCGGCTGTTGATTGAATTTTTACAGTTGGAAACGTATGTGAAATAATTTTTAAACAGCTCGGATTAAACAAGTGTCTGATGAAATTTGTAGCACTTAATTTGAATAAGCGTATCTCCAAGTTGTAATAAATATCGAGTCTAAAATTCTTTCGACTGGAGATTCAAATTATTTCGGCTGCTGATTGAATTTTTACAGTTGGAAACGCATGTGAAATAATTTTTTAAACAGCTCGGATTAAACAAGTGTCTGATGAAATTTGTAGCACTTAATTTGAATAAGCGTATCTCCAAGTTGTAATAAATATCGAGCCTAAAATTCTTTCGATGGAGATTCAAATTATTTCGGCTGCTGATTGAATTTTTACAGTTGGAAACGTATGTGAAATAATTTTTTAAACAGCTCAGATTAAACAAATGTCTGATGAAATTTGCAGCACTTAATTTGAATAAGCATATCTCCAAGTTGTAATAAATATTGGGCCTAAAATTCTTTCGACTGGAGATTCAAATTATTTCGGCTGCTGATTGAATTTTTACAGTTGGAAACGCATGTGAAATAATTTTTTAAACAGCTCGGATTAAACAAGTGTCTGATGAAATTTGTAGCACTTAATTTGAATAAGCGTATCTCCAAGTTGTAATAAATATCGAGTCTAAAATTCTTTCGACTGGAGATTCAAATTATTTCGGCTGCTGATTGAATTTTTACAGTTGGAAACGCATGTGAAATAATTTTTTAAACAGCTCGGATTAAACAAGTGTCTGATGAAATTTGTAGCACTTAATTTGAATAAGCGTATCTCCAAGTTGTAATAAATATCGAGCCTAAAATTCTTTCGATGGAGATTCAAATTATTTCGGCTGCTGATTGAATTTTTACAGTTGGAAACGTATGTGAAATAATTTTTTAAACAGCTCAGATTAAACAAATGTCTGATGAAATTTGCAGCACTTAATTTGAATAAGCATATCTCCAAGTTGTAATAAATATTGGGCCTAAAATTCTTTCGACTGGAGATTCAAATTATTTCGGCTGCTGATTGAATTTTTACAGTTGGAAACGTATGTGAAATAATTTTTTAAACAGCTCAGATTAAACAAATGTCTGATGAAATTTGCAGCACTTAATTTGAATAAGCATATCTCCAAGTTGTAATAAATATTGGGCCTAAAATTCTTTCGACTGGAGATTCAAATTATTTCGGCTGCTGATTGAATTTTTACAGTTGGAAACGTATGTGAAATAATTTTTAAACAGCTCGGATTAAACAAGTGTCTGATGAAATTTGTAGCACTTAATTTGAATAAGCGTATCTCCAAGTTGTAATAAATATCGAGTCTAAAATTCTTTCGACTGGAGATTCAAATTATTTCGGCTGCTGATTGAATTTTTACAGTTGGAAACGCATGTGAAATAATTTTTTAAACAGCTCGGATTAAACAAGTGTCTGATGAAATTTGTAGCACTTAATTTGAATAAGCGTATCTCCAAGTTGTAATAAATATCGAGTCTAAAATTCTTTCGACTGGAGATTCAAATTATTTCGGCTGCTGATTGAATTTTTACAGTTGGAAACGCATGTGAAATAATTTTTTAAACAGCTCGGATTAAACAAGTGTCTGATGAAATTTGTAGCACTTAATTTGAATAAGCGTATCTCCAAGTTGTAATAAATATCGAGCCTAAAATTCTTTCGATGGAGATTCAAATTATTTCGGCTGCTGATTGAATTTTTACAGTTGGAAACGTATGTGAAATAATTTTTTAAACAGCTCAGATTAAACAAATGTCTGATGAAATTTGCAGCACTTAATTTGAATAAGCATATCTCCAAGTTGTAATAAATATTGGGCCTAAAATTCTTTCGACTGGAGATTCAAATTATTTCGGCTGCTGATTGAATTTTTACAGTTGGAAACGTATGTGAAATAATTTTTAAACAGCTCGGATTAAACAAGTGTCTGATGAAATTTGTAGCACTTAATTTGAATAAGCGTATCTCCAAGTTGTAATAAATATCGAGTCTAAAATTCTTTCGACTGGAGATTCAAATTATTTCGGCTGCTGATTGAATTTTTACAGTTGGAAACGCATGTGAAATAATTTTTTAAACAGCTCGGATTAAACAAGTGTCTGATGAAATTTGTAGCACTTAATTTGAATAAGCGTATCTCCAAGTTGTAATAAATATCGAGCCTAAAATTCTTTCGATGGAGATTCAAATTATTTCGGCTGCTGATTGAATTTTTACAGTTGGAAACGTATGTGAAATAATTTTTAAACAGCTCGGATTAAACAAGTGTCTGATGAAATTTGTAGCACTTAATTTGAATAAGCGTATCTCCAAGTTGTAATAAATATCGAGTCTAAAATTCTTTCGACTGGAGATTCAAATTATTTCGGCTGCTGATTGAATTTTTACAGTTGGAAACGCATGTGAAATAATTTTTTAAACAGCTCGGATTAAACAAGTGTCTGATGAAATTTGTAGCACTTAATTTGAATAAGCGTATCTCCAAGTTGTAATAAATATCGAGCCTAAAATTCTTTCGATGGAGATTCAAATTATTTCGGCTGCTGATTGAATTTTTACAGTTGGAAACGTATGTGAAATAATTTTTTAAACAGCTCAGATTAAACAAATGTCTGATGAAATTTGCAGCACTTAATTTGAATAAGCATATCTCCAAGTTGTAATAAATATTGGGCCTAAAATTCTTTCGACTGGAGATTCAAATTATTTCGGCTGCTGATTGAATTTTTACAGTTGGAAACGTATGTGAAATAATTTTTTAAACAGCTCAGATTAAACAAATGTCTGATGAAATTTGCAGCACTTAATTTGAATAAGCATATCTCCAAGTTGTAATAAATATTGGGCCTAAAATTCTTTCGACTGGAGATTCAAATTATTTCGGCTGCTGATTGAATTTTTACAGTTGGAAACGTATGTGAAATAATTTTTTAAACAGCTCAGATTAAACAAATGTCTGATGAAATTTGCAGCACTTAATTTGAATAAGCATATCTCCAAGTTGTAATAAATATTGGGCCTAAAATTCTTTCGACTGGAGATTCAAATTATTTCGGCTGCTGATTGAATTTTTACAGTTGGAAACGTATGTGAAATAATTTTTTAAACAGCTCAGATTAAACAAATGTCTGATGAAATTTGCAGCACTTAATTTGAATAAGCATATCTCCAAGTTGTAATAAATATTGGGCCTAAAATTCTTTCGACTGGAGATTCAAATTATTTCGGCTGCTGATTGAATTTTTACAGTTGGAAACGCATGTGAAATAATTTTTTAAACAGCTCAGATTAAACAAATGTCTGATGAAATTTGCAGCACTTAATTTGAATAAGCATATCTCCAAGTTGTAATAAATATTGGGCCTAAAATTCTTTCGACTGGAGATTCAAATTATTTCGGCTGCTGATTGAATTTTTACAGTTGGAAACGCATGTGAAATAATTTTTTAAACAGCTCGGATTAAACAAGTGTCTGATGAAATTTGTAGCACTTAATTTGAATAAGCGTATCTCCAAGTTGTAATAAATATTGAGCCTAAAATTCTTTCGACTGGAGATTCAAATTATTTCGGCTACTGGATGAATTTTTACAGTAGAAAACGCACATGAAATAAATATGTTTTCTAAATTTTTGCATGTAGATAAATTTTAATGTTGACGCAGCGTGTGCGATAGGGGTCGAAAAAGCGCGAACAATACGCAATTCGAACAATCGCCCGCACCTTAAAAAATTTCTAAAAAGCCACCTGCAACATGGGTACACGTGCGCGGGTGAAAGCATCTAAATTAGCGTCACCCACTGCGAGCTTTGAAGGATCTTTATTCCCCAGATTTATGAGCGCCCAGACAGGTTAGTGGGATTGGTTGAAAGAGTTAATGTAGACAATACGTGAATAATAGCTCTCAAAACAGTTTGCGCGATTTGAATTCATTCATTTGTGTGATGGCAGTCATCGACGGTGGTCCTAAAATCTTTTTTCAACCTAAACAAATCTTGTCACAAAATTACTCACGCATATCAGCTGCCACATGTTGGGTGATAAATGTATGCCACACATACAGGAATGAACCCGCTAAACCCCACCCACCCAAACTCACTTACATAAATACGAAATTTTCAATCAGTTTCATGAAGTTCGGGCGGATCTGTGACGTGTGTCAGTTCGTACGCGTAAATACTTTTCACGTGTGTTATCCTGCATCTAATATTCATATGCGATGGATGTTGCACAATATGTCGCTGCAATAACGAAAATATTCACAAAAGCTCTCGCAGCGATACGTCGCGATGATCATGAACGTATTGCATTCTTTATTCGCGAGGGTCATCGTCATACGCGGGTGATAAATAAATTATTACGTGCTGTTGGAGCATCGGTGGCACAAAAACAGAGTGCGTTATCGGCAATTGGGCAAATCAAATGTCTAATTGCGAAGTTTAAAAATTTAAATCGTGTCGGGCATGGCGTGCGAAACGTGCGTAGTGAACGTCTTGTTTGGTATGATATTAATCCAGCATTTGACTCACGTCTGCGTACAGGGCTGATTATTAATTTGCGTCATCTCGATATCAAGGGATTTCTGAGTGATGCGGCCGCGCTAATTAAAACTCGTCTAACGAACGCCATAAAAAAGAGTGGGAATATTAAAGTTAACGTCATATTAAGTGCCGAGTATGCAATCATTAAGGATGGCGATGAAGTGCTATCAGTCAAGCAATTCAATACGAAGAATAGCGTTTTATGTGTAACCACAAATATCCTCGAGTGGTTTGCAGACGAAATTACGCGTCCGCTGTTGCTTCAAATGGATGAATTCTCGATGAAGGATTCGGGGTGGGCATTACGTGCTATAAACAGCTTAATGGTGAATATTAACAAATATAACCCCTTACATGCAGGCTCTTATTTGGAGCTACCTGGGCAAATTGCGAAAAAAGAGGCCGGCATTAATGTACGCAATTATGACAATGAGTGCTTCAAATGGGCCATCCTATCAGCTTTACACCCCACAGCTGACAACCCCAAACGTGTTACAAAATATCATCCGTATGCAAACACGCTAAATTTTACTGGGCTGGAGTTTCCAATTACGCTGAATGCGATTCCAAAATTCGAGCGACAAAATAATATTTCTATAAATGTGTACATTTTAAATATGCATAAGAAGGCATTTACTGTCGCGCCGACGCACATAACGGCGTGCAAGAAAGAGGTGCACATCAATTTACTGCTGCTCCAAAGCAGCTATGGAGATGATGATGTGGAGAACGCGGCACCAATCACACATCATTACGTGTGGATAAAGAGCCTTTCACGACTCGTAAGCAGCCAACTATCAAAATATCGGGTGAAAAAATATATATGTGATTGCTGCTTGCATTATTTCAATACTAATGATGCCTTGAATAAGCACCTGATTGATTGCACCAGCTTAAACCACTGCCGGATTAATCTCCCAACGGCTAAAAATAGCAGCGTCGTATTTAAAAATTTTAACCACAAGGAGATCGTTCCATTCACCATCTACGGCGATTTTGAGTGCATTCTGAAGCATGCAAATCAGGTATGTTTAACATAAATAATAATTGAACCGATTTTTAGTATTTTTTTTTTTTTTATTATAGGAACAAGGTACAAAAACTGAAGTGGTACAAATACATGAGGCATTCAGCGTGGGGTATTACTTGGCATGCAGTTATGATAATGACCGTTCGTATTACCGCAGTTATCGAGGGGTGGAGCCGGCCAAATGGTTTGTGACCGAACTTCAGAATTTGGCGAAAGATCTGGAGGACGTGTACAAGTCGGCGGTACCGATGGAGCCCCTCACCACCGCCCAAATCACCGCCTTCCAGAATGCGAGCCACTGCCACATCTGCGAGAAGCCGCTGCAATCAGATCGAGTTCACGATCACTGCCATCTGACGGGACGTTATCGAGGTGCAGCCCACAACTCATGCAATTTAAATTACCAACATTCACGCGTGATTCCCGTCGTATTCCACAACCTCAGCGGCTATGACGCCCACCTACTAATCGCAGACGTCGCAACCTGTTTCGCGGGGCGAATTGAACTTCTAGCCCAAAACAAGGAGCGATACATATCATTCGTCAAACACATTGACGGCAGCGACATATCATTTCGCTTTATCGACTCATTCAAATTTATGGCGTCATCCTTAGACAAGTTGGCGTCATATTTGCCTGAGGTGAAAATTGTTCGGCGCCAATTCAGCGACTTGAGCGACCAACATCTGACGCTGCTGAGACGGAAGGGGGTCTTCCCATACGAGTTTCTCGATTGTGTGGGGAAGTTGGAAGTGCGCGAGCTGCCCGAGAAGAAGCAATTTTTCAGCTCATTGACTGGGAGTGACATCTCCGATGCCGATTACGAGCACGCAAAAGTGATCTGGACGCAATTCGACATCCGATGCCTGGGGGAATATTCGGATCTATATTTGAAAACAGACGTGTTGCTGCTGGCCGACGTTTTCGAGAATTTTCGTCAGAACTGCATGCAAACGTATCAGCTTGATCCGGCTCATTACCATACGCTGCCCGGTCTCGCTTGGGACGCCATGTTGAAGCATACCAAGATTGAGTTAGAGCTTCTTACAGACATCGATATGGTGATGTTCATCGAGCGTGGAATTAGGGGCGGGCTGAGCCAGTGTAGCAATCGCTATGCCCGAGCAAATAACAAATACATGCCTGATTACGATCCGAATGAACCCTCAAGCTATCTGATGTACTTCGACGTCAACAACTTGTATGGGTGGGCCATGATGCAACATCTCCCAACTGGCGGCTTTCGATGGGAGGACCCCGGCATCAATTGGGACATTGCCGACGATTCGCCCCGCGGATACATCCTGGAGGTGGACTTGGAGTACCCTGACGAGCTGCACGACGCCCACAAAGATCTACCCCTGTGCCCCGAACAGACGAAACCGCCCGGATCCCGCGAAAACAAACTTCTCGCCACATTATCATCGAAATTCCGCTACATAATCCACTACCGTAATTTGAAGCAGGCAGTGAAGTATGGGATGCAAATTACCAACATTCATCGAGTCATCAGCTTCAATCAGTCACCCTGGTTAAAGGGCTACATCGACCTCAACACTGATAAACGGAAACACGCCTCCAACGACTTTGAAAAAAATCTGTTCAAATTAATGAATAATGCAGTTTTCGGGAAGACAATGGAGAATGTGCGTAATCGGGTCGACGTAAAATTGGTCACCAAATGGGCCGGTCGATATGGCGCTGAGGCACTCATCGCAAAACCGAACTTTCACAGTCGCATAGTGTTTAACGAAAATCTCGTCGCGATACAACTGGCAAGAACCGAGGTCCTCATGAATAAACCGATCTACGCGGGATTTTGTGTGTTGGACTTGGCGAAAACGTGCGTCTATAATTTCCACATCGACTACATGCTCCGCGTATTTGGAACTAATTGCAAGCTGTTATATACCGACACCGACAGTCTAATTTACGAAGTGCAGTGCCCAGACATTTATGCGATAATTAAGCGGGATATTCGTCATTTTGACACTTCAGACTATGATCCCAATAATCCATATGGGATGCCACTAAAAAATAAAAAAGTTGTGGGTCTTATGAAAGACGAGTGCGCCGGTGAAATTATGACCGAATTTGTCGGTTTACGTAGTAAGATGTACAGTGTGCGTGTTGGTGGCGTCGATCGTATGAAGAAGGCGAAGGGCGTTAAGGCGGCAGTTGTGAAAAACACCATCGAATTCGACGATTATGTGAAGTGTCTACGTGAAAATACTGCAATCAGTCGCCACCAGCACCTTTTTAGAACAGTACAACACCAAATTCAAACGGTGCGGCAGTGCAAATTAGCATTAAGTCCATATGATGACAAGCGATATCTACAGCCCAATTCCACCGACACATTACCCTGGGGACACTTTACATTACGGGGTGATATCGCGATGGAAGTTGACTGAAGTGTTGTATATAATTTTAGGATGTATATTGTTCATAATTTTTGTATTATAGCTTTAAAATGTAATTATTAAATGTGACTTTTGTATGCCATGTAATTTTTTTATATTCATATTTTTTTTTTTTTTAAATTCTATCGCTGTACACATATTTTTATATAATTTTTGGGTGTAGAAAAGAAAAAAAAACACATTTTTTCAATATTTGTATATTTATGCAGCTCAATAACTGTACAATTGTATTATTTTGTAAAAATAAGTGGGTCAATCCAGCCTCACTGAAATACATACTTTTTCCATAAGGTAATTTTTTATAATACATCGGCCCTGTTAACCCAAGAGTCGTGCTTATGATTAAACCCTAGCCACTTGACAAAAACTTTGTCACCACGTTTTCGGAGAATCTTTTCGACCAGATATACGTCGGGATGTTGGACCTTCTGAAGTTCCTCAGCGTAAAAGGCGCCCTCGATATTTCGAGCTTGGTAGTCATTTAGATTGAACGTTGGCGGGTTGGTATGTTTAACCGCTGTAATGTTGAATATTTCGGTCGTCCAATTTGGTGTATAACCCTTTTCAAAGATGTGCTTAAACCTGCTGATTCGGACTTTATCGCCAACTTTTAATTTTAATTTTGCGGGCTGTATGTGGAAATTTTTGTATGCACGCAGTAAAATCGCTTCAGCATTTTCAGTGCAAACATCTTTAGGCTTCATACTGATCGTCCGATGTTTGCTATCGTTGTAAGTTGTTACCAATTCTTGCAAGATATCCAGCCACTTATAATTGCCGCGTAGACTGAATTGCCGCCACATCTTATTTTTAAGGGTCCTGTTGAATCGCTCACAGATTGACGCCTTCATATTACTAAACGTCGAGTACATATGAATATTGTGTCGCCCCATGAGCGCATTAAATTTTGAATTATAAAATTCCCGCCCGGCATCGACATGTAAATTTTTGGGTATGCGCCCCCTTGCGAGTATCGAATTCATTGCAGCAGCAATATCTTCACCATTCTTGCTTTTGGAGGGCGCTGCCCACGCAAATTTTGAAAATGTGTCGATGACTGTAAGCAGAAAAGCACGCCCTTTATTAACACTTGCGTATGCCGACATATCGACAAGATCGGCTTGCCATGTTTCATCTAGCCCGCGAATGTCAAATTTGCGGCGTTTATAATTTCGTCGGGCAGGTTTATGAAGCTCATTAACAACGGCTAATTTTTCCATTGCGATGCTTTCAGCCCTCAATCAAAACTTGCAGTAAGCTCGGAAACTGCCCGTTAAGCGCTTTTGTGCCGCATTAATATCGCTCGGAAACTTCCGTCATACGCTTCTGGAGGTCGACACTGATTGCGGTCAGTTTTTTGAAACTATCGCTTAATTCATGAACGGCATTTGAAACGTTAGTTATGAGTTCGCCGGCTGCAACTTGCTGCTCCAAGCTTTTTTGCATGTCAGACTGAAGCGCTTCAATCTTCACTCTGCTCGCATTAATATCGTTATAGAGGGGCTCCACGATCGGAGTTGAACTATTAATTGCATTATGCATAAAACTCAACACCGTGCTGAGGGTGGCTGCATCGTTGGACTCCTGAGGTTCAACAAGGTTGCACAATCTCCTATTTTGCATGTTAAAATCACCATCGGCGGTCAATTGGAATCCAATCCCAGGAGGGCCGCGCACACTAGTCTTTTTATGCAACTGACGTCCAAACACGTCGACGCTCATCTTGCAAATGATGTTCAACTAATGTAGTTGGCTTCACGCAATTCCTCGATAATCGATATGATTTCATTTGAATGATTGGGATTTCCAGCAGTCTGCGATGCAAGGAGCAGGCGCAGACGACTGATGAGTTCATTTGGATCATCCCAGTACGTGTAATGCGCCCGTGCACCCTTTCGAGCAATCATGAATTCTGGCAGCATACCGCCTCCCTCATGCTTGGCAATCCCCGCAATAAAGTTTTCGAATTTCAAACTTTTATCTCTGCGAATGTTTTGATTCATGCTGTAGCGTATCCGATGTGCATTTGTTGCGACAACGATTTGACCATAATTTCTCGAGTCCTCGCGATTCACACAGTCCATATCTGGCGACTTTTTAAACAATAATTCAATCAAACCTCGGGTTTTCTGGTACTTCCTATCACCCACGCGAATGAAATCATTTTCAAAATGAATTTGTGAATCACCAATCATCAGGCGATCATTGGCGAGTTTGCGTACGCCATACGTGGTATCCAGCCCCTTTTTATTATTTTTCATTAACATTCTAAGATACTGTGAATTATCATTCGACGGGGGTTCAGAGTCCATTTTGGGGTCGTGTTGTTTCACGATTGCGCCCATCTCACTCGCCTCACGTTGGGAGTTATTTACAAGCTGCTGTAGAGGCGCCACCACCGGTTTAAACACCTCACTCATAGCCCGTTCAGCCGCCTCTCTGCCCAATTTAATTATTTTATACTTTTTGCGAATCGCATCGCTAGCTTTGACGATTTGATGGAGAACATCCGCCTGCTCGTGAAATTTCTGCATGTTGACGCTACCGCATTCAAAATGCTTCTGCACACATTTACAAATTTTTTGTTAATTTAAACCACACTCATATAGCAGTCGAAGCCCTTTCTATATCGCCCCGCGTTGAGCTCACTATCCTTATCGATGACTAGAAAACCATGCTTATCACACCAGCATGCGGAACATAATTCACGAAAATTCGTATAAGTCATATCGGTATTGACGTGGTCTTCGTAAATATGCTTGAGATTCATATCATCCTGTTTAAACAATACCAATAGGTTAGCATTATCGCGAACTAGATGTTTAGGAATGCGCGCATATGTCTGACATAGGTAGAAGCAATCTACGGTTTTATGACGCCCCATGCAAAAGAAGGCCCGAATATTTTCCTGCTTCTCGCACGCAACATCATCAAAGATCATAATTGAATTGGGGCGCGCATCATCCGGTCTCACCACTTGTTCATGTTCGCTGAATGGAAAATACTCGATGCCATCCACTGGTGCGAGTAATTGCGTTAAAATTTGATATTTCGGCTGATTGAGTGATTTCGAGTAAACGTACACATTTTCAAATCTTAACCCGTTCGGTTGTGTTAACAGTGCTAGTAGGACATTGGTCTTGCCACAATTGGACGGACCGCAAAATATCGCCCTCACACTATTCGGCAATAATTCGCCGTGTCGTTTCTCTTTATTTGAACTGGTCTGCTGCATGAGGTCATCAAAATTTATCGTGGGCAGTCTGCTGGACTGTTCCTCGAAGCTAATTTGAGCCATGACTGATGGAAAAACCATAAATATCGGGGTTATAAGCGTTTACAATTCAGTCGTATTGCGATCATGGTCGCGCGTGCATCTCGACGTAAACCAGCTGGTGAAATAAAGCGCGGTAAAGGGCTTGTAAACAGTATTATAGACAAACTCCCGGTGGAGGTTCATATTCCGGGCTATCAATACTGCGGGCCGGGCACAAAGTTGTCGAAAAGACTCGCACGAGGAGATCCAGGTATTAATCCTCTCGACGCGGCGTGTAAAGAGCACGACATTGCTTATTCCAAAGATCGAAATTTGGATGCTAGAAGCGCTGCCGACAAAATATTATTAGAGAAAGCCTGGGAACGTGTTTTAGCCGAAGGCGCTAAGGTCAGCGAGAAAGCAGCTGCTTGGGCGGTAACGAACATCATGAAAGCTAAGAGGAGGTTCGGCATGGGGTTGAAGAAGGGGCGGCGGCGGCTGCCGCTGCGAAAAATTGTTAATGCCGCTAAGTTGGCCATGTTGCCGAGCAGAGATGCCAAAATTGCGGTCAAATCCGCACTAGCGGGCGCCCGAAAAGCTGTTAAAGAGGCAGGTGGAAAATGTAATGTACGATCACCGCGTATTCTGCCCATTCCGTCAAAAATTGGAGGTTTTCTACCATTTCTTGTACCCATCTTTGCGGGCCTTAGCGCAGCCGGCGCGTTGACAGGTGGCGTTGCTGGAGTCGTTAAAGCAGTGAACGATGCAAGTGCAGCCAAGCGGGAACTAGCGGAGACTCATCGTCACAACAAAACGATGGAATCTATAGTTCTGGGGAAGGGTCTCTACTTGAAACCGTACAGACAGGGTCTGGGACTTTATCTAACGCCAAAAAACTAATTGAGAAGCTACCACGTCGAGCATTGACCGATGTCGATATACTTAAATATGCTAAAAAGTTGAAAATTCCACATTTTCGTGGAGTCTACATGCGAAATGACCTGCCCAAGAGTGGCCCCCAAAAATTCGAGTCTGCAATAGTTAACCTCGATGATGCGGATGGGCTTGGAACGCATTGGGTTGCATATAAAAAGATCGGCGATGAAGTCACCTACTTTGACAGTTTCGGTAATCTACAACCGCCCCAGGATCTAATCACCTATCTCGGCGTTGGTAGCGTCAAATACAATTACATTCAATATCAAGACTATGGCACATATAATTGCGGCCACTTGTGCATCAAGTTCTTGTGCGGTCAACTATGAAAGGTTTACATAGCCGCATTGAAAATCATAATCATGATGGATTCGTTCACGTTAACTTTGTCGGGAACATCCTCGGTACTTGAGGTTCAATATTTCCCACCGATTGAACTCTCGCCGCATAAAACATACGCTCTTGGGCTGGTGGAACTGCTAACATTCAACTCGATTCCCAATATAGACGACGGATGCAACATGTTTTATATCGGTGATGAACAAATCACTCTGCCCACCGGCAGTTATGAGCTTGAAGATATCGAGAAATGTATACGAGCGACTCTGAAAGATCAAAACATCATCATCGAGATCAGACCCAACAACAATACGCTTCACAGTGAAATTATGTGCAATCGTGAGATAAATTTTAAACGTCCCAATTCCATAGCTAATCTTTTAGGTTTCACCCCGCGAATTCTTGAAGCAGGTGTACTTCATATATCAGACATACCCGTAACCATTCTAAAGGTAAATGCCCTCAGGGTCGAATGCAACATCACCGCCGGCGCTTACATCAACGAGCGTAAAGTACATACCATCCATGAGTTTTTCCCAATCGTACCGCCCGGTTATAAGATCATCGAAGTTCCCGCAAGCGTCATTTATCTCCCGATCACGGTGCGAGTAATACACCATTTACAGGTCCGATTGGTGGATCAGGACGGAAACTTGGTAAATTTGCGTGGCGAAATTATAACTGTACGACTTCACGTCAGGTCATTATCATAAAAAATGGTTATCGTATATAATGCAAAAATTGGGCGGGGGTATAAAATTGAATCATCATGTCCAAAGCAAGTCAGTCAGCGTGTACCACTCAAAGTGTTAACACGTCCAAACATCGAGATTCTGAAGAGTCTGGGCTTCAAAGTGAATCCTTCTGGAGGCAAATTAAAGATCGATTCTCCTGCTTAATTATCTGCTTTATACCATGGAGGGCGAGATCCTAATGTTTCATGCGCCAGTTGTTTACGACGAATCCATTGCGCATTGTGAAAGTCACGCGCACCAGCCGTACGCATCGTCAACTTTCAACAACAGCGATGAGATTCGCATTGTTATCCAACATCAAGATTTGTTTTTGCTGCCGAGCAGAAGTTCGCTACATATATCTGGAAAATTAACCAAGTCCGATGGGACTACGGCTGCTCAAAGTACAACTTTAGTCAACAACGCAATCTGTCACCTCTTTGATGAAATACGCTATGAATTGAATGCGGTCGAGATTGATCGATGCAAGAATGTTGGCCTCACGAGTTTCATGAAGGGTTGTGTGTCTCTAAATCCCGGCCAGAAACCTATGCTTGAGAACGCCGGCTGGTTTGATATTGATAAAAATGCGGAAAAATTAGTTAATGATGCGGGCTACTTTGACGTATCAATACCCCTGAAATTGATATTGGGCTTCGCTGAAGATCACCGTCGCATTGTCATTAATTCCAGACATGAATTGATCTTGACTCGGGCGAACAGCGATGCAAATGCAGTCGTGCAATCTGTAGCTGAGGATTTTAAAATCTCGATATCGAAATTGGAGTGGCTGGTGCCATACATCAGAGCATCGGATCATCAAAAAATTCAATTATTGAATTTAATCACCAAAGACGAGCCCATATCAATGAGCTTTCGGACATGGGAGTTATACGAGTATCCGCTACTTCCGCGCACAGACAAGCAAGTTTGGCCCGTAAAGACGTCATCGCAATTGGAGAAACCGCGTTACGTCATTCTCGGCTTCCAAACTGCACGTAAAAATAAAAACGATGCGAATGTTAGCCGCTTCGATCACTGTGACGTCAAAGATGTTAAACTATTCTTGAACTCGCAGTGTTATCCCTATAATCAGCTGAATCTCAACATTAGTCACAATCAGTATGCCATATTATATGAGATGTATGCAAATTTTCAAAGTGCATATTACGGCAAGGATCCTGAACCCCTTGTGAACAAAGGTGATTTTCTCAAATACGCTCCCTTAATTGTCATCGATTGTTCGAAGCAGAATGAGACTCTCAAGTCGGGACCTGTCGATGTACGCATTGAATTTGAATCGGCAAACAATTTCCCCGCGGCGACGTCAGCTTATTGTCTAATCCTGCATGATCGTATAATTGAGTACAATGCAGTTAATGGTGGGGTGAAAAAGCTGATGTAGCCCATCAGTCGCGTCGAAGTCGTTGTGTGAGATGGAGATTATAGTTGACATGCAGGGCTTTAAAGCCCCACCGCTAGACGAATTTATATTGAAAGAGTTCGCTGTGATCCCAGCTGATGACAAAACGTCAACACCAGTGAATTTTATCTTCAAACCGCCGTTTCCATGGATTCAACTGCCCGCCTGGTATCAACGTATCAATTTTTGGCTAGAACGAAATTGTCTTGGAATTTCGTGGAGTTCGGGCGATATCCCATACGATTCGGTGAGGGAGACCGTAATCACGCAACTTGAAGATGCCGAGAGAATTTTCGTCAAGGGTGAGGAGAAACTGTCGTGGTTGAAAAAAATCACGGGTTTCGAACACATCGTCAATATAGAACATCTTGGCTGTCCATCACTGGACAAGTTGCGTGATATGTCATCATCATGCGTCTACCACGCCCACGGATTAAAATTTAATTGTGCTGCTGCGACTGTCAAATTGGTTAAAGAGTGGTACACAAACGCGGATAGCACGCCTTCGATGGAGAGATCTATCCAAATATATTTTAAAACCGAAAATTTGCATCACATGGCCCCGGAGGATATTGCATGTTTGCCGAAGGACTTCCTTACCATACTCGCCCCCAGAAGCATCGATGCCGTTTGGAACAAGTTGCCGCTGAAGTTTCAGCTCGATAAGGATATCGCTGATTGCAGACGCTGCTTAAAACATTATAATACTGGCGGTCGGACCGAAAACGATGGTCCACCTCCTATGATTAGGGACTGTGTAAATTGTCAATATGATATGTAATTTTTTAAAATTAGTATTAAAATATTTCTCAATTAGTGTGTAATTGGTATTATTCTTTTTAAACCCCACCTTTTAATATCCCACACGCGCGATTCAACCTGCGTACTTTGAGATAAGAATGCAGCAAAACAGAGCGAAACCGCTGCACTCAAATTTCCCACAGACATCGGGGAAAAAAAATCTCAGACGCCTGCAACCCGTGCTGCGGATACCTGTGATGTATGCAGCCAGTGCTGTCGCACGAATTTCAACCTGTGTTAAATCCGGTGGCCCGAAACCGGTATTGCGATTATTTAAATTATATGAGAATTCCCGCATAATTTTACACACATAATCAACACTTTGAGATATTCTATGCAGCAAAATTTAATCAAATTCCCCGCACGGACATCGGGAAAAAATCTCAGCCAACTTCACCAGCTGACGATTTAAATTATACGAAAATTCTCGCATAATTTTACACAGAATGAATTTTAAACCCATTGAGTGTCTAATTATTCAAAAAAAAAAATCACCGCCCCACAAGGGTTTAGTTTAAATTATACGGAACATATTCCAAAGCATGCGCGCTGCGCTGGAGTACTGGTTTTTTGTGTATCGATCTACGAGACTTGGGTTCGAATCTCAGGCCAGGCAGAGTTGAAAAAAAAAAACGAATCTTCCAAGTCCGGAAAAAATAGATAGAGAAGGAATATGAGATGGAGATAGCAGCGTGTAGAGAGAGAAGGAATATGAGATGGAGATAGTGGGCTGTATGACGTCAGACGTGAGATGGCCACACCGCCTGACCAATGAAGGATGAGCAATGGCGGATGAGCACACCCCCAAAGATGGCGGACGTCAAAAGATCAAAGATGGCGGATGACAGGTGTCAATCAAAGATGATTAATTACCTAATTGCGCTAGTCTAATTGCGCTAGTCTAATTGCGCAATTGAATAATTATAAAACTCGCGGAAGCGCGATAAAACTCGCGGAATTCGCGGAAATCCATTGTTCTCTATCAAACCGCGAATCAAACCGCGGATTAATTTGATATGCAAAGTGTGTTCGAATCCCTGTTGCTTATCTACTTACCTCTGTTGCAGAGGGCTACATAGATGAAAGCGTAGTCAATAAATTGGCAACAGCTCAAATACAGTTATCATCTGCACCGCGGCCATCAACATCGTTTCCCAACAAACACGATCTGCTGGTTCATCGTCGGCCGAATGCTGGCAGTGCTGGCGAAGTGTTAGCATAGAAATGAGTCGTCTAACCGACGCACGGCCAGCGCTTGCATTTTACTGTTACCAATGAAGATATATTAGCAGCGATGGTAAAGCATTGGTCCAACGCCGGTTTTATGTGTTTTTTACGCACTGTAACAATGAAAATAAACAAACACATAATAAATTAAATAATTGTGCAATTAATATTAACCGTTAAAATTATTATAGTAACTTACTGCCGATTCTCGCAAAGACTGAGTAGGAATAGCATTTTGATTGACTGCCCATGAGGAAGCCGGAACTTGAACCGTGTTGAATGTTGCTGATAAATGATAAGCACTAGTTAACCATCTCAGCTTCAAACAATGTTTCATTTATAATTTTTCCTGCAATAATTCTTTGCGTGAAATCTAATTCCCGCAACTTCATTGCAACATTTTTACCCACAACATCAAACCGATCATCGTTCGCTTGAGGGCGATTAAACTGATCTTTCAGTGATAATAAAAGTTCCTGCGTTAAACTTGATTGCGGTGATTTGCATTTTCGTTTTGGTGGTCTTGGACAGGTGGTTCGGCGGACTGCAACGTCTGCTTCAAGTCGATCTGCATCTCTTGGAGATTCCGTTGACGATGTTGCTTCGGAAAATACAGCATCTCGGGTAGATTCAATGATGAATGATTCTGATAACTCATATATTGGCAGCTTTATTATTTGATCCTGAATTTAAAATAAATAAACTAATAAATAAATAAACAAATATAATAATAAAGTAAAAATTGAACGCATAACACATGCACGATGTTCATACATAATTATGAAAATTCTAATTGAATCACACTTTCTTATTTCAGTTTCCACGAGCAGAAGCAGATTGGAAAAACATAGCGAAAATGTTCGAAGAAAAATGGAATTTTCCACATTGCCTCGGCGCGGTCGACGGGAAACACGTCTATATTATTCCGCCATGTGGAAGTGGATCCCATTATTTTAATTATAAAGGAAGGCATATCATGGTGTTACAAAAAATTTTATATAAAATAAAATTACTTACATAGACGCGTTTCGGTGGCTATGCCACCATCTTCAGTACATGTACGGTGCAGGGATAAATTTAAATTCGATTACTACAATACAGAAAATAAAATACTAAATAAAGAAAGCATTTTATTGTTCCACAAATCAAATAATAACCTAAATAATAAACTAATTCATTTTTTAAAGATTAGAGACAAACTAATTACTACATAATGTTGATTGCATGCCCAACGAGCATTTTAAAGTTTTATCGAATGAAATTTTGATTGTAGATATTTTTCTCACAAATAATGGCTATTATGTGCTCGTTAAATAATATACTAATTCCTTACTGGTATTATAATAGATAGGTATGTACACTTTTATTTAATCAACAAATTGACAAATATTGCTTTAAAGGGATTAATAAAAATTTAATTCATAAATGCAATTATATTTTTTAAACTGTATACAGTGTACAGGCTGTTTCAAAATGACTAAACTGTAGTCACTCCAGTCAAAAATGCAAACAGTGCACCAAAGACTGTTCTAAGGACACTTAAAATTGCTGAGCCAACATTAATAAAACTGAATAATGAGTATAATGTAGCGAAGTTAGAAGGGGGGTATATTCCAGCGACGCCAATCTGATTATTGGCTAACGTGTTTAAAATATTTCCTAAATAGGTTGAAAAACCAGGTAAGCCAGCAATGTCAATAAAAGCGAGTACTGATATTATTCTAAGAACAATAGGCATAATTCTCGTTCCACCGAAGCCAGTCTCTGAATTGACTAATGCGTTTGCAACATTATTTAATATGCTTGGGAAATCAGGTAAGCCAAAGATGGTTTCTCCACCAAATAAAGCTGTGAACGCGTTTAATAGTAATACTCCAAAATTTTCCACAGGATTTCCATCAGTTATGCCGCGATTTTCCAAAGCATGACTTGCTAAAAATAAAAAATGAATTATTAATATTCATGATGAACAAATAAATCCATACCTCTGCAATCTCCCTGCGATAATACAGCCAACAGCACAATTCCAAAAAAACCAAAAGTCTTCATTCTCACAGATGCTTGGAAGAGAATATTGTTCAGTTACTTATTGCAGATCTCTTATATAGTCAAGTACTGCGTCATAATTGTCGGAATAATCTTTTTTGTAAATCAAACATAAACTCTTAATATAAAGTTCTTATTGTTATTAGAGTACTAATTTTAGAACATAAGCTGTAATCAGACTATGTCAAGAATAATTTTTTTCCAAGCAAATTATTTTCTCAATATTTGTTAAATTTTCTTAATATCTACTACAATAATGGTTAAAAAGTAAATTTTAAATCTGGATCAAAAATAGCTATGTAGTCCTTTCCCTTTGCTATGAATTTTCTCAAAACACTAAAATCTTTATTTCAAAATAATCATGCCGAATACCTCGCATGCACAAAAACAGCCTGATTAAATTTTTACGTTTTTGTCGCAACGTTTTGCTATAAAGAAATATTTCTCGTAAATTTTCCTCCCAAATCCCTCGTGCTTCGCACTCGAGATTTTGTTACGTGGCAAATTTGCTCGACATATTTCTAGACAAAACATTTTGACAGAAACGTAAAAATTTAATCGGCTATTTTGATGCACTTGGGATATTACTGTTGATAATACGTGACAGATAACAAATATGATAGACACCATTTTTTCAAAAACACATGCTTAAGCGCCTACTATGATTTACAATTGGCGAATATAAATTTAAAACAGAAAATACCATAAAGATATCAAAAATATAAGTGACCTCAATTTTATGCTCGCCAGTGTATCTACTACAATAGTGGTTAAAAAGCAAATTTTAAATCTGGATAAAAAATAGCTATGTAGTCCTTTCCCGTTGCTATGAATTTTCTCAAAACACCAAAATCTTTATTTTACTCGATTGTTTTGCATTTGAATTAATATTTTCATTTGTAGTCAACTATTAACAATTTGTGTACCATTGATGACCCGGGGCATCGGATAATACAACTAACGTTTTGAAATTAGTAGGTGGATTGGGGTGACAATAAATGACAAACGTGCTATTTACAGATTTGTCTAAATTTAGTTCCAAACCAGCAATACATTCAACGTATCATATTTTGTAGAGGCGGTTTTATGGAATGGAGCGGTATCTTCTTAGAGGTTATACTCTTGTTTATATAGAGCAAACTGTTCCCTATGTATAATTGATTGCTGTGCATTCTGCTTTAATAAGCTCGCACTGAAGCTAAAGTTGTCATTAGGTATTTAGAACAGCTTATTATACTGCATTTCCAGTAGTTAGACAATCTCAATCCAATTTTGGAATAATGTGGACCAACTACGGCAACAGTACATTTAGCACCATTATATTTTATTGCTTTTTCTTGTCCAGAGTCCGTCTACAAAATAGTTATTTCACAGTCCATTAGGCTTATTGTGCTCGACCCGATACATTTCCCACACTCTGTCCGTGAATTTAGTATCCTGTACCAATGTGAATTAAGATTTTGCGGCTTTACTTGTGAGACCAACAATGCTAATGCTAGGAAAAAGGGATGGATTTAGTAATGGATGGATGGATGGATGGATGGATGGATGGATGGATGGATGGATGGATGGATGGGTGGATGGATGGATGGGTAGCAAAAGGTGCTAGTTTAGAGAACGGGTGTGTCGAAAAAGGTTGTAAAGTGGAAGTGCGTTCCTCTGACCCATTTAGTTACTAAAGTTTAGATTTAAACGCCACCAAAAGTAGTTATAGACTTTTCCAGATCATTTATACCGCGACATGCGCAAATATAGAAAAAGAAGAATAGAATAGAATAAGTCAGGCAATGAAACCATCTCATTATCTTTGGTTTATATGTTATTCCGTCCGCAATATCACTAGTATAGGGGCTGCCGTCACTTTAGTTCCTTTACTAGATCCAGTAGAGAAGTAGGCGACAAATCGAGAAGAATGGAGCATCACTGTAAATACAGCCAATATCCACGCAGGGTTGTGACACTATTTATTTATTAATATTGGTCAAATAAGAGTTTTAGGTCTCTTGTAGTCTTATGTTATTTTTTAATAATTCGCCAAATAAAATTTAAAACGAAAAAACAAATTAATCAAATGCGTTGTACTTTTCTGACAATCATAATTCTGCAACGTAACTCTGTTAAAATATTACTCAAAAGGTTATAAGTATATCAAAGAAGATTATGCATCATAAATATTGCAAAAAGTTAGTAAGACACAAACAAACTTGTTATTGCAAAATATTACAACAATCGGGGACAACAAATTCGTCGTGATAACATAAATATACGTTGGATTATTTCTTTTTAGGGTTTATAGGTGCCTCTATGGGACTAGAATTTTATAGACCCTATAACGTAACAAAATAGAACCAGCGGCGTAACTCAAATTGCTTAGAAGTTGTTGGAGCATTATATTGCATGGTTCTGAACCTCCAGCTGCGTTATAAATATCTTTACAATAAATTGTCTCAAATAACATTTTTGTAATTGTGACGTTTTTCCCCGATTTAAAGTATTTTCATATTTTAATTGATTTTTGCTTGTAAATCGTAGGGGAGAGTGGGGTACCTTTCAACGGGGGCACATTTGAACAGTTAAATTTTAATGCAGATTAAAACATGTACTGATTTCTTTTCGATTTGGTAACACTGCGTAGGATATACTTGACACATTATAACTGATTTTGAGGTTATTCGTTGTAATGTGTAGCGCTGATGTTACGAGGAATGAAAATAAAGCACTTTGAGATTTGATGATGGATGTATTTATGAATTGCACAGACACCGAGGGTTACTGGTTCGTAGTTGCCGGAAGACTGTCTACCCTCGTGTAATCTAAGGGCGCTAACGGAAATTGGCCAGCGCCATCGCGTGTGGGTAGTCGGTACTATAGAGATGTTTAGTCAAGAACTAAGTCAGGTCCCTACAAATGTTTTGTTGTGAGATGGATGTCCTATTTTATGCTACGAAATTATAAAATTGTCATTACACAATTTCTTGAATCAAATTAAAAATAAGTGCAGTTATTAAACTGTTGCTATTTTATGATGTCCGTGAACTATAATTTTCTATGTAAGTATGATGCTTATCTTTTCATCATTATAAATCTAAATTTTGTTCATTTTTATTGTAAAGATTTCTTATTTTCAAACCAATTTACTTGACGTTTTTTAGTCATTGTTATTTTTCTGTTTTTTTTATGCAATTTTTTAAAAGTTTTTAATTTGTTCCTTTGATTTTATACAGTTTTAGGATGGAACCTACCCCTATTTTTACCATATAAGCAATGTGTTTTTATGCGATTTTTTTACGCGGTTTTATATGGAAAGTATTTATCGCATAAAGAAACTATATCTAGATATCTGTATATTTGCTTAGCCTTGGTATTATGTTCAAATGTACCCCCATAATGGGGTACATTTGAACAATGAACATGGCCTTAAAAAAATAATTGTAATAAGAGACATTCCGATAAATATAAATGACACTTGTTGGAATTCAAACTTAATATACATGAGCATACTACAATATATGAATTATAGTGTTCCTGTAAAAATAATCATCAAAAGCAAGCATTATGTAAAACAGTGTTAAAATGTGCCCCACTCTCCCCTACATGTTGTTTCTTTAGCTGATTCACATTTATCTGATTATCTCTTTTCTTTGTTGTATTTTTGAGTTTAATGTGTATTTGAGCTATTAAAAAATTATGATCTGAAGAAACCTCAGTACCCGGAAAAGCTCTGACTGACTTGATGCAGTTTCTATACCTCTCATTTATCGAAATGTAATCTATTTGGTTTCTGATTATCCTTTGATTATTGTCTTGTGGAGACTTCTATGTATAGAGTCGTTGATTTGGAAGTTTTTAGGTGTCCGATACTATCATCTTCTTCTCTTGGCGAAACTGTAATAATCTGTCGCCCCTCTCATTACTTATCCCCCCGAGACCATATTCACCTATGTATATTTGTCGCATCTTCCTTTGCCAATTTTCGCGTTAAAGTCTCCAAGTATTATCGTAACGTCCCTTGACTTTAGTGATTCAAGTGTTTTTTTCGGTAATTATGTCAATGCGTAAACCTATGACTGGGAAGGTAAATACTGTTATCAGTAATTCCAAAGGGGTGCTATCATAAGTAATGCCATTAGTTTGACCATGATTTTCCAAAGTGTAACTAACGAAAAACGAAAATTCTGGAACAAAACTAAGTATGCAGTCATTTCTCCTTTCTATGCTTTTTCTACAAGATGAAAATTATAAAACAATCCAAATTTTTTAATTTAAAAATAAATTAATCGTAATTCTGTACCATTGTTTGTTAAAATATGACTCAAGAGATTATACTGGACAGAAGATTATGTAGTTTATAATTATAAATCTTGTTATCAAATTAGAACGATCTTGGATTACACTCTGGACTTATTGTGAAGTTGCAAATAAACACGTTATTAAACAATCATGAACAAACGAATTTGTTACAATAGAAATGTACAGTTTGATTAATTTCTTTTAGAGTTTCTACATATAGGTAACCAGATTTTTCTAGACGCGATAACTTGACGAAATAAAAAGTCAAAAAAAGCAAGTAATTTTTAAATTTTAGGGGCGTAACTAAAATTGCATACATAGAAAGTAAAAAATGCTGCTACGCGCTGTGCCGCGCCGCGCTACTCGATGCTGCTTAGATGGGAATCGACCCCATGACACTTACTTGATTTTTAATTCCAAATAGGATATTTGAAAATTCAATTCAATTTAATTTTTGACAAATATTTGATTTAAACATTCGTCGGCACAAAAAATAGTGTGTATCACACGACCAGAAACTGTTTTTGAGAGTGCGCGTCGGCCCGCAATCGTTCTCGCTCTCGCAAAAAATCAATTTCTAGCCTAGTGATACAAATAATTATTGGCAGTTTAGCCTTAATGTCCTAGGTTTATACGTGACTGTATTAGGGCATTTTGTAGTCTATTCGCAACCATTTAACTTGATGTATAGATAAGAGAGCTATGAACTCGTCCTTTTTTTGGAGACGGTCGACTTAAATATAAATTTTAAAATACAATTTTTGATGTTTTTTTTACATCCCTCTACTTTTCAGGAATCAACTATGTGCAAAAGTCAAGGGTCGACTGTAGTTCTTTTATTGCTGTTTCATTCAGAAACTCCAACATTTATGGGGATATTTCGTCACATCTTTCCTAATTTCAAGTTTTTTAATATGAATTCTTCTGTTATGTACTCCTCTTGTTCTGTTTCTTAATATTCTTCTACAATATTGTAATCATGTAGTTTTCTTCTTTTATCTTTGTTACTTTCTTCAATGCATAGATTTTTGATTCTCATTAATTCTCTTATGCGAGGTAAAGGATTGAAAAAGAATAACACATTGAATACTTACACTTTGATTAAATATATATACAATAAAATAATTTCATTTAAAATCATCTTAACAGATAAACGATAACATTCATAAAAATAATTTCGGTAAATGCCAAACGTGGGAACAGTTCAACGAATCCTAAAAGTATTTCCCAGGAATGTAAATAAGCTACACAATAAATACAAGGTAAAAAATAAATATAAATATCTTTACTGCAATAATCAATTAAAGGCAGATACAAGATCGCACTTCTCCGTCATCCCGAAAAAAATCTTACAATATCAACATTCGATGATTAAACATATCTTAAGAATTTCCAATGAAACTTTCTCTCTAAATGAGACTCCTACACAGGTAAACTAACGCGCACTTTACAAAAGAGAATCAAAGAGGTGCGCGTGAAATTTCCTCAACTATTTATTATTGGGCTAGATTTATCGGCCCGGCAGAATAGGATAAACTAACGACAAAAAAGGTTTTTGAAACGCCAATAAAATATACAGCACGACCACCCAATCTTTTACACGACAAAAAAAGAATGTGCGCAACGAAAAAAAATATCGCACGACAAAAGTGTATATTGAACGACAAGAAAAAATTTTCCACGACAAAAATTTGTATTGCACGAAAAAAAATCCTAAGAATGGCAAAACATAAACGACAAGAAAATAGATATATTAACGACAGTAGGTACCCATTAACTTTGGTGACTTTGGGAAAAATATAAAATTTCTTGATAACGTATTATTTATTTTCAGTCTTGTTTACATAATAATTTGGTAGTAATATTGCACAAAATTATATGTAATGCAGTGCCACCGTACATAAAAATGCAAATAAACATAACACAAAAAACAACATGAAAAATCAAACAAAGGTTTTCTATTGTAGAATCAAAGCTTTTTTTGTTTTAGCTGGACGTCCGCGCTTACGCTTTTGACCTAACGGTATTAATTTTGCCTCATTGGGTACATCAACCAACTTTAGTCGTATCTTTATCCCCAAGACATGTTTACATTGTAGATGTTTTAAAAATAGTAGAGAGCCTGGATAGATAAAAGACGCTTAAAAGTAACTTCTGTGGGGGAATTAGAGTCACAAGCTGAAACTTTCACTGATTGAAGCTCATATCATAATAAATCTAAATCCAAAAGTAATCACTAATCAGAACGGGCAAAACGGCACTATGATTAAAAATTGAGATAACTACACCATCGTGTAGAAGAGAACACGGTGATCATTTTGTGTTAAGGACATTGAAAGTTTTGTACGAATTATATTTTATTTCAATTTTCAAAGTTTCAAAAATGTATGGAGTCTTACGGGAGAAAAAATCGAAATAATTCAATATCTCGGTTTGAACGTAAGAAAAATCTTGAGCAAATTTTAAAGTTTTCGCCTTTACACCGCTTTTTCTGCTAAACGGTTGCGTAAATCGAAAAATTTTGTTCTTTAAAAATTTTTTGTACGTGTTTTTAAAAGGCGTTCATGTGTTATCTATATTTTTTACATAAATATTAAACAAGATATGAGTTTAAATGCAAGACAAATGCATTTTCGATAATAATCGAGTTAGTACTGAGTAGGCGTCCCCACTCCCCAGTCGTATCTCGCATCTCTACTATCTCCATAGCTCCATCTCTTTTACACTTAGGCTGGTATTAAAAGTAAAAAAATATTTTTTGAAATGTAACAAATTAAAATCTTAAAGCAATTAAAGAGCAAAACAAAATTCTAAAACTTTCTTAAAAAAATATATGATCATGGTTGTTAAACTAAAAATTACCCTTAAATTTTATGCGGTTCCTATTGAGAAAGTAAAAATGGTATATTATTGTTTATTCAAAACCTCACTCATTTATCGGTATCACTGTCTTCGTCATCTTGAATTGTTGTTATATTCAGCTTGTTTTGGCATTGTTTTTGTGCCATACATTTGCAAGATCCACTGCAGCCCATCTGATTTTTTCTACATTTGCAGGTTTTCTTTGTGCAATCTGTGAAAATGCTTGTCATTGGCATAATGCTAATTTTTACTTAAGTTAATTTTACCTGTCTTGCATCCACATGAGGATAAGACCATATGTTGGGGAAAAGCAGGGAGAGTTGTTAAAATGGGGGAAATGCTTTCGTCGCTTATTTTCCATCCAAAATGTTCCACACTGGGCAGTTGCGGACGAGGGTTCTAAAGAGCAGTACCACACTTTTGCTTGATAATACGCTCTCAAACTGTGAAGTCTTAGTGAATCTTCCGTAGGAGGTAAATTTGAAATTGTTGCAGATGCTGCAAGAAGTCATCTTAAAACGTTAATGGAGCCTATATTACCGTTTGCTGAATACAACTTTATAACAAAATTCTGAATGCTTTGAAACATATCTGATGGTGGTGGATTTACAAATATTTTGGAGTACGGTACTAATTTTGAAATGAGCGATCCAGATTTATTAACCAGCAACCACGAAGAAGCGGACACAAGAATCTTGTTACATGTACTTTCCGCCAAAAAATTCGGTTACTTTCGGTGCGTAATTGATTGCAACGATACTGACGTTGTAGTTCTTCTAGTACATTTTAAACAATATTTAACTCCTGAAATTTGGGTCAAAACAGGAAGAGGCGAGTCGTCACGTTATACCAATTCATGACATTCAACTAGACGAAAAACTTAGAAGAAACTTACCTGCATTTCATGCTCTGACTGGATGTGATACCACCAGTCAGTTTTCTGGAATTGGCAAAAAAAGCTGTTGGAAAACTTATCTGAACTATTATGAATACTTGGCGGGTTTCGGGGTTATAAATTTTTCATCAGATATGTTTCAAAGCATTCAGAATTTTGTTATAAAGTTGTATTCAGCAAACGGTAATATAGGCTCCATTAACGTTTTAAGATGACTTCTTGCAGCATCTGCAACAATTTCAAATTTACCTCCTACGGAAGATTCACTAAGACTTCACAGTTTGAGAGCGTATTATCAAGCAAAAGTGTGGTACTGCTCTTTAGAACCCTCGTCCGCAACTGCCCAGTGTGGAACATTTTGGATGGAAAATAAGCGACGAAAGCATTTCCCCCATTTTAACAACTCTCCCTGCTTTTCCCCAACATATGGTCTTATCCTCATGTGGATGCAAGACAGGTAAAATTAACTTAAGTAAAAATTAGCATTATGCCAATGACAAGCATTTTCACAGATTGCACAAAGAAAACCTGCAAATGTAGAAAAAATCAGATGGGCTGCAGTGGATCTTGCAAATGTATGGCACAAAAACAATGCCAAAACAAGCTGAATATAACAACAATTCAAGATGACGAAGACAGTGATACCGATAAATGAGTGAGGTTTTGAATAAACAATAATATACCATTTTTACTTTCTCAATAGGAACCGCATAAAATTTAAGGGTAATTTTTAGTTTAACAACCATGATCATATATTTTTTTAAGAAAGTTTTAGAATTTTGTTTTGCTCTTTAATTGCTTTAAGATTTTAATTTGTTACATTTCAAAAAATATTTTTTTACTTTTAATACCAGCCTAAGTGTAAAAGAGATGGAGCTATGGAGATAGTAGAGATGCGAGATACGACTGGGGAGTGGGGACGCCTACTCAGTACTAACTCGATTATTATCGAAAATGCATTTGTCTTGCATTTAAACTCATATCTTGTTTAATATTTATGTAAAAAATATAGATAACACATGAACGCCTTTTAAAAACACGTACAAAAAATTTTTAAAGAACAAAATTTTTCGATTTACGCAACCGTTTAGCAGAAAAAGCGGTGTAAAGGCGAAAACTTTAAAATTTGCTCAAGATTTTTCTTACGTTCAAACCGAGATATTGAATTATTTCGATTTTTTCTCCCGTAAGACTCCATACATTTTTGAAACTTTGAAAATTGAAATAAAATATAATTCGTACAAAACTTTCAATGTCCTTAACACAAAATGATCACCGTGTTCTCTTCTACACGATGGTGTAGTTATCTCAATTTTTAATCATAGTGCCGTTTTGCCCGTTCTGATTAGTGATTACTTTTGGATTTAGATTTATTATGATATGAGCTTCAATCAGTGAAAGTTTCAGCTTGTGACTCTAATTCCCCCACAGAAGTTACTTTTAATACCATGTAGCACTCCACTAAAAGTAAGGGCATGTGCATGCTGATTCGTTTAGCTTGTTGTAATCAATCGATATAATCCATATGCTGTAATTATACTTTTTAAACTCATCGAATGTTTCCCACTTTCCCTCTCTTTCGTGGTATGCAGAAAGCAATTGTGTAGAGATTGGTTGATTTGTTGATTTTGAGGATACATAAAACAGTTGACAATATTCATTCACTATTTCTTGCAAAACTTTTTTGTTAGTCATTGCCCACTGATAAGCAAAGGTCCATTGTTGTAAAGATGCTGATACAACTTCACTGAACTTTTTAAAATTTGGGGATTCAGGATCTCTATCTTTTAACCATTTAAGCAATAAACCCTGAACATTATTCAAAAATTGGCCCACAGGAAGTCTTTCCCGGAGCGTGTGTTCCTTTTTGATAACAGCATTGGTTGATTCGAGTCCATTATTTGTACTAGGGTAACCAATGGCAACTCCTTCATACCAGTTTGAATTTTTTAGCAACCATTGCAACTTAAAATAATTAACAAAATCTGTAATTTGATGGTCAACTGATGTCCTCCATTTAACTAAGAAAAGTACAAATGTACTTTCGTCTTTACATGTCTGTAAAGCATGGATATCTTATTTAATATCATTCGCAGCACTGATTTTTTAAAAGTATTTTTCTAGATTTTTCGTACGCAAGCGTGTCGTGCATTCACCTTTTCTGGCGGGCTGAAGAATTTTTTTTATCGCTGGCTCAACTATTTTTGTCGCTTGAACACTGACGTGAATAAAATTATAGTTGACGTGAATTTATATTATTGAATGTGTGATTTCTTGTCGTGCAAAAAACCTATTCTGGCGTGCCAATATATATTCCCCTTTATTATTATATACGTACAAGGCAAGATTACATTTAAAGTTATTTATCGTTTTGTCACAACAGTAACAACAGCGGCTCGGTCCAAGATCCCTTTCACACGAGCAAACTTGTTAGCGAGATATTACGCAGTGACGTTCTTTATTCAATACACATAAAACAAACGGAACAGAATAACAACTACTACTACTTGTTTCTAAGCACTATTGATTGCTTATTACGATCGATTGTGAATCGCCCGGCATGTCATAGAGGGCACTAACTCTAACACTTCCCCTCGATGAGCAATCGCGCACACACAGACGAATGACCGACTTGTTCCATTTTCAGCATCTCCATACAGGATAAATGCTTCGGCTTATTCCTGGTCGTTGGGCGAAACCTTGTGCCACTAATCTCGCTTTTCTGCGTTCTAAGGTACCGTCAGAAGCATATTTATTTCGAGGGACTATCCTGCTACCGATGACCAGTTCATCTTTCGGACGAGGTACCAATTTCCATGTGTCGTTCTTCAAGATGGATTCGATCTCCGAGTTAATGGCGTTCTGCCACTCGTTCGCCTCGGGTGAAGCCATAGCTTGGTTGAATGGAATTTCGGACAAGAAAACATTCTCCTCCACACAACTCGTTCCTTCGCTTCTTTCATGGTACTGCTTTCGAGGCCTTCCGGGATTACCTGTACGAATAATTCTAGGTCTTCCACGACCTCTGCTAGAGATTAAATGTTCCGCTTCTTCAGCTTCATCTTGATCTTGTTCTTCGACTTCCCCCTGTTCTAACGCCTCTTCTTCGTTTATCTCGGTGTCAGCAGGGAAATCAATTTCGATGTGTTCGGTTTGAGGAAACACTTCATCGTTCTCTCTTGAAATTTTCTGTTCGGGAACGATACCCGTATCCGTTTGTCTTTCCGACTTCGGATCGGAATTCTCGAAGAACTTTACATCTCTTACCACTTCGACCTTTCTTTGGATTTCAGACCAAACTCTGTACCCCTTATTCTGCTCGGAATATCCGAGAAAAATTCCTTCTACGCTTCTTGGTTGGAATTTTCCTCTCCCAGGTTGTCGATTTAAGTACAAAACACGACATCCAAATTCTTTGAGGTGAGTTACATCGGGCTTCTTGCCTGTCTATAATTCGTATGGACTCTTTCCATCTAGGCTCTTGGTTGGGCATCTATTTCTGATGTAGTTTGCAGTATTGACGGCTTCCGCCCGAAAACAAGGTGGCAGACCCGATTGGATCAAAAGACACCGTCCCATATCAAGGAGAGTTCTGTTTCTCCTCTCCGCTGTTCCATTCTGTTGCGGATTGTAAGGAATGGTTAACCGTCTTGAAATTCCCTTTCTTTTCAAATATTCGTTAAATTCTCCGCTCGTGTACTCAGTTCCATTGTCCGTTTGTAGAATCTTGACCTTTCTATCCTTCATATTTTCAACAGACGCTATGAAGTCTTTGGTCGCTTCGTAAACTTCACTCTTGGATCGAATAAATTTTACAACGCACCATTTGGAGTAATCGTCGATAAATTCTACAAAGTATTTCGCCTTGCCATTCGATTCCGTCCTCATTGGACCACAGACATCAGAGTGGATCATTTCCAGTAGATCCGTTTTCCTTTCAGATTTCTTTGGGAAAGGAGTTCTTACCATTTTTTCTTGATCGCATACTTCACACTCGAATTTTTCCTTCGGGATGTTCGTAGATTGTAGACCGATCAGGGTTTCTTTTCTAATGGCATCTTCCATGTCCCTAACGTTCAGGTGCCCAAGGCGCCTATGCCATAATCTGAAGTCATTTTCTGATGAACTAGTTGCTACTGCTGAAATATTGTTCTTTTCACGAGCATAATATAAATCGCCGATGCGGTCCGCTGTCAGCATCACTTCTCCGCCTTTACCGATTACGATTGCATCATTTCTTCGAAATCGCACTTCAAAACCTTTGTTTGTGATTTTTCCGACGGATAATAAGTTCGTACGTAGGTCAGGGACACACAAAGTTTCAAGTAATGAAATGTTCTTCGCCCTACCTAAAATATCTGCCGCAAAAGTAGCCGTTCCTTTTGCCGTAATACGAGTCGATGCGTTGTTTGCCAGATTCCGTTTTCCATGTTCGGGTCGCGTTTCCAAAAAATTGTTTACATCGCGACATAAATGCGATGTCGCACCGCTATCCAAACACCATCGCGCCTTTTCGATCCCTGCGGGTTTTGTAAAAAGCGCTTCCTAGAGGATAAGACACGAGTCTTCAGCTGACCTAGCAGTCGCGATTTTTCTGTCACATTCCGCGGCCTTGTGTCCAATTTTCTTACACTTATAACAGCGAAATTTAAACGGTTCTCTGGTATTTTTAAAATACCGGATGCTTCGCCGCCATTGTTTTTATTTCCACTGTACTTATTCTGACGTCGCCACTGGACATTACTCTTCGCCAACATGGCATCCGATGTGGTAGCACTCTTCTTCCGTGCGTCAGTTTCTTCCACGATTTTTACTCGCAAAACTTCCGGTATCGGGAGATTGTCACGCGATTCTATCGCACAACGAAAGTTTTCGTAACTAGACGGCAAACTGTAGAGTAACATTATCGCCAGTAAGTCTGAATTTATTTCAACCTCCATCTCTTGGAGCTTATCAACGGCGTCGAAAAAGTGATTTATGTGATCACGTACGTCGCTACTTTCTTCCATCTTCTGCAGTGTCAACTGCTTCAAAAGTGTTACTTTTCTTGCTGGACCTTTCGATTGATAGATACTTTCCAGCTTTAGCCATACGTCACGAGAAGTCACACATCCTTTTATCTGTTTCAGTTCCGATGGTGTTATCGCAAGAATGATATCTGATTTTGCCTTCCTATCGGTTGTTTCCCAAGATTTCACCGCCGCCTCTGAGTTCGCGTCATCAGTGTTCAAGATCGGCTTGCAACATTCGCCATTTGCATAACTCCATCCATCGTTTTTTATTAACAAAGCTTCCATGTGTATTTTCCATGTATCGAAATTGTCCCTGTTGAGGGTTTCAATTCTCGCACGACTTCCTGTACTCATTTTGTGATCCGCGTTTCGCAAACGTAAATTTTCACTTATACGCTTCCACGATTCTGCAGCGTTCTTCACAAATTCCCGTACTGTTCGCGTACCACTTTATTCACTGGGCTCCCATAACCTGTTAGCGAGATATTACGCAGTGACGTTCTTTATTCAATACACATAAAACAAACGGAACAGAATAACAACTACTAGGCTACTACTTGTTTCTAAGCACTAAAAAAAAAAAAAAAAAAAAAAAAAAAAAAAAAAAAAGCACTATTGATTGCTTATTACGATCGATTGTGAATCGCCCGGCATGTCATAGAGGGCACTAACTCTAACAAAACTGAACACACTTTTTCAAATTAATCTACCCCAAAAAATTATGAGGAAAAATGTATTAATTGCAAAAATAGCGTTTACTCTTTTTCTTCAGAGTTAAAGAACACTCGTGTGATTTTAACGTAATTTAATAAAAAAGCGTGAAAAATATAAATAAAAAAACAAAAAACAAACCTTGGTGTGTTATTTAAAATGTTTGATATAAATTAATAGATTTAAATTTATAACATTTAAATATTTCTAGTCTTCTTTTATAATATGAGACATCGACACCATTTTTTTAAAGAGAACGAAAAACTTTTATTATTTCTCCGGTAATCACCAGCCGGTACACAATATTAAATTCAGATTTTTTAATAAATTGATTATTCTTAATATTTTGTATAATATTCTTTATTTTCAATGCAATATGCCAATCGCCATGACATGCTATTTGAAAGATGTTAGAAAATCGAAACGACTTACACACTTGGTGAACATGCCTGGCTAGTTCCTGCTGCGTCCTTTGTGTTAAGGAATTTACGAATACAGTAAATCATCGATAAGACGAACTTGAAGGAATGAGAATATTGTATGTTCGTAGTAACGAAGTTCGTCATATCCGATTAATTATATACCTACATACAAACATATACCGCCACGACCTATCCATCGATGAGGATACCGTTGATCCAAAATTTCTCGCGACTGAAGTGTGGTGGTGCGCAATCGTGTTGAAACAAGTTGTTAATACGGAAAACAAGTGGAATGTCTTCAAGCAAATTTGGAAGTTCTGTGTCCAAAAAATTTGCATAAATGGCTCCCGTTAACCGTGCAGGAAATTAAAAAGGTCCTACCTAAAGAGGGAAGTTGGATGACATGTAAACTAATTTCTATTGCAGGCATACCACAAGATTTCCTAATAGACCAGCCCACAAATTTAGGGAAAATCGAATTCGAACAAAATCTTGAAGTTTTTCAAAAGTTTCATAGCCGACCAGTTTATTGAAAACGTAATAAAACCATAGCAACAATGTTAGGAACTACACCTGGATGGCTTACAACGCTCTGATTTGTCGAATAAAAATGTTCTTATTTTGAATACCGTTCAAGCTACACATTTTTTTCTTTGGGAATTTTTATTTGTCTTTTGATGAGGATTTCTCCTTTTTTCTCTGGGGCGCGAGTTCTGGGACAGCCTGTATAATATATCATTTTAAGATAAATAATAAGAATTTTATTTATTGATAATAATCACACATAACATAACATAACTATACCGTATTTTTTAATTTGAGAAGGAGATTCAAACCTTTTCGCGATCTGTTAATTTGAAAGTTCAATTTTTATTTTTATTTTTTGCATGTCCTAACTTCACTTTTGTTGAAACGTCATAATGCGAAAACAAAAGATGATCATAAAATTATAGATATCAAAAAAGATGTAGTTTTAAAAACTAAGGTTGGCGGGTCGAGAATTTTCTGCAAAAACCCTTCTATTTAAAAATGTTTTATCGAATTTATCCGCTAGTTTACGAAAGCACTAGATACTCAAACAAGAATAGCGCCACCTAACGTTTCGCGAATAAAGCACAACGAAGGCTTCGCCAAATACATTATACAGTGAGGACGCGTGGGTTGGAATAAATTCATTTAAAATGCATGGGTTTGATTTTTGGAAAAACGCTCGGACACGTCGATTTTTGTTTTTAAAACTGCATCCTTTTTGATTTTTGTAATTTTACGATCGTCATTTGTTTTCGCACTATGACGTCATCAATAATTTTTTTAAATTGTACTCTATATTTTTGTTCACGAATTTGGATGCAGCGCAATTTTCTGAGTACAGAAATGTCAAATTCGTATGACCTTGAAGAGGAAAGTTTTCGAAATAATCAGTCCTAAAGTTTCAAAACTTTATGATAAAATTGTTAGAGTAGACCACTAATAATATCATCAAGGAAGCGCTGGAAATCGAGCAAAACATTCAATTGTGTGTTTATTTTGTTTTTTTGATTGTTGACACTTGTCAAGTACAGTTTCAAAGCTTGAAGAATGGCGCGTTTAACTGAGAAACAACGAATAGAAATGTTGATGATGGTAGGATATGACGATAATGTTCGAACACAAGCTGAAGTTTGCGAATTGTTCAATGATAAGTACCCGGAGAAGCCTATTACACAATCAGTAGTTAGTAAGATGGAGAAAAAGTTTAGAGACTTTGGCCACGTAAGAGATAATTACAAAACCAACCATGTTACATTTCCAGAAAGCACACAATTGAATGTTTTGCTCGATTTACAAGAAAATCCTAACAAATCAAGTCGACAAGTAGCTGCAGAACAGTCCCTAAGTAAATCTTCTGTTCTAAAATATTTACACGAGAACAAATGGCACTCATACAAAGTACATTTTGTTGAGGAATTTATTGAAGACGATCTCGACCGCAGAATTTTGCGAAATAATGATGGATAGATGCAATGCCAACCCGGAATTTTTACGTAAGATAGTTTTTTCCGACGAAGCAACATTTTGTTTGAATGGTTCGGTATACAGGCAAAATTTTCGATATTGGGCACCAGAAAACCCACATTGGAGAATGGAAAGTTATACACAATTTTCTCAGAAAGTAAACGTTTGAACCGGAATTGTGGGTACCTCAATTGTGCGTTCCGTTTTATTGAGGGAACACTTAATTCTGAAAAATATTTAGACTTACTACAAAATGACATAATACCCAGTTTAAGTGCACTCTACCTGAATAATGACAACCCAAATATACCGGCAAATTCAATATGGTTCCAACAGGATGGAGCGCCCCCCACACTATTCGAGAACAGTACGAGATTACCTTCATAATATTTTCCCAAATAGATGGATCGGAAGGAGAAGTTTTATCGAATGGCCAGCTAGGTCTTCAGATTTAACCCCATTAGATTTTTATCTATGGGGTTTTCTGAAATCTAAAGTCTAGTTCAATAAACCGGAAAAATAAACACGCAATTGAATGTTTTGCTCGATTTCCAGCGCTTCCTTGATGATATTATTAGTGGTCTACTCTAATAATTTTATCATAAATTTTAGAAACTTCAGGACTGATTATTTCGAAAACTTTCCTCTCCAAGGTCATACGAATTTGACATTTCTGTACTCAGAAAAATGCGCTGCATCCAAATTCGTGAACAAAAATATAGGGTGCAATTTAAAAAAATTATTGATTACGTCATAGTGCGAAAACAAAAGACGATCTTAAAATTATAAATATCAAAAAAGATGCAGTTTTAAAAACAAAAATCGACGTGTCCGAGCGTTTTTCCAAAAACCAAACCCATGAATTTTAAATGAATTTATTCCAACCCACGCGTCCTCACTGTATAATAATACGTGCGACTTCCACTCTCGACGGGATCCCGTGTAAGCAGCGCCTCTACCGCCGTGGGGTTTAATAATGGCGTTCTCATATAAGATGCTATGGAAAAGAAGGTTTAAGAAATTTTAAAATGCCGCATCAATTGCGAGAAAAATCTTTAAATTTTTTTATTTTTGTCTTTTAGCATTAATTTTTTATTACATTCATTCACTTTTTGTACATAGGCTCTTATAAAAACACTTAAAAAAAATAAAAATAAATTTAGTTTGCCATTAGCGAATTGCATGTTTTAAATTAAATTAATTAGGTTCATCGAAGTCCTTAAGGGTACAAAATTACGTGGAAGGGGCATTTTTATTTGGGAAAATATAGAAAACAAAAATTTTTAATGCTATGGAAAGGAAGATTTAGGAAAATTAATAAAATAATAGAAAAGCGCTTTTATATTTTCTTCATATAAGAGATGCTATGGGAAAGATGGTTGGGACAATTCAAAATGCCGTTTTAATAGTGAGAAATTTTTTAAATTTTTTTGTTTTTGCTTTTTAACATTAATTTTTCACTGCTTTCATTCAGGTTTTGTACATACGCTTTTTTAGTGTTTTTATAAGAGCCTATGTGCAAAAAGTGAATGAATGTAATGAAAAATGAATGCTAAGAGGCAAAAATTAAAAAATTTAAAGATTTTTCTCGAAATTAATGCGGCATTTTTAAATTTCTTAAACGTTCTTTTCCATGCCATCTTATATGAGAACGTCATTATTAAACCCCAATGCGGTAGATGGCGCATATGAATTTGGATCTGTAGGTACTTAGGTTCACTGAGGTTGAATAAGCACTACTTGATTTGTTTATTAATAATTTAATGATTTAATGTCGTGTGATGATACATAAAGTAAGTCGAAGGACGCGAGCTTGTTATCGTTGTTGTCGCGGGAACTCTCGGTTATATATTTCTCTTCCTTATCGACTGGTCGGCAATGTAGGTATTACCGAGGCGTCGGTAATGTATGTTCCTACAGTACTCCCCTCCGAGTAACGTAGTTGGCTGCAACGCGTTATGATCAAAACAAAAATATATACAGAGGAAATTATGGTTACAATCTTAAGTACTAAAACGTAAGCGATTGCCGTGTTGCTACAACTTAAATTGCACTTTTTTACGCACATATGTTTTGGGTGGACGCACTGAGTCACTCGTGGGAGCGATTGTGCTCTCGGAGCAGTCGGAGGGATGAACAGCTTCTGAGGCTTCATTTTCAAAGAAGGCTGGTTTAAGTCTTTCTACCGATATGTTTACGTTTCTACTGTTTATTCTCACTGTGAACACTCTATCACTACACCGTTCCACTACAGCAAAAGGTCCAGTGTACGGGCGTTGGAGTGGCTTCTTCACGGCGTCGTTTCGAATAAAAACATGTTTACAGGTGTATAGGTCCTGATGCACAAATGGAGTACTACGTCGGTGATGTGCAGTTGGAGTAGGACGAAGTCTCTCCATATCTTCCCAGAAACGCTCGACGAAGATTTGTGGGTTTGCTGGGAGGTCTTCATTGCTAAATAGTTCTCCCGGTACCCGTAGGGTAGTTCCATAGAGCATTTCAGCGGCGGAACAGTTGATGTCTGCTTTGAAACAAGTTCGCAGACCGAGCAACACTGTAGGAAGGATTTCCACCCACCGTGCAGTGTTGTGACACATGAGCGCAGCTTTTAGGGAGCGATGCCACCGTTCAATGATTCCGTTTGCTGCTGGGTGATATGGAGTAGTACGCGTACGTTTGCAGCCGGTCAGGTGTGTCAGGGCCTTGAAGAGCAATGCTTCGAACTGGGTTCCTTGGTCAGTTGTGACTGTGCAGGAGGAACCGAAGCGAGCTACCCAGCCTGAGTAGAATGCGGTTGCTACTGTATCTGCTTGTATGTCTCCAATAGGTACTGCTTCGGGCCACCGAGAAAATCTGTCAATCATTGTCAAAACATAACGGTAACCTTGTGAGGTTGGTAGAGGTCCTACAATGTCGATGTGCACTTGGTCAAAGCGTTTATCTGGGACTGGGAATTGCAATGGTAATACCTTATTGTGCCTGCCAGTCTTAGATTTCTGGCAATCTTCACAGGCTCTAACCCATGTTGCAACATCCTTGTTGATGCCGTACCAAACAAATTTTGTTCTTATCTGCTTGCTTGTAGCTCTGCTGCTGGGATGGGACAGCCTATGGATCATGTGGAATACGCGTTTCCGGAGAGATCTGGGAATGAATGGTCGAATTTCTTCTGTGGAAGTGTCACAGTAAACTGGAAGATCTGAACCTTGTAAACAAAAACGCTGCAATTTCAATGCTGTGTCGTTTTCCAAAAGAGCTTTTAGTTCATCGTCATCAGCCTGTGCTTGTGCTATTTCCTGCATGTCTAGTGCAGCTGGCATGGAAATTGCATTTATGCGGGATAGTGCATCGGCTACGGTATTCTGGTCTCCTGCTATGTGAGTTATTTGTGTTGTAAATTGCGATATGAACTCAAGATGTCTTGTTTGCCTGGGTGAGGTTTTACTGGTTCGTTGCGAAAAGGCATAAGTTAAGGGTTTGTGATCTGTCTGGACACTTACTTGACGACCTTCAATGATGTCGCGAAAATGCTTAATGCTGTAATAGATTGCAGTAAGTTCCCTGTCAAAAGTGCTGTAGTTTGTTTGTGCTGGAGAGAACTTTTTTGAAAAAAAACCAAGTGGTTTCCACACCGAATCTTGTAATTGTTCAAGGACTGCACCCATTGCGGTATCTGAAGCGTCGGTAACGATGGTGAGTGGTGCATCACTGACCGGATGTGTCAAAAATATAGCGGATGCCAGACTGTCTTTGCAGCTTTCGAAAGCCTGCTGTGTCTCAGGAGTCCAATTGATGGGCCTTTTATCGTTCTTTTTGGCGTCTTTTAGAAATGCGTTTAACGGGGCTTGTAGTGCAGCTGCGTTTTTAACAAATTTGCGGTAAAAGTTAAGCATTCCTAAAAAACGTCTTAACTCTGCAATGGTCTGCGGTTCCTTGAAGTTTCTTATGTTCTCTACTTTCTCTGGTAGCGGTTTCGTACCTTCGTTTGATACCAGGTAGCCTAGATATTTGACCTCTGTACTGCCAAAAACACACTTAGAAGCGTTAACTGTAATACCGTATGCTTTTAAACGTTCAAATACTTCTTGGAGGTGTTGCTCATGTTCTTCAGAATTTGCTGAGGCAATGAGGACATCATCGATGTAGCAATAACAGTATTTCAGGCCTCGCAACACAGAATCCATAAATCGTTGAAAAGATTGGGCGGCATTGCATAGACCAAACGTCATCCTACTAAATTCAAATAGTCCAAATGGCGTTATTATTGCCGTCTTGGGTATATCTTCCTCTGCAATCGGGATCTGGTGAAATGCCCTGACCAGATCGAGTGTTGTAAAAATGGTTTTCCCGTGCAGTTGGTTTGCAAAGTCTTCTAGGTTAGCAATAGGATACTTGTCCGGTGCTGTAATGGCATTGAGCCGGCGATAATCCCCACAGGGTCTCCACTCACCTGAGGATTTTTGGACGAGGTGCAGTGGGCTTGCCCACTCGCTATTTGAAGGACGGCAAATCCCCTGCTCCAGGAGGAACTCGAATTCGGCCTTGGCTGCCCTTAATTTTTCAGGAGGCAGGCGGCGAACCCGTTCGGACACTGGAGGGCCTTGTGTCACAATATGGTGTCGAACGTTGTGGAGTTTCTCTTTTCCAAAACCTGCAAGAGACGTAAGCTCAGGGAATTGTTTTAAAATTTTACTGAACTTGTCGTTTGTTGGTAAGGCGGTGATACTGGAGCAGTTGCTTCTGCTGATGCTGCCAATAGCTGTGAGTGATGTCACGCCATCGACCAACCTTCGGTTTTTGAGGTCCACTAGGATTCCATAATGGCGAAGGAAATCGGCTCCCAGGATGGGTCGCTTCACATTTGCAAGACAAAATTCCCATTGGAACGTTCGACGTAAGCCGAAATCTAATTTTCGCTTCACAGTACCAAATGTGTCGATTACCGAGCCATTTGCAGCAAATAGTTGAAAAGTTTGTGGAGGTTTTGACCTTACAGGCTTATGTGGTAGTACGGATATGTCAGCACCAGTGTCTACTAGAAAACGAGTGCCACAGGAGCGATCTGTAATTATTAGGCGGCTCTGTGTACTTCCATCGCCGTTGACCGCGCAAATTGGCGACGATGGTTCTAGTTTTCCGACTTCTTGTGGGAACATGGTGATTGGCACTTCCTTGCCTTGTCACCAAAGCAACGGTGATAGAAACACACGCCTCGGTTCTTCAAAGCTGACCTGGATCTCTGGTGGTACTTCCTATCGGATGTCTCTGGGGATCGGCCTCGTACCTCTTTAGTGAGCTGTGCTACCTGCAGCGTGAGCTCGTTGATCATGCCACGGAGTGACTCATCCCCTGCTGAGGACTGTTTGCTCACTGTACATGTAGACGAAGCTGAATCTTCTACTTCCAGAATCTTGTCGGCCATTTCAGCAAGCTTGTCAACGGTTGGTTCGTCTGATACCGAAAGTACAATCTGGACTTTTGTAGGCATTCTCTGCAACCATAGCGTTTTTAACACGTCTGTGCCAAATTGATTGCTAGCGAGTGTTTTCATTTCGCGTAGAAGTTGAGAGGGCTTGCGGTCACCGAGGTCTAAACCTGTTAGGAGGTTGCGCAATTTTTTTTCGGCCGATTCTGCAAAGCATTTAATTAATTTACTTTTTAGAAGCTCGAACTTGCCTGTTGCTGGAGGTAACCTGACGATGTCAGCTACTTCTTTTAGAACGTGCGATTCTAAAGAGCTCACGACTGTGTAATACTTGCGATCATCAGAAGTTATACGCAAAGAAAAGAATTGCGCCTCAACTTGAGCGAACCACAATTCTGGTTCGTCACGCCAGAAGGGCGGAATTTTAATCATCCGGACCGCTTCTAGGCTGGCGTCATTTTCGCTTGCTGCCGGGTTGGCGTCACTAGCACATGGTTCGGGGGTCGACATCGTTTCTTTCTTGTTGCGTTAGTCTGGGGTCACCAATTGTAGGTACTTAGGTTCACTGAGGTTGAATAAGCACTACTTGATTTGTTTATTAATAATTTAATGATTTAATGTCGTGTGATGATACATAAAGTAAGTCGAAGGACGCGAGCTTGTTATCGTTGTTGTCGCGGGAACTCTCGGTTATATATTTCTCTTCCTTATCGACTGGTCGGCAATGTAGGTATTACCGAGGCGTCGGTAATGTATGTTCCTACAGATCCTTACAAATACGTGATAAACTTGTAGAGTTGCACGTATTATTATATAAGCTGCGTTCTTTTTAACCAGAATCTCAGTGATCCTCGCTCATTTTGAGCCGGCTCACTTCGTGACGCGTTCTTTTTACAAATCTGCTGTTTAACTGAAGTGAGATTTTTTGCACCCCCTTTCCCCAACTGAACTACCTCGCGAACAGACTCATTTATCTCAGTTTGGCTCAGTTCGTAATTTAAGGTTAAAAGAGTTCTGTCAAATTTGAAAATTCGCCGGTTCTTGTAATATAAACGGACACATTTTTAAATATCTTAAAATTCGTTTAGAAAATAAATAAATTGTACTTGTAGTGATATATAGTAATAAAATATTTGATTAATTACCTACTTTATTTTTTTCGCCTTTACCTGGTTTCCGTATTTTGTGAATACGATTGTGGTTTATTTTGCGAAGTTTTTTCTAAATTTTAAACAAGATGTTCCTAATCGTTCGTAAAACAATGCCTAAACGATTTGTCTACGAAAATACAGATTTGCGCTACAAATACAGTATATCCACCCCCGCAATAAATTTTGTTAACAGTTTCGAAAAATTGTAAAATTTCCGACACCTGCTGCGGGGCATGCAAAAATTTAACAAAGTTTCTTTTGCCTAAAAATGAATTCTTTGCAGTTTTTTGCGACCCAAAAATTCTCCCGCGATGTAAAGAAACGGAAGCACTTTTGGACAGTTGTTAGTGATGAATTGACAAGCCAACATTATGAAGTAAGACTTTTTGTTACCGTTACACTATGTGTGATAATCAGTGTTGAATACTTTTTTTCAATACTCAGACGCAGCGTGTAAGAAAAAATGGTCAAACTTGTTGCGAACATACAAGTCGGTGAAAGATTTAAAAACGAAAAGCGGCCGGGGATCCAGTAGATTCCAATTTTTCAATATTATGAATGAAATACTGGGTGAAAATTCTACTAATGCATCCCCTCATAGTTTGGATGTTTCCAATATAAGTGAAGGGCATGTAGAAGCGACATCAAATGTTTCCGACAATCAAGAAGCCACCACAAGCAGTACACCAAGTGGAAAAAAACGCACAAGAGTTAATCCGAGGGCAGAATATTGCAGCGTTAAAAAATTATTTTATGAAAACAAGGAAAAATTGATGAAGGCAAGAAATGTAGAAAAAAAGAGACAATTTGAAATAAATTTGGAAATCGAAAAAGAAAAAATTTCAATAATGAAGGAAAAAAACAGAATAGAGGAACGGAGAGTTGCTGCACTAGAAAAATTAGCTGGCATCTCATCTGGCAATGAAAATAATTAATAATTGTTGTTTTTAAAATAAATTTTTTTATCAGTTATGAACTAGTCTTTATTCGTCATTAAACAATTCTCTAACAATCTGTTCCCTTCTTGATCTGCTAAATTGTATACCGCTTACATTTTGTACAAAATCTTCATCATCACTTTCATCATTTGGTTCATTCTCCCAGTCCAATAGGTCATCATAATCAATGCATATATTATGTAACACAGCTGCAGCTATGCAACATTTCACAATGAACATTATATTATTATTTTCTAACATTTTTAATCTTCTATATCTGCCCTTTAATAGGCCAAAGGCATTTTCTATAACAATCCTTGATGATGAATGACGGTAGTTGAAAATTCTTTGATTTTCAGTTAAACTTCCGTTGTCTTTGAAAGGGGGTATCAGCCAATCAAGACATGGATAGGCAGAATCACCCAACAAAAAGTCATTTCCTAAAAATCCATTAAAACTATTGTTGTAAAGTGAAGATTTCTTCAATAATCTGGCATCATGCATGGAACCAGCTTCTCCACAAAACATATCAATGAATCTTTTTTGTGAATCACACACACCCTGCATTAGAATACTAAAGTCACCTTTCCTGTTGTAGTATAGGTGAGAATGTACAGAATGTGGTTTTTTTATTTTAATGTGGGTGCCATCTATTGCTTCTAAAATTCCATTAATTCCGTTTAGTTTGTAAAAATCACCTTTGATCCTTTGTTTATTTTCTTCGTCAGGCCAGTAGATGTAGTCTGGGCTTTTAGAAACCAGGTAATGAACTATGGTTGAAATTGTGTGGTGAGCTGCACTTCGAGTGACATCAAATTTATCTGATATTTCGCGGAATGTATTTAAATTCGCTAAGTACCAAATGGTCATATAAACAGCCTTCTCGGCAGAAATTTTCTTTCTACCAAATGTATGGGTTGAAACCACATTATCTTCTTTCACTTTCTCTTAAAATAAAAAATAGCAGTGCAATTACATTTGATTAGATTAAATCACTACTTTACTGTACCGATAATATAATTACATGTGGAACTTTTCATTCTGAAATGTTCTTTAAACTCAATTTCATCATATTCTTCGATAGTTTGAAGATAATTCTTCATTCGGTGTAATTTTCGTCTGGGTTCATCGGAACTATCAGAATCACTGCTGGAAGTAGATGAATCAGAAATCATAATGTCTGCATCGGATTCAGAATTAGAAATTCCATTTTGTAATTCCTAAAAAAATCTCACAAACTTGAACTCTCGGCAAACATTTTAATAGTACTTACACTCATAAGAATAGTTTTCATGTCCATTTTTAAAATAATTAAACAAAAAGATTTTTTTTAAATTTTTTACCGTGTACTGTCTGTGGTGTACTGTGACACTTTGACGTTTAAGGTTATGTACTGATCTGAGTCTCGTTTAGTTGTTCTTTTTATGCTGCCAACCAACGAATATAGACTACATATAGAAGGCCGGTTCGTATAGGGGCGAAGGGACTGAAAATGTAATTTCGATCATCTCCGCAACACGGCAGCACTACCGCACTATCGGCGCCATTCAAATTTTGAACTTAAACCAAGCTTGCGGTCGAACGAGCCGATTATCAATTTACTTGCGACATTAAAGTTATAAACGTAAAATTAGCAATGTAAATGTAAATAATAACTAAATATAAAATATGACGTATTGTGAAACTAGAAATACAAAAGGAAACCATCATCCGTGCGTATGAAGAATAAAGTATTAACGCATGTTAAGAACAATTTAAAAATAAATAAAATATTATTTGTTACACTTTGTTTCTTTGTTAATGAGTAATTGTTTAAAAAATGCGTTCAATGTAAAATAAGTAAGTCATTATAAATAAATAAACACAAAAATTTTAATAGTTTACTTAAATAAATACTCAATTGAACGTTAAGGTTATAGAACCGAACCATCGGCGCAATGTGATTTAAATGGAAAGCGGCATCACTTGTTTTAGCCACATTTTCAATATTTGAAGAATAGGTAATTGCTTTTACAAGCGATTTCCAAGAACCGAAACCTTGACGTCATTTCGGATAATCGCGAGATTCAAACGGTTCGTGTCGGATAACGCGGAGGAATTAATTTCGTCTTTTGTTTCTGATAAACCAAATTTCGGATGATCCGGTTACGGATAATCGGGCGTCTACTGTATATTATTTAAAAAAAATTTGCTGTGCAATTTTTTAATGATTTAGATAATGAAAAAAATAATATAATCAAACGTGAAAAAATAAATCTACGTTAACTATTTATGAAAAATAAATAAATGAAAAATACCCTTAATAATCTTCGCCACAATATACATCATATCAAAAACATCATGAAAAAATATTAATTTAACGCCATCACCACATGCCATAAGTTAAAAAAAAAACATTTTTTGTTTAAGATATCTTAACAATATTTTACTCTATTTAAATCAAGTATCCCTTGTTATGTAAAAATTGTTTTACTTACAAATTTCTTTCCTTCTTCATAACAATATTTTTTTTAAATTTTCCACTTATTACAAATCACAAACATTTTAAAAAACACATTCTTTAAAACATCGTCAATTACACATATTACATTTTAAAAAACACATTTTTTAAAGAATGTGTTTTTTTAAATGTTTGTGATTGGTAATAAGTGGAAAATTAAAAAAAAAAATTGTTATGAAGAAGGAAAGAAATTTGTAAGTAAAACAATATTTTACTCGATTTTTACCCCGGTTTAACACAAAATCATATATTTATTTCAGCATTTCTCCTTTAATTCATTTGATTTGAAACTTCAACTAAGGTAAACATTAACTTTTTGACGTGCATAATCTCCGATTACTAATCTTTTTTCACATTTATTCACTTTAATAACAATAATACAAAATATTAATTTACCGTATATCGTCACCGGGAAATCTATGAAATGTTAATTCCGGATTTTTGGTCTTTGAATTTCTGCAGCCGCTGTAGGAACAAAGTGCACGTGCAGACGGCATACTAAACGCAAAGAGAGTGACAAAGAATTTCTAGAAAATTTATCGCAGATACTTTTGGCGGGCGCATTCGAAGCGCCCCGGGATATGTGGCGGTACCAAGCGGCCGGGGAACAGAACTAGCTTGTTCCCCAGGCTTTCTCGTCCCTCTTTTACCTATAACCCGTAAACGCGCTTCTATAGGTAGTCTATATTCGTTGTGCCAACTGAGCTTGATTTAAAAGTGCGATTAGTGAGCTGATCTACTCAGATCAGTAACGGCTGTCTCAGCTCACTTGCAAAAAGAACGCAGCTATAATGTATTTGGTTTCGCTCTCATGTTCCTTCACGGATTGAAATTGTCAAAACCGACCTAACCTTAAATTCACATGTGAACATGAAGGAAGAAAATAAAAGAATATTCATCAAGGATATTCCTAGAACTATCACAGAAGGTATTTTAGAAAAGGAATTTTCACACTATGGGACCGTTACGTCTATTGAAATTAAACAAAGAAAATCTATCGGAGATTCCAGCAACAACTTTGCCTACATTAATTTGGAAACAAATTCAACAAATTTAAAAAAGTGTAAGTTCCACTTTAAAAGCTTTCGAGAATACATTTAGGTATGAGTATTATTTTTAGGTTTCAATGATTTTGCTAATCAACCATGTGAGGGACAATACTTACAGTTACAAATGGCGCAAGAAAGTTTTCTGGAACGTTTAAAAAGAGAACGTGAAGAATCAGTGAATCCAGAGCCAGTTATAAAACACGAGCCCATTGTAAATTCGGTTAACGATAGTATTAACATAAGGATTCCTAACAATCTTTCTAAAGGTTTTGAAGAGAATAAGAGTACAATTAAAAGCAATCATGAAATTAAGGTTGCACAGGTTAATGGGAAGCCATCTCCATCGCCGATTAAAAAAGTACAAAGTGTTGCTGAAACTAAACGATTAGCCTCGTTAACGCAAATGAAACAAACTTATCAACACAAAAAATCAGCAATTCAAGCAGCCTTATCAAATATTGTAAGATTTATTCGCAATATATTTAAAAGATAAAAACCTCTTAATTTTAGGAAAGCAAATCTAAGAACAGAATAACTTTTGGTGATGATGAAACTGTAAGTAATCTTCCAAGTTGCAGTAAAAATAAAAGATTAACTTTATTTAACGACGACGATGAAAATGATTTGATTGAAGATGTTAATTTTGAAATTAAATCTCAATTCGAAGGGAAGAAGGGGCAAAAATTATTGGAGCTCCAATCGCGATTTAACAAGGACAAGCGGTTTGCAATGGACGAACGATTCTTGGAAGATGAAAATGAATCGGAAAATGAGAATGTAAATTATGAGGACGAACAACAAGAACAGCTAAAAATCCTCGGAGAAGTTCTTGGAAAAACATTTGATACCGTAAAGAAGAACCCTGAAAAGTAAGTTTAGAATCATCGTTTGGAAAATTAATTAAACTATTTTTATAGGATAAAAAAATCGATGTTGAGGTTTGACCCGACTCAAGTGGATCATTCCAAATACGAAATTAAACAGCAGGAAAAAATGACAACAAGAGAAAAAAGAAAAGTTAGCAGAGAAGAAGCGGAAACTGAAAAACCACAAGTTTCCAAGGAGAAATATTATAAAGTCAGTGATGCCCTAAAACAATCTTTAGAAGAAAAACCTGTAAACGAAGGTTTCAGTTTATTAAGTTTATTCGGACGAAATGAAGTTGTGCAAGAAGCCCAACCTGCAGAACAACCACAAAAAATTGGGAAAGGGTCAAGTGGGCCAAATCCATTCCGATACGATTCTTCAGACAATGAAGATGAAGAAGAAACGGTTCCTCCTGTCAAGATTCTAGAAAAGAAAAACGAGAGGGTGCAAATGACTTGGAATGAATCCTTTTTCTTCAAAGACGATGATTACAGATTACAAGGTATTTTGAATTGTTTTGAATAATTATAACAAATAAAATAATTACTTTACAGAAGGGCTCGATTTTATAAAAGGATTGGAAACTGAAGGACACAAAGAATTCGGCAAAATGCGAAGGGATATTAAATTAATCATTAAAGCTAAAATGAAAAATAATCAAAGGAAGATTAGGCCTTTCAAGAAGAAATTAGGTGGACGAAGGAAAATGACCAGAGGAAAAAAAAACCACGAAAAAAAGGTAACACTTCGAATAAATCAATTTTAAATAAAATCGTTATTATTAATTTACCTGAAATCACATTTTCCTACTCTTTTATCTAGACTTAGAATTAAAGTTTTCATCATCTTCTTCGATATAATCCTCTTCGACAAAATGATCATTAAATTGAAATGAATCAAAATCTTTGGCCCTTTGTTTCAATTGTTCTTCGGTAAGATATTCTAATTCTGGCTTGTAATTTTTCAGTGCTCTGTGAGCCTTCCATTTCAGCACTTGCCTTTTATGTAAAAATTCCTGAAAAACTTCTCTTTGTTCTTTAACGCTATGATAGAAGACAGGGTTCAAATTTTGTTCTAATTCCTGGGGCTTTTCGTCCAATTCAGGGTTTAATCGATGTTTTGCCTGTGATTTTTTCATTGCCTTTTGTACTCTATCCATAATATCATTACAATTTAACCCGAAAATATCATTTCGCATTGGAGGTAACGGTTCTTCATATTCAAAATCATCTTCTAAACCTTCAATTTGAGCCTGTAAAACTTGATTTTTAATAATTTCATACTTTCATTTTAAAACTTACTTTAATGTGTGGTTTAAGCTCTGTATTTAGTTCTAATTTGGTCTTAAGCCTCTCAACCGATTGAACTGGTACATAATCCTCTCCAAAATCAGCTTTTGCCAATAATAGGTCAACTTGCCGTGCCTTTTGCAATTGTTTATCTGGAATAAAAAACCATGACCGCCAACTTATACATTAAAGAGAAACAAACCTCTCACGAATTGCATTTTTGGCACTACTCCAACTACTTTTAATTGTGATAATTCATGCCTTAGTGAACCTACATTTCTGTCTAGAATCTCTTCAATTACATGATCTTGCTCTGAATCTTTTCCTATCCAAAATATATTAATCCCTGTAAAATCTGGTGTAACTTGTATCTAGAATTAAGAAACTTATTAAAGGTTTATTGTTAATATTGACCACCTACTCGACTTATTTCAATCCCGTGTCCTACAAATTCCGAAGACGATTGTCCTGTAGCCATCAGGTCAGTTATGTATCTCATAAACAATTTATTAAGTACTGTTACGCGTTTCGAATTGCCCGATTTTTGTCCCTCATAAGCTCCTTTAGTCAACATACTAGGAATAGTCGTAGAGACTTGCTCCACATATCGGTGTCTTCTGCAAAAAGGAAAGAACTTAACGGATATCTGATTTAACCAATCAATGTACCTTTTTGGAACTGTTGCTTTCATGATTTTCGCCATCGTTTTGCTCTCGCCATAATTAATAGAACAAGAGTTAAAACAACGCAAAAATATTCGACTTGCCATTTGACAGTTCAAATACAAAACAGCAGTGTTGCCAGTTGTCACACAGTTAGCACAATTTTCAGCAAATTTTCGTAGAAAGTTAACGACCAACTGAGTTTGAATCGAGCCAGTTCACTTATTTGTGAAAAACGAACACACTTATAGACGATTTTAATATAATTTTTAGAATTTTACTGTTGAGAACTGAATTAAGGTAGCAGCGCTGCGTGGATTATATTCAAAATAAACGTCGGGAGTCATTTTTCCCATAGAGGATAAACCAAGACATTTTTTAAGCAATGACTTACATTTTGGAACGAAACAGCATTCATTTTTCAAAAAACTCGGGAATCAAACTTCCAACAAGTAGTTATGAAATGAAACGCTAGGTGACGTATTACTTGTCATTCCGTGGAACAGAAGGCAAATTTAGTTTGGGCCGCACTATACAGGTGATGAAAAAAAGGCGCCCAGGGTTGATATTGGACCAATGCTTTCTGTAGAAGCATTGTGAAAATCGCAACAAAAGTGGTCTAAGTAGATTCTGTTTAAAATTCAGTTTGTCTAAGAGCACACCGTGGCAATACTGCACATATTTCTTTTTCTAAAGAATTACATTCAGGTAGGCCTACTTCTTCTATCTAAGCAACTAACTCTGACAGATACTATCACTTGCGTAAGATAAACAACTGTCACGTTGACAGTTGTTTATAAAATGTCAAATGCAATATAAGACATTTCAAACTTACCATCGATTTCAAGAATGGGAAACCATGAAAGGCCGTCGAAAACTGCAGAAAATTGTCAATATCAAGAGAATATCATTATCCAGCATTCCACAAGTTCTCCAAAAACGATTTTCAATAATTGTAAATAAGATACATAGATATGAAGTTATTTCATTGATTATTCTTTTTCTTAACTGGTTGAGCACTGTTGTACGGGCACTCAAACTTATATGGTTTGTTAATGGAATAGGTAGTTCTTTATTTTCAAGTTTAAAGAAATAAAAGAAATATTTCCATATTTTTTTGTATCAATTGTTTATAGTATGTTAAACACGTGAGCAGTAAGTTGTCGTAGAAAAAGTATAGTATGCCACGTGCACAAAATGGCAATTCATACTCGTGCAAAATGAGCATCATTTTGTGCTTGTTGCATAATATACTATTTTAATCCGATGAAACATGCTATTTTTCTCCAACCAACAATAGACGGCAAAGTACAAAATATACAAATTCTAAAGTAATGATTAGCAGAGTCATATCCAAGCAGTTGTGCCTTTATTTAGCTGTCATTGTTTTTTGGAAAAAAAGTATGTCAACTAAAAAAATCTGCCAAAAATGTGTAGTATTTTGTGAGTAAAGATGAATTGTGAAGAAGATAAAATGAGATGTTTTAAGGCGTTAGAGAAAAAAAACAATTTTATATATAAAACACTTTACTGATTTACCACCCGTACAAACTTACAAGCAACTTACAAGTAGTAAATGACTCAAATACAATATTTTACTTATGTTTTACATAAAATATTAACTTAAATATTTTGAAACGACGAGGGGCTGTTCACTGTCAGATCATTATAATATTGCTATTTGTCTTTTATAATTCAACAACCAAGCAACATACTCGTGAGATACAAAATTTCATATTATCTCTTGGGTTAAATGAGCAGGTGTTTCACTGACAGCTAGAGATACTTAATGTGTTTAAATAGAAGTAGTTAAATGCAATTTTGAATTTCAGTGGCAATTACAATTTTCTCACTACGCTTCAACATGTTGACTTTGATAAATATATTTAGGATAAAAGCTGCTAAACATTCGACACTTAAAAACGGACATTGGTTCCTCGCCCTTATGAATCAATTATGAGACATTTCCTTTTGCCAAAGCCTTTATCATACTGTTGGTATTTAAATGTGCTTTTAGATGGTAATTACGACTAAAACTTTTATTGCATTGATATTTAAAAGGTTTGTTTTGCCCTAATGAATCTGTTTAATGTGTCTTGTGAGACTGTTACTTTGGTTGAAACATTTACCACATTGTTGGCATTTAAAAGGCTTTTTGCCCTCATGAATCAACATGTGCCTTTGAAGACTTCCTTTGAGTTTAAATTGTTGATCACATTGTTGGCATTTAAAAGCTTTTTTGTTCTCATGACTCAACATGTGTATTTTCAGATTTGTGTTTCGGGTAAAACTTTTATAGCATATTTGGCATCTAGCAAGTTTTTTGCCCTCATGAATTAAGATGTGTGTATTGAGACTGGCTCTTTGAGTAAAAGTTTTATTGCATTGTTTGCATTTAAAAGGTTCCTTACCCTCATGAATCAACACGTGTATTTTGAGATTGCTGCTTCGGGTGAAAATTTTATCACAATGTTGGCATTTAAAAGGTTTCTTGTTCTTATGAAGGAACATGTGTCTTTTGAGAAGATCGTCTCGGTTAAAGATTTTATCACATTCTTCGCATTTAATAGGTTTCTTGTCAGCATGAATTAACATGTGTTTTATGAGACTGGTTTTTATGTTATAAGCTTTTCCACAGATTTGGCATAAAAAAGACTTCTTGTCCTCATGCATAAGCATGTGCTTTTGGAAATCGCCACTTCGCTTAAAAGTTTTAGGACACTGCTGACATTTAACAGGTCTGCTGTCGTCATGAATCAACCTGTGTCTTTTTAAATACTTGTTGCGTTTAAAAGTTTTATTGCAGTGTTCGCATTGAAAAGTTTTTTTTTTTTCCCTTTACCTCTGCGAATTTGGTTGTGTCCGGCTTTGAATTCTTCTGGTTCATTATTTACTATGAATTCTTCTAATTTCGTATCATTTGTATGACTTTCCATATTTTTCTAGAGGAAAATTTATAAACAAATTTAATTTAAAGTAATTTGATACAATTCAATGTAAAAACATTGAGATGGAAGAATTGAAAGCAATTTAGTAATTGTTTCACCATACATTTTGTAAAAATAAAAATCTACCTCATTTTTGACAATATTTCCAACACAACATGCAGACTGGTTGGGGTTGGCCGTGGACTGGTCAACAACAAATGGGCTGCATCCTTTTGTAATTTCTTCAGGTTCGTCCTTAATTATAAGTTCGTTCTCTTCTAATTTAATTTCAAGAGAATTGAAATCGTCCGAATTATCCATCTTTATCTGAAATATATATGTAACATATACATACCTCAGTTTTATAGTGTAACAAGTCAAAAAATAGTCATTTTTATATTAAGTGCGCAAAGCAAAACTTTTTTGAGGTTTAGAATTTCTTAGGAATAATTTCTTCGAAAACTTTATTATTCATGGACTTATGCACATATTGTGTGCCTTATGTTCCGAATAATTTCTAATTTTTCATATTAGGGGCCATCCATAAATTACGTAACGCAGAATTTGAACAATTTTTACCCCCTCCGCCCCATCTGTAACAGTTCATAACACCATGCAAGTCCCACCCCCCTAAAAGTTACGTAACGCGAAGACTCTACAACAACCCCCCTTTGGCGTAATAAAAAAATTCAAAATATGATTTTTGGTATAATTATCAATCATTATATAACAACACGTTAAACCCCTACGCCCCCCTCTGTAACACGCCGTAACGTGCCAACGTACCCCTCCGGCCACCATTTGGCGTTACGTAATTTATGGATGGCCCCTTATTTTATACATTCAGTAAATTATTTCAATTACGCGTGATAGTAGCACCAAAGGTCCAAGTTTTAGTTCGAAGCACAGATATCACTTTTCGCGCAAGCGCATTTTTGCCTCGATTTGACACGTCAAAATACAAGATTACCTTGATCCCAATACAGTTTTCAATTCGAATTCAATCCCTCATGAAAATGCAGTAATTAGTATATTAAAATTTTGAATTCAGATCACAAATTGTAATCGCTAAAGTTTGTCATTACAGTATCTTATTTAACAGCAATAAAACTAACAAGCCACCAACATGTTAACCATAAAGCTCAGGCGATTTGTTTCTACGACCTCGAAAGCTACCGCGCCGACTCGTTCATCAGTGGCGTAGTTATTCTACTCTAAGAAAGGGGTTAAGAAGCAACAATTAGTCATATTTTATTTGATAATGTAAAATATTTAATTTTTCATTATAAAATGCGTATGTAATTGTAACAGTTTCTCAAATTTAAAAACAATTTAGTGTTGTATTATACTTTGCAAACTTTTATTCGTTGGTATTTCATAGTTAATAAGTGAAGACACTAATAAACAAAAAACAATTTCTTGCAGAAAACACTTTACTCATTTACCGCATGTACAAACTGACAGGCAATTTACAACTAATAATCGAGTCAATTACAATACAACCATACCTTGCACAGTCTGACTTCATTCAGTCCAGATTCACTGTAGTCCGGTTTGACAATTTCAAAACAAAGTAAATTTTAATTAAACATTCTAAATAATCAGACATACAGCATATTATTTTTTGATACACAAACGATCGGTTTTTTCCCTTTATACAGAGTCAAATCTTTTTTTGTGTCGTTTAATTTTATGCGGTTTCAAGTTAAACGAAACGATACATATTTTAATTTTTCGGAAGTTTAAATTATTTCCAATAAAGATAATTGATTTTATTAATCCTATTTTATTGATTAAAAAACGAAGAAATTAATTTTTTTGGAACAAATTATAATTTTTTGGATGTATTTAATTCTTCGATTAGTCCAGTTTCAAACAGTTCACGATAGTAATTTTTTTTCAATGATAATTCTGTCAGGGTCTATTCACCGTCAGATCATTATAACATCACCAGGGTTCACAGCAATTCTGTATTTTCAAATTCCCCGACTTTTCTGAGGTGTTCCATGGCCCCTTCCAGTTTTTCACCGGTCTTTTTCTAGTAATTTGTGCCTTTAATAAACCAGTCAGAATTTTGAGTTCCATTTATATGGGATAGTTTCATACTAAACTTAGTAGACATAGATATACAGTGTGTTCATGGATGGGGTGGCTCACTCTTGTAAACTATCTTATCTGCTATTTGGAGAGAAAAAGTAAAAGTGAAACGTTTATGACACAGTAGGCATTTGAAACATTTCTCAACATTATAAATCAACTTGTGCCTCTTGACGCTTTTCCTTTCGCCACACAGTTGGTATTTAAAAGGTCTGCTACGCTCGTAAATTAACATGTGTGCTTTTGGATAGTAATTGCGGCTAAGGCCTTTATTGGATTGTTGGTATTTAAAAGGTTTTTTGCCCTAATGAATCTGTCTGATGTGTCTTGTGAGACTGTTACTTTGGTTGAAACATTTACCACATTGTTGGCATTTAAAAGGCTTTTTGCCCTCATGAATCAACATGTGCCTTTGAAGACTTCCTTTGAGTTTAAATTGTTGATCACATTGTTGGCATTTAAAAGCTTTTTTGTTCTCATGACTCAACATGTGTATTTTCAGATTTGTGTTTCGGGTAAAACTTTTATAGCATATTTGGCATCTAGCAAGTTTTTTGCCCTCATGAATTAAGATGTGTGTATTGAGACTGGCTCTTTGAGTAAAAGTTTTATTGCATTGTTTGCATTTAAAAGGTTCCTTACCCTCATGAATCAACACGTGTATTTTGAGATTGCTGATTCGGGTGAAACTTCTATCACAATGTTGGCATTCAAAAGGTCTTTTGTCCTCATGAATCAACATGTGTCTTTTGAGAAGATCCTCTCGGTTAAACACTTTATCACATTGTTGGCATTTAATAGCTTTCTTGTCAGTGTGAATTAACATGTGTCTTATGAGACTGGTTTTTATGTTATAAGCTTTCCCACACACTTGGCATAAAAAAGACTTCTTGTCCTCATGAATAAGCATGTGCTTTTGGAAATCGTCACTTCGCTTAAAACTTTTTGGACACTGCTGACATTTAACAGGTCTGCTGTCGTCATGAATCAACCTGTGTCTTTTTAAATACTTGTTGCGTTTAAAAGTTTTATTGCAGTGTTCGCATTGAAAAGTTTTTTTTTTTTTCCCTTTACCTCTGCGAATTTGGTTGTGTCCATCTTTGAATTCTTCTGGTTCATTATTTACTATAAATTCTTCTAATTTCGTATCATTTGTATGACTTTCCGTATTTTTCTAGAAGAAAATTTATAAACAAATTTAATTTAAAGTAATTTGATACAATTCAATGTAAAAACATTGAGATGGAAGAATTGAAAGCAATTTAGTAATTGTTTTACTATACATTTTGTAAAAATAAAAATCTACCTCATTTTTGACAATATTTCCAACACAACATGCAGGCTGGTTGGGGTTGGCCGTGGGCTGGTCAACAACAAATGGGCTGCATCCATTTGTATTTTCTTCAGGTTCGTCCTTAATTATAAGTTCTCTCTCTTCTAATTTAATTTCAAGAGAATTGAAATTGTCCGAACTATCCATCTTTATCTGAAATATACCTATATCTGTACCCCAGAAGCAAACTATATTAAGTAGAAAATTGGCCAAATTGAGTTTTTTATGGTAAGTCACTAAATGAAACTCACACTTTCATTTGCTTTTGTCAGAAAAATTCTATCCATAACCGTTCTTAAAATGGCTCGCCATATAGTATGTTAAATCCGTGAATAGACTAAAAATAATTAAATAATTAGTTTCACAAAAATTATCCTTTTGATAGAGAATGACAACTAAAACTTATATAATGTCTAGGAATCAATGTTCTACCTTGTACCATCATGGAACTATAGCAAAAACTGTTGTCAAAAAAACTTTAAAGTGCTCTCCTGAACATTTGAAATTTTGGACTTAACATACTTTGCTTCTGGGGTACACATATGTAATATATACATACCTCAATTTTATAGTGTAACAAGTCAAAAAATAGTTATTTTTATATTAAGGGTCAAAGCAAAATTTTTTTGGAATAATTTCTTCGAAAACTTTATTATTCATGGACTTATGCACATATTGTGTGCCTTATGTTCCGAATAAATTCTAATTTTTCACTAATCATATTATTTTATACATTCAGAAAATTATTTCAATTACGCGCGATAGTAGCACAAAGGGTTCAAGTTTTAGTTCAAAGATATCACTTTTCGCGCAAGCGCATTTTTGCCTCGAATTGACACGACAAAGCACAAGATTACTTTGAATCCCAATACCATTTTTAATTCGAATTCAATCCCTCACGGAAACGCAATAATTAGTATTAAAATTTCGAATTCAGATCACAAATTGTAATCGCTAAAGTTTGTCATTACAGTACCTTATTTAAAATTAACAAGCTCAGGCGATATGTTTCTATGACCTCGAAAGCTACCGTGGCGACTCGCTCATCAGTGGCGTAGTTATTCTACTCTAAGAAAGGGGTTAAAAAGCAGCAATTCGTTATATTTTATTTGATAATGCAAAATATTTCATTTTAGATTATAAAATGTGTATGTAATTGTAACAGTTTATCAAATTTAAAAACAATTTAGTGTTGTATTATACTTTACAAACTTTTAGTTAAATAAGTGGAGACACTAATAAACAAAAAACAATTTCTTGCAGAAAACACTTTACTCATTTATCGCATGTACAAACTGACAAGCAACTTACAACTAATAAACGAGTCAATTACAATACAGCTATACCTCGCACAGTCCGACTTCGTTCAGTCCGGTTTGACAATTTCAAAGCAAAGTAAATTTTAATTAAACAAAAATAGACAATACACATACACAAAATTATATTTTTATACACAAATGATCAGTTTTTTCCCTTTATACAAAGTCAGGTCTCTTTTTGTGCAGTTAATTTTATGCGATTTCAAGTTAATCGAAACGATACTAGTTTAATTTTTCGGAGGTTTAAATTATTTCCAATAAAGATAATTGAATTTATTAATATTATTTTATTGATTAAAAAACGAAGAAATTAATTTTTTTGAAACAAATTATAATTTTTTGGATGTATTTAATTCTTCGATTAGTCCAGTTTCAAACAGTTCACGATATTAATTTTTTTTCAATGATAATTCTGTCAGATCGTTATAACATCACCAGGGTTCACAGTAATTCTGTATTTTCAAATTCCCTGACTTTTCCAAGGTTTTCCATGGCCCCCTTCCAGTTTTTCACCCGTCTTTTTCTAGTAATTTGTGACTTTAACTAAACCAGTCAGAATTTTGAGTTCCATTTATATGGGATAGTTTCATACTAAACTTAATAGACAGTGTGTTCACGAATTGGGTTGGCTCACTCTTGTAAAATATCTTATCTGCCATTTGGAGAGAAAAAATAAAAGTGAAACGTTTATGACACAGTAGGCATTTGAAACATTTCTCAACATTATAAATCAACTTGTGTCTTTTGACGCTTTTCCTTTCGCCAAAGCGTTTATCACAATTGGTATTTAAAAGGTCTTTTACACTCGTAAATTAACATGTGTGTGCTTTTAGATAGTAATTGTGGCTAAGGCCTTTATTGGATTGTTGGTATTTAAAAGGTTTTTTGCCCTAATGAATCTGTCTAATGTGTCTTGTGAGACTGTTACTTTGGTTGAAACATTTACCACATTGTTGGCATTTAAAAGGCTTTTTGCCCTCATGAATCAACATGTGCCTTTGAAGACTTCCTTTGAGTTTAAATTGTTGATCACATTGTTGGCATTTAAAAGCTTTTTTGTTCTCATGACTCAACATGTGTATTTTCAGATTTGTGTTTCGGGTAAAACTTTTATAGCATATTTGGCATCTAGCAAGTTTTTTGCCCTCATGAATTAAGATGTGTGTATTGAGACTGGCTCTTTGAGTAAAAGTTTTATTGCATTGTTTGCATTTAAAAGGTTCCTTACCCTCATGAATCAACACGTGTATTTTGAGATTGCTGCTTCGGGTGAAAATTTTATCACAATGTTGGCATTTAAAAGGTTTCTTGTTCTTATGAAGGAACATGTGTCTTTTGAGAAGATCGTCTCGGTTAAAGATTTTATCACATTCTTCGCATTTAATAGGTTTCTTGTCAGCATGAATTAACATGTGTTTTATGAGACTGGTTTTTATGTTATAAGCTTTTCCACAGATTTGGCATAAAAAAGACTTCTTGTCCTCATGAATAAGCATGTGCTTTTGGAAATCGCCACTTCGCTTAAAAGTTTTAGGACACTGCTGACATTTAACAGGTCTGCTGTCGTCATGAATCAACCTGTGTCTTTTTAAATACTTGTTGCGTTTAAAAGTTTTATTGCAGTGTTCGCATTGAAAAGTTTTTTTTTTTTTCCCTTTACCTCTGCGAATTTGGTTGTGTCCGGCTTTGAATTCTTCTGGTTCATTATTTACTATGAATTCTTCTAATTTCGTATCATTTGTATGACTTTCCATATTTTTCTAGAGGAAAATTTATAAACAAATTTAATTTAAAGTAATTTGATACAATTCAATGTAAAAACATTGAGATGGAAGAATTGAAAGCAATTTAGTAATTGTTTCACCATACATTTTGTAAAAATAAAAATCTACCTCATTTTTGACAATATTTCCAACACAACATGCAGACTGGTTGGGGTTGGCCGTGGACTGGTCAACAACAAATGGGCTGCATCCTTTTGTAATTTCTTCAGGTTCGTCCTTAATTATAAGTTCGTTCTCTTCTAATTTAATTTCAAGAGAATTGAAATCGTCCGAATTATCCATCTTTATCTGAAATATATATGTAACATATACATACCTCAGTTTTATAGTGTAACAAGTCAAAAAATAGTCATTTTTATATTAAGTGCGCAAAGCAAAACTTTTTTGAGGTTTAGAATTTCTTAGGAATAATTTCTTCGAAAACTTTATTATTCATGGACTTATGCACATATTGTGTGCCTTATGTTCCGAATAATTTCTAATTTTTCATATTAGGGGCCATCCATAAATTACGTAACGCAGAATTTGAACAATTTTTACCCCCTCCGCCCCATCTGTAACAGTTCATAACACCATGCAAGTCCCACCCCCCTAAAAGTTACGTAACGCGAAGACTCTACAACAACCCCCCTTTGGCGTAATAAAAAAATTCAAAATATGATTTTTGGTATAATTATCAATCATTATATAACAACACGTTAAACCCCTACGCCCCCCTCTGTAACACGCCGTAACGTGCCAACGTACCCCTCCGGCCACCATTTGGCGTTACGTAATTTATGGATGGCCCCTTATTTTATACATTCAGTAAATTATTTCAATTACGCGTGATAGTAGCACCAAAGGTCCAAGTTTTAGTTCGAAGCACAGATATCACTTTTCGCGCAAGCGCATTTTTGCCTCGATTTGACACGTCAAAATACAAGATTACCTTGATCCCAATACAGTTTTCAATTCGAATTCAATCCCTCATGAAAATGCAGTAATTAGTATATTAAAATTTTGAATTCAGATCACAAATTGTAATCGCTAAAGTTTGTCATTACAGTATCTTATTTAACAGCAATAAAACTAACAAGCCACCAACATGTTAACCATAAAGCTCAGGCGATTTGTTTCTACGACCTCGAAAGCTACCGCGCCGACTCGTTCATCAGTGGCGTAGTTATTCTACTCTAAGAAAGGGGTTAAGAAGCAACAATTAGTCATATTTTATTTGATAATGTAAAATATTTAATTTTTCATTATAAAATGCGTATGTAATTGTAACAGTTTCTCAAATTTAAAAACAATTTAGTGTTGTATTATACTTTGCAAACTTTTATTCGTTGGTATTTCATAGTTAATAAGTGAAGACACTAATAAACAAAAAATAATTTCTTGCAGAAAACACTTTACTCATTTACCGCATGTACAAACTGACAGGCAATTTACAACTAATAATCGAGTCAATTACAATACAACCATACCTTGCACAGTCTGACTTCATTCAGTCCAGATTCACTGTAGTCCGGTTTGACAATTTCAAAACAAAGTAAATTTTAATTAAACATTCTAAATAATCAGACATACAGCATATTATTTTTTGATACACAAACGATCGGTTTTTTCCCTTTATACAGAGTCAAATCTTTTTTTGTGTCGTTTAATTTTATGCGGTTTCAAGTTAAACGAAACGATACATATTTTAATTTTTCGGAAGTTTAAATTATTTCCAATAAAGATAATTGATTTTATTAATCCTATTTTATTGATTAAAAAACGAAGAAATTAATTTTTTTGGAACAAATTATAATTTTTTGGATGTATTTAATTCTTCGATTAGTCCAGTTTCAAACAGTTCACGATAGTAATTTTTTTTCAATGATAATTCTGTCAGGGTCTATTCACCGTCAGATCATTATAACATCACCAGGGTTCACAGCAATTCTGTATTTTCAAATTCCCTGACTTTTCTGAGGTGTTCCATGGCCCCTTCCAGTTTTTCACCGGTCTTTTTCTAGTAATTTGTGCCTTTAATAAACCAGTCAGAATTTTGAGTTCCATTTATATGGGATAGTTTCATACTAAACTTAGTAGACATAGATATACAGTGTGTTCATGGATGGGGTGGCTCACTCTTGTAAACTATCTTATCTGCCATTTGGAGAGAAAAAGTAAAAGTGAAACGTTTATGACACAGTAGGCATTTGAAACATTTCTCAACATTATAAATCAACTTGTGCCTCTTGACGCTTTTCCTTTCGCCACACAGTTGGTATTTAAAAGGTCTGCTACGCTCGTAAATTAACATGTGTGCTTTTGGATAGTAATTGCGGCTAAGGCCTTTATTGGATTGTTGGTATTTAAAAGGTTTTTTGCCCTAATGAATCTGTCTGATGTGTCTTGTGAGACTGTTACTTTGGTTGAAACATTTACCACATTGTTGGCATTTAAAAGGCTTTTTGCCCTCATGAATCAACATGTGCCTTTGAAGACTTCCTTTGAATTTAAATTGTTGATCACATTGTTGGCATTTAAAAGCTCTTTTGTTCTCATGACTCAACATGTGATTTTTTAGATTTGTGTTTCGGGTAAAACTTTTATAGCATATTTGGCATCTAGCAAGTTTTTTGCCCTCATGAATTAAGATGTGTGTATTGAGACTGCCACTTTGAGTAAAAGTTTTATTGCATTGTTTGCATTTAAAAGGTTCCTTACCCTCATGATGCAACACGTGTATTTTGAAATTGCTGCTTCGGGTGAAACTTCTATCACAATGTTGGCATTTAAAAGGTTTCTTGTTCTTATGCAGGAACATGTGTCTTTTGAGAAGATCGTCTCGGTTAAAGATTTTATCACATTCTTGGCATTTAATAGGTTTCTTGTCAGCATGAATTAACATGTGTTTTATGAGACTGGTTTTTATGTTATAAGCTTTTCCACACACTTGGCATAAAAAAGACTTCTTGTCCTCATGAATAAGCATGTGCTTTTGGAAATCGTCACTTCGCTTAAAACTTTTTGGACACTGCTGACATTTAACAGGTCTGCTGTCGTCATGAATCAACCTGTGTCTTTTTAAATACTTGTTGCGTTTAAAACTTTTATTGCAGTGTTCGCATTGAAAAGTTTGTTTTTTTTCCCCTTTACCTCTGCGAATTTGGTTGTGTCCGTCTTTGAATTCTTCTGGTTCATTATTTACTATAAATTCTTCTAATTTCGTATCATTTGTATGACTTTCCGTATTTTTCTAGAAGAAAATTTATAAACAAATTTAATTTAAAGTACAATTCAATGATACAATTCAATTCAATTCAATGTAAAAACATTGAGATGGAAGAATTGAAAGCAATTTAGTAATTGTTTTACTATACATTTTGTAAAAATAAAAATCTACCTCATTTTTGACAATATTTCCAACACAACATGCAGGCTGGTTGGGGTTGGCCGTGGGCTGGTCAACAACAAATGGGCTGCATCCATTTGTATTTTCTTCAGGTTCGTCCTTAATTATAAGTTCTCTCTCTTCTAATTTAATTTCAAGAGAATTGAAATCGTCCGAATTATCCATCTTTATCTGAAATATATATGTAATATATACATACCTCAGTTTTATAGTGTAACAAGAAAAAAAATAGTCATTTTTATATTAAGTGCGCAAAGCTAAACTTTTTTGAGGTTTAGAATTTTTTAGGAATAACTTCTTCGAAAACTTTATTATTCATGGACTTATGAACATATTGTGTGCCTTATGTTCCGAATAATTTCTAATTTTTCACTAATCATATTATTTTAAACATTCAGAAAATTATTTCAATTACGCGTGCCCATGGATAGTAGGGCATTTTTGCCTCGATTTGACACGCCAAAATACAAGATTACCTTGATCCCAACGTATTGTATTCGAATTCAATCCCTCATGGAAATGCAGTAATTAGTATATTAAAATTTTGAATTCAGATCACAAATTGTAATCGCTAAAGTTTGTCATTACAGTATCTTATTTAACAGCAATAAAACTAACAAACCACCAACAAGTTAACCATTAAGCTCAGGCGATTTGTTTCTACGACCTCGAAAGCTACCGCGCCGACTCGTTCATCAGTGGCGTAGTTATTCTACTCTAAGAAAGGGGTTAAAAAGCAGCAATTCGTCATATTTTATTTGATAATGTAAAATATTTAATTTTAGATTATGAAATGCGTATGTAATTGTAACAGTTTCTCAAATTTAAAAACAATTTGGTGTTGTATTATACTTTGCAAACTTTTATTCGTTGGTATTTCATAGTTAATAAGTGAAGACACTAATAAACAAAAAACAATTTCTTGCAGAAAACACTTTACTCATTTACCGCATGTAGAAACTGACAGGCAATTTACAACTAATAACCGAGTCAATTACAATACAGCCATACCTCGCACAGTCTGACTTCATTCAGTCCGGATTCACTGTAGTCCGGTTTGACAATTTCAAAACAAAGTAAATTTTAATTAAAACACAAAATTATTTTTTTATACACAAATGATCGGTTTTTCCCTTTATACAGAGTCAGGTTTCTTTTTGTGCTGTTTAATTTTATGCGGTTTCAAGTTAAATGAAACGATACATAGTTTAATTTTTCGAAGGTTTAAATTATTTCCAATAAAGATAATTGAATTTATTAATCCTATTTTATTGATTAAAAAACGAAGAAATTAATTTTTTTGGAACAAATTATAATTTTTTGGATGTATTTAATTCTTCGATTAGTCCAGTTTCAAACAGTTCACGATATTAATGTTTTTTCAATGATAATTCTGTCAGGGTCTATTCACCATCAGATCGTTATAACATCACCAGGGTTCACAGTAATTCTGTATTTTCAAATTCCCTAACTTTTCCAAGGTTTTCCATGGCCCCCTTCCAGTTTTTCACCCGTCTTTTTCTAGTAATTTGTGCCTTTAACTAAACCAGTCAGAATTTTGAGTTCCATTTATATGGGATAGTTTCATACTAAACTTAATAGACATGGGTTGGCTCACTCTTGTAAACTATCTTATCTGCCATTTGGAGAGAAAAAGTAAAAGTGAAACGTTTATGACACAGTAGGCATTTGAAACATTTCTCGACATTATAAATCAACTTGTCTCTTTTGACGCTTTTCCTTTTGCCAAAACGTTTATCACACTGTTGGTATTTAAAAGGTCTTTTACGCTCTTTATATGGTAATTGCGGCTAAGACCTTTATTGCATTGTTGGTATTTAAAAGGTTTTTTACCCTAATGAATCTGTCTAATGTGTCTTTTGAGACTGCTACTTTGGTTGAAACTTTTACGACATTGTTGGCATTTAAAAGGCTTTGTGCTCTCATGAATCAACATGTGCCTTTGAAGATTTTGATTGTGTTTAAAACATTTATCGCATTGTTGGCATTTAAAAGCTTTTTTGCTCTCGTGAATTAAGGTGTGTGTTTTGAGACTGCTACTTTGAGTAAAACTTTTATTGCATTGTTGGCATTTAAAAGGTTCTTTACCCTCATGAATCAACAGGTGTATTTTGAGATTGCTGATTCGGGAGAAACTTCTATCACAATGTTGGCATTCAAAAGGTCTTTTTTTGTCCTCATGAATTAACATGTGTCTTTTGAGATAATCGTTTCGTTTAAAGATTTTATCACATTGTTGGCATTTAGATTTCTCATCCACATGAGCTAACATGTGATTTTTGAGACTGGATTTTAGATTATAACTTTTTGCACACAGTTGGCATTTAAACAATCTCTTGTCCTCATGAATCAGCATGTGTTTTTTTAAATCGCCATTTCGCTTAAACTCTTTATGACACTGTTGGCATGCAAAAGGTTTTTTACCATCATGAACCAACAGGTGTGCTTTGAAACCACTTTTTAGGTTATAACCTTTTCCACACAGTTGGCATTTAAAAAATCTCTTGTTCTCATGAACCAACATGTGTTTTTTGTAATCGATATTTCGCTTAAAATCTTTATGACACTGCTGACATTTAAAAGGTCTGTTGCTCTTAAAACCTTCATTGCATTGTTGGCGTTTAAAAGGTTTTTTGCAGTCATTTATGAGAATTTGGTTGTGGCCGTCTTTGACTTCTGGTTCTTCATTTACTATAAATTCTTCTAATTTCATATCATTTTGATGACTTTCTATGTCTTCCTAGAAGAAAAATTTATAAACAAATTTAATTTAAAGTAATTTGATACAATTAATGTTAAAACATCGATGAAAGATTTGAAAGCATTCTGTAAAAATAAAAATGTACCTTAGTTTTTACTAAGCAATTTCTAACAGAAAGTGTTGAAAGATTTGCTTCAGACTTGATTGTCAATGATCTGTTTTCTTCAGTAACTTCGTTTGGCTCATCTTTTATTATTAGCTCTTCTTGTTCTAATTTTATATCAAATGACTGGGAATCGTCATAATTATTTTTTATCTAGAAAGAAATCAATTGTTAAAACATTAAAATGCTTCCGAAAAGGCAAATAAATAAACTAAGCTAAAATGGATACAATACAACATTTTTTCGACATGATAATCTTCAGTTTGCCAATGAAGAAAATCAACAATATAAACAATAATATTGGTTTGGTGATAAAAGGAAGAAAGAAAATCTTAATAGTAAACAGTTTTAGGTTTTTACAACTTGCTAATTTTGTTTATAAATTTTAAATCCGTGCAATAACAGAAACTTATTAAAATTGCTTATTCCAAATTACTGAAACTAAAAATGTACCTCATTTTTGACAAGATGTCCGACACAACACGCAGATTGGTTAACAACAAATGAACTGCATCCTTCTGTAACTTCTGTAAGTTCTTCCCTTTCTAATTTAATTTGAAGAGAACTGAAATCAACCCGATTATCCATCTTAACCTAAAAAAAAAAATGTATTGGAATAATGTAATTAATTTAGGAATATCATTGGTATATTAAAATTTCAAATCCAGATCACAAGTTGTAATCTCTAAAGTTTGTAATTACAATTACCCCTTATTTAACAGCACTAGACTTATAAATAACACTAACACAAGACGTTACCGTAAACTTTACGATTCTCAGAAGGCATAATAACTTTATTTTTTATTATCTGTGCATAATTACTGTTTGGCCCGCACTCTATTGCACTAAACTTGAAGCAATTCAGACATCTAACAACAGCAACAGGTACCAATAATTGGCTGGACAATTGTTATGCTTTTGGTGTTATATTATCTGATTCCGGTTTGATAATCCACACCCGACAGCTATTTCTTTTAATTTCTACTATTTTTGTTATATTTTACAAATGTATTACGGCTTAATTCTACAATAAATTGTTAATTTTTATTTAAATCTGATCATGACGGCAACGCTGGTAATAATTTCATGGCAGGCTACCAGCTGACCGTTAAGCGCGAAGAACACTGGAAGCGGGAACAATTGAGAAAGTTATGGTTATGAGTTGTTGGATATTTAAAAATTAAGGTATGTTGTTTTAAAAATTAAACAAATAGCAATAAATGCAAATTATAGATGTTAACTAAACGAAAATTGTCGCAACAAACCATTGTTGATAAACGTAAAAGATGCGAGGAACAAACCGAAGAGCCCTCTCAAGTGAGTAGATCAGGTCCACATGATCACAAACTTTCCTTATTTAATTTCAGAAACGAGCAGGAACTGTGACACGAATGGTACTCCGAAACTTCATGTGTCATTCCCTCCTTGAAGTCAATTTCGATAATAATATCATGTTCATAACAGGACGAAATGGCAGTGGTAAAAGTGCTATACTCACAGCACTTGTTGTGGGACTCGGTGGAAAAGCATCAGCCACAAATAGAGGAACTGCAGTTAAAAGTTTCATAAAAGTTGGGAAACCTTCAGCTTCAGTTGAGATAACTCTTAAAAATGAAGGTCCTCTTGCTTTTGACCCAAGGAAGTACGGCAATGAAATTACAATAATTCGACATATGACACAATCAAGCAACACTTACAGGATTAAAAATGCAACAGGGCAAGTTGTAGCGACTCGTGCCAGAGACGTGCATGAATTGATCACAAGTCTCAATATTCAAATTGACAATCCGGTTTGTGTTTTGAATCAGGATACAGCACGTAACTTTTTGAATTCGAAGGATACCCAGCAGAAATTTTATTTGTTCACGAGAGCAACTGGCCTTGAATTTCTTGATGGGCAGTATGCCAAAGTGGTAGAGAATCGCGATAGAACTGTGGAATTGTTGTTGAAGAAGGAGAAAGATTACGATGAGTTGAAGAAAAAAATTGATGTTTTGCAAGAGAAGTTGAAACGCCATGAAACTATCTTAATCATTAAGGATAAGCTTTGTTTGTTGCAAAGAGAGTTATTGTGGGCTAAAGTATGTTGAATTATTTAATTACTTTTATTCTGACGTTACTTTCAATTTTTTTTAATAATGAACTTTCATCAGTTAAAGTTCTGTGGGTGTTCTTGTGTTAATTTAGACTATTTGGTTGGTTTAATTTGTGCTTTTTTAAAACTTTAATTTTCTATTACTCATCACATTTTCAGTGTTTGACTTAACAGAAGTTTGACCATTTGTTTTTGGTTATCTTTTAGGTAAGAGATTCAGAACTAAACTTACAAGGGTACCAAGAGAATGCACAGAAACTGCACAAGTCGATTGCCTCGATGACTGACGATAATATGAATCAAGAAGGGAAATTAAAAGCGGCAAAGGAGAATATGGAGTCGGTGGTTGCATTGAAGTGTTTAAATTGTAATTGACTAAATTTTACTTTCAGAACTTGCAGGCAGAATATTAATGAAATTATGGCAAGTGCCAATGAAGAACATAAGGTTCGTGATAAGTTGGAACAACAGATGCGGCAGCTGATGTTGGAGATTGTAAACAAGAAGGAAGAGAAAACATTTGCTCTTACCAGTGTTAAAAATAAAACAAATGATACTGAAATTCTTGAAAAGGAAATTGAAAATTCCATTGCCAAGTAAGAATGTTTTTATGATTTTTATTTTGTGATAGTTTAAATTCAAGGAAGCTATTTTTTGACCGTTCCATTTTCATTGTATTAATTATAAGGCCTCACTTTTGGTATTTTTCCTGGTCGTCTTCAAAATGTAAAGTAGAAAACTTGCTGTCTTTGACAGTTATGCCCATAGTATTGTAACAGGTTCAGTAAATTCATCAGTTTTTTTTCCCATAATGTCCCAAGCATGTTCAATTGGGGAGAGGTTGCGAGATCTGGCTGGCCATGGTAAGATATTGATATGGACCTCTACGAACGGGTTTAAAGAAGTTCTCGCTACATGGGGACGGGCATTATTTCGCTGGAAAAGTGAGTTTTCGAGCTGTTGAAGATATGGAAGAATATGGGGTTCCACCACCTCTTTTGTTCTTTTTCTTTAAAATTATAATCAATTATTACCTTTGAATAGTTATACATTTCTGCCAAGTTTGGTCAAAAAATTCACACCCCTTGGTGTTGCAATTTCTGTAGATTTTTACGCAGCGTATCATATTAAGAGTACAAAGATTTGACTGTCGGAAAAAATGGATGTTAGGATGTGGAACACAGTTATAATGTAAAACCACAGAGTATATAAAACCTTACCAATCTTTGGTAAAACTCTAAAAACCGTATATTTTAGTGCAATAGGAAAATTATTGTATTATTGGTTTTTATGGCCATGATTGAATGAAATTAAATTTAAATGAAAGAAATTGAAATTTTGTCATTAAATTCAGTTTTAAATTTTTTTTGCTTCAGAATGGGTCAGATTGAGCAGGAGAAAAGTAAAAGAATGGAAGAAATGGCAACCGTGGAAAAACAATTAAAAGATATCTCAAGTCTCTTGAAAACCTCAGAGAATGATCAATTTCAGTTTGAAGGTGCACTGCAGCACAAGAGAGATGAAGCAAGAAATTTAAAGGATGAGTTAGCACAAACAGAACGCGACTTAAATGCAACAAATGAGCGTTTAAAGTCGTTAAAAAATGCCACCAGTAATACTCTGCTGTTATATGGCAGAGATATGCCAAAAGTTGTTAACGCAATCAATGCTGCAAAAAATAAATTTAAACATTTACCTCGAGGACCGCTTGGTAAATTCATATTTGAGTTCTGTTTTTATTTTTAAATTAATTTTTTAGGTTCTTACATTAATTTAAATGATAAAAAATGGGCCGTGGCCATTGAGGGATATGTGGGGGCTGGTTTACTTCGTGGTTTTGCTGTTGACAACAAGCACGATAATGATGTATTAAGTGGCATTTTTGATCAATTTTGGTCTGGTAATAGAAGACCTCTAGTGATTATTAGTAAATTTTTTTTTAAGGTACTTGTTACATTACGTTATTTTTTAATTTTTTTAAACTTACTTATATTCAGATACATGATGTTTCAAGAAATTTAGTTCATCCAGCCGATGGTTGTACTAGCATTTATGCCACCCTTGATATCACCGACCCTGTCGTAGCCAATTGTCTAATTGATCAAGCAAAAATTGAAAGGATTTTACTCATCCCTAATAATAATGTAGCTATGCACTTAATGTCAGATGCGTCGCGTGTTCCGAGAAATTGCATACAGGGTATAACAATGAAAGGAGAAAGTTATTTCCCTGATCCTGATTTTAGAACCTACGGCTCACGTTATCACAACGCCCAGTATTTACAAGTAAACCCCAAAGAGCTAATGAAGTAAGTTTTCTCTATTATAATTAGTTTTTTTAAATCATTTCAATTTCAGGCAAATCCGACAAGATCTAGAACAATTAACCGATAAAAAACAAACAATAAAAAATCAACTTGATGCCTTTCAAGCCGATTGGAAAGAGCAACAGAACCAGCTCGAAGAATTAAAAGTGAAAATTTCTAAGCTAAATCGTTCAAGATTATATTTACAGCGAAAACACGAGGATATTGGCGATATTATTGAACCGGATGCAGCTAATACACAAATATTGGTAAGCTTTCATTAAAATTTTAATTACAGGCATTTTAAAATTTCTATTTGATTTGTTTTAGAAAAATGAAATAAAAGCACTTAAAGATTCAATAGCACAATGTCAGGCAAGTATCGAAACCGTCGATCGGGATATTGCACAGCTGCAGGTTAGAACTGGTGAAGTTAAAGAATTGCTGCACAAGAAAGGGAAACAATTTATTGAAATAGAAAGGAGAATAAAACCGTTTGAGGTAAAATTTTGTTTTATATACCACCAATTCTTCAGCAGTGACATCACTCCAGGAAGTAAATTTGTTTGTTGCACTTTCAAGTTAAGGGGGTCAGATACAAAAAACTTTAAAAAATTAATTTTTTTTTGGATATTTCATAATTGCATTATTTTCTGCACAAAACTATTCTATTCCGAGAGTTCTACGACAACTAGAAGTGTCCCAAATTTGAGGACAAAGACAGTCGTGCGATTTACACAGAGCACTCTGTTAGTTTTTCGCTTCTCCTGAAAAGTAAACTTTTTTCCGCTTAGGTATATTTTTCTACAAGAGGATAAAATAGAGCCTTGAAATTTTTTTGTGTCGTAAAACAATATAAAGGAATTTAAAAAATTATTTCTGGAATTTGCTTAAAATATTCTAAAGTGTAATTTTTTTTTGTATAAAATAAAAATGTTTGAGAATCACTTATTCAATAGGCCAGAAAGACTTAAAATTAAGTGTGTACAAAATCTGGTTGATATCCGTTGAACGATTCTCGAGAAAAGTGTACTTACGTAATACATTGAACCTTATAGGAGCTGCTTAGCTTACACGACCCGACCCCCTTAAAAACCGTTAAACATTTTCAATTTTGTCCATGTAAATTATAGAAGTTGACAAATTTTTACCATCATCACAGTTTATCTACAATAATATAATATTAAATATTTGCAAATTAAATATTCTCTCTACAAGTTTTAGATTGTTTAGCAAAGCAGTCTTTTGGTTTAGGTACGGTGAAAGCAATAAATTAGAGCACATAACTATGTTGAACTGCTGGTTTTAGAAATTATGAATTTATGAAAATTTACAGGTTCAGATCGCACAAGAATTAGAAACCATCAACCAATTAGACATAAATGGAAAATTTACCAAAAAACGTTTAGATGAATTACAAGGCAGATTGAAAATACTAACAAAAGAAGTAGCAGATAAAGAACAAATAATCCAAACACAAAGCGAAGAAGCTCAAACAATTGGCGATCGTTTAGAAAACCTCAGAGAAGTATGCCAGGTTTCGGATGAAATTAACAATACAAAGCGTTCAATAAGACAAATCGAAGGAGACTCTGAAAATATTGAACAACTAGTCGATAAATTACAAACAATCAATGAACAGTATGAAAATGCCACTCTTAAACTATTGCCATTACAAGAAACTGTACAAGAACTAGATAATTGTGCAGAGGACCGCAAAAAGCTCTACCATTATTTACAAGATTATTTTAAACATGTGATTATGCACAAATTTCAGAAAGTTTTGGAACTGAGACAATTTCAGGTATTGAAAATGTTTTATTTTATTTAAAAATTACGGTTTGTTTTTTTTAGGGCACTATTGATGTGGATTTTACTGGGAAAAATCTGGAAATGACTGTTAGTCCTCAGCAAGGATCTCAGGGTGCAACCGTGACAAAAAATTTGTCTGGCGGTGAGCGGTCCTTTTCAACTGTTGCATTTTTATATGCTTTGTGGCAGTGCAATGACTTTCCTTTTTATTTCCTGGATGAATTTGACGTTTTCATGGTAATTGTTATTTTCTTTGTACCTTTGCCCAATATTTCAAACTTCTTGAACTGGTTTTGGATTGGTATTTAATACACCTGACTTCTGCTTATTGGCTATATTAGAAGAATAATAAATTTCAATCCCAACGTTCTAAATGTTTGCTTTAGATTTGTTTAGGTTTTGCAGAAATCAATTTTAAAAGCTTTTTACAAAAGTGCAATTGGTTTGCACATTAATTTAATTTTTTTGGATTATTTTAGGATAAAGTGAATCGCACAAAAGTGTTTGAAATTTTAATACATCACGCCAAAAGTGCACCCAATCAACAATTTATATTTTTCACACCTCAGGATATTTCTTTCATTGCTGATGAAAGAGTTGCCATTCACAGGTGAGAATTTAATGACAGTCTATGAAGGTTTTAATCTACTCTTTTATAGATTGGAAGATCCAGAAAGAAACGGTGCTGCATAATTTTTCAGTATTACATCGAAAGTACAATATTGTTTTTGTTAAATTATGAAGTTTTAATATTAAGGTTTACCACATAAAATTTGCATTTTATATTATATATTTTTATATTGTAAATTACTACCTCCATATTTTTAATAAAGTATTGAAAATACCAGCGAGCAAATTATCATGTAGTTAAGGTTTGAGAGGGCATAGTTTGCGTTTATTTAATGTGTGGTAATCTCGAATGCGTTCCAGGAATTGTATAATGTGTAGTGGGGAATTATCACGTAGAGCGACTTATCGCTGAGGAGTGGTGGACTAACCTTCTACAGGGCCGTGAGGTAGACAGCGACGTCTTGGAAGCTCAAAAAATCAATGTCTAGGAGAAAGGAATAGTAGTGCTTTTCTGCCCACAGAATCCCAACCCCAACAGTAGAGAGTCCACCGTCGATTGCCGCTGCTAAGTTAATATTTTTGGCTTCGTGTAACTGTTTCATATAGAGAATCGGCCTTTTGGAGCGATGTTGCGTATCGTAATATTACCTCCTCAGGGCCTGATTTCAAGTCAAAGTTGCGACGGTGCAAATTGGTTACCATGGTAATGGTGCATAACAATTTCCTGCAATGTCACACTCTAATGTAAATAAGTCGAATTTGAGGGCTATTCTAATTCAAGTTGATATTAGGATGTTACCTTATTGGAAATTGTTATGCGCCATCATCATGGTAACTGATTTGCACCGTCGCAACTCTGACTTGAAATCAGGCCCTAAGTATTCAAATTGCTAATGTTCAGGTTCTTTTTTTGTTTGAATTTTGGGTGTGTTTGATCATTTTTCTCTCATGGTAAAGATATCACAAGTTTACTTGACCGCGAATTGCGCGAAGCTCTTAAATTCAAGATGGCGATCAAAAGTAAATCCTAAAAAAGTTGACCGTGTCAGAAAATCGCGCCAACATTTGAAAATACTAAATTAGAAGTATTAAATACGCTTCTAAATTTTAAAAAGCGTTTTGGGATCACAATACTTTCGACTAAACACGCATTAACGGCGACTTCTAGAGCGAAAGTGAAGAGAGAGCCACAGAGCGATACCGAATATTGTTAGGTTGGATAATACACTTCGCGAGCGAAATCTCGTCTTTGGCGCAAATCCAGTTCAAAACTGCATTGCTTTATACCTTATACACGATCAGTTGGGGCGATGTTGTTAGAGATAAGAAACAAATGACTTTACGCTAGTCATCGTAACAAAAGATTGAAATATAGCTTGCTCAGGTAATATCGAGAACAGTACCGGACTTACAATCGGTTACTTTAAAATATTTGCTAACAGGTAAATTTACGAATTTAAACGAAACGAACTAAACTTTCAGTATTGCATAAAACGTCAGTCTGTGAGAAACATTTAACTTCCAAAGTGTTGTATTGTTTTTAAAAAATGTCTGAATGCAGATCAATTGAAAATTGTGGAGTGGAAGGGGATGTGTATTTTGAGGATGACAATATGGTTCTAGGCACTGATGAAGATTCTTTGCATTCTGATAACGTTGGTGAAGTGAAAAATGAGAACTTTGACATTGAAAAGTGCAGCAATAAAGACTTACCAGTGCATTCTCAACAAATAATTTTAAATTTATTTAAGAATTTGAAAAAAGAAACGGGAAATGAATGTAGTTACGGATTAAAAGAGAGTTGCCAAATTAACAGAAATTTCAAAAAATACCGTTTCTCGCATAATAAAAGTTGGAAAGCCAATAAATCACTTTAAAAATAGACAATGTGCACTGAGAAAAAATTTAAAAAATCTTAATACAAAACGCAGTATTATGTATATTTTACTATTATATATAACAGCATGCACTATTCCTAAGTACATAAGACAATATTTAATAAAACTTTGATTGATATAAAATACAACTACAATATCGTACTTATATTTGATATTGAATATAACTACAGCGCTTGCTAATACGACTTTACTACATAATGCAATATAAAGTTAACTTAATATTACAAACTTAGTACATTTTGAGTATTAAGAACCGTTAGCCATTATATTATATACGAATTCGAGAATTTGATTTCATCTATCCACATATCTGTACCAATAAAATGTTTTAATACTTAAATATCTAATACTATAAGTACCCATAAATGAATAAGTTTCTGTCAAAAGCAAAAAATAAAAATAAACGAACGCAGCGAAATAAAATTTGATTCATTTCACTCATGTAATCGCTTCAACGAATTTTCTAAATAAAACTTTTAAAATAAGTTTTCCTTTCCCGCGCTTCAGCACGAGCAAGCGGCTGAAACCTTGACAATTTCTAAGAATTATTGAATTGTATTTAATTTCTAACAATAGTAAAGTTATTATTTTGACGTGTACATGTGGACGGCATATCCGGGTCAGGGAAATTACCTGGAGTGTCCCTTTTTACAAGACCCTTCAGTTTTTCAATGCAAAAACATTAGTAGTTTTTAGTTCAGTATAATGTTGATTATATTGCGGTTTACAGATAAGAGTTGTGAATTTCTGCTGATTTTGCATTTATTTATTTATATTATACATCCGAAACAGTGGTAGCAAAAATGCCAAACGACGCATTTAACTCGCCAGCGCTGACGCGAAATACATTTTATTCGCGGCTAGTGCCATGTTTGATAGGCACTGGTTTATAGCGCGTTATCAACTATTTATAAATAACTTGATATGATTCAGAATATAATCAACTATTGCAAGCAAGGTATAACTTTTTTGTATCGGTAGTTCTCCAGTGTTAACAGTGCCATGAACTTAAAATGGAAGATAAGTTAATTAAATGGGGCTTGTCTGAACTAGTTCCAATATTCAAAGGTAAGTTTCTCCTATTTAATTTAATTTAGAATTTTTTTACTTTTTTGTGGATTGGCCATTTGTTTTAAATTTTACTGACGTATAACAAATTTTTGTAAATTATCATCAGCTTACGTTGTGTCATGTCAATAATTCCCAAAAGGATATTTTTAATCAGGTGGAACAAGTAAAAATTAAGTAATTTTACTGCTCTAGTAAATACCTACTAGTTATTAATGACTTATTTCAATTCTTAGAACACGTAATTGATTAGGAATCATTTGCTCTGCTGAGTGAAAATGACATATCAAAATTGGTTCCGGCAATTGGCCTCCAGCTGAAACTGAAAAAACAGTGGAAAGAGTTTACTAAACATGAGGATGTAATATTACTTTTACATATAATTATTTTTCCCCAAAAATGGCTAAATAAATACAGTCAAGTGACTAAATTTGTCACAGATTTTGTCACTAAACTGTATAGCAATACCAAATTTAAATATGTATCGTTTTTTTTATATTTTAATTTTTTCATTTTGTTTTTCAACAAATTTACACCTTAGCTACTGAATTTTTTTAAAACAAAAATTGTTTTTATTTAATACTTATGCCGGTGTTCTTTATTTATTTCAAATTGTATCGGTTTTTGACTTGACTTGGTATATACTTTGTTTTAGAATGTAACTTATATTCCGGATGGAATTCGACTTCAACATCTTTCACTAATAACGAACAGGAATCGTTTGAAGGTGACGAAATTTTGTCACTGCCTGGAAGTTTTTCAGAGACAGTAGATACATCTTCTTCCAATAACTCTGCGCTAACTATTGCCACATACGACTTGAAGAAATTTTTAGACAGCTCAAACGAGGGCGTGAAAATTTATAAACACTACACCATTCACAAGGAATTAAAAAGAAAGTTATTAGTAGACCTTATAATTGGTAACGAATTAAGAAATGATCCTGATAAAAGGTAAAAATTATTAGTACTATAGGGGACATAATTATTTTGCAATTCATTTTTAATTTTTTTTCATAGAATATCTGGAGAGCGCAAAATTGCAAATTCTATATGTACTGTGTTTCCTCTGGAATTTGCAGCCAGCTACTATTTGTCTGGATATACAGATGGCCGTGGAAAAAATATTTCAGCTCGGGGATTGCTTTGGAATAAATATTGCAACACAAGAACGTGTTATAGAAATTTAGGAATTATCCCGCAACATAAACCAAAAAGAATTCGAAGTGAAGGTAACAATTTGTAAATTTTTTATATTGTATCCGGCTCCTCTCTAATTGGTGTTTTTTCAATTTTTTTAACATTTATAAATAAGGGTGGACGGAGAAAGGTAATTAAATAAATAATATTAATTTTTAGAAACTGGAGAAATTATTCAACCGGTTGTTGATGAGTGCAAGATTGAAAAAATTAACTGGCTGCAAAAAAATATAAATCCATGGCCAAAAGTCGAAGATTTCTGGAAGGCAACTTCAAAATCTCCATTGAAAAGTTTCATAGAAGGGAAAACTGAAATACATGAATATTTTAAATTATATTCGTGTATCACACAACCTTTGGGATATACACTAGTGAGTAGCTTATGTTAATGTTTTCATAATTCCAGAGTTAATGTGACTAAGACTTTAGCCATTAAACATCAGTTAAGTTTCATCAGCAATTGCCTGTCAAGTTTGAAAACCTTTGTCAAATGTGGAAAAAATTGCAATATAAAATATAATACCTATAAATCACATCCCACGATTAATAACTTGTTAGAAATAACGATAAAACATAATTTTTTTAATTGGGTGGAAATAAATAATCGGAAATTAAAACAAAAAACCGTGATAGTGCTTGAAAGTAACGACGATGAACGAAATACTAAATTTGGAATTATTGAAGATATAGTAGTAGATGAAAATCAAAATTGTTATTTAATTTATGAAAAATTAAATACTTTACATTTCGACACTCATTTTTATGGCTATATAGTAGAAAAAACAGCTAATTTACAATTTGTAAAAACGGTTGATCTTTATTGTAATGAACCGTGTCTATTTACAGAAAAATGTGAAAAAAAAATCATTGTTACACCTCATCATATATAAAAATAACAATAACAATAATGATAATGATTAGTTACTAATTAATTTTTAGTTTTTTAGTTAATACTAATGTTAGCTATCATGAGTATTTTTAAGAATTTTTATTCAATACAAAAAAATGTTTTTTTGATTGAGATTTGCTTTGTATTGGTATTATTTGTTTACTATTATTTAATAAATACTTTATATTTTGTACTATGGAATTGTTTTATTTATTTAATACCACTACTATAACGCAGTTAATATAAAAAATTAATGTGGACAATATTCCTAATAAGCATTATATAATACCACGTAATTATGTTATGGTATACAAAAAGGAATAATTTTGAATATCACTGGTACTTCAATATAGTAGAAAAATTATTAGTCGTATTTATTACCACTATATTTTTGTTTATTAATACAAGAACGTGTAGTCGTATTATATATAACCACAAAGTAATATACGATATAGTTTTGTGAATATAACTTTGTAGTTGTATAGAATACATTATGTGTGCATTGGCGCCTATTCAAAGACTACAAGTAGTGTTACATAAAAATTTTCTTATATTTAGCAAAACTTATTTTTCTGAGTGTGCGCGTCCAAGTAAACTGGTTAAAGTCGATGATGATATAAAGAGGCGAATACGAGAAATAATTTGTAATAATTATAAAAGCAATGTTGTATTAACTTTAAAAGAATTACATAAACTTTTAGAAGAAGATGGGATTGCTGTGTATAAAAGCTTAAGAGGGATCCTCACCTAGCTCGAGGGATCTCTACCACCGGCCGCCGCTATCAATGTAGACAGTTCGAATTTCCCTTAAAATTAACCGTAAATATTAACCAATTTTCAATTTTTTTATACCAAATGAAAGAGAATTGCAATATCTACGTAAATCTGGAAATATGTTCTTAAATAGTTATTTAAAAAGTGGCAAAATTAGCAGCAGAAGTAGGTCACTATCAATATAAAAAATCAGGCAAAAATCACTGCAAGCGTTTCGATTGCTCCTTAAAATCAACGTCAAATTTCAACCAATGTTATAAAGAAGTAATATGCCAAATTATAGATCAAAATAAATTCGACAAGATGCCTAATATTGACCTACTTCTGCTGCTAATTTTGACACTTTTTAAACAATTATTTAAAAAAATATTACTAGACAAGCGTAGATATTGAAGTTATCTTTTATTTGGCATAAAAAAATTGAAAATTGGTTAATATTTACGGTTAATTCTAAGGGGTAATCAAACTATCTACAATGTTAGCGACGGCCGGGGGTGTGGATCCCTCTTAACGACTCTTCGAAAATTTTTGTTAGATATAGGATTTCGATTTAAAAAATTAAATAAGCCAATTGTTCTAATGCAATCTGAACGAAGAGTTAAGATGAGATTTATATTTTTGAAAAAAATTAAAGAATATAGAGAAGAAAATAGGACTATCGTTTATCTTGATGAAACATGATTTGATAGTCATGATACTGTAAAAAAAGGGTAGTCAGATGGAAGTATAAATTGTGCTTCAAATTCACCCCCATCAAGGGGTAAGAGAATACTGATTCTTCATGCTGGAACAAAAGATGGATTTGTTTCTAATGCTTTATTGCTATCCGCAAAAAATATTAAAGATAGTGCTGCAGATTATCATTCTGATATGAACTCTAATCTATTTGAGAATTGGTTTAGTAAAACTCTTCTTCCAAATGTAACTCCTAATTGTGTAATAGTTTTGGATAATGCGGCATATCACTCCCGAATATTCAAGAAAGTACCCAATCAAGCCAATAAGAAAGAAGAACTAATTCAATTCTTGGTCGAAGAAGGAGTTAATTTATCCGGCGTAGGTAAATTAACTAAGAAAATTCTTCTCGATCATATTAAGAATCTTAATACAGAAAAACGTTATGTAATAGATCAGATCGCGCAAGAAAAAGGGCATACGGTTCTACGCTGTGAATTTAATCCAATTGAAAATGTATGGAGCAAGTTAAAAAATGATTTAAGAAAAAATAACGCTCAACCTAGGTTAAATTCAGAAGTTGTAAACAAGGTTAAAACTATTATTACACAATTAGAAAATGAAAATAATGAAACGAAATTATGGGAAAAATGTGTCAGACATGCTGTTTCAAACGAAGCAAAGTACAGAAATCGGTTTCAGGAAATTGATCCTATAATAATAGAGGTGAATAATGGAAGTGACTAATAGTGACTAATCCTAATGTATAAATATACAAATATAAAAATTTAAATAATTTTCTACAAATTTTTGAGAATTCAAATTTTTACCTGAATACGTCCGGTAAGAATTCACACCTAAATAACAGCTTTATTACTTTAAGCCGTGATAAGTACTTTAACGACATCGCCCCAACTGATCCTGTATAAGGTATACCTCGACATGCGGTTAGTAAAATAACGTAATTGTTTGCTTGTAATTAGTTATTGCCGCAGAAATTTGTGTTTTTTTATTTGTTGATGTCTTGATGAGACGCTTTTTTGCTTTTCGTTTAATTCGGTCAGTCAGTTTTAGTTTAAAGCGAAACCCCCGACACGTATCCTCAATAGAACCCGCTCCCAAATTTTAGGAGAGAGAGGGCAGTAGGATGGATTTGCAACCCCTCCCTTTGAGGGTGGCGTGGCAGTATTTCACTGGTAGTGTTTTATAAACTTCAGGTTTGATATAACTGGATATAACCCTGCAAGAAAAAATCAGGCATGCCACTTCATCACCATAGAGCCCAATCCAACTTTTTGGATACTGCCAATGTCAAACTGGTCCATAATAATGCGGAGGGGCACCGTCTTGCTGAAAAATTATTTACATTTTGCCAAACTTGTTCAAATTATTTTTACAACATTATTTATTATTATTTTACAATATTGTTGTTGCCACTTTAGAATTAAGTAGCCCAGTTGTAAAACTAGACATCTCGATTTTAAGTCAATTTTGGGAGCTTGGTTATAAACACTCATAGTCGTCAAAATATAAATGATAAAATAATTGTAAAAATTTGTCTAATTAATTGGTTGTGCATCTGCACATATGCTAGTTTTGTAATAAATGACAAACTGAGTTCAACGATAACAGTAACTCGATTTCTCATTTTTGAGATATCTGGTTTTGCAACTGGACTACTCAAATGGTCAGTGTACCGTCTACCACCATTTCTATTATATTAATTTGTTTGGTTTTCTCCGGTCTTTGAAATATTTCTACAAGTTTCTCAAATATTTCAGCACTATGAAAATTAAATTAAAATCGATCTGTATGTAGTATTTTTATTGAAAAACGATTGTTTTCAGCCGCTCGTTAAATTGCCCTTTGCCCACACCCACTTCCCAGCGCCACCCTGCCTGCACTCAACCAAACGAAATTTTGACCGTGAGATTTGCTAGCCTTGATTTTATAACACAGTTTCATTGGCATTCCTATTTTCGAGCACTTTCGGGGTCAACGCGACCGCAAATGTAAACAAACGCGACCTTCATTTAACGCGACAATTTTCTCCAGATGTCGCCTTGTTTTAAATAATTTTTTATGTAAGGAGTGGATAACGCATCAAAATTAATTTTGCTCATGAAATTTGCTGATTAATATTTAATAGTCAGTGTTAAGTTGCAACGTGCCTAGCTTTTTACAACAAAAATAAACAAAACGATCGATTTGACTTAATGCGAAATTTCAAAAGTCGCGGTTGAGATTGACTATTCGCAACACAGATTCGCAAAAATCCCCTAATAAGCTAACCAACATGGAGAAAGTTTAGCTGTCTGTCACCTGCCGTTATTATTTTTTTCAAAACAAATCATGTAAATAGTGAAAATTTTTAATAATTTTTTTAGCGAAAATGTATTTTCCGATCGGATGGCCGAAAGTGTTGAAAATTCCCGAGTTAGGACACACAACAATAAGGCAGATTTCGTGCAACAGGGAAAGGATATTAACGGCTGTACTAACAGATGACTGCATACAGATTTGGTTCTGTAAAGTATAACTTACAACAGTTTCACTTTACAAATTCACCATCTAATACACTTTGCAGCCTTGCGTTCTGATAGTATTCCATCGACGAACACCTGAATCGATCACTAAACTCGGTACAAATAGAATAGTAGAATGGAAACCGGATTCGAGTATGCTAGTGATTGCGGTAAGCATCGAATTAAATAATTTCAACCCCCACCATAACCTAACTTTGTAGACGTCCGAAGGACACCTTTTGTTTTACAATGTGGGAGTCATGTCCGATCAGAAAGGTTTGTACATACAGACCGATCCCCCTTTAGCAAATTTAAGAAGAGATAGTCCTGAATTATTTATCAAGGAAACGATTCCGCCCTTACATTTATCAATGGTAGGTTTACCTGCACAAGTTAAATCAATTTTAAGAATTTTTGTAGCGCGAGGAAGTCATGGTGTGGGATGGCCAGTTAACAAGCATCGTTTGTATCACAATGACTGAATTGATGGTTGCCACGACTAATGGACATGTCCTGAGGTTTCGTTGGGACAGTACTCAAAATAGAGATTACAATTTAGATTTGAGGAGGATACCTTTTTGCATCAATCAGCAGGTGTCAAAAGGTGATGTTTATTTTAATTAAAAACGATTTAAGGAACGAATGTTTTTAATTTCAGCTGTTCCGATTGTTGAGGAGAATACTTATATTATTGATATGGAGTATTCACCGTTGGTTGGTGGGTTTTCAATTATTTTAAACGATGGAAGGGCTGCTTTTTTAACAGCTAGTTCATTAAAGTTTGATCCCAATGTAGGTATTAAGATTTTTATGCTGTTAGAAATTAATCAGATGTTTTCAGCAAGTGCAGGGAATTTGGGCTCAAGGAATTGAAGATGGTACTTGCTCAAGTGTGAATCACAAGTATCGATTGATTACTTTCGGAAGGGCTAAGTAAGTGATTATTTTAATTTGTTTCTTTTAATTAATGTTTTATTTTCCAGTTCTGAATGCGTGGTTTATTATGTTGATGAAAGCACAGGTGGGTTGGAAATTTCGCATCTGTGCATTTTGAGCAGTAAAGATTATCCCGGTTGCCCTGGAGACGTTGCTCAAGTCCGTTGGACACCCGACGGTTGTGCTATGGTGGTAGCATGGTTGAGAGGTGGCATAGCTTTGTGGTCAACCTTTGGTACATTGCTTATGTGTTCACTTGGTTGGGATTATGGCCTTCAAGTTGATTTACAGAAATATAATCCTTTACATATCACCTTTATGGTAAAAATGGTTTAGTTTGAAGCATTTTTATTATTAAGGTGTTGATGCAGGAATGGGCCACGGAGGGATATCAACTGTGGATGGTCAGAAAACAGTATGGGCCAATTAGTACAAATGATGCAAATAGCAACCCTGAGACATCGAATCAAACTAGTCTTATTCAGCTTGATTTTGTAAAAAGTCCCCTGACGATTAATCCGTGCACGGTAAGTTTTAAGCTTTATTTTTGATAAGCATTACCTTTAACTTGGCATGATAGATTAGTGGGATTTTTAGTTTGTGATGGATTATTATGTTTTAAAAATTCTACATTTTTAATTGTAAATATTTTTGAGAGATTGTAGAAGACCATTGTTCTTAACAATGAATAAAAATTATTTATAATATTTATTTCTCCATACAATATTGGATAGAAAACGCATACTTAAAATATTTTTATTTATTGCCAAAAATATTGTAATATGGAATTATTTTTTAAAATTAATTATTTGAAGGGTGTCATATCAAAACCAGGAACATGCAAGTTTTGATTTCTTAAGAAAATTACTTTTGAAAGTTTAGAAGTCCATAACCTCGGGTAAACGGGTGCTAAAAAAATGATTACATGTTTGTTTCATTTTTTTAGCGCCCGTTTACTCAAAGTTATGGACTTCTAAACTTTCAAAAGTAATTTGCATGTTCCCAGTTTTGATCCGACACCCTTCATTTTATCAAAATTGATTCACACTGTTCATGACATCCGGTTATCCTCCATTAAAAAACACCAATCTATGATTTTTTTCTTGTTTCTATATTCTTAAGTAATATAAAATTACTCATTCAATTTATGAGAATTGACAAATTATTTTAAAGGACTATTTTGCCACCAGCAGTAAAACACTATACAATGTAAAACAAAAAGTTAAAAAATAAAATATTTTTCCTAAAAGATAATTATGTTTAAACTTGAATTTTTATTTCATTCAGAGCCAACAAAGTCATTTGTGTCTACAAGGTGATGATCGACTATACGTAAATACAGCCGACACTTTAGTGAAAATTTTCTCTGATCGCTCATCAAAAGATGAAACTGTTTTTGGTGAAATTGGTTCAGTCAATACAAGTAATACTCTAGCCGAAGGAAGGCAGTGGCTTATTATTCCGGTACCGTCCACATATTTATCAACAAATTGGCCGATTCGAGTAAGTATGGAAGCTGCTTTTGATTACTTTTAATTTTCCAAATTTTCATGATTACATTATTTATTTTTTGAACGACTGCATAGTAATTATTCAATTTGTGAAGTAAATAAATTTACCCTTAGATTCTTGACGATAAGCCAATTAAGAATAAAAATCTTTTTTCAAGTATTCAGCTGTCGATCGAGAAGGCCAAAACGTAGCAATAGCAGGTCGAACAGGGTTAGCTCATTACTCCATGTACACCCGTCGGTGGAAACTGTTTGGCAATGAAACTCAAGAAAAAGATTTTGTCATAGCTGGTGGACTGTTATGGTGGAGAGATTATATCGTCATGGGCTGTTACAGCATCATCGACAACCAAGATGAAATTCGCTTCTACTCCAAAGACAGCAAATTAGACAACAAATTTTCGAAAACTCTCCGCATGGCTGCGCCAGTTTTGCTTATAAGCAACCATCAGGATCAACTGATTACATTCGGATCGGATGCTCAAGTTGCAATCTGGTCCATGAATCAAATCGATGCTGCTGGAAACATTGATGTAATTAAAATTCAAGCCGTCGATGTGTCGGCACTTTGCGTGCATCCGGCGTGTATAATTTCAATCACGCTCACCTCTTTAAGAACCGAGTCAGGTAGAGGACAGAATTTCATCTCTGAAAGTATGATATTAAATGTGAGCGGTCGCTTGCTTATGGTGCAAAGAGAATCTCGAAATGGGGATCGATACACTTGTTCGATGCCCACAGTGCTTGCTAGTTGCGTGGAGAATGTTTGGGTGCCGAACAGGAGAAGGCCAGATAAGGTGCATTTAACAGAGGCGCTTTGGTTGTTTTGCGGGTCGCATGGAATGCGTGTTTGGCTGCCTTTGTTCCCGAGAACTGGTGATAAAACTCATACTTTTATGTCAAAGAGGATTATGCTGCCTTTTCATCTACATATTTATCCTTTGGGTAGGAAATAATTTTTATTGAGGTTTGTGTTTAATGGTGGAAGTTTTGCAGCAATTCTTTTTGAGGATGCAATTATTTTGGGAGCTGAAAATGATACAGTTTTATATACCACCGACACAAATTCACATTTTTCACTGCCTTTTTCTATCTTAGAACGTACTGTAAGTAACATTTTATATTTTATTTTTTTATTCCATATTGCAATTTGTTGTACAGAGTGTCTATAAATGTCTCTGAACCCAGTTAGCCATGGAATTAGTTGCTTAGAAATCTAGGTTTGAACGGTTTCAACGGTTTGAACTAAGATTTATAAAATACATGAAAATTAACGTTTATTTTAAATAATTACTATTTGTACTTTGTAAAACTGATTTTTGAAAATTTACTATTTGTGTCTTTAAGTCTTTACAAAAGAGTTTCCTTTTATATTTTTGTTTATTGATTTTGGGTTTTTCCATGCTCATTAGATAACAAACATTTATAACCATCCTGTTTTTATTATTTTCTTTTTTGAATGTTTGAATTAGTAGTTGCATTCGATTTGTTTAGAGTCAAGTTTATTTGCATCAAATTCTACGTCAGTTGATAAGAAGGAATTTGGGCTATCATGCTTGGGAAATTGCTAGGAGTTGTACAAATCTGCCCTATTTTCCTCATTCATTGGAGCTATTGCTGCATGAAGTGTTGGAGGAAGAGGCCACCAGTAAAGAACCCATTCCTGATGCTCAGTTACCAAGTGTGGTTGAATTTATAATGGAGTTTCCTATTTATTTACAAACAGTTGTGCAATGTGCAAGAAAGACTGAAATTGCTTTATGGCCGTATCTTTTTTCGGCTGCCGGGAAACCTAAAGATTTATTTCAAGAATGTATGGCAAAGAGATTATTAGATACTGCTGCTTCGTACCTTATTATTTTACAAGTGAGTGATATAAATCCGTTTATATATATATACAGGACATGTTTTACAATAAGATTCTAATTAAAATAATATTTCTTAAATTTAGAATTTAGAAACTTCATCGGTTAGCAGACAGCATGCAACTCTGCTTCTTGATACTGCTCTCGAGCAATCCAAATGGGAACTAGCTAAAGACCTTGTGAGATTCCTTCGAGCAATAGGTAAATTCCGGTGAACTAACGTGTACATGCTCTGACTTACTCTTTTTCAGACCCCAATGATGCTGAATCTCCCCGTACCTCATTTGTCCTTCCCTCCAAAATAGGTCTATCTCAACAGACCCCACCGGTAAGTCCCAATGGTGAGGATCTATCTTTCATCTTAGGCAGCGTCCAAGGCACCCGAGGTCGAAGTTTCAGCACTACAGTAACCCCTAAAATTCCAGATGTCAAACTCACGAGTAATGTTAGTGTCTCGACCGTTCCCGAATCTCCCCTGGTTGCAAGGAAAAAATCAGTGCCGACCACAAACGTTCCAAAAGACACTTCAGGCGGAACTGCCGAAGAATTCTTCATAGATGTAATTTTGCAAAGACATGCACGAAGGTTGCTTTCCGCACATCGTTTAACAGATTTGGGCTATTTTGCAGCTTATTTGGATTTCCATCTGGTAATGTGGTTAGCGCGCGAGAGAGATAGAGCAGCTCGAATTGATGATTTTGTGGCAGCCCTGAAAAACTTGCACGAGAATTTCAATTGGCCCTATCCTACAACAAACTTGTCTAATCAGGTGAAAATTAAATCGCCGCCAGAAAGTCCAATTATTGAAGATCGCCTGAAAAGTTTACACGTTGATATTGGAGCTTCAACCAGTCATGTCGGTGACAGTGGTTACATGAGTTTTCCCGGTGCTTTGCCTTGCACTGGGCTTGTTTCTTCTCCAAACTTTGATACATGCAGTCAAATAGCTGAAAGTGAAGTCACCGAAAGTGACAGTCAAGATCTCAAAAGTGCCAAAAATGGTCTGTACGATCCCAAAAACCCCCTCTACGATTTCAAGAACGGAATCTTCGACACCAGTAATCCTCTGGCATTGATAGATGTTAAATTGGATGAAAATTCTCCCCAAATGAGGTCGAATGGTTTAGATGATACCATGATGAGCACAGTGAGCTCGGTCTGGGGCGATGATAGGGAATTATTGGGGACTCCCAACAGTGATCATTGGGAAATACCTTTTACTCAAGTTTTGGAACAGTTGACTAATGCTGGGAAAAAGGGCCCTCCAAGATCCGAAGTACAACTTAGGTATCTGTTGCAATTGTTTATGGAAGCTAGTTGTTTGGAGTGGTCTCTGTTGATTTCGGTGCTACTAAGGGATGCTATGGCAGTGCTGAGAACGGTTAATGCTGCTAGGTCTCAGGATCAGTCAATCGAAGCGGTATCAAGGCTTAAGCAAGGATTTCAGTTGGTGTGTTATTGGGCAAATACCGAATGGTAAGTATTGTTATTATGGTCTACCGTGTCTGATTATTTTTATTACATTAAATGATTTTTGAAATATATGAGGCGCTTAGGAGCAGAGTGGCCTAAGTGAAAAAAAAGAGTTTTGAGATATAAGAGAAATAAGAATTCGTGTCAAGGCAATAACTTGGCTTGACCCAACTTTCAAACGTGTCCCATTTTGTAGTAAACAAAGGAATCTCACTTGGGTCACTAGGAATTTAAAGAGTAGCATATGATATGCCTCAAATAAGGCAAATTTTCAGTTGGGGCACTCTGCTTCTGAGTGACTCATATTAAATTAAAAAATAATACACTTTAACAACAAATGCCCTGCAGTCAGAATAGGCAACACATATTGCATTCCCAAGACCACTTTTCATTAATAACCTTTATAATGACAGGTGCCTTGTAATTTAAAAATTTTCCAGCCTTGGCTACAAGACGTTCCTGTTAGCAATACAGAATCAAATCTCCGTCCTTTCGAAAATTCTCGCAACTAAAATACAGCACCAGCAAATACTGGAACACCAGCAAGCAATTTCGGCAACCTTAAGCAAAGTCTCGACGCCGATTCCCGCCAGATCTCGGAAGAGCAGTTCAAATCAAGATTCAGGCAATCAAAGTACAAGCGGCAAAGATAAGCTGAGCATCAGCAGCAATCTTGCCACAAACGATAGGCTCAATGAAATCGTTAATTCTGCTAGCGTTAAGGAAGCTGAAGTTACTGAAAGTACAATTATTCCTGAGAGTACAGGATGTGTGATTTCGTAATTTTTTTTTGTTCCATTCCAATTTTTGGGATTTGTGATGTGACGCGCTCGACGCTAATTCTCTTGAAAATTAGGTTCTATTTTTTTATTCACACTACTGATGATATTAATGATGCAATTAATGACCGCAATAATGGGTTTGTTTTTTATAATGACTCAATTGGTAGATTAATTATTTATGAAATGGTGATACGGTTTTATAAAAAATGCTTTCTAGGAACTTTTGTAATTTTTAAAGTATATTTAGAAGTTTAATGAGAGGTAGCGTTTTAAATATTTTTTTTTTTTTTCAGATGTAATATTAGCTTGGTAGACTGTAAATTTGTTGTAATACTCGGATTAATTTTATTACATGTAGTTTTAAATTAATATTTTATGTGCTATATGTTATTTGTTATATGTATATTTAATAACTTGTTATAATTTATAACGACATCATTCGAACAAACAAAATAAATAAATAAATAAATAATCTTCAATTTAACAATGTTAATGGCTCGTTCCCTTGCAAAAATTTCAATATCTTTCTGTTTTGGCGGTCAAGAGGGAACTACAATTAATGCCCAAGTTAATGGAAAAATAGTTCAAAATTGGAAAAATATAGTAGGAAAATGAACATATTATTGGAGACAACTGATAATTATATAAATACTTTAATTTAAGGTTCAGTTTCATATTATACAGCAAATCTTGAGCAATAAAACACGATGAAAACGCTATTCTTGACAAAATTATAAGACAAAAAACCCTTTGTAATGACCCAAACTTGCCGCCTAATAATTTAAATGTTTGAACTATCCCCAACGCTCGAGAATTAAACCGCGAAATTCAAATTGGCCCAAAAAATTGTGATCGTCTAGAACGGAGGTAGGACCCCTCGCTGCGTTTACACGATGCGGCAAGCGTTCTGGATGCAACGGTGAGACTTTTAGGGGAAGAGGTGTCTTCAATAAAACAACAGCGTAGTGGAGGATGCCTTTTTAATTATATTTAAATAGTAAGAGCGGAGAGCTCAGGCAATAAACTGGAATCGGTGAAACCTCCACGCAAACCGATTCCTCAGGCATGTTAAAAAAAAAGCATACACAACAATATAGAAAAATTAACACCAAACACCGACATGCGCAACATTGAGAAATCGTCCATTAAAAAAAACAACATACACAATAAAAACATAAACGAGATGTGGTATGTGATAAAAAAAGCACATGTTAAATCTTTAGGTTGTAATGTCGAATCATCTGAAACATATCGGAGATAACACCGAAGACCTGGATAAATTTTGATTGGCAAGGCAGTACGAATGATGGACATGATTTCATCATTATTATCACTTGAGGCATGAAATAACAAAACTATTTGTTATGATAAATTAACCGGGCTACGAACTGTTGCCTTTCCAGGCCCACGATCCAGCACTACAGTGCGCCGTAGAGGGCGGTCCGTAACTCTACCTTATGCCTTTTCCGAACGGAGGAGAGAACGGCACAGCAATTAGACACAAATAAAAAAACAACAAGCTCGGCCTATAAATGATGTCCCGCCTGTTATTGGCCAGGTTCCCCACCACCGAGTACAAAAACATACACAGTTAAATAGCACAATACACAGCATAATAAACATACAAAAACCCTTTCGATCATACTCACAACCAAGGAAATGGAACACAAATTCTAGCTCGCCGCCACTGGTAAGAGCTGCAACCAGTTCCCGGGGTTGATAACTAAATGTCCACATTACGCGCAGATGGTAATTTAAATTAATAAAAGGACGATTTCTCATGTTTACAATTAGAACATACAATATCTAACCAAGGAACACACATGCGACGAACCGACCTATAATTACGTTCGACCGGTCGTTCCAACGAGGTCTTCGTGTGGAATTGGGCGCCTCCGCATAACCCTTTAAACCTTGCGTCGGTCCAAATCCGGTTTAAGCGCTTCCGAGTGCGCGCTTAAGTAACGGGCCCTCCCGATACTCCGGCACTGGAAGGCACGCCCTAACGGAGCGGCTACATGACGCCGCGCGGAGATTTTGACCCTTAACGACACGTAACCCGCGTCCCCTTTACAAACAACGGAAAAACCCCGCGTTTCTTCGCCCCCGCGATAAAAAAAACGCATGCTAACCCTTGCCGTCCCCGTACTTAACCAAAACTAACGCGCGATTAGGCCGATTCGTTATCTAACTACAGTTTCATACTACTTAATCTAACATGCTAACTAACCTACCCCACGCGCTGTAACCGTTAACAAAAACTACCAGATACGATACCCGGTCGAGAGACGACGCACGAACTACTCCACTAATTAAAAACCATCCTCCAAACCAACAAGACACTTTAAAATAAAATTACAAACAACCACTTTTGCTCGAAGCGTCTTCTTCTGTTCAGGGCCCGCTAGCTTCTCCCCGCACCCTCGCTTCGCGTTCCTAAAAAAACCGGCCCCACTCCACCCTTATTCTCGTGGCTTAAGAATCTCGCCGCTTAAGTCGGTGCGTGTGTCGGGTTGCCGACGGTGCAGGCGTAAATTTAAATTTTTAAATTCAGTTCACTACACCTTAATGAATCAATTTCAACAAGGATTAACTTTTTTAATTAAAAAAATTATGAAGTTTCGTGATTATACTAATCCGAATCTAATTAATTGTATCTTGCAGATGAATATGAAAAAAAATCTGCATTTGATAAAAGCCACACACAGATCAGAAGTGCTTGCACGTGCGGCATAAGACGTATACCGCATGGAGACTGTGTGGTAAAATACATATACGTTTTTCGTGCGTTAAAACGTTGCGTTTTCGATAAAGAAACAATGAACCGCATTCAAAAAAACAGTCCACAGTCTAAACATCCTACAAAATCGCAACGTTTTCTCCGCTGGTGTAACGGGTACCTATCGCATAAATTGTATGGGCGTTGCGTCGTTGGAATTGTCAGAACAGTGTGGCACATGGTATATGTGTTGCATGTCATAAACTGTATGCGATAACCTGTGCGTGCCTCCTGCAATATTTGTTGTTGATACAGGAATTGCGTTGCAGTATTTCGAGAATACGATGAAAACTGATAATCATGACCCATTATTTAATATTGATTTTATACGAATGATAGAAAATCGGCCATGCATTTGGAACTATAATTTGCCCGAATATAGTAAAAAAAATGTTAGTGACCAAGCATGGACAGAGGTAGCGGAAGAGATAAAAGATACTGGTATGTAAAGACATTTTTATGATTAACTAGATTTTATTATATTGAGAGATTGTAATTTTACTATAGTCTATAAGCGTTTATACTTATACAATTAGCTCAATCATATCACATCAGCGACCGTACCTGCCGCGTCCTATTTAAGGGGAGAGATACATAACCTCGCTTTACGTCAAATGCAGAGCAATTTTATTTCCAAAATTTCTTGCTTAAAGAGCAATATTTAGCTATACTGTTGACCAATTTAGAAAAAATAAGGTCCCATGAAGGACACCTGTGCATTTTCATAGCAAAAATTGTTAAATAGAAGTTGCAGTACATAATTAAAAACATGATATTTGAACAATGGAAAAATAGATCGTATGACGATTATCGAGGGAATTTCAAAGATTAAAAGTAGGAGATGTCTTACATTATTTTACCTACAATGCATCTTGAATATTAAATTTTATTATTATTGTTAACTAAAAAAGATATTTTGGAAACAAAAGCCGATGCGAAAATTTCGATTCGTATAATTTTTCATGCAGAGGTGCTGAATCTACGCATGCGTCGTCTTGGTAAAACTTCATTGTGCATCACGTAGATGGCTTTGAACCTGTGTTTGAGAATTAGGCGAGGGCGGCATTTTCAAATTTGTTTCCTGATTGGAAATTGATATTTTTTTTATCGTGTCGTGCAGGGAAAACTGAAGCAGACAGACAATATTTTCAAACAAAAAGAATAACTTATTATCTGTTATTAAATAAATAAAAAAAGTATAATACTGGTTTATTATTTACTCTAAAATATCTACAATGGTGACATTTTTTAATTTGTTTTTCTTCTGTGCTTCAAGAATGTAGAGAGGATCGTCACATTTCAGCCCTTTAGGAATCTTCCTCCTAACTAATTCCTGCAGTACACGTGTTTATCGGTATTTTTTATGAGTGTCCGTTAGGTTATTCTGAGAAGGTTCCATGAATTTCGTTCGTTGTTTATGACGGTGCTTTTTTAATAAGAGTCATAAACTTGAATTTCAATTTATTGGATTATACTTACAATTACAAAATTATTACTTATTGCTTAAGAAGTTTCTAACTGACTGACAATCTAAACTAACATATAACATTTAAAATAAAAATATTTTTATTTGGCATTTGATACTTGTTATTTATTAATACAAACTTTGAACTTTGAAAATTGTTGCTTGATGATTCGTATTCAAGTGCTTTTTGACTTTTTGGCAAAGACTGGGTTGTTTTGGGGCGTAGCACGTGTTTAACGGTATTTTTATGAGTGTCCGTTAGGTTATTCTAAAAAGGTCCCATGTGCTAATATTTTGAAAGCGTGACTGTTCCTTTCCTATTAAAATTTATTGTATATGTTACAGTTGAAGTGTTAACTTCAGTGAGTGCATGCACTAACTAGTAAATGTATACACTTACGGAAGATTTCAGTAGAAGAATGAAATAATAATCGACATTAACACTATAACTAGTAAATGTATACACCATCTAGCAAGTGTGTACAGTCACTAATATAAGATAGTAAGTGTGTTAATTGACTTTGGGATTAAGTTAAAGAAGTTAACAAATTAATGTTGTTATACTGAAATGATGGGATTACATTTCCTTAGTTAAATAATATTATTTAGTGTGGTTTCATAATTAAACTCTTCTGAAATTTTTTAATATTGATCGATTTGGATAATTCAAAGCACCTGATCTGTAAATAGACAAGGGTGGGGTGACGTCAGTAAATTATTAAGTTTGAAAACATTATTTATTGCAACACGGTAAACTAGCATGACATTTTGAATTGCACAGTACTTTTTTCTTTAAACACATACATCTGTTATTAGAACATTTAGTTTTGCAGTGACATTTAGTAAAGCCTTGTCCTGATCCAATTGCTTGGTGTGTAGCAACAGTTCTAAGTGGAAGTTCTTGATTTAATGGAATATTTTCAATGGAAAGAACTTTCTCTGGACAAGTACTAAATTGAGATCTAGCGTATAAACCTTTTATAACCCCATTTTTGGTGCCTAGTTGAAAATAACCATCTTCTGTTTTTTTGAGAATGGTAGCTAATATCGAACGTGCCTCTCCTCTACCTCTGTCTACATCGGGAACTCTTACTCTTACCGTCATTCCTATTTCACCTTCTGGATGTGAGGCACCCGAAATACGTTTCATACGTTTTGCTTGTGCTTCTAAATTTTCCTTGGCTTCATTTCTAGTAGTTTTAATTTTAATGCTTTTAGAACACAGAGCACATATATTCTTTTCAGCAAATTCCAATTCTTTGTAACATATATCACAATGTTTCATAAGTTGTAATGTTTCTTGATCATTGATAATGTATTCTTCTTTTTCCTCTTCTGGTTGATATACAGTTTCTGCCGACTCCTCAGCTGGCAAGAAAAAATCCTCACCTTCCTCCTCTTCTTGCAAGAAACAATCTTCACTTTTGTTCTCTTCTTCAAATATTTGCACTCCAGCTAATAATTGTTCAAGTTCTTCTTCAGTATTTATATCATCAATAGTATCTTTACGCAACGTAGACGACGTAAGACCAATCTTTGGAGGTTGCCCAAACATGGCTTCATAAGGAGATCTCTTTATACCAGCATGCAAAGAACGGTTTTTCATAAATTGTATGAAAGGTAGTCCTTTACTCCAGTTATTACAATGATTATCCTGCATCCAAGTAGTTAACATATTTTCCACATCTTGATTTGCACGTTCTACGCTTCCTTGGGATTGACTATGTCTAGGTTTACCACGAACAATTTTCAACTCAGGCCACATTACTTTTAAATCCTCAATTATATGATTACAAAATTCGCGACCATTGTCAGACTGTAATATAGTTGGTGCACCAAATAATAAAAAAATATCGAGTACATGTTTAGCAACCTCTTCGGCTTTTTTGCTACGGAGAGCTCGTAAAACAACAAACTTTGTCAAGTGGTCTTGATAGACCATGATGAACTTGAATTCCCCATCAGCTTGCGATTGATAATCTATCAAGTCAACCTGGCATCTGCTGTTAAATTGCGAAAAAATCATTGGCTTGATTACTAAACCTTTTTTTTCACTTTTTCTTTTTTGTAAACAAGGTTCACATAGATTTAAAAAAGTTTGTATCTCATAAAGAGTAATGTTTTTGTATCGTTGTTTCAGTTCATTTCTCATTCTGTCTCGACCACCGTGACCAATTGATTCATGGGTTTTTGATAAAATATCAAATAAGTCTTCGTTCGTTATATAATATAAGACTTGGTCGTTTATGATGGGAACAATTAGGTATTCTTTTCCACCCACCGTTACAACAGTGTAATGCTTTAACAGCCAGTAACAACGATTTTCTTTTGATTTTCCACTTTTGGCTGCTTTCACTTCTTCAACTAATTTGTTGTATTTCTCGTGATTCATTTGAAAACTGTTGCTTTTCTGTTTTTTCTTAGACAGACACTCCTCGAATTTTTTTTTCATTTGAACTAATTCCATTGTAATGCTGTTGAATATTATTAAAATAATACCTACAATCACAAAATTACTTCAAGTATACAAACCTGTATAAATATTTGACGAAAATGACTTGTAAATATTAGTAAGTGCGATAATGAAACCACTAACCACTCCACGTGCTTACTCTTATTAAATTTTTTGAGGTTATGTTGTTTGTATACAACTTTTAATTTACAAAGTGTATACTTTCATTATATTTGAGCAGTAAGTGTATACACATACTAGTTAAAGTATCAATAACGTCATATGTGAACACTTTAACTATGTCCTTCAGTAAATGTATACATTCACGAGTTAGTGTATACAGTAACTAAATTAACGCATCAACTGTAACATATACACAAGGGATGGTAATAAAATTGTTTAAAATAACGGTACAGGTCTATAACATTTAAAATAAAAAATTTTTGTTTGGTATTTGATACTTGTTATTAATTAATATAAAATTTGAATTTTGAAGATTGTTGCTTGATGGTTCGCACTAAACTCCTTGTTTATTTCGAAAAAGGTTTACAAATTTTACGCGAGAAAGATCCTCTGAACGAACGAGTTTCGCATGGTATGAATCATGAAATAAATTGCTACAAACAATTCTATAAACAAAAAAAAAAGTCGAGTAAAGTAGCTGACTTGAAAATTGTTCATCCGACCAATTACTACCTTAGCTAATGACAGTATCCCTGATAATGCAGAAAATTTAATTTAAAAATTTAATATTGCTTTATTTAATATTGCTTGTTTTGTTGTGTCGTTTAAAAATGATTAATTTTAACTTTTTTTTTGAAGCGTCCGCTGACTTTTGTTTTAGAAGCAGGAATGAGCAGGAATGAAGCACTAAACATTCCGCCTAGTTTTAATTTTCCTGCTCAAAGTCGTCGGCTGAGTGAGAAGCGAGCGAAATTAAAGATAATCTTTAATAACTTTTGTTTGAAGCGTCCGCTGACTTTTGTTTTAGAAGCAGGAATGAGCAGGAATGAAGCACTAAACATTCTGCCTAATTTTAATTTTCCTGCTCAAGGTCGTCCGCTAACTTCACGGACCCCAGGCCGAACGGATTAAACTCCGTATCGCGACAAAATCGTCCACACCTTTGGCGATTCACCAGTAATAGTTGGAAATCAGTAATTTCCAATTGTCAAAATTTAGAAAAAAATTAGACATTAATGTCAACCTCAATTTCTAAATCAAGATTATTTACCATATTCCTGTTTTTTGAAAATATGGCTTAGATCTCTTGTTGCCCCGAGCCCTTCAAATCATCTAACGGTAGCAAATTATTAAATACGTTCTGGTAGAAAATAAATTAAAATCAGGTAAATTTGTGAATAAAATTTGAAAACTGTGCTCTGCACATCTACAATTTCATTTCCGAACGTATTCTATCTGCGCTTGGTATTTTAAAAGATACTTAGGTAATAGCCGAATATTTGCTTTGACCCTCACCGCCTACCCGCCTTTCCCCTAACCTTCGCACTGAATACATTTTTAGAAATCGTAGAAATCCGCATTGCCACGCCATCTGAGCGGAATTATTAGACTAGGGCAACGTATTTTTCCTCTTAAGTCGGTCAATCTAACTGTCAACTTGGTCTCTGTAGTTTTGTTGGTGTATGATTTTTTTTAAATTTTTGTTGACAGCAATGAGTAAAGGTACTTAATAATACAGTGTGATTATCAATGCATGTAGGTTCTTCCCCTCACTATGTCCCGGCTACCGAAACGCAAAGGTTCATTTTAATTGTTTTGTTTAAGAGTCAAATTGTCGTAAACGATGGAGAAATCTTCGCGCAGCATTTGTACGATCCATACACAAGTCAAAATCAAATAAAAAGCAAAAATACTACCTAAACGAATACTTACAATTTCTCCTTCCGTATACAAAAAGCAGAACTGGTGGCGGAGATCAAGAAACATTTGCCGAAATCATCGAAACGTCTGAAGAATCAAATGATGAATTGGAAGAACAATATTCAGAATGCAACGAGTCGCAGAATGAGTCGAGAAATCACAATAATTCTACATCTGGATCGTCACAAAGAGCAGACAACCTGCATGAATCCATCATTCCACCTAACAAAGAATTTAGTAATAAAAAGCGAAAATTTGACGAAGAACTGGCGACATCTTCAACTCCTACTGATGATAGTTTTGAAGAGTGGTTTAAAAACAAAATGGAACAACACTGCAGCATCGAAACTGCTAATTTGTTATTTTTACGCAGTTTATTACCCGATATGGCGAAAATGACCGACAAACAAAATAGGAGATTTCGACATAAAGTTATAGTTTTAATGGATGACATCCTGGAAGATAATGATATAGGTCATGTATGTCATTCACCTTCAAATTCTGCTTAATAAGTAGACATATACAGCTTTTGTACCTGGTCCAACACTGAATCAAAACTTGCTAATACTTACAAACAATTGACAATAATTTAAACGATGTTTTGTTGTACGTACATACTTAATAAATGCTCATAAAAAAAATGTTTTTCGCATCATTGGACCCATTAATTCCACCAGTTGTTGAAAGCTTTCTAGAAGCTATTCCTAAATAAAGATTTTAGACATTTGACTGCCGATTTTTGCTGACGTCAAACGTTGGTTATAAATTGTCTACAATGCGCTGTCATTTGACTATAATATATTTGTTTAAAAATATGGTGACGTAGCGGAGCGATCTGCAGGTGTAACTTGGAGTTTGAATTTCCATTGGTTATTATAAATTTGGAGCGGTACTCACTCATTCGCTAACTCGCTTACTCGCTTACTGTCTTTCTCATGTTTTAATTAAATTTGACTTTTACCATATTAATATATTCTCGTTTTACAATCCGTAACTGTCCAGGGTGCCGCAACATTGTGAACACAGATAGGTAGAGTGCGCATAAATAATTGTGGTTCAAATGAGCTGTGTAATTTGCTACCTCCTCTACATCGTAATTTTTTTTTGAAAAAGCCATGTTAAAAATTCTCAGCTGATAATTTTAAGTTGGTTTCTTAACTTAAAACAATTAATTAGAATACAACTTCACTAATTCGGACAGATACAAATTTTTCTAGTCCGGATTAGCGAATTTTTCGGATTTTAGAAGGTATTTTATAAAAGCAAAAGTAAAATATGTTTTTATAACATTTTAACTACACGATATCTTTATAGGCAAAACAAATACAGGGTAGTCCATCGTATAACATTTTTGAGATAAAACCTTTTTCCATTAGTGGAAAAACTCTGAAAATTGGAAGTAATATTGTTCGATTGCCAAACTGCAACATGGTCGATTTTTTTATAATTAAATCAGTGGAAATTGACTTTGATGACGATTTCTTAACAAATTATTAAACCTATCAGGAGTTTGTTTTTGCAATCTCATCTCTATTACAGTGTAGATTTTAATAATAGGCAAATTGGCATTTAAATTTTAAAAAGTTGCGATAAAACTATTCAGAATGACTTAAAAGCGTCTGCAATAAATACAAATAAATAAATAATAATAAATAAAAACAAAGCAACTGTACTAAGTCAATTCAAACGAACCCCTACGCTTTATGCAGTTACTCGCACACCAAAGGTTTACCCGACTTATAACCTAACCCTAACACCCGGAGAGAGGCTAGCGTTGCTTTTTTGGGGGTCCCGTGATAGAGGCTGGACCGGTGGGAGGCAAGTGAAGCCAGTGAACGAAGGGAAGATGGCGGACGCTGAACCCGAAGTGACGCTAGCGTGTGACTTCTAGCAAAAAGAGGCGTTTTCCTCTTAATTCTGGTTGTTTGAAAGTTTTGTTTCTTGTGGATGCCTCTGGAGTTAGTGGTGTGATTTGTGAAGGTTCCCTCGATCGGGTATCGTATTTTTATAGCTGTTTTGTGGTTAAAGCGCGTGGGCTTTGGTTAGTTGTCTCGTTAGATTAAACCGTATGAATTATGGTTGCGGGTAGTGGGTCGGGACCGGCTAGGTTAAATTAAACGTGCGATTCGGAGGACGCATGTAATGTTTTGGAAGGACACGCCGAAGCGTTTCCATTTCGGTTTTGTGTAACCGAGAGACGCCATCGCGAAACATGGGTGGATGACGCAACTCGCTGGGTTTCGAGATCAGGGCTGTACTAACGAGAGGGGACGCGTTACTTAAGTTAAGTTACTTGTTTAAGTTAAAGCCATCGGGAGAACTTGAGAAAAATGCCAACTCGGGCAGTAATTTAAAGGATCTGCGGGGGCGTAAAACTTCATACACAAAAGGCTTGTATCGAGGGGTGATTGTATCAGGGATGGCATGCGAATTAGGTTTAGTGTTTAAATATTTGTCTGTTTTATTGTTGTAAACATGAGAAATCGTCCATTTCTGTAATTTAAATTATCATCTACGAGTAATGTGGGCATTTGGTTACCACCACGGGACACCGGTTGCAACTCTTACCAGTGGCGGCGAAGCAAGATTTTTTGTTTTTCCATTTCCGCGGTTGTGAGTATAACCATAAAGGTTTTGGATGTCTATTATGTTATGTATGTGCTATTTATAACTGTGTATATTTTTGTACTTGGTGGTGGCTAGTCTGGCCAATAACGGCTGGACCATCATTTATAGGCCAAGAATGTTGTTTTTTTTTGTTGTGTCTAATTGCTGTGCCGTTCTTTCCACCGTTCGAAAAGGGCATTAAGGTAGAGTTACGGACCGCCCTCTACGGCGCACTGTAGTGCTGGATCGTGGGCCTGGAAAGGCAACAGTCCGTAGCCCGGTTAATTAATCATAACAAATAGTTCTTGTTAAATCATGTTCACCATTCGTACTGCCTTGCCAATCAAAATTCATTCAGGTCTTCGGTGTGATCTCCAATATGTTTCAGATGTTTCGACATTGCAACCTAAATATTTAACATGTGTTTTTATGATCACATAACCACATCTCGTTTATGTTTTTATTGTGTATGTTTTTTTGGTAAATGGACGATTTCTCAATGTTATGCATGTCGGTGTTGTTGCTAATTTTCATTATTTGTTTGTGTATTATTTGATAACATGCCTGAGAAAATAGTTTGGGTGGAGGTTTCACTATTCTCATTATTCTGTGTGTTTTGTACCATTAGAGGTCATTTAATTTAATTAAAAGGCATCCTCCACTATGCTATTGTTTTATTGAAGACACCTCTTCCCCTAAAAGTCTCACCGTTGCATCCAGAACGCTTGCCGCACTTGCTTAAGCACAACGACGGGTCCTACCTTAATTCTAGACGATCACACGTTTTTGGCCAATTTGAATTTCGCGGTTTAATTCCGAGCGTTCGGGATTTTAAATTATTCGGCGGCAAGTTTGGGTCATTACACAACATTATCCAGACCCATACGTCAGGTATTTTGTTTGTGGTTATGACGACATTCTTCTTCGAGATTCTTCTACACATTCGCAATGGGAATCAGTAATAATCAAGGTATTGTCGTCCGACTGAAGCTTCTGCGATTAGGTATTCATCATTTTGCCTGTTATTCCCCGACGTTCATTTACGGTGGAAGCATGGAATTTACATGATTTTCGTACATGTCCGGATTATAGAAGCAAGTGACACCAAACTGTCCGAATTGTAGCAATGAGTCTCCTAATTACCGCATGTCCCAATTAGGGAAGTTGTATTGTATGTCGTTTACGTTTAAACCAAAACTAAACATGTTCTTCGGAATTTATTTATTTATTAACTTATTTCACAATAACATAATCTAAGTACATAGGACCCACTAATTGGTAACATTTTGAAAGTTGCATTTGAAAATATTAAAGATCACTGTGCGCGTGTGAAAGTTTAAGGCTTCAAGTAATCCACACCACCTAGATGTCCATAATCTCGAGCCTTCTGTTGTTCTAATCTTTCCAAATCATTTCCGTCCACTCCCAGTCCAAGTCTTTCAATAGCTTTCTCTCCTAGCACTCCGTTAACTTCTTGATACAAACGCGATCTTTTAACGCCAACATCTGGGTCGAAGGGCCAACTACTTTCCTTAAACAGCGTCGGATGTCCAGCCACGTTAAATTGAATGAAATCACGCACCACTTCCAATTGACAGTTGCAGACCACCAGTAAAAAGGAAACCACCAAGAACTGCAAATAACAGAAAAAAAGCAAGCGATTAAAATAAAAATAATATCGTCATCACTCTCAAAGCGGCTATCTAATAATAAGTGTCGAGAGTAGCACTTATCAAGCGAGGGTGATTTTGGTGGACGAGGCGACGCAGGCAACCGAGCAAGCGAAATTTACACGAGCTTCGATGTAACAGTTTTGAACGAGTTGTCTTTATATTTGGTGTGATTTTGCAACGATATATTCATATCGTACGTGGTGTACAGTGTCAACTTTCTAAAGTAGATTGATATGATATTTCAATAAAAATTTTAATTGTCTTCCTTCACATTCTAAACAATACGCTAAACGATTGTAAAATTCCTGCATTTCTTAAATAAGTGGGATTTAATTCATTAGTGTTCCGACAGATGGCACCGATCTGTCGGGATAATTGATGGAAAATAAATCTCTGACTTGCCTGAAGGTATTGTTATTTTTATACCAATTCACAATATTAATCTTTTCTTCTTTTGAATACATTTTAATAACTAAATTCCAAACTTAAACTTCAACAATTTCTTACATTTAAATTGACATAAATGCCAAATAATTTGTATTATCAAGAATTGCTGGGATACAGATACAGTTTTAATAAATTGTTTTTCCGTAAAAAAAAACATGTCGTGCCTTTAAAATTCAAATTGAGTTGTAATATGTATTGTGTGATAAGTAACTTAATTTACATTTATTGTTTCTTTGTTATCCATGCCACTTTAGGACAGCTAATAAATACCTGTTATTGCACTAGCTGGTACGAATACTGTAGCGCTGTAACAGGTATGTCGGAATAAATTGATTGAAAAGTTTATTAGCTGCACAAATTTTGTAGTGAATTTTTCACTGTTCTATTAATTTTACCTTTAATTTTTACTCGAAGTAAAACACTAATAAAACAAGGCATTTTGTTGTTCCAAAAAGCAAATAAAAATTTTGCAAATAATTCATTTTTTGAAAGTTAGCGATAAACGAATTGCCACGTGAGATTGGTTGCATACCCAACGGGCGTTTTATAGTTTTAACAATATTAATTAAAAAAGAACTATTTAGGCTTTTAAATAATACATCGTAGATAAAACATCGTGTTTTTCTCGCACATAATGGCTATTATGAACTCAGATGTTTGCAGAATACTCGTCTTCGACCCGTATTTATAAACTTTCATCTTCGTTAATAAAAGACTTCATATTATTTTTCTGTAGTCAGCCCAATGGGGTAATCCCATGGTTAACTGGAATCACACACATACTAGCATTTTTCAATAATTTTGGGAAATATCTACACCGATTTTAACCAAAATGTAAGCTTTTAATCTTATTACATAACTATTTTGAAATTGTTCCTAATAGGTGAGATATCGCACCGGTGGCAACACCGCCAGTTATTTTAGCAATTAATATTTTGAAATGAAGAGACCTCAAAGTAGACATGGTTTTTTTTACGAAAAAAGAAATACAAAATTACCTTTTGAAGAATATACGTGGTCATGGTCACGAAATTATGTCATTAGTTTTCACTTGCGAAAGTGAAAGTAATACAACACGATCACACGCACACACAAAAGGAATATTCGTTTAAATTCTGCCAGAATCCAAAATTAAAATGTTCATTACTGGCTTGAAATTAACATGCTAGGTGCGTACGTTAACACAATTAAGACGGAGGGGCAGACTTTCTCCGTCGCGTTTCACCTTGACGCTCAGTTCATTTCAGTCTTCGAAAGTAAAAGTGAATGAAAACATGGTTAAGATAATTTTCGCACTTGTAAGTACTCCAATTCGGCTTTTGAAATTTTTGTAATTATGGTTCTTTTAGTTCATTTTGACCGTTACGTTGGTGGTCGTGTCGGCGACGTTGACCCCGCGGGCTCCTAATTTCCAGTATTTCGAAAGGTGAGAAAGTGGATTGAAATCGACAAGTTTTACTTAAAATTCTTTCTAGGCCGCGATATCGTTATCCCTATTACGACGAAAAGGGAGTTGGCCGGCTGTTGTATGGATACGGCGATGATAAATTGTACCAATACAAGTCATTTTCACCCCTCGAAGGGATTCATTGAAGAAGAGTTTTCGGGGCAATTTCAAAGTTGGTCTTTTTGTAAATATTTGTACATAATTATGTTAAAAGGGTTAGTTAGCTCCAAAGTAATTGACAAATAAAGAAAATTAAATCTGCGTGGCTTTGAAATTGTAAGTCAGGGCTGGCCAATCTCCGATCCGTGAAGGTGTTTCAATGGGCCCGAATTTTTTTCACTCAATGTAATTCATTTAGGTAATATCTATGTGCATAAGTAACAACAATAATAGTATTATGTCACCTTTATCAACAAAATAAATGAAAGCAGGCATACTAACAGACATGATTTTTCTTTTCTTATTTCCGGCCCAAGAATTAATTTTTATATTGAACTCAAGATTTGATTGATTTTGTTGGAACTGGCAGATTTGCATATACAATACAACAAGTGGAATCGAGATTATCGATAATCGCATGAGTTGGGACACGAAACATGTCAAAAATTAATTTCACGATCGAAGAGGAGTGAAATTATTTGACATGTTGAGTGCATCCAGGAATTGTATTCGGCAGATTATATCACGAAGGAACAATTTAATACTTTTTCGGGCAAAATATAATTTCGAGTCACAGAACTCGGTAAATTGGACCCAAATATACTTGTGAGACTTTACAGTGTTACTTAGATGGTTTATGGTTTTGCATTTTTTCTTCAATACTTTTTAAGGAAGAATTACCGAAACGCGCCATTTCTTCTAACTATGGCATTTCAGTTGACAGCACGGTACACTAGATTTGCGGAACAGCACGCGGGATTATCAACAATAATATCCCAAGTGCATCAAAATAGCCGATTAAATTTTGACGTTTTTTTTCAAAATGCTTTACCTAGAAATATGTCGAGCAAATTTGCCACGTAGCAAAATCTCGATTTTGGGTGGAAAATTTAAATTAAAATTAAAGGAAACAATTTTGGACATATGGTTATAGGAACTTTTATTACACTTTTGTTCCATACATCACGTTGGTAAAGTTTGGCGAAGCAATTCAAATACATTCTGTATAATGAATTTCGGTACTCACTGGAGTCACGTAGACGCGTGATTAGCACGTGTAGATAAGAATTTGAATTTCCATTGGTTGTTATAAATTTGGAGCATTGGTCACCTTCAGTAATTGAATAATTCTTTCGCAAGAACTATTGTTATTTTTATACCAATTCACAATGTTAAGTTCTTCTTTTGAGTACATTTTAATAACTAAATTGCAGACTTAAACTTCAGCAATCAATTTTTTACTTCTAAATTGACATAAATGTCAAATTATTTGTATTATGAAGGATTGCTGGGATATACACTACTGATTGACATTTTTTTAAAAATTTTATGTTCATTTTACAACAGAGACGGTAGAAGTGGCATAGAAAATAAGATGTATGCTATTATGATATTTTCTTCGATATCTTCTTTTGATTCCTCCTCATTTATGTTACAATTCAAATTAATACCGATATTATTTAGTTAATTCACGCCAAAAATGGCGTTGCTTTCTGTTCTGTTCAAATGGGTTTACAAAATCCTAAACAGTTGTAAAAAAATATCCTACAGATTGTTGCCCAGGTAGAAAATTTTCTAGCAAGTTACTTATTTACTTATTTTAACACAAAATTTTTATTTTTTATTGTTGTGAAAAATGTTATTCAATCAAGTTGTGTCAAACCTAAGAAAATCTTAAATTTTTACAGTAAAAGGAGCGGAAAGTGTTAACTTTGGATGTGTATGTCTTTAAAAAATGGGAGCAAGAATTTTTAAAATATTTTTTCCACTCAGTAGATGAATTTTAAGAAGGTACTGAAGAGTTAATCCGCCATTTTTGAGACCTGTATAGTGCGCAACCCATAACTTTTTAAAATTTTACTTTGAATTGCATAAAACATCTGTTAACAAAACTTAAACCGCGAATTACTAAAAATTATTGAAGATCTCGCAGACCTGCGGTTTGTTGCTTCAGAAGTTGGAACCAAATGCACTAGTCAATGTGAAAACGTCATATCATGAAAAACATCCTCACCTAGAAAAATAGCGAAAATTATAAACCTTCAAAAACGTCTTGGACAGTGTCATGCACAAATGTAGTTGTAATAAATAATGTGCTAACAATAAGTGCCAAAAAATCCCAATTTGAGTTATTACATTATAAATATGCTATATGCTATTGCCAATAACATATATACGCGCTTGCTGCTACTGTTATTAGAATTTGGAAAATGTAATTTTTTAAAAGTTGCCGCCGTACTCTCGTCAGCAATGGTTTACAATCTGGTTCTTAGCATTTTTAAACATAGTGCAGTACGCACATAGAACATTTAAAAAATAATAAGACATGGCACTTAGCACATTGTAAAAATTATAAAGCACAGCACTTAGCACATTCCACTAAATTACAGTAATTTTGTTTCAGGATGACTTGGTATGGTCATATTGAGATTAGATTCTTGTACGTACATGTAGTTATAGACCCAATGCTTCCTTGCAAATTTATAGTTTTTGCCAAAATGCAATGTAAGTTGTTAAAAAAAGAAATTGCGCTTTATTTCCAAACTATGTAAAAAGCACTTAGCATATTATTTATTACAACTCTACAAATAAAGAATAGGAAGCTATAGAATAGGTCAGGTAATAGGAGAAAACGGGTGTTTAGCATTGCAAAATGAGTTTTGGTTTGGTGTACCAAAGTTCATTAGATCTGGAATGAGCTGTACCTATTTAAAACAATTTTTGAAATTCGCAAGGGCAAAATTGAAGAGCAAAAGTGAACACAAGACTGAAGAAATAATAATTTATAATATGTGAACAAATATCGTTACTCACACCTCTCTGTAAAAATTTGGTGCTACTCAGGTAGAGTAAAATAAAAAATTGTTGATGAAGAAAAAAAACGAAGGAATATAGGGTATGCACAGGAAAATTGGATTGTATGTCGGTAGAACTGTCATTATGTGATTCTCAAATAATTGAAATGGTCTCACTTCTCAATCATTACCACCAACGAGTGTGTGTGTGCGATATGCTCATATATACATAGGTATTAAATTGGACTTGGTCCATTCATTTTTAAATTGAATTTGTTTCAACAAAATTTATAACAGCTTTTAGAGCTTGTGCATTTACTTTTGATCTACTCAATTTTTGTATATTGTAAAAAAATGAGAATATGAAGCAATGCCAATAAGAAAAAGCGATATGAAGTTTTGGGAAACTGTATAATAGAAATACAGAAGCAGTTCAGCTGTAGCTCAAACAATTTATTCAGAGCAGTCATTAACAGAATTAGAATAAATGAGGAAGAAGATAGATAACGGTGTTAATTCTGTTTTTGTTACAAATAGCCAACAGCTTGCTAACACCCGGAATTAAATTAATGATGCTTAACCGTACTTAACAAACAAAACAATTACACAAAATTTTAAACTGTTATCTCAATTTATTAGTGATAATTAAAGAAAAGCTCTTTAACATAAAGTGTAAATGTCGCAAATTTTAACCTGTTTAATTTTAAATTACCTCAAATGTGAAATAAATGTCCAATTAAAACTTGACACTTAAATTTTTATTACAAATAGAAACAACTATAACGGAGCAAAAAAAAGTATATAAAAATGCTACTTTTGTAAGTGATGACAATAACAATAAAAAAGTGTACAGTTTAAAAATGATTATAAAATCCCTTTAAATTGGCAATGATACTGTAATTCTAACTATTTAATAAATGACTGTCGTTATATCAAAAATATACCTGAAAATAACTAGAAAAGAACAAACATTTCTCAACATTCGATAGAATTGTAAAATTTACAGAAAACTTTTGCTTTTGTACTTTTGTTAGTTTAATCTCTACAAAAAATAAAACGGTTACTTCAGGCAAGAATGTAAATATCACGATCTAAAATCCGAAATAACAACCCAATTCCAACTTAATTTACATAATCATGTATTTCAGCGGTTGGAACCACCGAGTTCGGATAAAACTTGTTGGAGAATCGAGTTAGGTTAGGTTATAATATCAATTTTACCCACAGCCTAACAAAACGAAAATCTTAATCTCATTAAAATAAATTTAACCCAAAATTAATTCAAAATTCGGATTTTGATCGCGTTCAAAAAATCTCCGAACAAAGCTAAAAAGCTTACAACTAACACATTTACGTGTTTTAAATTTTAAAATCCACGAGAACATGATTTTTGGTCATATACAGAGATACATCTAAACATAAATTCCATTTAAAAAAGTTCTAAGTTCAAGGCAGCTGGTTTTAACTTTTACAAAGCAGTCTTAATAACTGTAAATGTGCATCGCAGCCAAAAGCGGCTCGGTTTTAGGACGGCACTGCGGGTATGAATTCCCCCCCGAAAAGTTGTTCTGCACAATAAAATAATTTCTGACCTTACTAAAAGCTAAAACATTATCGGTTTATTCTTAGTCTGATTCGTTACATAAGCCGTGAATCGCTTTAGAAATTTCGGGTACTCCCTCTTGTACACCGCCCGCAGGACAGAAGCGGGAGCCCACCCGCCAGGATTCACTGCAAGAAAAAAATAACTTTAATTACAGAAAATCAGAGTTATTAATACCGAATACTAACCTACAGAACAATAAGTGATTTTACAAGTGACATTGTCTCTGGTTATGGGAGTACCATCCTTGGGAGGGTCTATCCTGGTCTGGCACAGCAAGCAAACTGTTAAATAAATTCGAACACATTTCCCGGCATTCGCTGGGAGTTCCTTAATTTCTGTTGAATGGTTGACAACCGTCCAAATATCTGGTCCATCTCGATCCTGATCGTTTGGTAATCGCCGAACGTGTGACCAAAACACCACGTCCCTCTGACTAGCAGGCCAAATTCGTTTGTGAGTCTGCAGAAACAGCAAAGTGTCTTCCGAAATAGTTTCCAAAACTGTCATCTGTTCCAAAGTGGCTAAAAAATTAGGTTAAGTTTGACACTTACAACATTGTTGATTCACTTACTTTCCCAATCGTATCTATATTGTGGACTGAAAAAATGGTGACACAGTTCATGCCCAGTGATTCCTTTGACGACATGCACAGCTTTCAGTGGATCAACGACCATACCATCAATCTCCTCTTCGCGTCTGTACATTCGCATCTCACCATCCTCCGCGAAAAGTTGCCATCCGACACCGCACTCTCCAACTCCCAATCTTGCCTTGCAAACTTGTTCTTTGACCGTTTTCTCAATCTAAAGAAAATCATTTAAAGTTCCTATTTTTTACTTTGTTTAATTGTCTGTGATCTAGTGGGCCACGAAAGAACCTCATACGTTTAATGTCGCATTCAAATGTCAGTTTTGCAATCTGGGCATTTCTAATACTGACGGAGTGCAATAAGTATTATTTACAATAAACGTTAATTTTATTAAGTTTAACTATAATAACGTCATTCCATGGCTACTGGGATCACAGATATTTATGGCCACTCTGTACACTTGTATGAAATAATAACAACAAAAACGGAAAATTTGTGTCGGTACAGACCTCTGGCCAGAGGCGGTGCTGCAGAGTCGGGGACGTCGGGGGCGGCGTGATAGGGATTTTTCCGCTTTTGATTTTATCGCGAAGCTCCTGCTCCTCGGCCATCTTATCCAGGCCGGACTCGACCGCATCGTAGAACTCATCGTCGGCTATTACACTGTGAGGACCTTCCTGCGAAAAAAAACGAAAAATTGACATCGGCATCGCAATTTGAAAGACTGATCGTTATTTGGGAGCGATTCCTTAGATAAGTCCGTTATCGATTCAGCAAAACCTGCTTTATCGAGCATTTTTGAAATAATCGGGATTTAAAGTTGTAATTTCGGAGGGGGTTTATTGCTTCTATTTTTAACGTGTTGTTAATGATGGTAGTGGAACGTGCATGGATTACGAAAAATTGCGGTTTATCCGATTAATATTTTCGTTTGGGTACGATTCCGTTTGGGAAAAATAATTACCGGTGAATTCTTTTTAAATCTATTTAAAGGTTTCTCAGTAATGTTGGCCCGTTATGGGAAAGTGATGTTTGTTATAAGGAAATTATAACGCAGCGGGATTCCTGTTGCGCTCGGTGAATAAAAATTCCCTTATGAAGTACAGCATAAATATTTCGACAATATTCCAAGAAATGCGTATATGTCGTGTGTTAAAAAAAATTGCAAACGTATTACCGGTTACTTATGACAAGAATTGTTTCAACTTCTTAATATGGTGACAAAAAGTCATTAATAAGTTAGCTGGTTTAACTATCTGTTTGCCCGCCAGATGATAACTTTTAGAAAAATAAAACTATATTGTTAATATTTGATATTGAACATAAATACACTACCACTGAAAAGTGTGAGTACAATATAAATTGAAATTTTAAAAAGCAATGGTATATGGAATTAATTTTTTAATGAAATTTAAACTTAAAGAAACATTTTAACAGAAAAATACAAAATAATTAAATTTTAGTTTCATCAAAGTAACCCGCAAGTGCTTTGATGACTGCTTACATATTCTATTGATTCTGTTTATCAGTTTCTTCCATAATATAATAGTGTACTCAAACTTTTGAGCGGTAGTGTATAATTATGCAACGCAAAGCTTAATCGAAGTTCATTTATGAAGAAAATTGATCAGTAAGTAAGGCCGCAAACAAATACCTCAAAACTTTCATTTATTTATAAGCAAGGACGGCCTTAGATGTGTGTCACGCATTTATTCCGCAAATTTTAGACCAACCTGGGTGCCTCAGAATTCGCGGAAGAACTCAATGGTACGTACAATATTAAAAGATGCTAAAAGATTATGAGAAAAATAGTTAAAAAATTTCGTCTTTTAGGTTCGAAGATATTTTATAGCCACTTGATAACGTATTGCTACGTTATTCTTCGAATTTTGGAGCACTCGGTATTCATATGTATACTTGCGGACAATGACTTGTCAATTTTTTTTTTTCATTAATTTTTTATTATGTACAATTGCGACCATGGAATAGTTAACACCTACGTTTATCTAGAAATCGTTTTTCAAATTGTTAAAATTGAAAAAACGACTCATAGCCGCAATTGTACAATCGGTTTGCGATTTTTCAAAATAATTTGTCAAAACTGGCAAATATTTTAAATACAACTCACTTTAAAAAATGCCTCGTTAAATAATTTTCATTCGAAGTGCACGAGTAGTTACAGTCAACCCTCTTATAACGCGATTAATATGTACCGCGTTATAAAAAACAGAGTTAATACATACATAATAATACATATCATACTGTGTTAATAGAAGCTACGTTAGTGTTGTATGAAAACCGCGCTATAGAAAATTAAGAATTAGTACAAAACAAAACAATTCGTACCGCGTTATATGGAGGTTAATTAAATATGATAAACAGTTCATATAACAAAATTATGAACTAAAGAAATCTTCTCTTTGCAAATTTTCATCTCGGTTTTTAAAAGTAGCTTTTTTGTAATTGTACCAAAACCTCTTTAGATTTTTTTTAAAAACTCAATAGTTGCAGATTTATTGAATTATTGCTTTATTTTTGTCGGTTACTTCTGAATAATTCGTTTCTTGACCTTTTTCTCATGTAACGAGCTAATATTTTCATAGAGTCTTTAGAGTTAGTGCCGCAAAAATCAAAATAAGTTTACGAAAGGGCATATCGGAGAATTGAAAATCGGTACTACAAAGAATTAATTATCTCCATTGTTAATACTGCATTTTGATTAAACAACAATGGTTTTTGAAGTTTTCCGATCATGAGTTCACTTGAAAAAAATTAGAGAAATTTGAAGGATAAATACTAACTAATTGCTTGTTTACTCGTTTCCATGGCTCATATACCCCCTCCAGTTATTTTTATTTTTCGGCCGCGCGGACGAAATATTTCATTTTTCGTCCAGATTTTAGAACCGAGAAACGCCACCTTTAGTTAAAATTGAATAAAATAAAAAAATGGTTACCGTTTCAAAAAGCTGACAATGATGTCATTACGTCGACAATAAACACTCTGTAGACAACAATATTATGCCAAATGATATGAAATTAAATTTAAATTGTATTAAAAAACAAATCACAATATGAAACTACCGCGTTATATGGAAACCGCATTATAGGAGGGTTTACCATACTAAAGTATAGTATTGCCACAATTTTTATGTTCGCAAGTGTACATAACAAATTTACACCATGATGTGATCACTTGCCAAAATTTCTCTCAACAACTTATACATGATTCATACGCTCACACGCATTTCAGGCACTGACACATACCCATGCGATTATAATTCTCACAAATGAATCAATCAATGATTCATTTCTCATTACAATCGTTGGGCTTTACTCTACCATGAAATTAAAACTTTAAATGTGAGTCAAATTTTGTTCTAAAATGAAAATAATAGTCTGCCAGTTTCTTACAACATTGTCACTAAATAAAGTCTTTGGTGTTGCCAAGTATAAAATCTAATTGTACTTATGTGTAAATTATGTGCTATAAATGACAATATTACCAGTGGCCCTGATTTGGCACAGATACCTTACAACTTTGCTGATATACAGGGTCATTATTTTTGATCGATTTTACCGCTCTATAATAATTTAGTTCACATGATGACTTTTATGACGTTTTAGCGGGCGGTTCTGGCTCCCTAAATGGTTATCTGTCAAGTAAAGTTACACAAAAAAATGGACTAAGAATTTTTGAATTAAGGTATATTTACGGCCACCCAAATGTGCACGATACCTGACACAAATTTCCCTATTTTTCCATAGATCAAATCTGGTTTTATCCAGTGACTTATGTGAAATAACATTTGTCATAAACAAAATAATATTGACATTTGGCTGATGTTTTTTAGGACGCTTATGATATAAAGCAAAAATCAAGTTGCTAAAAAATCGTGCACATTTGGGTGACGGCAAATGTACATAAACGTTGATGAATTAACAAGGTAATAAATTAATAGGCAACACTTTCAACACCTGTTATAATTCATAATCTTAAAACAAGTATGTACTTTCTTTCTGGTTTCACATCTATAAAAAGTATTTCCAGTAACGTTTAATAATTTTAATGCACAAATAATGTGGCATTAGACAACGAGTTTGTCAAAGTGGCATCTTAAATTTGGCAGGTAAAGAATTCTTTTGTTGTCATAAACAACTGCAAGCTGTGAGCCATAATACCACAAATGATTAGATTGTAAGTCGAGTTCAACGGTTTATTATCAACATCTTGACCTTTGGAAAAATCAAGAAAATTTAAATCATTCAATAAATCTTTGTTTAATGAGAGGAAACTGTTCAGTTTTAATTTTATTTGTTAATTTATAGGGATGAGTAACTCTTGGAATGCTTTTAAATAATTAATTTAAAAAAATGATTCATTCAAAAATCCTTGTTTCTAGAATATCGGAATAAATAAGAAGCCCTGCAAAATTTTGATTAGATTTCCTCAAACACAAACAATGATTAATAGGAAATTTTAAAAACAATCAATCGCAAAAAAAACCATTAAATTACGGTCCAACAATTCCCATCGATTTCTGCAATTCATTCCACGAAGTAAACAATTGTAATGCTAGAAATGTTAATGAAATGCAGCATGAATATATTTAAATCCAAAACAAACGTAAACCAATTTACATAAAATTTCTATCCTTTTTCAATATCAGGCACAATACCCGTGATGACAAACTATTTCTATTATCTCGACAATACGTGCACTTATTCCGATAACAACAGACAGCTTTTTACGTATCAATTCTAAATAAAAAGGGGAACGAGCAATGACATTTCTATTAATATTTTATGATTACTAAAAACATCCTTCAAAACAATTCCGTTAAACGCCCCATTAAAGTTGTTACAGATAGGAAAAAATAGTAACTTAATGGGCTTCAAACCCATTACATTTGATGTGTAAACAAAACATAAAATTACACGTAAAATCGTTTGTGGCGAGCAGGGTAGGTGTTCTTGACAAAAGAGCCCGAGTGCAAACAGAGTATTTATTATGTTATAATACTCGGTGCCTCAAATCTTATGCAACACAATTTAGATTCTATTTATAACCCAAATTTATTTTAACCAAATAATTTTATTAAAAGTTTAAGTTGGGAACCTTTCCAAGGCCCGGGGGTATTGCACCCGCATTGTGTCCAACCCTGCTAACACGCACACCAAACATTTTTTAGAGATCGATAATAATATTAATAACCTTTTGACATAATCGTTAACATTATCAATTTCCGATCACGATTAAAATGAGCTTGAAAATGTTTTATTTCCAGATGGAATTATTTATTAACGAAATTTAAGAGAAAAAAGTTTCCACTGATAATTTACGCTTTAAATATTTTTTTTAATTAAAAAGGTTCGTGTTAAGGTCAACTGATGACAATCAATTACATAATTTTACATTGAGACATTTTTTGTGCAATTAATTGTTGCTGCTTGTATAATTTTGGGTTTGGAACTAAATTAAAATTAGCGTTCAATAAAAACGAAGGTAAGGGTGTTTGGAGAGAAGTTTTTTGGGTCACAATTAAAATCGTTAATCACGAATAATTAAATTTTCATGCTAAATTGAATTTCCAACTTTCAACAAAAATTCACAACTTCCAAACTTTACACTCAAGTAAATAGGGTAAATAAGGAAATAACGAAGACTAGGAAATCAATCCCATCCAATCAATTGTCCCACGAAAATATAACATAGTGTGGGGACGGTGTGATCTCATACAATTCTTCACAATACGTAGTTTGTGAATGACTGTTAACTGATAAACAAATGAAAGGACTAAATTCCTTTTGTTAACCTTTGATAACGATCCTAATAATTCTTTCCAATAAAAAAATTATATTAACACCTATTTTTAAATGTCGTTAAAATACTTCTACATAGTTTGATATTCAAATTAACAGCTTATTCTTTTTGAAAACGATAAATTAAAACAAAAAATATTTTTAAAATAATTCAAAATATTAAAGTTCTAGTTTAGTTTCTTTTTTAAACTTTTCTTTTTCTATGTAAATTAAATTAATATTTGCTTGTAAGTTATTGAACAAAAAAAATTTAAAAAGCAATTTAAAAAATATATGAATATAATTGTTAGAATCTAGAACCAAATATTTCATTAAAAAGATTAAAAATATGGAATCTAAAACACAAATCCAAACAAAAAATTGAAAAATACTTACAAATTTAAATTGGTAAGCAGTTAAAACCTCCGTCATTTTGAACACAATGCTTTTATCACACCACTCAAAAGACAACTAAAAAATTAAATTACACAAACACGCCAAATACAGCACCGCTACTATTACTGTCAAATCCCATCGAAATAAAAGGGAAGACCTATGAATAACAATTGTTATTCACCACCGGCACAACATTGCATCAGTTTAAGCAAACCATTTTGGAATACCAAATCGATAACCTCATTAAAACACCTGATTAAGCAATCGGCACGTGTTGCCACTGACCTTTGGAATTCTAGTCAACTTGGTGAAACGCCAAAACGAAGCGTTCCACGGTTTAAAACTCATTTTGGTAACTCACAACTGTCAAAAAATGACACGAGCCTTCTCTACTAACCTCTAGATCGGGCCCAGGCAGTGCCGACCGTGATTTTTGAAGCTGTTCGAAGTAGGTCCTTGATAACTGCTCGCATTTCTTTCTCCTTTCAAACTCTTTATCCAAACGTTTTCGCCATGACTCCTCACGTTGCATCACAAGATCGATACAATGGGCCAAAGTGTCCAAAACAGCGGCTGTTGTGGCCCGGAAAGTGATTGCTTCTCCCTTGAAATCGACTTTCGGCAAAATCACTGCAAAAATTCAAATAAAAACGAGATTTTAAGGTTAGGTCAGGTTACCTTTTTCGCTATTTTCAGTAGTCTCTGCGCAAGCATCGAAATACACTTGCAAAGTGTCCATCTGATTGCATAGAATGTCTTTGAAAGTCTCCAATTCGGCCAATTTTTCTTTCAAGTTGCGGCTCGACCTCTTGAAACTGCTTCCTGAAGCGGTGCTGTAAGTGTTCGACTGCAAACTAACAGTTGATCCATGTCTCTTTAGGCTGTTTTCAGAACCGGTGCCGTAGCCCGATTCGGCTTTGTATAATTCCAAGGTGTCGATCCATGTCTGTTTACTTTCTGCACTATCAGCGCGCAAGTACCACACGCAATCATTTACAGAAACATCAAATCGGCACTCGTCGAACTCGTGGGGCTAGAAAAAAATCTGGGTTATCAGTTTTTGACTATCGACGAGCTTACTTTGATCGTGGCCTTTGCTAGTGACAGGGAACCCCGACAACCGTAACCACTTTCCTGTTCGCTCTTGTAATATGACAGAGTCCCATGTTTGAGAACTATATATCTGTCCTGCCAACCGTGGATGTAATTAGTCCATTTGTGTAAAATGCCTTGTAATTCGGGCCGTTCAAAATTCTCCGAGTCCGATTCGTCACTGCTGTGAACGTCCGCCATTCTAACACCACATTTTTACTGGTGCTGTTCATAAAGATAAAGATCATGTCATAATTGTACCCGGAAAAACGTTAATTCGCACGCATCGCTGATAATTTATAAAGGATATGTTTATTATCACTTATCAATTCTTCGCTGACATACCACATTACAACTTGCGACCTCTCGCAAACAATAGCCCAAGAGCTCGTAGCGGCTATTTCAACTACTGCGCAGTATTTACAAAAGAATAATTAATCGCAAAAAACGATAAAAATTTAATTTGGTTAAAAACATATTTCATACTTTAAAACCGTTAACTGTCAAATTGACAATTTAAAATTTTTTTGGTTTTCACTATACAAAAAAAAATGTGTTAGATTTTCATTATGATTTTTGGAAAAAAAACAAAACTTTCATTGCCTGTATAAAAAAAGAAAAAATCAAAAGATTGAACCATATGATGGAGCTGCAATTATAATTTAGCGCTTTTTTAGTTTGTTTACGTCAATCACGTTGTATTTGTGTACAGTGAAAGTCGCTTATAACAACATTGACCAGTTGAAATTTTTTTTCGACCCCTTGGCCATCGTTATAAGCGACTTCCACTGTACTAATATTAAAATTCAGCTGCGTAACGTGTGTTGCATAAATCAAGGCGCGCGAAAGCAAGTTGCCAATCGATAAGCCATAAAACTGGACAATCATTATTTCCCTTTTTTCCTAGCGTTTTACAACCGTCGTTAATTATGATCGATTGCAATCCGTGCAGTGCCGCGCAATTTTCTCCCCTTTTTTAATCAAACAGAATCGCCACGTACGGATTAAAATTGCGCAATAAAGAACCGCTACCTGCGATTTAATCATCGGATTCTGTTCTTGCCCGGTCTCTACGGGGGATTAAAACAGTTGTATGCCATGCAACATGGTTTCGACATTATCGTGATTGCAAGGGACTGCTCTGACGTCGGTTGCCCACATATCTGTTGCAGGCTTCCGAATGTTTTACATTTCGACCAAAGTCTTGCGTAATTAAATTTTTAACAATTTAAGCACAGACTTACGTTATTTTACCAGCGAGGTAATCAACTTACGCCATACGATGTATGAACGGGATTAAGACGAATTAAACTCGATCGATTTGGGAAAATAGGCGGGAATTAAAAACGAGAAAAATGAATGCAAATAATAAAAATTCGTGTCGAAACGCTCGCGTTGGATCCTACTGAATGGCAGAGGAAACGCGTTCGGCTTGATCAAATTACCGGGTCAAATAAAATCACAACGAAATTGAATCACCTCTAAAGAGATTGTCACCCATTACTATCACATCCAATTTTATCGTGTCTCTTCTCTTAACTCATTTGTATGGATCCGGAAGAGAAAAATCGCACTCGATTGTTTGCAAGAGCGAATATTAGGCGGCGTTCTAAGTTCTAAGGAAATATCGGATGTTCAAAAAGCAGTGAAGTCCTGGGCGGCTATGAATTGTGAAACGAGTGTCTGAGGAAAGTCAAATTTAATTAATTTAAGAACGGACGTACGTTCTACAATCCTCACTTTTTTCAACATCCGATACGTTAGCTCTTGTTTTTTTTGACAGTAAAAGTTCTGAAAAGTTCTTATAATAGTAGGTATGTTTCTCTTCAAAAATTTATTCATCATTTTTGTGACCATAATTTCAATGTGTAGAAACTAATTAGTCAATTGAATATTCAGTATTTTGAAATTAGATGTTTGTGGATTATTGTAAAGAAAAAAAAACTGTAAGATTGTGTTGGCAATGCTGAAAATTTTAATTGTTTTATACTTCTCTTCATAATTGCACGTGCTTATGTGTCAAAGTAGGTACAAATGTACTGTTTTTTATATTTTAAATTGATTATTATTACTTAATTCATGTATAAAAAATCTCATTAACCAGAATTGTATTGTTACTTTGCCAACGGATAAAGTTATCCTTAACTTTTAAATCGAGTAATATTTGTTTATACTTTCAGTTCCCACGATGACATTTAAAATTGTGATTCATTAAATTTATAATTCTTAAACTTAAATTTAATTTCATTTAATTGACAGAAAAACAGCTCGTCCTACCTGACTTGCTCTTTTATCGGAGGCAATTTATTTCAATTAGTTATGTAGCAGCTAAATTTTTGTAAAAATCTGTAAATTTATTCGGATAAAAACAAGATAATTTGGGTGCTGCCAATAATGAGAATGTTTTTTATATTGTAAATATAAAAATATTGTGATTGTTGAAGAATCAAAATGCTTGATCATTATTGGTCGAATTTATGATGCGTTGTATAATCATACACTCTTTTTTCTACTTTGTCACATTTTTTAAGCAAAAACATGAAATTTCAAAATCTAGGGAATTTCGTGGCATTTGGTAAATGCACATTAACCTCTTGTTGTAAACATTAACAGTTACACTAGAAGTGTCTTTAGTCACAATGTTTGTTATTCCTTTTCTCTAGAAATATAGTCATAATTTGTTATAATAAGAATCTTATTCTCGCACATACTGACTCCTGACTTTTGAGGTTATGTTTGCACGTCTGGAAGTCTTTTGTGACGATTAAATCAAGCACAGTCAAAGAGTTTTTTCTTTTATTATTTCTATTTGATTCAATTACAAGAGTCCCAGTGCTGATTGCCACTGTTAATTTAGTGTTGACAGTAATGTTAGGTTGTCACAGAGACAAGTTGCCAAAATTAAAAAAATAAATTACACTGTTTTTAGTATTTTTTTTACCGCACGCTTTTTGTCTAGTACGATACGCAAACGCGTGTCGTAATAATCTCAGTACAAACGCAAAGTAGAAGAAATTTATTTTGTTCAAATTGCAAGCATTATTTTGACAGTTAGAACCATCTATAGCCCTATTTTCCTTCCCATACCCAACTACCGATTATGTTACAAGGTTCTATCTGGATTTCTTTTACATAATTTTCCAATTAATTGTAACTGTATAGTTGTAAACTCATATTTGAGACTTGATTCTATACTTACACACAAAAGTTATTTTAAATAAATTATTGCACTTTAAATACATAATTCCAAAATTCAAAATTCAAACCTCTGTTTCTTCAAACATTGGTTACCCTGTAATTCTAGGGTAGCGATTAGATGACCATTAAGTAGTATCTGTCCATTATTGTAATAGAATCATAAAAAAATGTAAATTTGTTCATTATTGACCTTAGGTTAACAATAAAAAATTGTTTACGGGAAGATGTTGGAATTCCACGTACAGGGTAATACTGCGTTTGTAATATATTATTGTCATATTAATTGCAGTAAAATAATGGAACATTTTACAACCCACATGTGACCAAGACGTCGTCACCTTTTAAACGCCTGATATAATTGCAGTCTTTCATTACGAAGCGCTAAAAAGATATAGGTTTAATTCCAAAATATAAAATTTTAAATCCCAATGCAACAAATTGGATACAAATTAATTATGTATTTCGAATAGAACTTGATCCCGATAAAAGTAAATAAATGTATTTATCACGCTTCACCACTTCATTTATTTTACTTTCCACCCAAGCAATTCGAATCATTGCCAAACTCATTGCACAACGTTGTAACCAAAACAAGCCTTACCTGCAGCTTTCCCATCAAGAATATTGAATAAAAATGTATCCGAAAACAAATCAGTTCAGGTTTCACTTAGGCGACGACGAATCGTTGGCAATCGCCTTAAGCGATTTAAAAAAAATCGAATGGGGCGCGATATGGAATTAATGAGCGTTTTACATCAAAATGCACATAGAAATGAGCGCGTTTATGTATGGGGCAGTAGGCGTCGGTCGCGCAATGCATCAAGTTAAACCTAATCAAAGATAGTGCAATTCGCTGTTCGCTGACCCGACGCAAACTCCATACATTAAGATGTCGCCTCTTTGTTATGGTCACGAAAATTATTCCGGGGGAGTAGCGAATAAAAAAAAAGTTTCGCAATTAACGCGAGAGCATCCATCGATATGTATGGAGGACCTCCCGTCGCGCCCTGTCACTGGCAATTATTGACTGGTGCCAGGAACAGCTCCAGAATGTAAATTAGGGGAACTTCAGCTCAAATCAAAGCAACAAGCCGAGAATCCGCCACTTCTCGTTCCTTTTGTTAATCCGCACTGTTCATTTTGATTTCAATTGACTTATTATTAAGTGAGGATTGGGGCGCGTTGATTTAGTTACACCGCGTTATTTCGTTATCGCGATTTTGGGCTCGGAAAAAGTTTTTCGAGAGTGGCTGCGGGGCACGTGATTAACGACAATGCTCGTCAATAGATAGTATGTCATCTGCAAGCGGTACCACCTGGCGTGCGATTCCGGTGTGGCGACGGACACGTGCGCTACTGCATCTCGCTCCGGTACCGTCAAAACTTGCTGCGGCGAGTGTACGGACGTTTTCGCTCTGTGGGTGCATGGAAGCGCGTGTTTGTTTTATTTTTTGATGCACGTCACGAACAGAGATTTAATTGTCATATCCGGCGGTTATTACCTCAGAGCGGCGGTCGCAATTATTGCCGCACAAGACCGAATTTCAGATTTTTTTTAATCGTCGATTCTTAAGCAAATAAGGGTCGTGTCTTCCTTTTAATAACGACGAAATAAAACTTTTAACTGAATTTTTTATTCGGAGAATAAGGGGTTGTTTTATGTTTGAGTTTGCTTTGTGTTCGATTGTTGGAAGTTAGTTGCAGAAGAAAGTTTATTACCATTTTCAATTTTAAGACGACTCTTAATCACATTACGTTTAATATCTTGTTGCACTTGTTTGGAATAAGTTGTAAGACAGATTGTAAAAATTTGGTCATTTGAATATTATCTATCTACATAGTGTGTTCCTAGATGAACCAAAAAAGGTGTAAACTTTATGTATTTTAAATTTTATACATACCGAGTCATTTTTATAACATTGAATAATGGGGCGAGTTAAGTTTTACCGCCGGTGTCAAAATAGCTCTTCAGTCAATTCTCATAAATTGTAGGATTAATTATATATTATTGAGGAATATAGAAACACGAAAAAGAAAAATTTTTTAAAAGCAGATGAAATTTTGGCTTTCTCTCAATTAGTAGTTGTTCAATTTATTAGTTTTTTTAATGTATGAATAGTAAAATATTTTCACACAATTTAGTATAATTGAAATAATTTTACTAATTTGCGTTTATTAAATAAAGCCATTTCCATATTGGAAGGTATTTTTTTTTAAATGATTTACGACATAAGCAGACCAATGCACCGAACAATGGTATTGGTTTAGGATACTTGATTGATTATTTATGACTGTCATAAACTTGAGTTAAAAAGTACAACGTTACATTTTACAGGTTCGGAGTAAGGGTCTTCATTATTTCTTTGAAAGTTTACAATATCGTAACTAATAGCTAGACGGTAATTATAATCATAATAAAAAATAATCTTTGCAATATTAGATTTTGAACTTGATGGGAAAATCATCTACCTGCTTCTAATTGTCCAAGAATATTTATTCACAATTTTGTGTTTTAATGTTGCCGTCGCAGAGTCAATCTACCTATCGATTATTGAACCTTCCTATAAAATAAATTGCTTAACTCATCCAAAGTTCAAAAACCCTGGTTACAACCTTCAGGTCACTTTGTGAGCAAGGAAACATTCACATTCACAACAAATCGTACTTACCTTTACGGGTAAGTAGTAACGACTGTTTACAGTCATAATATTGCTCTTAATATTTCAATATAAGAGAATTTTGTACCTACTAATTACAGCTTTTGAATTTTTTTCGTACTTTGGTTACCTGTGTCTCAATCATACTGATCCTGAAACGTGAAATTTGACGAAATTGGGAGATATTATCGAAAACTAACACCAACAATTAACATTTAAAACTGGAAATTTCTAGCCTTATACCAGAGGCAAGTGTGCACCAAATTTCAAATAAATAACTTTCAATTAAAGCTCAATTTTGGGGGTGGCCACAAGTGATGGGACACCTTGTACAAGAAAGTAAACCAAGTAAACGTATCTTTGTGTTATAAAGTAAAATCACACAGTTAACGACTTTTATCAACATTGTGTAGGTATCGTAAGTGACAGCGACAGTGACAGTTCGGTTTAATTCTGAGATTTCGGTCAAAAAGTAAATAAACTTTCTAATAGATTAACAAAATATTTACTTTTTATGTGCAAATCTAAGACATTTTGATTTTTAGGTTAGGCAGTTCTACATAACAAATAAAACATTTATTTTTTTTAATTTCAAGGAATTAATGTGGTTGAAAAAAAAGTACGGTACATAACTCTCATTGTAGCAATTACGCCCTCGTTAAATTACACACTCCGTGCGTAACTTTTTTGACTCGTGCGTAATATGTCGGTATATAATATGCTATGTTGATTATACTATATGTCCATGTCCTGGGCAAGTAATTTACATCAAAAATTAAGCGAGCAAAGCGAGGCATTATGAAAGTTACGGACGGATTTTCATGAAAATGTATGGAGATGTTTCACGAAACCTTGGAATATCCAATACCCCAAGAATATCAAAAAATCAACTAAATTCAGGTTCCTCAAAAATGGCTAACGATTTTGGTCATTTTTACAGATCACATTACCGGCTTAAAAAAATGTTAAAAATGTCAGAAACGGAGATATCTTGGGACAAACAGACAAACAAGCAGACATTCATTTTTATATAATATAAATACCCGCAAACGTACGCGTTTTGCCCCTCGCTGACACCAAAAATATAACGCTGACCTTGATGATATCTTTTAATTTATATGAATGTTTTAGGAACGCATACGGGACAAAAATATTCATTATTTTAAGCGACAAATAGGCAAATGTTCATTCAGACGCGTATATTTTTTTTGTTTTTACAAAAACACGATTGTAAAATCTAAACTACTCGTCCTAACAATGTTGTGTAAAAGGTAATTTTTATCTACATAAAATTTTCCTGACGATAAGCAAATTTATTTGGATAAGAATTTAACATTACCTACTTAAATTACCCCCAACATATTAAAATTAATTTTAAATATATCTTTTAGTCATATTTTATCAATTTGTGAATTAACCTTAACATATAGATAAATGTCGTCGCGGACTTTTTTACAGGTCTTTTTAAGCTCTACAACTTTTCTATAGATAGCATTCCTATATCGTTAAGGAAGCGTTCGTAAGATACGCATTCGCTCGACCGTTTTTTCATCGTCTCACGGAGGAAATTGTTTTTAGTCCGATCGGCACCAAACTTTACAGGAGCACTCTCCAGACTATGCTAGAGTTTTCCTGAAAATTTCATCAAAATATACATACATAAACATACACTCATACACACACACATACATACTTTCAGTTTTATGTATATGTATAGATAGATTACATATATTAGTAGAATTTTGAAGAGCAATTGCGCGAGGGCTGTTGTTCATATAGGTAAATAGCGCTTACAATTTAGCTAAAAAATTAAGATTTGTTACAATTTAGTGATTTTAAAATTTATGAAAAGAATTGTTTTTAGAACGAAATTCATAGTAAACTTCAAAACATGGTTGTTACAGTTCTAACCACTTAAAAAGTGACGCCACTGACTAGAATAACTCAAATCTACCTATTCCTCAAGCCACAACCACAACCTTATGTTGCTGTTCCATTATCTCGTTAATTGTGCCGCCGATGCTTGCACTATTTCGCAGAAACCGACTGATTAAATCGACACAAAGGCCAAGATTTGTCAAGTGTAAATTGCTGAATAACACACAAATGGATTATTTATTCGATTAGAATCGTACATGTAATTGAAACCTGCCCTAACGTTATTCCAAGTGAGTTACCTGAAAATGCACCGGTGTATGGGTATATGGCTCGCATGTCAAAGCAGCTGTAAATTACACTTTGCCACAGTTTCCGCATTTTTATATTTTCACTGTTTTGTTCCGGCATATATTCAAATCAAGCAGACCGTATGATTGCATTCCACATGCCTGTTGAATTTTATTTTGTTTCATATGTGTGGTTACCTTTTCAGTTCCTGAATGTTAAAATATTTCATATCTTCGAGCGAACCTTTTTAACCTACATATAACATCAGGGTTTTTTTTTTGAAAGCGCTGCGTACAAAAAATGCGCGATTCAGAAGCCATTTTGGTAATGGTGTGACGCGGGGACTGTGCGACCAGCAATCTGATCGATAGAACGGATCGGGGGTTCAAATACCGCAGCTTCCGCTCTCTCTGTCAACTACAGAGTGTTCATAAAGTTTATTTTTAACCATACAGTGAAAATAAATCCGAACTTGCAAGACAACGTTTTAGTCGTATTATCAAATTATCAAAAATTCATTCTGAGAGAGAGATTTTTATTGTTTATTTAATTAAATGGAGAGTTATTTGAAGTGAAGAAGGAAGCTAACGAGACCTGTGAGAATGGTAGGTAATCCCAAACATATTGAACAAAATCTGTTGGTAAACATGGACCCGAACTGGAACCAAAACGTTAAATCGATCGTAACTTAAAAACGAGTTAAGTTATTAAATAAACGCAATTATACATTTTGTAGAAAATGACACGATCTGCAACTTTTCTTATATTCATTTCCTCGTACTTTAAAATGTAATGCTAATTTTCTTTGATTTTTTACTTTAGATTTTTTTAAACTTCTGAATAGTTGCGCCATCTTTCTTCCACAAGCCGCAAAGTAAAATTTTCTTCAAATTTAAAGTATCGATTTTTATTTACAGGATTTTGACTCGTACTGCCTAGTGACTTTCTTTACTATTCTCAATCATAGTAGAAAACAACATTTCGAAATGGCCTAAATTTAATTTTAGTTTGATATGATTTAATTAAAGTGACTTGTTTATCAAAACTAAAAATGTAGTCACAAAAGCAATCGTTGAAAATGGTCCCGTGAACTAAATCTTGATTTTAATTTGCTGCGATTTCATTAAAGTGACTTGTTTGTCACAAAAAAACATTTTAAAATATAGTCCAATGGACCGAATCTTAATTATAATTTGCCACGATTAATTAAAGTGACGTATTTGTTAAAAACAAAATTGTAGTTATTTTTTTCAGTCACAAAAACAATCTTCTAAAACATCCCATGAATCTTAACTTTAGTTTGCTATGATTTAATTAAAGTAACTTACTAGTCAAATGAAAAATGGTTGTCATTTTTTTAGTCGCAAAAACAATATTTCAAAATATTCCAATGGACTCAATCGTAAATTCAATTTGCTATGATTCAATTAAAGTGACTTGTTCGTCACAAACAAAATTGTAGTCATTTTTCAGTAACTAAAACAAGGTTTTAAAAGGGCTGACCATTATTTTAATTTGCTAGCGACTTGCTCGTCAAAAAAAATTGTAGTGATTTTTTTGAGTCAAACCAATATTTAAAAATAGTTGAATGGACTGAATCTTAATTTTAGTTTGCTACCAATGAATTAAAGTGGATTGTTTGTTAAATTTATTATGTATTTAATTAGTTAATATTAATATATTATAAATATTATAAATGTTCATTTAAATAATGAGCGCCTTGCAGAGTTAAAATAGGCAACACATATTGCATTCCAAAAATGACTAATTGTAAGTTTAAAATACATTAAGTAATAATACGTATAGTACAATACATAAGTCACTACCAAAATGTTCTCAGATTGAACTTAAATTTATCAATTTTGACTCTGCAGGGCGTTTACTTTTAAGATGAGCACCTGTTAGTTTGATTGAATTGTGAGTCATGTCTTAATTATAATAAAAATACCATAGAATGTTTTTCATTGCTTTTTAGAAAGGTCAAAAATATTTTTTGAATATTTTAAGAGAATTAAGAGAATGGTAAAATCGATAGCTGTGGGCAAGTTTGCTGATTTAAAGTAATGTGTTAAACTAAAAGGTCTTGGTGTGATCAAGTACATTTTGAAACTTTACTTAATATGACTAGTTCAGTTAGTTGTTGGGTTTGTCGTGTCCGAGATAAATTTTTAACACGTGAAAAGGAAAACGACATAATATTAAATAGGTGTTCTTCGATTTTAAGACGCACTTTCCCCCATACGAACGTATCTAAAAATGGGGTGCGTATTAGAATCGTATAATATTGAAGAAATACTATATTTTTATAAACATAGGCAAGTAAGTATATAAATAAAAAAACTACCTTTTTATTTTAAATTTCGAAGCCCAGGAGTTTAGTTTGCAAGTGGCACAATGCGGTTGAAATATAAATGATCACTATTCCGTTGATTAATGCTCTACATTGTAATAAATTATTTATAGTCGTACTAATTTTATAGTTATTGTTGCACGAAATTCCAATTACGTTATCAAAAGAGTATTTAAAAGAAAAATATGTTAAAATTACTAAAATTAATTGATAATAGATAATGAAAAATTAAAACATCAACAATCGCGTGTTATTGTTTTTGATCGACTTTGCCGCTCTCTTTCACTGGTGCAACATAATAGCTATTGCCGCTTTAAAAGTAGTTTCCCTATACTGCGAATTGTCGTTACTGAATTATTTACTCACTAAGCTTAAACTATCAGATATTAGATACCTAATAATATTATTAGATGCTATATAGGTGTACTTTATATATAACTGTCTACTCTTAAATCGTGTGAAAAGTAAACAGGCTATAGATATAAATTGAATTTTTGTTTTATTTTTATTAAATATTTGAGATTTATGGTATTATACCTAACCTCTGTTTATCGAAAAGATATAGTAATCACGTGTTCAGCACGCAGTGTTCACGTGACCGTTTGTGCCGTTGCCACCAAAAACCAGATTTATACGGCTCAGGCTCGAAATCTGTTTCAGTCGCAAAATTTTAATTCCGCCAACTTCATTAATTTATGCCAAAAAATGATTTTTCCCAATTCACATAAATAACAAAACATTTCATTTTTCCGAAACCGAATTAGAACAAATATAAAGGTATCTACCAAAGGAACAATGACAAACATTATATCACTAAATATTGCTCCATCTTTCAAAATGTCCACGTTCGCCGTTTGTGTGTATGTAAACAGGAACCATCCAGTGGCGGCTTGTCAGAGGAGGCAAGGGAGGCCAAGCCTCCTCATGGACGGTAAATTGTGATACAAAAATAAAACATCATAATTTGTTGACTAAGTAGAGTACTACCTATTCTTCATAAATATTAGCCTTCTCATTCGTCACTACCACGAGCCGCCACTGGAACCACTCAAATTCTTTCATCCAATAAAAATTCAAGTTTCAAGTTTCACGTGAACATCACGGAGTTAGATTGTTATATCTTTCACTGAATAAACTATAGGCATTCATATGTTTGACTTTTATGATAGTACTCCAGTTTAATTCAAATTTTTTGTTTAGGAGGGATGAAATTCAACGAAAAAATTACACTGAAATGTTTCTAGGAAGTAGTTTTTAGCGCTAAATCTGAATTTAAGTATTCTTAACGTTTGTAGTATTTACAATTGGGAAAATACGAACTGATAATAATTGTTTGTAATAGAACCGATGCAATATACAATGTAAAACAAAAAATTCCTATAAAAACTGTTTTTTATTACTTATATAAACGCAATACATCGGAATAAAGCTAGTCAGGCGCACAATTGAAAGCACGGAGTTTTGATAAGACCTCTTTTTATCATTATATAAACGTAATTTATAAAAATTACTGTCTACTGCCTATTTTTCATAATTTCATCAGTGTAAAACCGGCCTGCTAGCAGCCAATCATAAATCTATCTTTTGGCGCGATATTCTTGAATAAGTCCTCTGAATTAAAAAATAAATTAAAATAAAAAAGTAATGTAGGGAGCTTTAGTTGAGTGAGTGTGCTATCTTAGTCTAACATATTTGGGTGAGACAACACAGTAAAGCTTCGATGGCGCAATCACCAAACCAACGTGCTACAAGTTATACAATTTTGTATCACTAAAATATCACTAAAATATTTAATTCGCCTAGAAGGTAACACTAAAATTACAGCTTAAGTTTTTGCTCAAATTTCAATATTCTGTTCTTTTTGTATTAAAATAAAAAACATCAAAATAATATAAAAACCACATTTAAAGAGATTATCTTTTTGTTTATAAGTAACTGGAATCCAATAAATTACAGCTCACTTAAATCATTTTAGCTGTTTTTTTAAAATGTGTGGTTCAGACGAAATTCATTTCATGAGCCTTATGTATCCTTCCAAAATTTAGATGGATTTAAATTGTACGTGTTTGAAAAAGTACATTACTCAACGATTTTGCTCAAATAAAAATAAATTCGTATATGTGTGAATAACACACGTCAGTTTTATAAATTGAATTTAAATTGAGCTTGATAAATTAATACTGTCGCAATCAATTCTTTGTCCTGGATATACCGTGACCGGAGTAACATACATTGAAAGGCCCCCCCCGTTCCGAGCAGAGGTCATCAAAATATGGTGGGGCGCCAATGCGAGTAAAGACCACATCAGACCAATGGGATTAGTGCGGAGTCAACCAATAGAAAATTCGCTCCACCAACCACCACGGTTCACAAATCAACATAATTCAGGAGGCGAAAAAAAATATAAAAAAAATCTTCAACCCAACCGAAAAAGAAATCCGGAGCCGGCTAAATTCGCAATTAAACCCGAAAACGGGAATAGGATATGACCTGTGCGGGGGTAAGAATGACGGAGGGGTGGGGGTGCAAAGCGCAGTCGCGTGCTGCGACAGAAGTTAAACACAGGGTAGCGAAGTCTGATCCCGCCCATGGATGATATCCTAATACACACCACCCCAGTCGCTGAATACCGTTCACTTCTCAGACCAACCACCAAACATACAAATCTATATGAACGCTAAGCGGCGCAAATGCGTCCCCGTGAGTAATTGCCGGTCATCAATCAGTTTTGTGATATGAAAAAATAAAATTGCCGCGAAAGGGTTGCGATTTTTTGTGCGCGAATGAATCTGTCGACGGCTGGCATGGACGGCTCCCAAGCTGCTTCGATGCTCCCATCACTTCATCAGCCGTGCTCGCCTGAAAATCATCACTTAACTAATGGTAAGGCTTAAATAGATTTAAGGCTCAACTGCGAGCCGGTTTTTTTTAGCGAAATTAATTTCGTGCGAAAAAATGCTTTCTTATTTGGGGTTGTTTGCTGGGAATGCGCGACTTGCGAGTCAACTGTGAAAGGGTCGAGTGCTTAGCCGTCGGAACTTGAAATTTTATAACATTTTTCTGAGTAATTTGAATTAATTTCAGAAGCAATGCAATTTTATGTGATTAATGATTTGAACTATTAATGTTTTTTAAAAAATCGCAACTCGGTCACTGAAAAGTACAAAAAAAAATAATTGAAACCAAAGTTATAGCTTGTTTTGTTGGCTACAATTTTTATTTCGAACTTTTTTCATTCTTGTGAACAAGTGAAACATTTTAAGCTGTTTTACCAACTAACCGTGGCAACAAGAAAATTATCAAAACTTACCCGGCCTCCATTTAATGATGTCATAGGTTCTCCATCAAATTTGGCTCCCACCAAACCCCCATGTCACAAGGTGTCACACTATGTCTCCCCCACGTGCGTCACGTCACAAAAGCAAAATTATTTTCATGTATAAAGAAAAATATAAAGTGAAAGATTCGACGAAATTATATTTATATTCGAAAACAGCCCCTAACCCCTTGTCACGGATTGTCACAATTCCACTGACCCTTTTCCCCGCCTAAACCTGAGACATCAATTATGGAAGGCGCTTTAATAGTAAAATAAATTTCAAACAATTATTGTTACATAAAACAATTTAAACTTTTTTTATTGATAGTTTTTCCTAATTTTCCAAATTGGAAACAGCGATTTTTTTCTTTCCCGCCCGCCAGCCTGCAATAAAGTAACTAACAGTTGGCATTACCACCAACTCGTGACTGCATGCATAATGGTTATTAACAAGTGTTAAATCCTTATCAAAGTTTCTACTCGTTGCCAACCACAAGCGTAAATTTTCTAACATCAAAGTTTTGAAAATTTAAGTTGATTTTTAACAAATTTAAGCATTCCGCCCAAAAAAACAGAAACTGTTTTTAGGAGTAGGAGGCCGCAGTTGGCGCTTGGCTCGCAAACTACGCAAAAGTCTAGTTTTTTGCTTATCGATACAAATAAACCACGTTTTTTAATTCCAGAAACACTTAAAAGGCCGTGAAAAAAAATATTTTACTTTATGTTGATAGCAGTGCAATTTTACTTCTGTCAGTTTAAGGTTTTATTAGTTTTTTTTTATTTATTCGAGAGGCGTAAAAAACTTTATAATACAAAGCTCCTGTCGGTCCACCGAACAGGGAGTGTTGCATTCGCTGACTAAAAAATCGCCCCTAACCCCGGTGTTGTTTGGACTCGAACAGAAAGTGTAATTACCCTTCACTTTTGACTGAGAGAATATTGAAATAAAGCGGAATTTAACGAATAGAAGGAGCCGCGGGGACAGTAATTATTGGAAGATGGACCTTGGACAGTGAGCGCAATCTCGTGGATTTGGCTCGTAATTATATTAGTAATCTAGCTTTAAAATTAGAATATGTATATAGCAGCGTTTCCCAAACTTTTTTGACTGCGACCCGGTACGAGGTTTTAAAATGTTTCGCGACACATCTTATGAAAAAAAAACATTTATTTACAAAACAAATTTTATTTTTTAATAAAGATCAAGTTATTTGTTTGTTTATTTCATACACAAAAATGGCAAAATAATTATATAACAAATTACAATTTTTGCCGCGACCCACACTTTGGAAAACGATGGTATATAGGGCAAGACGGTTCTGTTGAAGAAAGTAATATGAGGAAAACTTTACCTTTAATATTATGATTCTGTCAAAATTGAGTAGATTATAGTAATAAGTACTTATTACTACCAACATGAAGTAAAAAAAATATATTCTTTCACAGCCTTTTAACCGTTTATGGAATTAAAAAATACACTATAATGTACGAATGTTTGAAGGGTTGCAGTTTTTTGGACTTGTAAACAACTTTACATGCAGTGTTGTAAAAATGGTTGTCTATTTATAATTTAAATCAGTGATGTCCGACATTTTTCAAATGCTTTTCCTTCTAAAAGAGTAATAAATACTTGTAATAATTTCAATCTGCTTTAATTATTGTGCGCCTCGCGCTTTTACCATGAACTATAATGATAATACTAATTTATAGAACTCTTTTGCGAGCGTCTTCAATTAGCTGTGCGGGCTACCAAGCGCCCGCGAGCTACCAATTGGACGTCACTGATTTATATCAATGGTAAATATAATTTTTCTTTATGATATTTTTTCTTTAAGAATTGAACTACATATTATTATGCTGGTAGAAAACACCCGTAACATTACCTACTTTTTTTAAAACAAAATATTAAAGTGTCCCGCCGTGTTTGTTATCACTGTGATTAACTGTTGCCATTTTTTTTTTTTGGCTTGTATAAAATTATAAATAGCTATAAATATCCGCCGATGTGTCACTGCGATGTGGTGTCAACCAGTTCAGTTAAAACAATAACACATCGTAAACTATCTAAACCTATTCATTGGTTACGGAATATTATTCACATGTGTTAATTACATGACTCGACCTTCGGTCTCGTGACAATTTTTTTTATCACTTACATTGACAAAGCGACAGAAGAGAGACGGAAATGAGGTTCCTACGAAAAATGGATAACACAACAAGAAGAGACGAGGAACACAACAATTTGAGAACAAATTAAACATAAAACCCATTACAGAAGAAATAGAAGAAAGACAATTACGTTGGAAAGAACATGTGAAAAAAAACGATGTCACAGGACAAAATTGTCCAACAAGAAGTGTTTGAAGCAAAAGTTGGAAAAAAGAGATCAAGGGGAAGAGTCAGAAAAACATGAAAAGAAATATAGAATGGTAAATTGCAAATACGGACAAACTAACATAGGATCGAAAGAAATGAAGTGAAATTGGAAGAAGAAATCAAACCCAACTCATACCCTGCCTTACACCTTCACAGGCCCATGGATTAAGCTTTGATCTGATATGGCGATGAACCAAACAACAAAGACTGGAGATGTGGAAAAAGTCTAATCTAATATAAATATCTTCAATCGTGTGAGTTAAAACACAAACAATAATTATCGAATATTTGGATAAAATAATGTACAATATTCGTGGGCTACGGAATATTATCCATACATGCGAATTACGTCACTCGAATTTCTTATCACTCAATAAATAAAATTTGTGGCGTAAATGTCGGCTAATTGTGTGTAACAATAATATTACTAAACAAATGACCGTTTTCATTTGGAAAATGTTGCGACATTAGTATTATGTGGAATTAAACGCATATCTCATTCCCTCCGGTCAAACTCGTTTCCTTAATAGATTTCTAATTTGCTCGACCACATGGTATAATATCTGATGAAATCCCCTTTTTGAACCGAACACACACACAATGGCAGCGTGAAATCACCAACCCTCACTCTAACTTCTAGACATAATGCCACCACTTTATCTCAGGATAATACAAATTAATACACTACTATTAAATAGAGTCACCCTGTAATCCCCGATACCTATCCATCTCTTTCTAACTGCATTTTTATGTCCCTCCGAACTAAGTTGACGGATCAAAAATTTGCAAAGCGACCCCTCGTTCAATCAGAACCCCCGGCTTCAGAAAAAATGTTTTGGTTCACGCAAACACTTGGCAAGCATGACGCGATCTTGAAGACGATCTGTTAAATAAGTAAAAACTTTGCAAGATTTATTTATTATTTATTTCAGAATTTTGAATTGATTTTAAGTTTTTGATGTTTTGAAAACTATATGACACACTCAACAGTAAGTACGAAACTAGACTATCACAATAATGCGGTTGATTTGATTGGTAAACTTGATTTATGAAGGCACAATGTAAAATAATACCAACGTTTTGATCACTTAACTGGATTTGTTGCTATATGGAGTTATTTTGTATCTTGAAATTTGGGCTTAAAGTTTAATACTAATAAAAAATAATAACAAGTGATTGTCCTGCATACCACCAGATACTTACACTTTCTACTGTTGTTTAGCTGGTACATTTCCTCAAAATAAAGTTATTTATCAGACTACAACGCTTTCCAGTTTATTATCTAAAAGAAATTTTCTCCTGAGAACTTTTTAACATTTTTAAACACAAAGGAATCGAAAAGTGCTAAACCTAGGCTGAAAGGTAGATGTTACAGCTCAATGACTAATAACCTGCAGTTTGTCGCTCTTTTTACACACATATAGACGATAAAATGGCATACTACTTTGTAGCTGTAAGTCGTAATTGTTTTGAATGAAAAAGAACTCGAACTCCTATAACTAGAATTTTTTATTAACTGCATTTGCCTAGGGTGTTGTATAAGTCAAAAATTTCTTTAACTCGAAATAAATTTGACGAACAAATGACTCACAAAGCTCTATAACTCTAATTGTCACGGGAAATCGACACCTTATGATCAACTTGCAGCGTTTTCATAGAGGTCCCAGCAACATTATTTTTGGGAAGGATCTGAGACTAAAATAGTTTCATAGTTTTATATCTTCAGTTGCAATTGGTGTTTCAATTCGAGTTGTTTAATAATTTAATAGGAAGTAACAAAGATCTAGTTATAAATTTGAAAATAGGAAATGATACTATAGAGTAAGTCACCAGTTATAGATACTTAGAAAGTATAATCGACAGCAAGGGTTAGAGAGAAGAAGAAATTAGTAAGAAAATACAGGCTGCCAATAAACTGAGCTACTCGCTGCATAAAAATTTCTTATACATAAAAATATTACAGAACGAACGAAAATGATGATATATAAAATAATATATGTCTCTGTACTAATACACGGGGGAGAAAATTGGATTTTAACTGAACGTCAAGAAAAATGAATACAAGCAGTTGAAATGAGATATCTCAGGAAGGTGCTTGGGGTTAGGAGAATAGACAAAAAGCGAAACAGTGAAATTAGGGCAAATATAACAATAAAATCGGTTAAGGAAATACTGGAAAATAGAAAATTGAATTGGTTTGGTTTGGACACCTGACAAGAATGAGAGAGGGGAGGCAAGTAACGAGAATCTGGAAGACAAGACCCTTAGGTAAAAACAGGAGAGGAAGACCAAGAAGAACATGGGATGGCTCAATAGATAAAATATTAAGAGATAGAGGAAAAAATTGGAACTCAGCGACAGAAATGGCAAAGAACAGGAAAGTGTGGAAAAAAATTGTGAACAAATACAAAATAACAGAAGCACAATAAAAGAATACCTCGACACTGTAATGGTGTAAGAGGCATCTTAAAATTTTACTGTGCAACAAAAACTTGATATTTAAAAAAAGTTCAAAAAATTTTGAGGAAGAATACAAAATTCCAGGAATACAAATAATCCACCATAGAGTTTGCGCAAAATATTATAAATTCTTGTTTTTTAAACCAAGTAAACTCTAGAAAAATGAAAATAAAAATCAAATTAAACAATCTAATGAAAGAAATTATATCAAGAAAGCTGCTCATCAAACATTAATCACCGATTATTTTAATCGATAATGAAATTAATTAATCGGTCATTGAATGAATTGATGTATAGTTTAAAAAAATAAACTTATATGTATGTACTAATTTTGTTGTTTTATTTACTTACGTATTATTAAAATCAATAAATATTCACTTTCCTTAACTCGAATATTCTATAACTCGAATTTACTCTCGGTCCCCTTGAATCTTCCAGTAGAGAAGCTTCGACTGCATATCCAAATTTGTCTTATACTGGATGTCCCAAGTTTTACCGCCACCGTCAAAATTGATTCTATTTAGGAAGAAAGAAGAATCAAATTTTATATAAAGTTGGATTGAAATACTGGATAAAAAAAATACTCAAAATGTGAACCAAATTTTCCATTTTTGGAATCGACTTTTTTGTATTATTTGTTGCATACATTTTTTGAAAAATATTCATTTAAATTAAATTCAAAAATTTAGTTTCTATATATTGTCATATTTTGATATTTGATGAAAAGTTCGACTCTATAAACAATTTCAAAATTAAATTCTAATTTACATATTCATTTATTGTCTTTTTATCTTTATATTTTTTCAAGTAATAATTTTTTAATTTGAAATTTATTAATTTGGTTTTGCAATTTCGTTGAGATTATAATCTACTTAATATGAAATTACGCTCAATTAAATCTTGAACAACCCCCAAAGGACGACCATTTTTCAAGCCCACTTAAATTATCTCTTGATACAACAATCAGTCACAGTTAAAAGTATCTCGATAAAATCGACCCTGCTCTGCCTCAACGCACTCTTAATTACCCTCAAAGAAGAACAGGTGTTACACAGATTTATGAGTCTAAAAGTGGTCCCTGATGTCAACAAAATCAATTCCGGTTAAACAGCCACTGTAACAGCATTAATCAGTTTGATTATCATTTGAATAGGACGGATTTCTGGTCCCATATGTCAACTTTGCTGCGTCCCTACTGTTTGCCGATGCGCCCCCCAATTATAACACTGCCGGGCTTAAGTGTGATACAATTAGTAATTCCTTTTTTAGATGTGCGTGGATCTCCCGGCGGCGTCGACTGTTACGCCAACGACCCCGACCGCCCCTTGTCGCTGTGCTTGCCCGGCTCGCAGACGCTCATCCAGGCGGCCAGGACCCCGCCGCCGCCTTGGAGCCTGCCGGGGAAAAAAGGGACGCCCGGACTCATATGCGTCGTGTGCGGAGACACCAGTTCCGGAAAACATTATGGCATCTTGGCCTGCAACGGCTGCTCTGGCTTCTTCAAAAGATCAGTCAGGAGAAAACTGATTTACAGGTATTAATTTGGACAATTTCTGAATCATTCATTCAATTATTTTTTAATTAGTGTACAGCTGAATAGGTAGATAAGTGGGATTAAAAATGGATCTAAGTTTGTTCGGGGATGTAGGTAAAGCGGGTATGGGAGTAGTAACGAGCGAAGTTGTGTAATTCGGAAGCGGGATACGACATGTGTTCTAGTGGAATCACTTTATATATACCGGGCTCATCCTTACGGTCCCGAGGGAATGCTGGGAATCATCTGGCGAATCGGGATTTGCCGTCAACTAAATTATTGGAAAGCTATTGGTTGCAGGGGTGGACCGGCGGAAATTAATTTAACCGGTCGATTTTGGCTTATTTTATGGTCACGTGACGATTAGTTAGCGCATATTTCAACGATATTTATCGAGAAGTTCGCAAATTCGCTAATCATTTAATGTTTTTAATTGCAGATTTATTACAAACAATTTTTAAGAAAGTAATTTTTTAGTAATTCAAGCTTTATTGAAAACCTGATTAAAGATTAAATATTAAAGAAATCATTTGGATTAATTATTAATTTCCTAACACTTTATTTGAATGAATGTTAATTTTTTTTTAACTTTGAGACCTTTAGGGTCAAGTGTTTAAACTGATACTGTCAAACTCGCTTTTTATGAAGATTAAAAAACAGTACAAACAATTTATGATACGATATGATATGATATTATCTAACTTGGCAATATTGCTGGTGAACCCCAACTTATTTCTTGAGACTTTGCGATTTTTTTAATTCAATTTCTTTTCACTAATCTTATCGAGTCTTACTTAATTTTGATAAAAATCACATGTGTTAGATTTGCTTTCAAATTATTAAAATGGGACGATAACTTTAGTTGGAAAACAAGTAGGAGTATTAAATTAAAATTTTTTTGAATGAATAACGATATTTATTGAGAGTTGATTTTGACAATGAGATCAAGTCCACTTTAAATAACGACAGCGAGGGAGCACGGTTCTCTTGATTTATCACCAAAGCAGGATAGGCCCAGTAGTTTCGGAGAAATCTAAAGAAAAATATTAAGATGTGATGAATTTATTATTCTAATGTACCGCCTATTTATCATGAATAGGTACTTTAAAAATGTTCACCATAAACTAAGAAATACAGTAGAACCCCTCTTATAACCGATTTTCGCTATAAACAGTCGTGGACAATAAAAGTTTATTTACAATATGTATTATAAAATAAATTTATTTAATAAGAAAGTTAAACATACATAGGGAGAAGATTTAGTAAAAGAAATTTGTAATTTTCGTTTGTGATAATGAAGTAACTTACTTTTATCAATTGCACTTTCTAAGTATGCTAAGTTATTAAAAAGAGTATCGTGGTGAGGTGTGGAAGCACGCATTAACAAAAACTCCTTAATCGTTTTTAAAGATTGTTCTACATTATGTGGATGTGGCAAAGTTGCTATTACAACTTCTTCTTGATCTCCTTCCTCGTCTTATTCTTCTTTCTTCTCGCTATCACTGCTATTTTTATTTTCTTCGCAGATTTCTTCAATAATTTTCTCATCCGTTAAATAGGGGCAACTTGCAATGTTTTCGTCGAAGTTGAGGAATGCGTTATCTTCACTATCTCTAAGTTCAGGTTTGCATATTATTCCATTCCGTCAATGGAAGATCAGCATCTTCATCGAATCATCTTGCTACCATTTGGCATGTTGAAAACTGTTTTTAATTGTTTTTGGCTCCACCAGTAACCACGTTTTGTATACGTAATTTACAGCATCCAGAAGTCTAATTGTACTTATTTTCTTGTAAGTTCTGTAATAATCGTTTCACCAGAAGTTTTGTATATTATAAAGATCTTATAATGCCTTGGTCCGTTGGCTGTAAAACTGAAATTTCTTTAGGAGGCAAAAATTCCAGTTGAATATTCTGTATATTTTTTATTTGTGAATGTGCACTGCAGTTGTTTATGAGCAATAGGATTTTCCGATTTAACTTTCTGTCGCATCCTCGTAACACTTCTTCAAAAATAGCACTTGCCATCCAAGCCCTTTTGTTTGATTGGTAATCTACCGGCAAGTTTGTTACTCCTTTAAAGCATCTAGGCCTGGCTGACTTTTCAATCACCAACAATTTACATTTTTCAGAACCCGTCATATTGGCACCAACGAGTAATAATTCGTTTGTTGGAAAGTTCTCAGCCTTTGCAACTCTCGTTTTTAAATTTGAGGGTTTTGCCTGGGGTAAGTTTGTAAAACAAACCTAATTCGTCTGTATTAAAAATGTCTTTATCTGCATATATTTCACCCAATTTTGTCCAAGCATTTGATAACCAGTTTGATACACTTTCTTGGGGAAATCTTGTGCCTATTTTTAAAAATTGTTGCCAATGTAGAACCCGCCTAATGTCTTTCTTTGCAGATTACAGCTTACTTTTTAGCACTTTCAAACTATTTAATTATTAATATTTTTTCTTTGATAGAAAATGATTTTCTTGTTTTAGAAGACGACATAATGGCACAGGATATTACACAAAGTGTTCTTTGCTTGAAAAGTTGTCAAAGACTGAAAAAAATATATATGCAGACGCCACGGTTACAAGGTCAAATACATTTCCGATAAAATTTTAATTATCGAGACCCACACGTGTCTTTACTTCTTCCTGGAACTCTCGTAATATCCGATCTATGTTCTACTGTATTACATTTATGTAGGTAATAAAAACAGTTCTTATGAGAATTTTTATGTTTTGCATCGTTCATCGGTCTTTTTTGGTTCTATTACAGACAGTTCTCATTAGCTCGTGTTTTTCCAATTGAACGAACATTTAAATACTAAAATTCAAATTTGCCATCAAAAACTACTTGATTGAAATATTCCAGTGTAATTTGTTGTTTCAATTGCACTCCTTCTAATTAAAAAATAAACTATAGTGGTCGGGAATGTATTTTTCAAGCAAGCTCGCCTTCTATTGATTCTTTAACTGTCGCTCATATTTTCCTTGGAGTTTATTAATGTGAAACGACTATAATTACGTGGAACTTTTTTAGTGAATTTTTAAAATTTAATGTTGCCAAGTAACATTTATACAAATCCGGGTTTACAATAAAGATATATGTCAAAATTGTACATAGGAATTGTACGCCTTTATTTTACTTATTACTGTATATATTTATGTAACTACTCTTATCGCAAAACATTAAATTTATTACCGACAACTTTTTAATTCGTCGTAAATGGTAAATTTTAAAACGAACTTGGATTGTAGAGAAAATAATTTCGATTCCGGCCCTGCAACTCTATAAAATCTCATGAACTATAGCCTATACCGGAGTGAACAGCGAACGTTGTGGAGGCAGATGGGAGAAATGGAAAAACCTTCACTTCTCTTCTTACGGGGATTTAGAAAAATGCTTCCTTACTTTACAATAGATTCGCTTCCCTGCGCCGTCCGCGTGCGACCGACAAAGAAAACGCCAACAAACCGAACAGGAAAAAATCCAGAAACGAATTCCAGATATAATAACAAGAAATACCTCCGAAAAATGATTAGTGGCAAAATGAAACGCGAAAATAATTTCCTCGCGTTCCGCTCACTCGCTAACGCCCGGATTCGGCCCGATAGAGATGGGAACTGTTGCGCCCCGGAAAATAAACCGGAATCGATGTCACCGAAATTGGTTGTGAGTGTTTGGTGTTATTCACAAACTTTTAACGAATGGGCTTTCGGAAGAATGATATAATTTTCTAGCTTTGCTCCTAAATTGCTTTTCTTTCAATTTTTAGCCGCGTATGAGTTTTTTCTTCTGCTGTTGTCGCTCCGCCTTATTTTTATAACCGGTCATAAAACACAATCGCGGAAAAAGGGAGGGAAAACCTGTAAGTTTAATTGAAATTTTCTGGAGAGATTTACTTTCTCCTCGTTCCTTTTTGCGTAATACTTTATGATTGCTGGCACGGAAAATTTGCATGCTTTTGGGGAGATGAGCGCGGGCCAACTTAAAGATTTAAATGCAAAAAGAACTGAATACATTTCATTTGAAACAAATTAAAAAAATAAAAAATTATTGATACTAAACATTTGTAAATTCCCAAATAAAATATGGTAGTTTTTTTCTGAACTACTAGCATACCTCGATCAATGGCAATTTCTAATAATCGAAGTACCGTATGATCAAAAATGATCAATAATGTTTATGCGCAATCGGTTAGTAATATGTCCATTTCCGACTTTTAAAAAGTTGCGAACTTATCCATTGCTTTTTTTTTTTTTTGTTAAGAGGAGGTAACCTGCGTGACTACTAACTTCCTCCCCCATACGTCTTCCTCACCACGGGAACCACATTAACATTACGTCAAGTATTACTTCGAGATGAGTGACTGTTTAGTTCCATTTACATCTTATCATTAGATCACATCTTTTGGTAAGCTTTCACTCACACTTTTTCACCTTTCGTTTTCTTTCCCTTTTACCTATCATTCTCTCTATATCACTCTCTCCCTCTATCATCAAAAAATTGCCTCTTATTAGTTTGCTTTCACACACACTTTTACTCATTTCATCTTCTTCCTCCTTTACCTATCATTCACATTCTCTATCACTCTCTCCCTCTTTGATCATCTTAGATTGAATTGTGAAGAAGGCATCCCTTGACTCCCCTTGGTAATGGACCCTCTGGCTGTCAAGGCTTCACATGAACTTGCATCTTTAATTGTGATGTTCGTTACAACCTAAATGACTCAATAAGAATGGTTAAATATGATTCAAAAAATAATTAAAAGAAATAAATAAATAATTAAAAATTTTAAACCTAGGAGGCTTAGAATTTTTACTATCAAAATCAAAGTAGTATATTGAATAATTTTTTTGACGTTTCTAAAATTTTTACATTTTTCGCCGTAACTTTACAAATAAACTGATGGAATCCGTCTCGCGACTTTACGAAAATTAAATGAAACTTATTTGCTCCTAATAATTACTATAAACGCTTCACGAGCAAAAAATTACAAAAATCTTCAATTGGTAAATTTTGACGTTTCTAAAAAATTTCAAACAGATCGAAAAAAGAAAAAATTATTCAAAATACCTCATATACATTCATTCTCTCAATCACACAACCTTTAACCTTCAATCTTCGTCAGAATCTGATATCACATCATCTCTGACGAGGAGTTCCTCCCTACGAAATTCCTCTTGCTGTTTTCCACGCATAATGTCCCGCATCATGTTGGTTACAGTTTTCCAAGATTCCTCGGAATCCAATAATAACTCAGAAATATTATTCTGGTCTATATTACAACCCATTTTAATCCTAGCATCTCTTCGGATGCTTTCCCATTCGTCACAAATGAATATATCCATTGCTAACTTACTCATTTCGAACCTTATTGGATTTCATTGTTAACCTCCTTGTCCATTACGTACCTCCTATAAGTTCGGAAATAATTTAGCCGGTGACACATACATTAACAAACGTCAAATTTGACTTACAAGTCTTGTGTCAATAAATTATTTTTAATTGTTGTCTTACTTTTTTAATCGTATACTCGGAAGCTATCCATATCGCAACCTACTTCAAAAAGTTGGCAATGTCAGCACCTCGCACGATATCAAAATATCTTTTGGAAGACTCTATGCGCCCATAGTGGAGAGATAAACCTTTTCCAATCTGGATGACATAAGAATCGTTTGAAAAATAGTTTCCATAACTCGTTCGAAAAAGTTGTATCAAAGCTCGTGTGGATTTTGCCACTTTCAATCTAATTAACAAAAACAGGTCGGGAAAGTTTGTTTTTCTGTCCTAGGACAAAAACGCATTGTATTTACCACTTTACAGAAAGATGTACTTCATAAAGGGTTTTTCTTGGTTCACAACTAATAATTGTTTGTCTTAAGTAAATGAGGAAAGTTGGAAACTTTAAAGTGAAAATTTTCATCACTCAGCTTCAATTAAATCAAAGTAGCATGTGGCACAAGAGTCTGTAATTACAGTCATTAAATTGCAATTCCTGAATTGAGGCGAATTTAATAATTACTGAAGCAATGTTGACTCTTAAGCAAAGGATTTATCTTGTTGAGTATTTCGAAACTGGATAAGTGTCTTACATTTAATGACAATAGAAATTTAACGAATAATTTCCAAATGTGTCATGAATGCTTTATGTAACCTTATTGGAAGTTTGAAAAAGCAGTACATTAAAAAGCCATATGGAAGAAAAAGATGCTGCAACAATATTGCTTGTACATTCTGTGCTGGCAATAATCAAACTCCACTTGCACCGAATCTTTAAAGAAAGCAAAATTAAACTTTTTAAGCCGATTTTTTTACATGAATTAAAATATAATTTTCTATGATGACTACAGTTTTACAATAAATGGAACAGTTTCGACACAAGATTGCAGATATTGGTCGAAAGAATTTCAAATTTCAAAGTTACAAGTTTCAATAGAATCGAGTAAGCGTTAAAAATCATGAGCCGAAAATGTCATTAGTATTGAAAACGTCACAAACTATCTTTTAATTTTTTTAATGGAAATGTGAAGTAATATTCTTATTTATCTTATTACTTGTTTGTAGCAAGACTGATGGCCTGCTCATTCTTCAATACTGACATATGTACTTACAGGGATCCCATCACTTGTGGGCATCCCCAAAAGTGAGCTTTAATTGAAAGTTATTTATTTGAAATTTGGTACATGTATAAGGGTATAAGGGTAAAAATTTTCAGTTTTAAATGTTAATTATTGTCGACGTTACTTTTCGAGAAAAAAAAATAAACACTAATTTTTAATAAAAATAATATCTCCCAATATCGTCAAATTTCACTTTTCAGAATCAGTATGATTGAGACACAGGTAACCAAAGTACGAAAAAAATTCAAAAGCTGTAATTAGTAGGTACAAAATTCCCTTATATTGGAATATTAAGAGCAAAAGTAATGATTTATGACTGTAAACAATCGTTAGTTAGTCACAAAGGTAAGAAATATTTAAATTTATGGCATTATAAATATTTGTCCAAAGCTGGAAGTAGGTAACTGGTATTTCAAATAGTCTATCCCTTTTCCAAAACCGTATTGAAAATATTTCAAACGAAAAATATAATAAATCGTCTTCGAGTTAAAAAAAATATTTCAACATGCATACTTTAAATCATCTTCGTACTCATAATCGTAGTTTATTAGAGAACTGACAATTTACATAAATATTAGAAATCTACAAGAATGTAAAGTCTTGACTTAGGTATGGTCCTGTTGTTCAAATCAACCGATTTCCATTCGACAGTGACAAATTTTTACAGTGCCATAAACTTAAATCTTACTTACTTTTGTGGCTAGGTAGTAACAACTGTTTACAGTCGTAAATCATTACTTTTACTCTTAAGAATTAAATATAAGGGAATTTTAGACTAATTACAACTTTTGGATTTTTTTCGTACCTTGGCTACCTTTGCCTCAATCATACTCATCCTGAAAAGTGAAATTTGATGAAATTGGGAGATATTATTTTTATAAAAATCAGTTTTTATTTGTTTTTCTCGAAAACTAAGGCTCACAGTAAGTTACCATTTCAAACTAGAAATTTTTAGTTTTATACCAGAGTCATACGTGCACCAAATTTCAAATAAATAACTTTCAATTAAAGTTCAATTTTGGGGATGCTCACAAGTAAAGCGACGCCCTGTACATTGGATTTTTCTGCTGGGTTGGCTTATAGCAATAATTCGTAAAAGAAGGACTTAATTCTGGATTTCGTTTAGAGAATTGTGCCGTTGATTTTGAAAGTGGTGCAAGTCTATTTTCTAAAAAAAATAGTTAAAGCTAACTCTTGTTACAAATTAACATAAAATTTATGTTTTCAATCAATTAATAATAAATATGTTTTAATATCAGTATAAATTTGTTACCACAAAAAAAAAATTGGTTTAAATGTTTAGGTAATATTTAATACAAATTCATAACTTAAGAACTCCACAATCTGTTCAAATTTTATTTATGTAGCTTCATTTACGACCCCTCGGTTAGAATCTCCTCTGAAATTCTCCCAATTTAAAAAGCGCAATAAATAAGCGGAACTTTTTAAAATTCAGGGATCAGGTGGCGCGCAGCGACAGTCACCATCGGGCTTAATACACTCATTACGAGCCCCCGAGTTCGCATTTTGATACTTCCCCGAGTGCTTTTGACGCTGATCGATTCGGTTCAGACACGATTTCTGTAACCAGATTACAACACAAAGGCCACACGAGATCCTACACTGCCGGATTACGGGCCTTTCCTAATTGATTGCGGTTTACGCTCGACGGCGTCCATTTGAAATCCCGTTTTTTTTCCAGGTGTCAGGCCGGCACCGGGAGGTGCATCGTCGACAAAGCGCACAGGAATCAATGTCAGGCGTGCCGATTGAAGAAGTGCCTGGCGATGGGAATGAACAAAGACGGTGAGTGTTGCGCTTTTTTCTGAGGGCAAGGAAAGTTTCCGGGAAGTTAGAAATACGAGGTCCTGGGAGAAGTGAGAAAGCTCTAGATGAACGTTAGAGAACTGAGAAGTTCTTCAACGTTCGCTCTCTGCATACTGAGCAGGGTCTGCGAGCGGCGATAAAACAGTGAATTTAATACGGCACAAAAAGTTGCCATTTTGATGAGGCAAAATTTGTTTTAAGGGCCACTCGAAGAGACGTGACTAATAAAACTCGTTGAAGACGTCGATTTTACACTTTTTGTGGTAAATAATTTGAGCATAAATTTCGCTCGTTGGTATTGAGGAAATTCGATTTGAATTAATTTAGTAACTTAGCTGATAATGCCCTAGGATGTAATTGAAGGGGTTAGAAACAGAAGGGTATAAGTGCTTGAAGTAAAAGTGTTCAGGATTGTAGTAGACACAATCAACTACAATTTTTTCGATCACCGATATTGTCATGCACATAAATCAATTTGAAATTGATCACCACAACAGTATAATATTACAGAATATTATATAATAAGGAACAGAAGTTAATCATTTAGTCGCGTGGGTTATAATCACATGAGGAGTTAAATGACCATTCTATCCCTAAATCATATTTCTAATATAGAAACTGTTTTTGAACAAATTAAATCATTAAAGGATGCCTTTACAAATAAAATATGAAGTAAATAAGTAATGCAACTAACGCAATTTATTAAAAGAAAAAACCGCTCAAACTAAATTTGTATTTAAAAAAAAATAGAAAATAGGTAAGTAAGTATTTATTTAAAGAGGGCTCGGTTGGGTGGTTCAGTGGTAAGAGGCTTTCGAGCTGAATGCACGTAAATCCCGAGTTCGAATAGAGAGGTCCGTTCCGTTCAGGGTCGGTACTTGGTTCAGTCACAATTCGTCATTGGGTATACAATTAATAATGCTTCCTCTAAATTATTTGGACGTTTGGAGGAAGTAAGTAGTCCTGTACACAATACATACCTAGGCAATCTGATTCACTTTTATTACATCTCATTAAGTAATTAAAACTATCAAAAAGCAATATAGGTTTCAATTTCAGTTAGTGCGCCATCTCAACCTAACCCCTTGGGTTGAAAGGACAAAGCAAGGCTTAAGTGGCACAGTGAAAACTTGACAAACTCAAGGATATCTTGTGTGTCAAATTAATTGTTCATTTAATAAAAATTGAAACTCCTAAATATGTCCTCTCAGACACAATCTTCCTACATCATTGTGTCAAATGTGCTTTGGTGGTGGAATTCGGAATTTCTGTCTCATTACTACACGTAAATAACTCGGTACATAATTAATAATTACTTCAAAATACCGAATTTAGTGAAGGTTTGTAGATAGTATATAAAATTAGGTCATAATCCAAATAAGCAAAGCGAAAGCTCATCAAAAATGAATAGTTTAATTTTAATTTGTGAATTTCGTCAAAAAGCTTCTTTGCTAAATATATAGTTCATTTTGTAATTAGTAGTAGTGAAACTGAAAAAATAAATTACACTGGAATAATGATTTTTGGCGGTAAGTTTGAATTTTAGTATTTTAACGTTTGTACAATTGGGAAAACATAATTGAATTCACGGGGTTCTGATAAGAAATGTTTTTATCCTTTATATAAGTGTAATTTAGGAAAATCAGCTACTATGACACACAAATCTAATCAGCTGTTTCGACTATATGGTAACTACCTATTTTCCATAATTTAATTAGTGTAAAACCGGCCTTCTGGCAGCCAATCATAGACCTAACTTTTGGTGCAATATTTTTGAATTACTCCTCTGAATTAAAAAATGAGCTATAGTACATAACTATGATATTTGTATTGTGCAAAGACCCAACTACGAAAAGGCTGCAACCGAACGAGCATTCCTGCAGAATTGCATCGAACCAAACAATCTCATTTATTCGCATCCTATCGCACCCTTAACAAAGGAGCAAAAAAGGACGAGAAAAAGTGACCTGAAAGCGTTGAGACAAGCGCAACGAACAACTTTTCAGTTTTCCTTTTGCTTATTATCCATTCAAATTTGAAATGGGCCTTTGTTATCCTTCTTTAAAAATAATTTCCACACCGTGTGGTCGACACAAAGACGCAAAATAAAACAGTTAACGACACAGCCGGGCACGTCCTCTCATGTTTACGTTATTCATAATCTTTTTATCCCGCTCAGATTGACGCAAAAAACACGAGACGGATAAGCGTGCGTCGCACCTTTTAAGAAATTACTTCAAGTGTAATTGGTAGAGTTACAAAGGGACGAGATGCAAATCTGAAAGGGCGTCGCTAAGGCGTATGTTCGCCAAAAGCGCCGTTTTATATTGGCTTCGTTTGTCAGCGCACGTTTCGAAAATTTTTTCAACTTCATCTTCCCAAATTAATGGTCGAGTAATCCGCGAAAGCGCATCAAAAACAATTTCGTTGCAGGACTCCATGACCGAACCATCTATTCAAGATTGTAAATTACGGCGGTGTAATACGCATGCGATTTTACTTCCTAGGGTTAGAATGTGAACTTCTGCGCTTGTGAGTTAGAAGACGAGGGCAGGGTCTGAGGTCGGATCCCCGGGAGTTTTGGTAGAGCGTTTGGTGGGAATTAACCGGCTTTGAATCCCATTAATCAGCGTCTAGTAAATCCCAGCTATGGCTGTTTGTTACAGGGTTCGTACTTCATGACACAGGACTAACAAAAACGCCGATTTCGCAAGAGCGATGGCCTGATGACTTACGCGGACTCGTGCAGTTTACCTTGTACTTTAATTAGTGAAATCGGATTTTTAGCGCTGAATTAAAACTGCATTAACTCGCATCTAAGATTAGAGGACTTTATTTTCTAACTTCCACTTTGATACAATTTCGTTCTCACTGACAATATTTAGTAGTTAGAGAACTTGTAAACAGTTTTATTCTTCACTGAACTTCAAAACAGTTTTATTTGCATTTCATCGATACTGACAGTAGCAGTTCTAAATGTTGTGCTTGTCTTAAATCGGTCTAAAATTTGCTTAAAAAAAATATTAAAAACTACACTTCTGTTCAATGAAAACACTTGCATTTACATTTTATTTGTGTAAATTTGGCTTTTTAAATTTAATAATAGTATATTATGATATGAGTTTAATAAGAAGCATTTTGTCGCACGCACGGGTTTAGAAAAAGAAAGTGCGACAAAATGCCTTATAAACGAGGTATCATACACTATTTTTTATACTTTGCCACATTTTTTAAGCAAAAACATGAAATTTCAAAATCTAGGGAATTTCGCGGCATGCGGCAAATACATTAAAGGCGGCTATGGAAGGAAATGAATTTAAAATGTCATTATTTCAATAAATTCTGAAAATCAACTTCGCTGAAGATGTTTTAGAATGTACGCCCTCAGAAATACGATTTTTTTGCAGAAAATACAATTGGTAATTTGCTACCCACAAAATCACGCCATATTTACGAAAAAAAAATACGGCAAATTTGAAAATTGACACTGTTAATTTAGTGTTGACAGTAATGTTAGGTTATCACAGAGACAAGTTGCCAAAATTAAAAAAATAAATTGCACTGTTTTTAGTGTTCTTTTTACCGCACGCTTCCTGTCTAGTACGATACGCAAACGCGTATCGTAATAATCTCAGTACGAACGCAAAGTAGAAAAAAGTACTTATATTGATTATTTTGATTATAGTCAAAAAATATATAGCCATATAAATAAAATAAAGTAATTTTACACAGCTTAAAATAACCCAAATGGTTCTCAAAACTAGGCGTTTTTATTGAAGAGAAGTGTATAATCGGTTGGCAAAGATGACAACTGTATTAGGTCAAAAATCATAAAATGTATGGTTTCAATTTCTCCTTTTTACGTAAGGTTGGTTATAAAAATTATGTTTTATGTCTGTCGAAGTAGATATTTTGCAAATTTGGTCAGAACTACATTTAAAAATGGAATGTTGAAACTGACATTTCAAAATTCAAAAAGCCTGGTCCAAAATTAAAAAAAAATTGGATGTCCTAACTTTTAACATTAAATAGAAAATTTTCTGACACTACGATAACGGTAGGAAAAACTGGGATGATATATTAGTTGAATGGATTAAAAACATTTACAAAATGGGTTTTCCCGCGGGAAAAGAGGGACTTATTGACTCTGGCCAAAAATTTGGTAGAAAATAGAAATTTATCAAGTCCCTTTATCCAAAACACCCCCGGATGAAAGTGGTTTTATTTATTTCACTTCATCAAGAAATCTCACAGAATCATCGAAATTCAGCCACAGTCTACTAAAAATACCGGCTGGCCACAGATGGTGTTAAAAATATCCACATTAGGGACAAAATCGCCGGAGATGGCAAAATTGCACATATCACCTAAATAATTAAATTACGAAAATTTACAGCATTTCAGATTAAAACCTGTAGCATATCTAAAAAACACTGGGTGGGGCAAGTTTTAGGGTCACCCCCAAAATTGCGACTTCTAATTAAACAATTCTAACCAAATTTAGTACACGTAATTGCCTAATGACAGAGCATACAATTAATTTTTTAAATTTTTTTGTTGATAAATAAAGCTGTAAATTGAAAAAATACAATTTTAGATCACATTTTCAACTTCTAATTTTTACACCGATTCATCAGGCTTCACTTCTAAAATTTATTTATGAAATTCTCGAGAAAAAAATTAATTAGATTTAGGATAAAACGCACTTTCATATTGGACAATTGCAAATTAAGGCAACAATAGGATGTATAAATGCGGTAAGGATTGACAAGGTTGAATAAGAGGCTTCAAAAAGGTGTTCAGGGTTTCTTTGTTGACAAATGCCACAAATGCAATACAAAAACACAATTGTTTAACAAACTGAGTCAATATCGTCGTGGTAACTGCAATAGGTTATATGTTACATTAAATTTTACCAGAGCGACAAATAAACATTCTCATTTTACCCCCGTGCTTTTATAAATGTTGATTATTCGTCCTATTGAAAGAGGGAATTGCCGGCTTCTTGTTGATCTATGTATGGTATATTGCAGTTCAATGGATTAGCCAGGATAGTAAAATAAATTAAAATGTAAATTTTTTTGACATACAACCTATTGGAATTACGTCGACAATATGTATAATTCTATTTTCCAAATTAGATAGACCATTAAATGAACATTGATGTAGGTTACAATTTAATAGCTGAATTAACAGTTACTACTAGATAAATCACAAAAACTGCCCTGGCCATATGCAGTAACAAAAAAAATCCAAAAAAAATTGATTGTGTATTCTATCATTATCTAAATACATGCACCAAATTTGGTTGATTTTATTCAATTAGAAGTCGCGATTTTGGTGGTGACCGTAAAACTTGCCCCACCCAGTATAAAGACTCAGTTCGAAATATAAATATAGTAAAGTGGCTTACGGTTATTCTTAGCCATTTGTTAATTTTTCCATTACAAATTTGCTTAGGGTGACTTGAAATGGTGTATCGTCTCTATTTACATTGTTATTTACAAAAATGTGGTTCTGAACTATTTTGCATTACAATTTAATAAAAGGCGATGAATTCAAAAAAGGACGCCCCTCTAATCCCCCTTGGACTATTACTGAAAACTGTTGTAATAACAGAAAAGCTTATGCTATTTAAGTAAAAATGCATTTCTATTACTTAAATTATTTTCACAAAGACAATTTAATTCAATCAAACATTCGAATTAATTTTCAGAAATGAGTATTATGTTTTACCAAGTTTGATAATAAATATTTACAATGAGAAAAGTGCAAAATTTAGTTGCGAATTGATTTAAAAATAAAAACACTTTCAACGCGTTAATTAAGTAAATTTGTGTTAGGAAGTAAAGAGCGTAAACAGAACGACAATTTATCTGCACGTGCCACACCGCGAAAGGCGCGCACCTTCACCGCAAAAGGGGTAATTCGGCACGCAAATAATCACCCCACTGTGAAAATATAACAGCCACGGTCACGTTTGATCATTTTCATTTAATCACCATTAGATTTTAATGTCCGTCCTGTTTTACAGAGTGCAGGCAAACAACCACTACCGCCCTAAACACATTACTTTGTACGTATAAACCTCTTACATTTTAATAAGGCACAAATTATCTGCACAAATCGAGCCCCCTGCACCCGGCGCTCGACGTGCGAGATGCTTTGTCTCTCTAGTACGTACAAAGTACGGATCAGGAGCGTTCGATTATGCGATTTTATTTTCAGCTGTTCAGAATGAAAGACAACCGAGGAACACGGCGACGATACGGCCGGAAGCGCTGAGGGAAATGAGCGCGGAACAGGAAAGGGCGCTGAGAGAGGCCGCCGTCGCCGTCGGCGTTTTTGGGTGAGCATTCATTTCTAACTATTTATTGCAACGAATTTTTAATAAATGCAATTAGTTTTCAGGATATATGATTTTTTTTAGTACAACCAAAATTATTTCATTGTTGTTTTTTATCATTTTAATTGGGTATTTTTTCTAAACTTTTCTGAAACATTTAAAAATTGCCTATACCTGAAAACGTTAAAGAATTTGGAAGTGACTAACATTTTTCCAAAAATTGCAAAGCAACAAATTCAGATAAAAGCCTAATACAGGGTGTGTATGAATTAGCGAAAGAACAGTTTATAGAGCTATTCTTCTAAAAATTCCTTGTCTAAAATCTCAATACTAAAATGTTGTATGTACGTGACAATTTAAAACGAAATCGACGGACGGTTGCTTCCAAAGTTTTTACCGTTTAAATTGCAAATTTTAATTTTTCACTTCGTGCAACGTTGGCCCAAAAACTTTGTATACGGACCTGGAAATTAGCAGGCAACAACTTATACGTGCTTGTAAAGCCGTGCGTCGATTTCGTTTTAAATTGTCACGTAGTGTACCATGATTCTTGGTGTTTTCACGAACCCATAGGTGTTACTATGTACGTTAGCTAAGAAACTTTAAACTAACAATGAAAACGCAAATTTCAAAAACATTAATTTATTTAGGTATTATTTTATTATTTTTCTATTGAATTTTCGACTAAAAATTTTTAGAAGAATATTGCAACGAACAGTTTTTCCGCCAATTTACACACCTGTATGTGTTTGTCGCATCTGTTGGTAACCATTGTACTTCCATATTTTCTTTGTGTTCTTCACCTAAAGAGTTGTAAACGCCACCTGCTGTCTATCTTTATTCTTTAAACAAATTATTTGCTTTTCTATTCTTAACTCCATCTGTAGTTATAGTTGTTGTTGTTGTTTGTTGTTGTTGTAGTTATAGTGATGTCAAGGCATTTGTATTTGACAATCGATTTATATAATAGAATAATGTTGTCAATTTTTAGCCAGAATTTGCCACCAAGCAGTCAATTCTATTGGTGTTTATATTTATGCGCTGCTTTTCATATGTTCGATGATATTAACTATAACTATATTATAGTCTTTCAACATAAATTATAAGTCCTACATATCATGAGCCATTAGAAATTGGTTTTCTGTGAAATTTAGCATATACTTCTGTACATACCCTTGTTTCATAAATCGCGTCTAAAACTGAAACGGGTGCTAGTAAATGCGTTTTTGAACATTGTTTTATTAATGGACATGACGATTTTCACTCATTATTTAGTTATGAGATTTGAAAGTTACTATACATATAAAATAATGATGTTCTGAAATTAAACCAAGTAGGAAGCAAGTGTCTGATTTTCACTTGTTAATAAATAAAAACTGTTTAAATATTATACCTATGTTTTTAATGGATTGATCAGGTCACCCTTGACTAAAAAAGTAAATAAAATATTGAGAAGTTATTTCAAATAAATCTGACGTTTCTAAAAATGTCTCATAATCCACAAGAAAGTGTTCAAAAAATGCATTTTTTACTACCCGTTTCAGTGTGGGACGCGACTTGTGAAAAGCCCTGTATAGACCATGGTGGTTTTAAACTATTTCTGTTACAGAAAATTGAGCATATTTTATAGTAAATTCACAGAACTTTAGCAATAATGCCAATTTTGACTTCCCAAACCGTTCCGATAATGCCACCTTTAATGTAGACTAAAAATAAGATACCATAAGAAAACTGTTTCCAATAAAAAAATTAATAAATATATGTTTTTTAAGTAAAAAATACTTTTTAAAGGTTAGAGATAAACCAACTGTCTGTTAACATAAACACATCTGCCATTTTATGTGATGTTGGTTTATTTGACGCTGCTTGGCTATCTACCTACCGTCTTATAGTTTGAAGAATTTTAATAAATGAAATTACTGAAATTACTTAAAATCGAGGATAAAAGGTCGTTTACAATACTCGTCTTCGACTCGTATTTGGAAACATTCATCTTCGTTAATAATAGCTCATCAAATAATAGTACTATTACTTGTTGAATAATGAGTTATTCTTGTTTATATAAATCGGTTTCGAAACGTCTTTCATCGTTGTTTTATACCCAATTTCCATACATTTTTGTTGTTTCACTGACCTTCTCTCAAGTCTGCAATATTCATAGCCTTGGTCATACCCTCTTTCCATGTTTTATTGGGCTTTCCTCGCTTTCTATGATTTGGTGGTGTTCACTGCATAATTATTTTTTCTCATCGTTCATTCTCTCAATCAACTTCTTTTATCCAGTGTTGGATGTAAGAATTCACTTCCTCCTTCTACTTTTCTCTATCCATAGCTTCTCTTCTCTCTAATTTTCCAGCCACTATCCTTAAATCAATTCACCATCTTATCATCTTCCTATCCACTGTCTCTATAAGATAATTCTCGTTGTCCACTTTTCCGTTCTCATGACATGCCCCTCCCATTGCCATTTTAGTTTTACCACCACTTCTTCCATGCCATGCCACATTAATTGTTGTAATTATTGTTATCAAACCACCTACTTCCATTCGTGGGGTGAGTTCGTCATTCCCATCCCAGTGATCTTTTAAACACATCCGTTTCAGTTCTCTCAAGTTTTCTCCACTTTTACTCTGTAATTTTCCACGTCTCCGCTCTATAGGTAGGTAAAGCTGCTTTTAATGAAGGTTTCATATAATATGTTATATTTTCGTTGTTTTTAATATTACGACTCCAAAATACCCCATTCAGACAGCTTATGATCCTTCTGACTTGTGTTATTCTTTTCTTTATCTCTCTATCATCTTGTTTCGACGTTTTGAATTCCACAGTTAGATATGTGTATTTATTGTGAGTTACCCTTACTATTTAAATGCATTTCTAGTTTTTGTCATAGTCTGTTTGAAATGTGTGGGAATCTACTCTAGTTCATTTTTTAATTCAGAGGAGTAATTAAAAAATATTGCGCCAAAATGTATGTCTATGATTGGCTACCAGCAAAGCCACTTGCTAGAAGTAGTCTTGCGGAATTTATTCTTTCAATTTCACTCCTAATTAAAAAGTGAACTATATTAAATTATTTTACCATTGTTATGGGAAATAATCCATTGTACAGGTTTAGCAATTTTTGGAACAGCTGCAGATTGAACTCTACGCAATTGAGTGTGGCCAAAAAATCGTCAACCTTAAAGACCATATTAAGAACCTCTATTTTAACATTCACCCATGACTTAACAGATTACCCCGGCATCGATCAAAAGGTGACTTTCCCTTTGCCTAGCGCCTCGTGAATTAATTTCCATCCGAGCCTTTAACGTTCGATCGGAGATCAGAGGATCACACGCTCAAATGTGTGCGATATTACAGTTCAATTAACATTTTTCTCCCGTTCCAGGCCTCCAGTCTCGCTCGCCATGGCTTTGTCTCCGGCCAGATACGGCCCCAGTCTGCTACCGCACGTACCGCCGCCTCCGATATTGAATCGCGCGCCGACCCCGAAACACGAGACCAGCGACAACGACGGTAAGCCGGGGATTAACCGTTTCCTGACGTCACCCACTAATTACTCTTTAGGGACGCTGGCCGAATTGAATTTTATATCGATTTGAATTGCAGAGGAGAGCATAGACGTAACCAACGAGGAAGACGAAACGCCGACTGGGTGCGGCGTGTCCTCGAGCAGCGGGCCCGTCAGGCCCGAACCGCATCCCGCTGCCGGACTGTCGGCGGCTGGACTCTATCCTTCTACCAACGAAACAATTTATGAAACCTCAGCCCGGTTGCTGTTTATGGCCGTTAAATGGGCGAAGAATTTGCCGAGTTTCGCCAGCCTCCCATTCAGGGATCAAGTGATTCTGCTGGAGGAGGCTTGGAGCGAATTGTTTCTGTTAAATGCGATTCAGTGGTGCATGCCGTTGGACGTTATTTCGAGCCCGTTGTTTAACCCAAGCGAACACGCCAAAAATGGACAATCAACTTCCGACATTAGGATCTTGGCCGACACGTTGATGCGGTTCAAGGCGGTCCACGTGGATCCAGCCGAATTTGCTTGTTTGAAGGCGATCGTTTTATTTCGAGCAGGTAGAATTCCAAGCATTAATCCATTAAGTCGTTTGCATCGAGATTGCAGTGGAGGGCGGAGTTTACACAGCCCGAGTCACACAGCTCTACTTTTACCATTCAGGGAAATTGTTCTGATTTGATTTGTGTGAAATCAGATTACACTGATGGAAACTCGCCCGCCGTCTGCCAATCACAAACATGAATTTTTTGGCTTCTGCGCACCGCTGCAATCTCGGTGCAAATGAATTGTTACAAAAGAAGATTGCAATGAGCGTTACTTTTGGTCTTTACATTCTTGTAAGAGCTACACTGTGAGATTATGTAAAACTTAAGCCATTCAATAGATTTGATCTAACTAAATTAGAAATGGTATTTGTAACGGTTTGTGGCGTGTATGTTTGTTTTAAAAAATATTTTATCAACAATCATGACATAAGGCGCGCGATATACAGAACTGATGTATGCTTCGTAAGTTGAAATTTAAACCACACGGGCGTATATGCACAATGATACACAGTGTCGATCATGCACGATCGTTCACTTTACGTTGGTTAACTAGTGTTGGAAATTTAGAACCGGCTCGAAATTTTGGACGACGAATAAAATGCTTCATATTCTGACAATTAAGTTTTCTTTTAAATTCTTCCATTAAACCTCGTCGCAATGTTTATTCATTGCATCTAAATTGGTAGATGTGTGTATTACATATAATTATTGCGCCAGTCGTAGCCTGGGAAAATGTGAAGGGAAGTGAAAAATTATTGAAACTATGTTTGCGAAATTTATTCAAATAGTATTAATAACTCATAGTTCAACAGCTAACATAAGTAATAAAATAAAAATTGTATCATTAATGTTAAAATATTTAGATAATATTTTTCAATCAGTTAATCAAGCCTGTCCCTATTTCACACATGAATGACATAATGGTGAAGCAGTTGCGTTTGCGTCGAATTTTAACTTCATACAGTAAACTTTCCTATGTAACAGTGCATCGATTGAAAAACTCGATGGAGAATGATCGATGTTATGCTGTGTATTGCGCGTCTAATATGTTCATTTCATGTGCTAGCCATGGATACATTAAAAAGCTCCTAATCCACAGGTTACCCCCTTCAGTTTTATTTTCATTATTAAACAGGTCGTAATGTTGGTTGCCTACCCACGTGATAGAATGACAGTTTTGGCAGATTGCTTTTCCGTAAAAGATCATGTCTCGTCTTTAAAATTCAGACTGAATTGTAATATGTAATATGTAATAAGTAACTAAATTTAGAGATGGTCGTAGGCTTTAGCAGTTTGTTCCCTAAGCAAAAGTACTGGGTTCAATTCTGGGCGACAGCAATATCGTAGTTAAATCATTATTATGTGCATTATCAACTTACAAAATCACTTGATGCCTTTTTGAGGGTTGTTTTTCTTGAAATGCAACATAAAAGCGGCAAAGTTATTTTAAGTTATTACCTTGTTAATAGTTTCTTGTAATTCACCAACATTTATGTACCCTATTTCAAACATCTCAACCCAACATTTTTTTCTTTCAGCTTGTTCGATAGATAACCATTTAGGCAATCAGAACTGCCACGAAAACGTCAAAAAAGTCACTCATTAAAAAATAAATCTATCTCTAAATAATTTGAAAAGAAGTTAATCGAAAACCTTGATCTGAATTCGTAAATGATCAACATTTGGCGATCGCTAAAACTATCAAAAGGCTCCAGACCAATGATCAAAAAGGCCGTTGAAAAAGATGTTGTTTCCATCTCTCTCTCATTCAGCTTCTTTCATCCAGTGTTGGATGTATGGCTTCTTTTTCTCCTTCTACTCTACTGTAGCTTCTCATCTCCATAATTTTGCAGCCACTACCCTCAAATTATTCTCCCATCTCAATTTTAGGTATTCCTGTGTTTCTGTTTCGTGTTATAGCGGTCTCCATAACGTAATTCTCTTTGGTCCCTTTACATCATCCGTTCTCATGACATGTTCCACCCAATTTCATTTTTTTGCCTCATCATGACTTTCTCCACTTTGGTTTTCTCTCGTATCCATTTATTCGCCTTGCGGTCCTTAAGTATATAAATAACTCTCTCCATGGCGCGCTGATTTGTTTGTAATATGTGAATGTTGTTTCCATGGATTGTAACAATTGTTATTTGTAGAAACACGAGGGTTAAAGGATCCAAGCCAAATCGAAAACTTGCAGGATCAAGCCCAGGTGATGCTGTGGCAGCACTGCAGGACCCAATTGCCGGGTCAAGTTGCTCGGTTCGGCAGATTGCTGTTGATGTTGCCTCTGCTACGGATAGTGCCGGCCACGAGGGTCGAAGCCGTTTTTTTCCAAAAGACAATCGGTAACACGCCAATGGAAAAAGTTTTGTGTGATATGTATAAGAACTGATTTTCGCTCTGTATGTAAACAACGATCGAGTGTATTTAATGTGTGTTGAAGGCCTCTTCGCGATGTAATCAGAATGTTGTAATAATAAATCAATATAAATGTGTTGTTTTTAATCTGCGAAATAATCGAAAGAAGTTAGACTAATAATAAATTCAAATATGACAAATTCAATTACAGTTACATTTTTTTAATTTCTATTATCTTTACTATCCATTGCCTTATTTAATTGTAGAAACGGATAATAACGGTGCAGGCGAAAAAAAAATTTAAAAACAGGCATTTAGCCTTCGTAAATAATTACCAATGCCAATATGGATCATATACACATAATCAAACTAATTATTGGAAAAGCTCATACACTCAGAAAAATAACGTAGGTAAATTCAACTAATAAAAGTGGTTACTGTACAAACCGCAAAATTTAGTTAAATCAAACCGAATTTCGGTTGAACCAAACTAATCGATGCAGTTAAAACAACCGTCAAGAGTTTGTTGTTGCGCAAAATAAGAACAACCCATTGTGTTAATAGAAATAATCGTCGAAAATGTTTTTTAAAATTAAATTTAGTAAAAGCAAACTACTCATGTGTTAACTTACAAATGTATTGGTAATTTCAACAATATTTTGTTAATACGATAGTTTATTGTTTGACTAACAATTAATTTTGTCGGGGAACTTATACGATTAGGTGCCATTTTTTTATATTTTTCGTTGCCTTTTTGATGAAAGTAAAAATGTTCCATCAGTGTTTCATATGTTTTATATTATAGATATGTAAGTTTTTATTGGAAAAAATAATTTTAAAAAATACGTTTTTTTGTTTAAATAACTAATTTTTATTTACCTAACCATAATTTTTGTTTACTCAACCCATTTTTGGGTACTGGACTACTACATTAGTAAGGTAACAACTATTTTGTTATCTAACCAATTTTTAGGTAACCGTACTGAAAATAACGGTAAAACAACAAATTTGATCAATTACACAACTATATCGGAGGTTTGAAACTAACGGAGAACTTCGTTGTTCAAACAACCATTATTTTGTCATTTAACAAACCTGTTGTGGTTGAATCAACTAAAATGGTAGGTAGGCGCAAAATCATAGGGACTTTTTAGTTGATTCTACCGATCCTTTTCGTTGAGTTAACTATATAATCAGTGGGTTGAAACTACCGGAGAACGTTGTTCAACCAAACATTATTTTGTCATTTAACAAACCTGTTATGGTTGAATCAACTAAAATGGTAGATAGGCGCAAAATCATAGGGTCTTTTTAGTTGATTTTACCTATCGTAGAACTATTATTTGTAGACTTCCAACAAGCCTTTATCTCCATGAAAAGAAGGCAAATACTAAACGCATTGAAAGAATTGAAAATAAGCAATAAACTGTAAGAAAACATCCAGTTGACAATGAAAAGAATAACAATTAGCGTTAAAACACAGAAAGGAGAAACTGAAGAACTTGAAATAAATAAGGGAGTTAGACAAGGTGACTCGTTGTTTGCAACATTATTTAACCTAGCAATGGAATCTATGTTAAGAAAAGGCTACAAACGTGCAAATGAGCGGTAGCCGAATAACAGCATATGCAGATGATATTGTATTTGTGACAAAAAACCGTAGAGATGGAAAAGATGCTATTCGAAATGGAAAATGGGTCCGGAGATAAATGATAAAAAATAAAGATAATGAAAATGGGCAAAAGCCTAGAAAGTAAAAAACAAAGATTTAGTATTGAAAGATATATTTTTAAATTAGTGAGTAGTTTTATATATCTAAGAATAATGATATCAAATGATAGAAATAGAGACTTAGAAATTAAAGATAAGCTAATGACACGAAATAAAGCATTCCATATTAATAAAAAATAATTGAGAAGTAAGGCACTTGGGAAGAGGGCAAAAACAAAGAGAATGATAACAAAACAGTAGGAAGTTTTTAGATTATTGGAACGAAATATTATGAGAATTGCATTAAGACCGAAGAAATTAGACGAAAATGAATGCAGAATTAGAATGAACAATGAAATAAAACAAAAAATAGAAGAAGACATAGTAAAGAGTGTAAAACAACAGAGGGCGAGATAGTTACGCCATGTGTAGAGAGTAGGTGGAAGCATAGTAATATTTTCGATGTTAAAATGGAACACATGATGTACAAGGAGGTAGCAGAAGACCTTAAAGGATTGGAATTCACAAATGTAAGGATAAAGTGAAGGACAGAGAAATTGGAGAAAAATTAGCGAAAAAATTTAAAATTTAGGACCGGCGTTACTCCATGAAGCGTTAAATTACTGTACGAATATAAATGATGAAAAAAAAAGAAGAGAAGAAGAATAAAAAGTACAGTTTAATCACATTACAATAGATAATAATTTTTATATTCTTTTTGATTGCAAATTACAAGCCACAAATTAAAGAGTATTGCTACACAAAGTACTAATTGGAAAATACATTTCGAAAATTCAGAACAAAGGAATTGCGAAATAAATACTAAATAAGTTTAATTAATGGTGCAATTAAATTTGATGCTTATATAAGGACCCATTCTTCCATCTCTCTTTCAAATTTCGTGGTTTCAGAAAAATGAAGGTTCTCATTACAATAACGATTTGTCTTACGGTACGTCAGCACTATTTGTCTTTTTAAATTGTTAATCCTAGTTTCATTTTAGGCCTGCTTATTATTATGCGAAGGCACTTCTCTTAGAGCACGAACTTTGAAATTTCAAGTTCCTTACCCCTGCAAAGGAGATAAGTGCCCTGGCGGGCAAGTAACCGATGTCCCAGAACACCATAAGAGAAAACGCACACATTCCAAGCAAAGAGGTCCATATAAACTAAAGGGAATTCAATCAACGGTTCAACCAATTCATGTAGTAACGCAACCCAGTGTCCAAACAGAAGTAACAAATACAATGACAACATTGGATGATATGGCGTACAGCTCAACAGTAACAATGCAAACAGAAGCTATAGAAGACTTATCAACATTGGCAAGCGTTGAAAGTAATGGGGTATCATTTCTTCCGGAATCAACAGAAGAGAACAAGGCAAGTCCAGAACTACCGGCGCCTGAAGTTCCTGAAGCTCCTGCTGCAGCTCCAACTGACGCTCCTGCTTCGGAATCAACAACAGCTGTACCAGAAGAAGAGCATCCTTCTTCGGAAACTGTTTCGGAAGCTGTTCCAGAAGTGACAACGGAACCAGCGCCACAACAAGCTGCTTCGGAAAATGCAGAAACGCCAACGCCAGCAGCGCCGCGGTCAGAAGTAGAAGTCAATGACCAAACGCAACACGACGAACAACAAACTACTTTGGAAAATTCAGAAGTGCCACCAACGCCGCTTTCAGAAGTAGAAACCAACCAACAACCCGAGCAACAACAAGCTGTTTCGGAAAATGCAGAAACGTCAACTTCAGCAGCGCCGCGGTCAGAAGTAGAAGTCAATCAACAACCCGAGCAACAACAAGCCGTTTCGGAAAATGCAGAAACGTCAACTTCAGCAGCGCCGCGGTCAGAAGTAGAAGTCAATCAACAACCCGAGCAACAACAAGCTGTTTCGGAAAATGCAGAAACGTCAGCTTCAGCAGCGCCGCGGTCAGAAGTAGAAGTCAATCAACAACCCGAGCAACAACAAGCTGTTTCGGAAAATGCAGAAACGTCAGCTTCAGCAATGCCGCGGTCAGAAGTAGAAGTCAATCAACAACCCGAGCAACAACAAGCGTCGCAAGCTGTTTCGGAAGAACCAAGTGTGAGCAATGCACCAGCGCAACGGTCAGAAGTTGAAACCAACGAACAATCACAACCAGCAGAAGAGCAACAACGTTCAAATCTTGAAGAAGAGCCGCAATCCTAATAAAAATATTCGAGATTATTACAACAATAGAAAAAAATTATAAACGCATTGCTTCGATTTTAAAATAAAGTATGAAGTCATTAAGTCGCAATAATTACTACAGCTTTCTTTAATTTTTGCTGTCTTGATTGAAATTTCGAATATTAAAACATCGTTATCAATAGAAATTGTAATAGCGGGCAAAGCCGTTGTGCGCTAATCTTATCTTTTATTGAATTAATTAACAAACAAAAAAATAAAAGAAAATAAATTGATTTACACGTTGAATATTACGAATTGTTAAAACGAAAAATTGAGAGCAAAGTAGAAAAACAATGGTTTGCGAAATAAAAACAATAAGCTATAAAGTCATACAACACCTCTAATTAATTGAAAAATAATAAAACAATAATAAAAAGTGGTTAGTTTGTGAAGGTCACAATCATACAATATCGTCTATTTTAACAGCCTCTCTTTCTTATTATGGTGTCTGTGACGCTTTCTTCAATTTTTATTCTTCTTCTTCTCTCCATTTCGGTCGCTTTTATATCTCAAGACTTCTTTGTGTCATTTACCATAAGTTGAAATACTTTGTGCAATGGCGTTATATAGTTTCCTTTTGTTTTTTATTGATAATTTATTGCTACAGAGATATGACGTAATAATATTATTGCTGATTTAGTGCGATTCATTCTCTTCTAACCTGCTATTTACTTCCTCCATTGGTAGTAAAAATTGTTCCTCAAAGTTAAATTTCTCTCTAAGTTCAAGATCTTTATTTTTTCCACCTACAACCATACATTGCGTCGTGCTGATGTTGATCTGCAAATTCTACCGGTCACATTTACCTTTTAATTTTTTCAGGATGTATTTCATGTCTACGTCATCTTCTGCACAGATGACCTGATCATCTGTACAATAAAGTGTGTATAAAATATCTTCATCCAACACTATTGCCATACTTTTACAGCAACCCTGTTGTAAACCCTGTTTCTTGGATAGTCTTATTCCAGTCTTTATCTGACTTTTTATGTCTATAGACAAGTTTCTGCAGCTTTAACGTATACTGTTTCTTCTGTTTCTTTCGTAGATATTTTCCACAGTTAGATTAATGTCACACTATCATAGACTTTAATGCTGGGTGAGTTGGCCACATGCAAGTCGTTTGTCCATCACTTGGCGAAGAGGAAATGTACTGTCCGTGTACGATCTTCCGACTCTAACACCGCTTTGGTCTTCATCTTCTCGAATGGTTTTTTCTATTCTTTTTCTATTGTCTTCCGATTGAGCTTAGAACGGTTATGTCTCTGTAGTTTGAACGGTTTTCTTAGAACCCTTGTCATGGAGATTAGAAATGTAGCTGTTTCCATTCCTATTAGACATTGGTTAAAGATGTTTACCAGTTTTCCAAAAATTTGTTGCCAAACGTTTTGAAGAAGTTCAATAGATAAATGCATTTCAAATATAGACACGATTTAAATGGTTTTTATATATTGAGGCGTAAAAATGGGACACACATGTTCATATAAGAGATATGTTTCCTGTCACCTGTTTCTACTTCAGTCAAAAAAAAACTTCCATAACTCATAACTAATTAACAATTAATTAACAAGTGTCCAAAACCGCATTTTTACCGCTCGTTTCAGTTTTGAACAAAAGTTATGAAACAACCCAAATAAGTACCTCTTCTTGCAAAGTAAACTCTAATTGAACAAATAAAAGAAAGAATGTAGTCAAGAGCAGAATAAGTAAGGAACTGAGAGGAAGTTTTTTCAGCAGGCAATTGATCAAATTTTTGTAAAATGCAATAATATTGTATTTTTCTTTTAGTCAATTGAGATTTCTTTGCGATCCGCAGGAATCAATGCTATGAAATCCGTAAAATTGTCTTTACAAAAAAATAAAGCTCCTAATTTGAAAATAAATTTCAAACATTTAGAACAATAGGAAATGCACTATTAAATAAACTTAACGACCTTTACTTAAAGAACCAATTAAATTTTACGGTTATATATAGGACCATAACTTCACGTCACTTTTAAAATCTTTTTATTTCAAAAAAATGAACGCACTTGTTGCAGCAATTTTTTGGCGGTACGTCACCACCATTCACCCTATTACACAATTGTTTACATTTTCATTTCAGACTTGTTTACTATCTGATGGCGGTCGTTCAAGGTTCAAAATATTTCCAGTACCGTATCCTTGTAAAGGAGAACATTGTCCTGGTGGACAAGTAACCGACGACCCTTTATTGTACCCTCCATCGCCATCGCTAGTAAATCCATTTTTCGTACAACCACCAAGTAAATCAAGATCGGAACTGAAAGGTGGTCCTCAACCGGTCAAACATACAGTGGAACAACAATCCACTCAACCACCTCCACCAGTGAAAACGACAGAACGAGAGGATGAAGAAGAACCAAATACAAAACCCACTCAACCACCTCAACCGGTAAAAACGACAGAACAAGAGGATGAAGAAGAACCAACTACAAAACCCACTCAACCACCTCAACCGGTGAAAACTACAGAACAAGAGGATGAAGAAGAAGCAACTACAAAACCCACTCAACCACCTCAACCGGTGAAAACGACAGAACAAGAGGATGAAGAAGAACCAACTTCAAAACCCACTCAACCACCTCAACCGGTGAAAACGACAGAACAAGAGCATGAAGAAGAAGCAACTACAAAACCCACTCAACCACCTCAACCGGTGAAAACGACAGAACAAGAGGATGAAGAAGAACCAACTTCAAAACCCACTCAACCACCTCAACCGGTGAAAACGACAGAACAAGAGGATGAAGAAGAACCAACTACAAAACCCACTCAACCACCTCAACCGGTAAAAACGGCAGAACAAGAGGATGAAGAACCAGATACAAAACCCACTCAATCACCTCCACCGGTGAAAACGACAGAACAAGAGGATGAAGAACCAGATACAAAATCCACTCAACCTCCTCCACCGGCGAAAACGACAGAACAAGAGGATGAAGAACCAGATAGAAAATCCACTCAACCACCTCCATCGGAGGATCCAAAGGAAGCAGAAACACCCACAAAACCGCCTCCAAAGAAGAACCCTCGGACGGAGGAAGTGGAAGAATCAGATGATTCTGAACAAGGGGAACAGCATGAGCAAGATGAGGCAGATTCATTTCGACGATCCAAAGCAGAAGAAGAACAAGAAGAGTAAACTTCGACTTGAGAGTAATATTGCCAATTGGGTTTAGTAGAACAATAAAATTATAAAAATCATGTTTGGACTTTAAAATTGCAATTAAAAAATATTTTCTACAAACACTACTAAAAATTGAATTTTTAACACGGCATACTGGAATTAAAAATGTTACGTTAAACAGCAACCTGTTATAAGTCAATCACCCGGTTTTAAGACTAGTGTTAAAAGTAAAATGACAGCAGCTGTCATTGCGGCAATTACTGATTTCTTGATTGGTAGTGATATTTAGGACTACCTTTAACATCGAAAAATGTGTCCAAAGCGTAGAAGACTTCCATATTTTCGAAGTTTTTTTGAGTATGCAACATTTTTATGGCCACATCAGTCTTCAAACCGTTTCAATACCAGTTCCTATTCCTTGCTCGATCGAATGGGTAACAAATCTAATGTTCCCTTCTTGTATTTCGATCGGATTTTCTTCAATTTGGTTGGAACTTTTCTCATAACTTTTACAGCTGGCAATCATGTGTCACATTTTCAATTGTTCCTTAAATGTTACAGAGTACAAATTTTTTTTTCGTAATCTTTGGAATTTTTAATAACAAACTTTTTCTACGCCCATACTTTAATCAATTTATTAGACATTTACTACTTGTACCTTAATAATATCCATTAAGATACCAATTTTTCATTAAGTTACAAATTTATAACCAATGGAAATGCAACATCACTAACGTTCCATCAATATCAATGTTGCCATGAGCATAACGGATCGAAAATTTGTCAATTTTGACAGTTCATAGTTACTGTTAACCTAGTAAATTTTTAAAATTTGTGCTTTTTACAAATAAAATTGTTGAAAATGTACGATGGTGATAGTGAAATTATGAATTTAATTCCACCAGAAATTGTGAAACGTCTTCGAAAAGTCGAAAACAATTTATTGTCGGTAAAATCGGCAATGTCTTACGAAAAAGGTCACTCTCAATTTATGAATTGGAAGGGCAAAAATAAGGTTCAAAACGTTTCAGAAAATATCTTAATTGTTTTCTGTGTTTTCTTAGCAATAGATAAAAAAGCATTAAAAACACGAAACAAAGTGCTTAAAAAGCACAAGAATTTGCCCAAAAAGGCATAAAATAAGTCCGAACATCACAAAAAAGCTTTAAAAAATACTTTAATACAATATAGGTAAAAAAGCATAAAAAACTTTGCGCCAAATTACAAGTATTTCCTTAATGCGTGTACATTTTACAAAATATTCTTGATGCTATTAATATTTACCATAAGCATAATGCCTAGGAATCCGGTCTTTAGTTATCACTTATAATTTCATTACAAGTTTAATACATTTTGAAAATAAAGTTGTTCGTTTTTAATATTATGACTGATCGCAGAAAAAATAATGTAAGTATGCAACACATTTAATGGCTATTAAGAAACTCGCATTCATTCTCATGCTAGTTACTTAATAGCTATCATCAAATATACTATTAGAATGCTTGCAATAGTGTTAATAGGTAAAACCCCGGATGATGATTTTATTTTGTTTGTCGGGTTGATCAACTCGCTACTCTCGATTTTCAATTTTCTCCACTCTTTTTAACACTTATTTCATAAATAACTATTATGTACCAATCATCCGTTTTATTCTATAATCTTGGTGATCTAATTAAAATATTACATACAGTAGAATCCGGTTATAACGAACCTCAAGAGACAATTAAAATCGGTTCGTTATGTCCGAAGTTCGTTATAAGCGTTAATGAGAGAATAAATGAAAGAGTGTTTTATGAGACCTTTATTGTCTAATATACATATGAATATGTATAAAAAAATTATAAAGGAGTCCTCAGCTTTTGGTTTTAAAACACTACTACTGATCGTTACATTATTTAATCTTTGTTAAGTAAACCACTTTTTAAAAGATTGGTCGACATCATCATTTTTAGATTTTTGTAGTTTTTTAGCGTTTACATTTTTACTCTCAAATGCAGCACATAATTTTTTCTTATTCTTCCAAATTGTTACTTATGTTCTTTTGACGACAGATTTCGTGTTGTGCTTTCCATCTTCTATCTCACGTATTATTTCAAATTTTTCTTTTAACGAAAAAGATTTTCCTGAAAATTTACCCATTTGTACGATGTTGTTTAAACGCTGGCTCATATTAAACTGATTTTAAAATCGAAGTGAAACTAGTTTTTTGTAATAATTCACATGTGCTCAAGGGGTTTATGTGTGTCCGATACAGTCACTTCTTAGAAGGTCTTAGCGATAATTTGAAAACCGTAACATCCGGTCAACTGTGCTTTTCTGTTGAAATATGTTCTATTTAAAGGGCATATTAATAAATTTCTCAGAATCGTAAACTAACGTAGTGGCGAAGCTTTCACAAGTAACGCAATACGAAAGACACAAAACGTACAACGGGGAATTACCGACTAAGGTTATTGTGCATTATCTACAATGTAAAGTTCGTTATAGCCGATTGAAATTTTATTAATTTTTGCTTCTTCAAGTTCGCTATATCCGATAGTTCGTTATATCCGAGTTCGTTATAACCGATTAATTTTTCCATTGTTATATAGGGTAAAATCCTGGAACTTGGAATAAAGTTCGTTATAACCGGTGGTTCGCTTTAACTGAAGCCGTTATAACCGGATTTTACTGTATTTATACAACTATTGAACCTTGTTTCAGTTTACAAAGTAAACTCTAAATGAAAAAATAAAAGAAAAGTGAAGTTGAATGCAGAACAAGGGAGGAAGTTTTGACTGGAAACAAAAGTGATTCAATTTATCTGACATTCAAATGTATTTTTCTATTGGTCAGTTGAGATTTATTTGAGGTCCGCAGTAACCAATACTGCGAAATCCGTAAAAATGGCTTTGCGAAAATTTGGCAAAAAATTAAGCTACCAATTTGAAAATAAAGTTGAAACAATTAGAACAAAAGAATTACAAAATTTGCCATAAATGCTACATAATAATGCACTATTAAATAAATTTAATGGCCTGCAATTAAATTTTACGGTTATATATAGATCCATAACTTCACGTCTCCTTTACAATCTTTTCATTTAAAAAAAATGAACGCACTCGTGGCAGCAATTTTCTTGGCGGTACGTCATCACAATCCACTTTATCACACAATTGTTTGTATTTCCATTTCAGACATGTTTATTATCCGAAGGCCGTCATACACACTTACTACTCCAAAGATCGAAATTGCTTCGACTACCGTATCCTTGTAAAGGAGCGAGGTGTCCTGGTGGGCCAGTAACCGACGATCCTACAATGTATCGACCACCATCGGTAATAGAAAGCCTCCAAAATGTTCTCTCAAAACCGCTGTTTCGTAGTAACAAAGGACGGACGGACATAAAGGGAATAGTGAATTATAGTCCCCTACAACAGGTCAAACATGATGTCAAACCAGAAAAGCTACCCCCAAAAGAGAAACCAGAAACACCCGATGCAAAACCGATTCAACCCAAGGAAGAAAAGGAACCAGAAGCAGTCGTTGTAAATCCGACTCAAGCGCCTCCACCGGAGGAACCGGCAGCACAAGAGGAAGTCGATGAACCAAGTGTAAAACCGACTAAAGCGCCTCCACCGGACGAACCGGCAGAACAAGAGGAAGTAGAGGAACCAAATATAAAACCGACTAAAGCGCCTCCACCGGACGAACGGACTGTACACGAGGAAGTAGAAGAATCAGATGTAAAACCGGTTCAACCGCCTCAGTCGGATGTACAAGAAGAGCAATCAGAAGCACCGCATCCAAACCCCAGTCACCAACCTCAAACGCAGGAACCAGAGGAACAAGAAACACCTCATACAGAACCGCCTCGATCCCCGGGAGGGGGGCGGGGGCACTTGGAAGAAAATCAGAGTGACGAGGAAACAGATTCACATCCCCAACAGGAGGAGGAGGAAGAAGAAACAAGACCACAAGAGGAACAAGAGGAAGTAGACGAACAGCATTCTGAATCGAGTAATGGGGATGCAGAAGAACAAGAAGATTAGACTGCGATTTGAGAGTAATATTACTAATTGGATTTAGTAGAATAATAAAATAATTAAATCATGTTTGGACTTTAAAATTGCAATTAAATTTTTTTTTCTACAAACACTACTAAAAATTGAATTTTTAACACTGCATACTGGAATTAAAAATGTAATGTTAAACAGCAACGTGTTAAAAGTAAATCCCCTGTCATTACGGTAATTACTGATTTCTTGCTTGGTAGTGATATTTAGAACTGGCTTTAACATCGAAAAATGAGCCTATAGCGTAGAAAACTTCCATATTTTCTTCCGAGTATGCAACATTTTTATGGCCGCATCAGTCTTCAAACCGTTTCATTGCCAGTTCCTATTCCTTCCTCGATTGAATGGGCAACAATCTTGTATTTCAATCGGATTTTCTTCAATTTGATTGGAACTCTTCGTGCCACATTTTGTTTAAACTTGTGAAATAAGATGTAAAAAGTATTTCTGTGAATATTTGGCGTTTAAGGTTCCTTGCTTCTTAACATTTTATTGAATTAAATTAATCACTTGTGGTAATTATGTCATAAATCTTACCTGAAATAAGCACAATTTAGATTACCGCTTTCTCTCATACCCTCTTTACGTTACATACTTATGGTGATTTGGTATTTGTTTCAATTCTTCTTCAAGTGCCACTCCAGCGTATTCGATCGAGGTTTGTAACGCCTCACCCTTTGGTCCAGAAAGTTCCACTTGTGTTCTATTCCACACTATTGGATGATCATGGAAAGCACTGTTCCCAATCTGTTCTAAACACTAAACAACAACCTTAACTTTGTGTTAGTGGTCGTTGACGTCCATTAAAACAGAACATCAGGTGTACGAGGGTGTACCTATGTGCTGTTATTGGGCCGTTATCAGCACAAATCATTTAAATTTGAGCCTCTAAAAAGATACCAGTCCACACCATAATATTGCCTCCAGCCAACTACGCCTCATTGATCGTATTACTCTCCTCATCTTCGTAAGAATCCTTTGCGTCCATCTGGTAATTTCAGACTAAACCTAGACTAATTTGTGGAGAACATATCCCTTATTAATTGTTTTCCCAATACCCGTACTAAAGTGAGAATGTAAATCGTTCTTTTTGATTCCCTATGTTTAATGTCAGACGTGTAGCTGGTGTTAACGAGACCAAACCCTGTTTATTGAATCGAATGCGTACTGTCTTGGCTAAAACAGTCACTCCACGGACATCAGTTGGTCGCCCAGAAAGAATTTGTTTCATAGAACCGCAGAGTGCATTTTCTTCTTAATCAAAGGCCTCCTTCATTTGTCTCCATACCGTTTTGCTTTGTGCAATTTGACATACCAATCTTAACAAAGGCTAAGGTGTTGCCTGTATTAAGGCGTCGATAAATTACTTTATTTTAATGCCTTTCGGTAAAAATCTTTTAAACATCTTTTCCCAAATTTTTTCCGATTTATCATAAACTGAACCCTCTGTAAATCTTGATAATAACCATGAAATTTGAAGAAGTCCTGATTCTCTTTGTTGTTCACAAAGTAAAATTGCAAAACGTAAACTTATCGATTGGCATCGTTATTCCCGTGAAATTTCCTCAAAGTAAAACAAATTAACATACAAATGAATGCTGGGTAGAATTGAGAAGCAGCGGAAACAAAAAGAATTAAGTTTGTTTATTTTCCAAATTCGGAAGAGTGGCTGTCTCAATTTTGGATGACTGCAGAGAAAGTTAATGACAAAACGGAAGCAATGCCAGAAATGCACTGTAAGATGAAAGGCCTTAAGTGTCTGATTTCGAAGTTCTAAAAAAAAAAATAGAAAGTAGTAAGAAAGTACAATTTATCGACTTATAATTATTCTTTTTTGTAAATCGAAAATTGATAAAATTGGAGAATCTGAGAACTTTTTAATCTACCATCATAAATTGTTAATTTTTTAAAGTAATGAAGTCAACTTAAAATTGGCAAAATGTCAAAATAACCTTTCCTAAACTTGTTTTCATGTTGCAGAAGACGGCGGCAAATTTCATAGCTCACTTGACCCACATTCAATTATATCCATTCTGTACCTAAACTTTTTTCTGCTATCGATCGTAACCAAATTAGGTACAGCAAACAGTTGGAAATAGAAAAACAAAACTGTTTCTGGCTATAACTAAATATTTTTTTAAATTTAAGTAGTTTGGAGACGCGTTTACAGTTTTGCGTCCGTTTAAAATTATTTAGATCAAATTTAAAGATACAACCAATAAAAATTACTTGCGACCAAGACAATAAAAACTAATTAAAATAAGTAATCAAAAACATGCAACATTGCTGTTGACAATGAAGTTGTACTCATTGGTCGTCTCTTTCATCCATTTGTTTGATGGAGTTTGAATGATGCCTTCAGTCGCTGAAGAAAAATAACTATGTTCAGAGAGAATAAACATGTTCCGGTGGAGAAGTCACTGATCAACCGGAACTCATTTAGCAGAGAACAATAAATTTCCATCGTTGAAATCAGAACGCGTAGAATCTGTAACTATAATCTCAACCAATCGAAGACCAAACTGCCAACCTGGATGAAGCCAAGGCTGAATTATTCCGATCTAACGTAGAACTAGACAAGGAGGAAAAACGAAAACTCATTGAACTGAACGATGCTCTCGGCCGTTCGGACCCCAAGGAGTTATCAACCGCGGAAAAATTGCAACATTCCGAATTGAAGAAATTAGAAGCAGTCCTGAACGATCGGTACATGGGAATCGTACATTCCGATGAGCCCCGAATCCGAACTAAAACAATACAAGGCAACAAATGTATTCTGAAGAACTCGCTGATAGAAGAAAAAAAGAATATTAATTATTAAGAATAATAATTGTTGGAGAATGAAATTGAGAGGAAGAAAGTGATGCGTTCCGAAATCAAGTTGGACAATGATGAAAAACGAATGCTTATTGAGCTAGATGATGAGGCCAATAAGCAGAGATCAGAATTGTCTGCGGCCGAAAAGTTAAAGGTCGGAACTGGGGAAAGTGGATAAGTCAGGATCCTCCCTTGAAACTTTTCTATGATACAATAATTGGCGCAAATTATTATTTAAATAAAATTTCTTAAGAAATAGCAACGTATTATTCAATCAAAACTTAAATTTAATGTTCGACTTGTGCTTTTATGGGTTAGCAACAATAAATGTTATTTACAGATTATTTTTTTACGACATACGCAAATTGTTTTTATTGTCAAGTGTTTAAGAATAATTTAAAAAATTTGATGTGGCCATCGACATGATTTCATTGCGCTTGTATTTGACTTACAAAGAACCAGGAGATTTTTGCCCTCTTGAAAATGAACTAAAATTTCTTTTTATACGCATTTAATTAAATAAATATCGTCATTGTTCTTACGAATAACATAAAATCAAGTTTCTTACCAAATCAAACGATATTTTTAAAATCCGTTCGTAAAGATGCTAGGTAAATATGTAGTAAAACAACGTTGATATCTCTAACAATGCTTCAAAATAAAATTTACAAGAAATTCTACACCATTAGCCACAAACAGTTGTTACTGTAAATTAGGTTATATACAACCCAAAATGCAATGGAGCCCCTTAAGACTTCTCGGCATAGAGGACCTGTTTTTGTAAAAGTTGAATTTTACGACATTCGGCGTTGTACTAAATGATAGGCAACCACGCTACCACCACGGTCATAAATCATTGTGTATAATAGAACACGGTGAAGTAGCCATATATAACTTCATTGAAACGACTTACATTTATACCAGATGTGTAGCAAAATATTTGTACCGGAATGAGACTTACAGAGGGAGGAGGTTTTTTTTTGTTGACTTAAATGGTTTTTGAAACGAACGGATCCAATTGATTACTTGAATATTTGCTTCCGGCTTTTTGATCTCTGCACTCGTACGTTTTCAAATTTGAAAGCAATGTATTTAGCCCAGTAAAAATGTATTTTTACTGCCTATATTTAGTATTGTTTCAGTGTGCGCTAAAACCTGCCCATTATAACCAATCTCAAAAATTTTACATTCCATGAATACGTGACAGCTTATGGGGCACAGAAGTGCAAAATTATTTTTTTTCTACTGACACCCTTGGACCAGTGCAGCTTTATTTCAAACGGGGCGCGGACTCAAAAATAACTGGTTGTTTTTGTTTATTTTAGGAAACAGAAATATTTCTAATTTACAAATGGAAAAATGACTTTTGCTACATTTATGTACACTAATTCACGCAAAATTTTCATTTGAAACATTTTTTTATATCTCCGATATATATTCAGTAAGCGCCAGCCAACTGGAATAAATTCATTATCTCAATTATTCTGCATATTGAAAACAAATCCCGAAACACGTAATTTTTAGTCTATCACATGATATCCTGTAAAGTGAAAGTTTCATTCCTAACCTCAACCCCTTTCGAGTTACAGTTGCAACCCCCAAATTTTTAAATGGAAAGCGGGGTTTGTGATATCTCATTTGAAATGTCTCTTCATGGTCTATTCAAAAATGCTATGGTTTAAAAATTTATTGCAAAAATGAAGAGTAAACAAAATTAATCTGTTTAACGAAAAAAAAAACAAAACAAATGAAAATAGAAGATTGAAATATTTAGTTTTTTTATCTACACATACACGTGATTGCACGTGCCAACTTTCAGGGAAATATAGCTTAAACGCAGCCGTTAACTACTTTTTAATTTTTCTTTGTAATTAAAAAAAAATTAAAGAGAAAAAATACGATAAAGTAAAATGTTGCCAAAGGTTTGATTATTGTTTTCAATACAATACATTGAAATAATCAAAAGACGGTAGTAACTAAGCGAAAGCCGCCCGGATAGCGACCTTCTTTTATAGTTCATTATTTTAAACGGGTTTTACAATCTTGCAATAATCCTTATTGCTTTATATCTAACCAGCTTAAATTGCAAATGACTGCGACTGTAAGTTTTAATGATATTTAAAACATCAAAATAAATTGAATCGTTCGATTCAAAATGAACATAAGTCAACAAGTCGGCAAGATATTTATTTTTCACATGAAAGAGGGTTCGAAGCAGAAATACAGAAAATGTACAGCTTTGTCATTGAATGTTTCATATACCAAAATTAGAATTCTTTTGGTGCATAACAACAGACCACAAAACGTTAATTATCTCGAGTACCCCCAATAAATCAAATTGACAGATGATTTTAGGCGATCTTTTTCTTGACTGATTCTCGGCACTTTTTTTTACATGAATTTACAAACATTGAAATAATTAAAAAACGGTAGTATATGAAGAAAAACGATATAGTGAGGGCCGCCGATAAATGATTAAGCTACAAGACCATTACAATTTTAAAGCAAAATGTTGAAAATTGGAGGCGTACAGCAAGTTGTACGACTAGGTGAAATTTGGACATTTTAATTAATAACAAGCTTAATTGACATAATATCAAACTGTAATTAAATGGAAGTCGTCTGGCTAGCGTGTACTCGTCGTATAAGATAGCGACCTTCTTTTCAAATTTGAAAATGAGACCGTACGGACAACGTACAAAACCATTGAATTTAGTCTCGGGGCGCCGAGGACTGTTAACGGATTCCAACTCCCTAACTAGTGGCAATTACTTAGCACGATTTTAGCAATATTTCGTTAATGCAAACCTGGTTTGATTCTTAGTAACGTTGAATTTAAAAAAAATACAATATATTTAATTTAACTGTGAGGGTAACCAAAATAGTTCTTGTAATAAGTTGGTACAGAAACCTAACATCAGTTTAAAAACGTTAGTTAGCACTAATTATTCTAACTATAAATATGTGGTGCAATATTTGAAAAAAATTCTAGTGTAGAATCACAATATTGCAAAATGTATAAAAATGCATTTGCGAACGATTACCCCCCCCCCCAACCTCGATAAAATTAAGATTCAGAAATCGATTTTTAGTTTTAAATAAACATTTATATTTACTTTCACGAAAGGCCTTGGGGGTCAATTTCAAGTTGGAAATTGCAGCGCAACTTTTATAATGTAAATTGCTATTTCGGTGAGACTCGAATTGTTCCACTCTTGCGGGATAAAAGCATCTTTAATAATTTTTTTAAATATTATGCCTTTTACAGTCCGATTTTAAATCAGGAAGAAATAATTGTTTTTTTTTGTGTTTATGTTGGTAGTAAGGCGCTGATGACATTTTGCATCGGACAGTTTAAGGTTTCGATGTCACTTCAAAATTAGGAAATATAATGCGAAATGTTTCAGTGAAAAGGATGCAATATGACCATTTTGAAAGAAACCTTCGATGAGGAAAGCTTTAATATTAAACAGCTGTCAAAATTGTATAGTGTGTTATTAAACATTAGAATAATTACTGTCAACATAAATTAAATAATCATACAACATCAAATGTGTTGTTTCGCAAGTTCTGCGAATAATGCAAAAATGACAAAAGTTTAATGTTACAGAAATGTGACCCAAACTTTCGAACTATATTTTAATATAAATAAAATATAAACAAATTATCAAAGAAGAAATTTTTAAACCGTTTGTAATCCCCGCCAAAATCAACAAAAACGCACCAAAAATCTCACAGATGTCCGTGATTCACTTGTAAAATTTAATGCTTGTTGCCTACACTGGAGACACGTATGTTACATTTCTTTATGTTGGTTATGTTCCGTGTATGACCATCTTCGCATCATTCCTTTCAAAATATGGCAGATGTTATAAACACGATCGTGGCACAGGCGACAGAAAACGTAAGTGATGCAGCCACGAACGGAACAACGAAACACCCAAGCACACCCGAAGGGATGGCTGTCGCATATGGCAGTCTCGTAATTATGGCATTATTGCCGATATTTTTTGGTTCGTATCGATCCATCATTTACCATAAGGACAAGGTAATATCGCTAACAGACGGAAGTCCTAAGTTAAAACAACTTGCATTCGAACAGAAACGTGAAACGATGACCACAAAAGATGCTGCGATGTTCCCAATAATGGCATCATGCGCCCTGTTCGGATTGTACATTATATTTAAATTGTTCTCTAAAGAATATATTAATTTATTATTGACTGGATACTTCTTCTTCCTGGGCGTGTTAGCCCTGACGCACCTTTTAAGGTATGCGACTAAATTACATAAACAATTCTTTAACCTGGATTATATTTGCAGCCCTGTCGTAAGTAAATTGGTCCCAGCGGCAGTCCCCAACATTCCATTTCATATTATGTTCTCTCAAGGAGAGGGAGAAAACTGCCAAGATATTATCAATTATCGATTCTCATCGTACGATGTTGTTGCATTGGTGTGTTGTTCTCTTGTAGGCGTGTGGTACTTACTGGAGAAACATTGGGTGGCTAATAACCTGTTCGGACTGGCGTTTGCCATAAATGCTGTTGAACTGTTGCATCTTAATAATGTCGTAACTGGATGCATACTTCTGTCAGGGCTCTTCATTTACGACATCTTTTGGGTGTTTGGAACTGATGTTATGGTGACTGTTGCAAAAAGTTTTGAAGCCCCCATTAAACGTAAGTAAATTAAATGAGCCATTAATTTTACAACTGGGGCAAGTCCATGTTATGTTATTGCTAGATATTTAATGGTTTGCATTTGGGTTTTAAAATATTGGTAATATTTTTTGTGGTCTTAAATTAATATGCAATAATGGTTATCCATGTTAGGTGAAGAAACTCGTGGTTTTGGTAAGCGCCAATGAAATTGTTTCATTTTCAAAAGTAATGATTTGTTGAAAACGTTGATTTTTGTTGAATGGAATGTATTTGTACAGTGTAACTTCGATAATCCAAACTTATTAAAACCACGGTGATCCGGTCAAGTAAATAATTTGTAATACTGAAGCGGGACAGTTTTTTTATTGAAAAGAAATATTTAATACAAAAAACATAGTTATTAAATTTTATATTATTTTGTGAAGTACTTTGTAATTGTTGTTTGCTTGATCTTTTTCTAGTTCATTGTAAAAATAGTTTATTTTAATCTTTGAAGTACAAGAACATCTTGTAGAGGGATGATAGTTTCTTCTATCCACTTTATGCACACATTGAAACTTTTAACTGCCTCATCGGTTTCTATTATTTAACTCTGGACTTTTATTGTAACTATAATGATGTTTTTTTACTTTGGTGTCATAAGTGAGTCTTTGTGAAACTAAAAGTAGGGTGACAAAGCAACTATTTGTGAAATTGTTTTTGAGGATTTTTTTGATACGTATTATGTTGGTATTGCTGTAATAGCATGCAGGCCAGCGTCCGGCAGCGCTAGCGAGCTCCTGTCAATGTCAAGCCAAGTGTACAACTTAATTCTTCCATGACTGTTTCACAAAAATATCAAACTCGAAACTTTAATTTGAAATTTTAGTTGACTTATGACACATGACAAATACCAACACAACCAGTACCTAATCCTAAAAATCCCTAGAATATTTAGAAAACAGAATTTTATAATTTTCATAAAACTAAGAGCACCAAAGTTGAAAAAATAGTATATTACACTCGTTTTATAAGACGTACTCTCATACTCATAACATTGGAGCACTCCTCGCTTCGCTCGTCGTGCCTCAAACTTACTCATACGACAATAAGTCTTATAAAACTTTTATAATAATATACTATTGTAGCATCTATGTTTTGTAGTGGTAACAAATCTTCATAATTTTCAAGCTAGTAACATATTTCCACTTTCGTGAGATTTTGCTCAGTGAGAACATTGAGCATTTCTGAAACATCTGTTAAATATTTATGAATTAACAAAAAAAAAAACTAAATGAAAAATTTCGTGCTTAACAAATGTACTTTGTTTACCTGTCATCTCTTCAATCAAAGGAAGCAGATTGTGCCACAATTGATTCGGAGGAATTAGATCTCGGCATCATCTTCAGTGTCTGGCTCATTATTTGCCACATGAGCCATAATTTTGTGCCAGCACTTCTGCAAGACTTCGGGGCAGACTTTTTCCCAAGCATTGCATAGTAGACATACAGCACTCTTCCAGTTAATGATTCTTAATAACTTAACAACGTTCTTTTGTTTATTAGATAAAATATGGGCTAACACACTTTTCCGATAAAATAATTTCGTCAGTCTGATGACATTTTGATTCATAGGTTGCAAGAGTGCTGTACAATTTGGTGGAAGAGTAATATTGTAAATTGTTCATCCCCACTAGTCAGCTCTTCTATAGTTCCATGGCTCAAGGCGTTATCGACAATTAATAGTGTTTGTTCAGGAAAATTGAAACTGCTTAAATGGTAGAGACGCCTAAAAATGCAGGTCTGGATTACAGAGTACTATCAAATCCGGATTATAAAGTGCACAATGCAATTGAGGAGTTTGATTGATGCTACTGCAGCGTCGTTCTTGCAGCAAATCCTATGTGACCCATCTCCATTTAAACACACTAAAAGCATACCCAGCTGTCTAATCTGCGTCGATCTTGCATCAAATGATGGCCAATATTTTACCCCCATTTTCATAAAAAGTAGAGCTGCGTCGTTCTTGCAGCAAACTCCTCAATTGAAATGCTTGGCCGGATTATCGAAAAATCCGGTATAATGAAGGTCCGAATTATCGAAGTCGCACTGTACCAAAATTAATTAATTTCTGTAAATGACATTAACATTTAATATTTTTTATTGTTTCCAATCTCGAGTTTTCTCTTTTCAAATTTACAAGATTTAAATTTCATTGTTTAAATTTTATTTCTTTAAAATGTCTTATTTTGTTATTTATTTCGTTTGTCTATTCCAAAATTCAAATTTGTTGCAGTTGTATTTCCCCAAGATCTGTTAACGCACGGTTTGGCTGCCAATAATTTTGCAATGCTCGGGCTTGGGGACATTGTAGTCCCGGGAATTTTCATCGCTCTCTTGTTGCGTTTCGACCGAAGTCTGAAGAGGCAATCCAATACTTACTTCCATGCTACCTTCCTTGCATACCTGTTGGGATTGCTGGCAACAATTTTTGTTATGCATATGTTCAAACATGCACAACCGGCCCTCTTATATCTAGTTCCCGCCTGTTTAGGAACTCCATTACTTCTCGCTTTAGTCAAAGGTGATCTCGCAGCATTATTCAAGTGAGTTTGCAAGTTTGTTTAGTTTGTTTTTTATTTTCTTAATATTCTTTTAGATATGAAGATAATGACGAATCAAAAGAATCTTCAAAAGCGGAAGATGATAAACAGTCTTCAGAAGCCAAGAAAGTAAAATAAGCGATCTTCCAATTCAGAAGCTTGATGCACAAAATTTCCTGTGACCTTGTTTATATCATATGAAACCTTTTGTTTTATATCTGTATTAATTTTATTATTTTGTTACGATTATAAGGAAAAAATAATAAGTTTGGAGCTTAATGTATTATTGAAATTTAAACAAAATAATTTTCATAATTTAAGAAAAGTTTTTCATTGTTATGTTCGGCAAGTCTTGAATACCTTTAGCATCAATCAACTGTACTTTGAAATTTGGTAGATTAATAATCAAGCGTTGTTGAACCTCTTGTACGCACTTTTTCATCAGATCATAAGCTTCTTCACGATTTAATGTATCCGCATGGTAACGATCCATGATTGCAAGAGAGAAATAGCCGCCATAACCATGAGCGGTGTATTTAACATCAGCCATGGAAGCCAAATAATCTACGAAGAATAAATGTGGACCTGTTTGTTTATCATACCCAGCCAACAGCAAATTCACATGGTATGCATTCTGTAATAAATCAAGCATAAATGGTTAAAACCCCACAGGCAATTTTAATAATTACCCTGCTTCGAAGAGCATCTGCTAAATTTCTCCTGGTAAAGGAGGCTGCTGCTGAGGGGCTCAGCTCGTATCCATTACGCATCTTATACAACTGGATATTCTTTGCAATATATTCGGCAAACTGTGTTGTATCGCCCTGTTCTCCACACACAGCCATCACCAAATTATCGGATAATTTATGCAGTTTGTTCTCATCTGTAAAAAACAACTTGTAACTCCAAACAAAATTAATTTAGGAATCACTTACCAGTTTTCATCACCATAATGCTGTGAGCGTTCGTCATATCGGCCGCAATCATCACAAAATCGTTAAATTTGATCCCAATTAAGCACTCCATTGTGAAAACTGCTTGGTAATAACTTACAGCACAAAAAGATTGAGGTTAAGTTGACGCTGTGATTCTGATTATTCTCACCAACTCGGGCGCTGTTCAAAGGTGGTTTGACGTTTGACGTAACTGACAGAGTTAGGTTAATTGATGAAATTCGGTAATTTTCCAGTTTTTTTTTTTAAATTTGTTCGCTTATTTATATTTTTTCAGTGAAAAAATGTGAGCAAAATGTCTGCGAATTATGAAGTAGAACCGGGGGCATCAAGCGAAACCATGCTCATTACAACAGATTCATTCCACAATCTTGAACAAATGAGTTCAAGCTTAGAAGAAATTAAAAGCTTAATAACGGAAAGTTACGATGATAGTACAGCAGAAAATAACTTAGAAAGTATCGACGACGAGAAGTTAAGCATCACAAGTATAAGTACACAAGACGACGACTATTTCAAAGATGAAACATGGTTGAAACAATCTAAGCACATATTTGTTTTAAGTTCTGCTGGCAAACCCATATACTCGAGATATGGTAATGAGGATAAACTCGCAAGTTTTTTCGGACTAATACAGGCGTTGGTTAGTTTTATTAAAGATGTACATAATGACACAATACAAAGCATCCACGCCGGAAACACACAGTTTGTTTTTCTTTCAAAAGAATCTCTTATATTGGTGGCAGTTTCACGAAGTGAAGAAAGCGTCGCTCAGCTGACTTCACAGCTAAAGTAGGAACGAGTGCAAATTGATTTGAAATAATTCATTCTTATTTTAGTTATGTATTTAATCAAATTGCTAGTGTCCTTACGTTGAATAGGATTAAGAAAATATTTGAACAAAGGCACAATTATGATTTGAGGAGGCTTCTAGCAGGGGCAGAACGCTTTATTGATCATTTGTTGGATATGTCTGAAAAGGAGTCTGCCTTTACTTTGGGAGCAGTACAATGTTTACCTCTTGCAGCTACTGTGCGTGATTCAATTAGTTCAGCTATAGTTCACTCCTGTAGCAAAATCAAGGTAATTATTAGTTTTTTGAGGATGAAAAGTTAAAACATGCGTTTTAAGAAAATCAAACTAATTTTTTTTAAGATAAAGATTTGCCCATGTTATCTTTTCAAATTTCTGGTACAATTAACTCGGCTTCTTTTCATTTAATTTATTTTACTTATTTTTATTCCAGAATTTAGTATTTGCAATTTTGTTGGCCCGCAACCAATTAATCACTCTAGTCCGCATGAAGAAATACTACATACATCCAGGCGATCTTCACCTCATTTTCAATTTAGTCCAAGCATCAGAAAGTCTAAAAACGGCTGAAGTCTGGACACCACTTTGCTTACCAAGATTCGATGGCAGTGGATTCTTATATGGGCATGTATCCTACCTAGCTGAAGACTGCCAAGCCTGCTTATTACTTCTAACTGTAGAGAAGGAAGCTTTTTTCATTTTAAGCGAAGCAAAACAGAAAATAGTTGAAAAATTGCGTCGGAACAATTGCCTGGAAGCCATCAATGAATCAGTTAGTACCAAACCAGAAACTTGTGCAATGTCGGGTTTCCCTGAACTGAGGCATTACATTTACAAGTGCAAATCGACGGCCCAATTTTACCAGTCAGGTTTAACTCCCCCTTATCAAAATTATTGCGATGACTTGTCAGCATTATACAAACGAGCACATCAACGGTTGCACTGTTCTTCACGTCCGCTTAAATTGCTATTCGAGAGGAGTTCCAAGGAAGCAATCCTTGCTTGGGATACAAAAGGTTTCGAGCTTTACGTGGTAATGGAGCCTTTAACAGAAATTGCAACAGCTATAACTACGGTTGGACATTTATTAAATTGGATTAAAAAACGAGAAGAAAAGTTATTTCACCTGAATGCACCCATTTTTTAAATATCAGAGGTATGTGATATAATTTATGTATATATTGTTACAAATAATATTTAAACATTTATCGATGGCGGTCTTTATCTCGTCGTTTTTCCTCATCACGTTTCCTGTCGCGCCGGTCCCTGTCTTTTTCTCTTTCCTTGTCCCTGTCTTTATCTCTATCCTTTTCCCTGTCTTTTTCTCTGTCCTTTTCCCTCTCTTTTTCTCTGTCCTTTTCTCTATCTTTTTCTCTATCCTTATCCCGGTCCTTTTCTCGCTCTTTATTTCTGTGTGCCCGTTCTCGACTTCTGCTTCTTCGGTGTTCATGCTCTTTGTTCCTCTCCTTATCGTGGTCCTTTTTTCTCTCTCTTCGCCTTTCTCTTTCTTCATTCTGAGGCGGTTCCTCAACTTTATTAGCACTTTCCTCTTCCAATTCGACATCCTCGTCTAAATCATCCTCCAGTGCAGAAATTTTTGTGTCAAGGTCGTTATTTTCCTCCAGAACGTGTCTGTTTTGTATCCTTGGTAGAATTACATCACAGACTCTTTCATCACGTAGCAACTCATCAATAAATTCGTCCATGTGAACAATTTCAAACACCCCTTGTCGACTTTGTCTCCTCAATTTTCTGTTGTCGTTGTAAAGGGGCTCTAAATATTTATAGGAATCCAACGAACTTCCAGTTAAGCGCATATAAAAAGCTCCAAGTGCACGAACGTACTTGAATTCTTCATTTTTGATGAATTCTACTATTATGTCCTTCTCAGGTTGGATTTGCAGCATTTTCAGAGTTAAACAAAGAAATGGGGTCGGTTTTATGTTCCCACTGTAGACTCCGCCGATAAAACGTAATTCCATAGCTTTGTCCACCAAAAGTTCAGCGGTTAGAGCGAAGCATTCCTCTTTCCAATATTTTGAATCGTATATCCGCGAACGCACGATTTTTTCGATTAAATATTGTGGATTGGTCCCGTGCACCGATTTCGCGTCCTTTACGGTCCTATTTGCCATTTTATTAAAAACACTGATTGATATTTACGGTTGATCACAACTTTTAGGTTAAGGACATCGCTAGAGCGCCATCCATTGGGTGAATGTAGCAACAGAATTCCGTGGAAGTTTTCGAGTTTTTCAAATTTTAACGGTGTAAAAGGGTAAAATAAGAAATTGTAAGATGGTTTTATCAATTAAAATTATAAAATTATTAATAGGGTGCACAAAAAGAGCGATTGGTTCAACAACCAAAATTATGCAAAAGATTAATTTAAGGTTGGTACGCGTATTTTTTTGCAATTTTTCTTTTATAACTGTCCAGTCACCGTCTTTTTTTGTTAAGGTAATCGAACAGCTTGTGCGAATTAATATTGTTACCCTTTTAATTTACAGGATGAGCAAGGAAATTGACAGGACCCTGTACGTATTACCCTTAAACCAACCTGTATCCACCTTGGACGTAATACCTGCTTTTGAAGGTTTAACAGCTAAAGAAAAACAATATGCATATCACCTGAGCCAGAGTGCTTGGATTGGGGGCCTCATTACTCTTCTCCAAACAAGCGCTGAATCGGCTCCTATTTTTGTGTTGCTGCACAAACTATTTCGAGCCCAAAAGCCGGCCGATTTAAAGGCATCAGCTTTATGTGCTGGGCTCTCGGAAGAAGATGTTACAGCCTTTTTTGTATATGCAGCTGGAATTTTCAGCAATTTAGGAAATTACAAAGTAAGATAAATGTTTATGATTGATTTGTTTTAACAAATTTTTGTAGGGATTCGGTGATACGAAATTCATACCTGATATTCAGCCAACTCCTCTGGAAAATCTTCTGAAATTAAGTCCGATCTGGCCTGAATTGCAGCCATTGTGGCAGGATGTGAAGGAATCTTTGTATGACCTTAAACCTGGAAGAACTTGCTTAGGCTATCCCCCAGAAGGATGCACGACGTATTTTTCAAAGAATCATAATGAAGATGATAACACGAGAGTGCAAGCCTGGCTTAAAAAGCAAAATTTTGAATGCTACAACACCCGCTTATTTAAAACTGAAAGTGATGGTAAAACCTCTTATGAAATTAGACTTGCTTCTGATGAAACGGGTGAACTGAAATGTGAAACTGAAGGTGAATACGAGTTTCGCATCACAAAAGGAGACTATTCTCCAATTTTAAGAAATGTGTCATTGTCCTTAAAAGAAGCAGTTCATTATGCTGCAAATCCAACTCAAGTTAACATGCTGAATGCTTATGTTGATTCCTTCACTACGGGATCTTTGCAAGCCCACAAAGATGGTTCAAGATTTTGGATACAAGACAAAAGCCCTGCTGTGGAAACTTACATTGGTTTTATTGAAACGTATCGCGATCCCGCTGGAGTTCGTGGAGAATTCGAGTGTTTCGTATCTGTCGTGAATAGACCAATGTCAGAAAAGTTCAGCAGATTGGTCGAAGCCGCAGAAGAATTTTTGTTACTTCTCCCGTGGCCAAGAGGGTTTGAAAAAGATTCATTTCTGAGGCCCGATTTTACATCATTAGATGTGTTGACCTTTGCAAGCAGTGGAGTCCCAGCTGGAATTAATATTCCAAATTGTAAGTAAAATTCATACTGAAATGAAATGTAACAATATTAACATCCAATGCTCGTTAGTGGTAGGATACTATTTATGTGAACTATCACCTCCAAAACATTGGTACAGTAGTCGCTTAAAAATCATTTTGTGTTGGTTCATGAATAATTTCATGACTTTCCGATTTTTAAGCAAACAGTCCTTGACAGCCCTTTAAAACATTGTTTCAGGGGTTCCACTTGTCTTAAAATCTTGATTATGTCTTAAAATGTCCTAAAAATTTGTTTAGTGTCCTAAAATTTTTTTTAGGAACCTTGCCCAAATCCAAGGACGTCAAAGAAACTGATCGATATAAAAGTACATATTGCAAAATATATAATATAACTTAGCACTGCAGGCTTAGTAGGCCCATGGCTTGGTTGTTTGTCTCCATTTTTTTTTTGTTTCGTGTGGTTTCTGATTTTACTGTCTTCTATATCCTTAATTACTTCCTCTTTCCATCTCGACTTGAGTTTCCTCGTTTCATTTTTCCCCATACTTTACTTTCAAATAGCTTTTTTGGTACTCTACTGTTATGCATCCTCATGACATGTCCCAGCCATCTCAATCTTTGTCGTTTCACCACTCTAACCAGATTTGACATCTTATACAATTCTTGTAATTCCATGTTGCTTCTTCTCTCCCATCTATATGACCCTTTTACCTCCATATATTTTCCGAAGCACTTTCCTTTCCCATACTTCTAGCCTTGCCTGTTCAGTTTTATCTAGTACCCACAACTCGCACCCATATGTAACTATACTGCCCTCCTAAGAAAACCCCCCGTATCTACAAAAAAAAAAAACATTGAAATTTTAGTACTTATTCGATTCTGCTCGATTTATATGACATATTTACTTAATAAAAAGACTGTAAATGCAAGAAAGCATTGCATTTACGGTCTTTTTATTAAGTAAATATGTCATATAAATCGAGCAGAATCGATAAGTACTAAAATTTTTAAAAAAATATTTTTCTGTAGATACAGGGGTCTTTCTTAGGAGGGCAGTATAGGCCTTATTACCGTATTACTCTGTTAAGAGCTGCTAAGAAACGATTTCCCGCCATTAGTCTGGATTGAATTTCTGTTGTTATACTTGGTTTCCTGGTAAAGACAGTACCTAAATATGAAAACTTATATTCCCTGCCTCCTACAGTCTCCAGTTTCAAATAATTATTCTTCTTAAACTCCTCCTCTGTCCACTCCATATATTTAGTCTTTTCTTCGTTAATACACAGTTCCATTTTTCTTGTCTTTCCCTCTAACCTTTTAACTCCATTTTTTACCTCTTCTTTACTTCTCGTTATAATCGCTAGATCATCCGTAAGTGCCAATCTTTGGTGGCTTTTATGATATATAAGTTCGCTTCTATTGCAAAATAATTGATAAATTATTGGTGGAAACCCCTGTTTTTAAGATTCTGAGATTTAGATCATTTAAAATTTAAATTAATTTTCAGATGATGATATTCGCCAGTCGGAAGGTTTTAAAAACGTCTCCTTAGGCAATGTAATTCCTGCCAGTTATCACTACTCCAACACGCCATTTTTAAGCGAATCAGATATTGAATTATTAAAACAATACCGCTTAGTTTCTTTTGAGTTGCAAGTGGGTCTTCATGAATTATTGGGTCATGGATCTGGAAAACTCCTGAAAAAAGATGCCGATGGTTCTTTGAACTACTCCTCGACACTCATTGATCCCCTGACAGGACTTGCACCAACCTCTTGCTATGAAATGGGCGACACTTATGATGTTCTCTTTGGTGCAATGAGCTCCCCTTATGAGGAATGTCGAGCAGAAGCTGTTGGTTTATATTTAAGTCTAGAACCTTCCGTCTTAAAAATTTTCGGGCACGGATCTGAAGCCGAAGATGTTGTTTATGTAAATTGGTTATCGTTGATATGGGCTGGGGCTGGGCGTGCTCTAGAAATGTGGGATCCGAACCGTGGATGGTTGCAAGCGCACTCTCAAGCTCGTTTCGTTTTAACTCGAGTTCTGATGCAGGCTGGTGTCGTTTCAGTCGAGGAACATCAACCTGGAGATTTACGAATTTCGTTGGATAGAAAGAGCATGTACGGAGCTGGAAGGCAAGCAATCGGGCATTTCTTGTTGCAATTGCAAATTTACAAAGCAACTGCTAACGTGAATGCAGCTCGAGAATTGTTTCAGCACTATTCAGAAGTGGCAGAGCCGTGGATCAGCTGGAGATCGATTATTTTAGCAAATAAACAGCCAAGAAAAATGTTGGTACAACCAAATCTGGTGCTTGAAAATGGGGAGGTGAAGATTTCTACGTATGATGCTTCATTGGACGGCATAATCAATTCTTGGGTGGAAAGATACATTGAACCGGATACTTTATACAAGAATTTGCTTCAATTGTCTGAAGCTGATCGTAAATATTTTATTTGATGCTGTTGGGCAGCTTATTATTATGATGTACACACCATGCCTTCAGTTTTTTTAAATATACAGGATTAAAACTTTCAATTACACCAACGTCTATTTTAAATCTTTATTATTTGACAAAAGTATTTTAAAATCTTTTATAGTTGTTAATTTGAAAACAAAGAAAAGGAAAGAATGAAGGAAATACCATATTTACATTTCATTCTTAATGTATTCTGGTTAGATCTTCAACCATTTTAATCAAATCATCGACAGTACAGTCTTGCTTCATGCCACCCTCGCCAACCAACTAAAAAATGAGAGTTTATTATTTCTTTAGAATATCTTTCTGAATACCTGTAATCCTTCAGCAACCTCTTTCATTTTGTCACCGGAGAGATCTAGGAAACTTTCGATTAAATCGCCATCAATAAATCCTTCACATAATTCTGTTTTGATATCAGTATGAAATGATCTCCAATAAGAATGTTCTATTTTACCGACTGATTTAATGACTACCGATAATTTATTCTGAAGTTCCAGTAGAAAATCATAAAACTCTGGAGGAATCTGTGTAACGAGACCTGAAATTCAAACAGTTTTAAAAATAATTTAATTCGACATTTTCCTAGAGAATTAAAAATAATTATGGTGAACTAAAAAAGGATGCAAACAGTTTCAAAACATTGGATTATTTGTAAAAAAAATTACATGCAAAAGCAGCCCAAGAAGTAACGATAAAATTAATGCATTACCCACTTTAAATACTTTATTTAGGAAATTAATAAAAGAATAGCAAAACTAAGGTTAAAATATGAAATACCTAACATTAGTAATAAAAATTTTCTTGGAAAAATTAATAAAGAATGTGAAATCTTATTGTCCATTAAGAAAAGGAAACTTGAATATCTCAGATACATGATGAGGGGTTCCAAGTATGTACAAGGGTTGTCCACAAACTAAATTTCCCTGGGGTGGTTTATAGAAACCACACAATTTCATGGAACCATTTGTTGCAACAGATAGAGCAAGTCTTCACTTATTTTTCAACATATTCACCACCGAAATTGAGACATTTGTCGTATTGTGGCACCAACTTTTGTATACCTTTGTCATAAAAGTCTGCCACCTGGGATTGATATCACCATCTCCACCTCACCGGACAGGAATTTCTTACGGTGTAGGAGAAGATGGAAATCGCTGAGTGCAAGGTCCAGGTTGTAGGGTAGATAATTAAACACCTCCCAGTTGAACTCCTGCAGGAGACTTGCTGTCAATCGAACCATGTGCGGTCTAGCGTTATCGTGCAGGAAGACAATACCACCACTAAACATCCTGTGCCGCTTGTTCTAAATGGGCCATCATTTCCTACACCTCAACCAATTCCTGTCCAGCGTTTTAAGAATGACAGAGAGGCTCCAATCCCAGGCCGCAGTGCTTGCCAAGGTACGACAAATGTCTCAATTCCAGTGGGGAATATATTAGGTGAAAACTTGCTCTATATGTTGCAATAAATAGTTCCATGAAATTATGTTCTGTTTCTATAAACCACCCCAAGGAAACTTAGTTTGTGGACGACCTTTGTACTTTTGCGTATGCAAAGGATAATTAAAGAAAAAAGGAGTATTGACAGGCATAAAGTGTCCTGGCTGTTGTAACAATAAAAAATTGTTGATCCCGACAAAAACACTGTAATAACCGGGTTCTACTATTAACAACAAAAAAAAAGAAACAAATACATACAGTGTGGGGAAAAAGTATGGAAACCCCTAGAAATCTCCCGGGATTAGTGAAAAAAGAAATAACCAAAGTCCATACCCTAGGTAATTTCCAACGAGGAATCTAAAGGCGACCTTGGATTTAATCTTGAACCTCATTTTCAAGGTCATTTTGATGTCAGCTTTGTTTTTTTTAATGGTATGCCAGATTCGAAAAGAGCGGCAAATTTACGTTCAAGTATGTGTTTAGATCTGGGGTTAACATCACCTCTAAGGGTCAAATAATGGTCAAAGTACGTTATCATGGGACCTCGCAGGAATCTCGGGGGATTAATGAAAAAAGAAATAACCAAGATCCATACCCTATGTACCTTTCAATGAGGAATCCAAAGGTGACTTTGGATTTGACCTTGAATCTCATTTTAAAGGTCATTTTGAGATCAGCTTTGTTTGGTTGATCAGGATGGTCGGATTAACTTTTAATTATTGATGTTGTAGTAAACTTTAAAGGTAAATTCAAATAAAACTTTTATCGGCATAATCCTTCTTTTGGCGCAACCCAGGAACAACAAAGTGGACATAGGATTCTGTTCCCTTTGGGGTGCTTTATTAGAGTGAGTTCCCCTTGCCTCTCACTTTGAGGTGCTTTATTAGAGTAACGTTAACCCCAGATCTAAACACATACTTGAAAGTAAAATTTCCCGCTCTTTTCGATTCTGGCACCAAAAATAAGGGTTCCCATTAAAAAAAAAACAAAGCTGATATCAAAATGACCTTGAAAATGAGGTTCATGGTTAAATCCAAGATCACCTTTAGATTCCTCGCCGAAAATTACCTAGGATATGGACTTCGGTTATTTCTTTTTTCATTAATCCCCCGAGATTTCTAGGGGTTTCCATACTTTTTCCCCATCCTGTATTTATAAACTAAAACGATGGGAATTTTTGTTACAATTTTTCTAATCGGTTGAAAACATTTGCACAACAGCTTGAAAGACTTGTTCAACAGCATTTACTTCGTTTTTTCTGTTCCTTTCAGATTCTCTAAATTTCTGGGCTTATGGCATGCTTTTTAAATAGGACAAACAAAAAAAAATCCGAGACCATGCTGACCACAAAATGGTACCAAATTTCAAATTCCCCGGCTTTTCTAGGTTTTCTCTGACCTTTTTCTAGTAATTTGTGCTCTTAACTAAACCGGCCAAAATTTTTTCTTTCTCGTCTTAAACGTTTTTCCAGATACATAAACTAAATTCTCTGATTTTTTGCATGAATTCCCCGACTTTTCCCAGATATTTTGATTTATTTCTAAATTCCCTGACATTTCCAAGTTTTCCAGGTTGCGCACAATCAACAAGATGACAAAGCAAGTTACATAGAGAGAATTAGAACGAGTTTTTTCTGCTCTAGGTACTTATGTTCTTTAAAGGACTTTTTAAAAAGTAGAATGTATGTCAATACTCCCAGAATGTTATTCAATGGCACTTCCTTCAAGCTGTTATGAAAAATATTGTCAACCGTTTAGAGGATCTATTACCGTATGAATCATTCGAAAGGCACAACAATTAAAAGACAATTTGTTTTTTTTTTAAGAATAAGTAATACATTTTCTTGGACCCTGTATTTCTCAAATATAATAAGTATGTCATGTTCAAACTTTTCTGTGTTGAATGTGTGACATTTTGTGTTAATACCCTTTGCACCGGGCAAACGTAACTCCTTTACGTAAAAAAGATTAGAATTTAATATTTCATGAGCCGTTGATTTTGAAAGTGGAGTAAGTCCATTTTGTGAAAAAATAGTCACAGCTAATTCTTATTACAAATTAACATAAAGTTTATGTTTTTAATCTCTCAAAATCCATGACTCATTTTTTTAAAACTAAAGATATTATTTTAGAATTCTTTGCAATACAACAATTAACTCACCTATAGCCCCACCAACAGTTCCAAACAGCACACACCCAGACGTTGGCGTTGAAGTCTCGCCCAAATTCTGCATAACTAGTGACCCATGCCTGAACACATTAATCATATCCCCCACATGAAATTGTCCGACCTCCTGCATCTGAGCTCTCTCCTCATCCGTCGTTGCTGCACTATCCTTCTGACACACGAACATATTAAAAGAATTCTCGGCGCCCAAAAATACATCATCATCCAGAATCTCAACAGCCGTCATCCAGTTAGGATTGTAATCCCTGGCAATTTCCTCAAAGCTCCCTTCCATAGTCTTGTACTGCAGCAAGGTCATGCTTCTCATCAAATCCCCAACTAGGATGAAATCACCTTTTGTCTTCAAATAAAGTGAAATTATATTATTAAAGTGTGAACACTCCAGCCTCAGTTCCTTTTCAGCCGTCCATTCGAACAATCGCACTGTACTATTAATGCTGGCTAATAATTTTCCATTAAATTCTGCTAGTGAGTAACATGAACCCTTAATTTCCTTCTCGGAGACCGGAGTTAATTTATTATCTGACCATTGGAACATAAGCAGGCGTCCCTGTTTCGGCTCTGCCTCTTCAGGGTTGACAATCGCGGTTCCAACAATGTAATATGTGTTTGAATCGTCTCCCAACTGACAAGAAACTAGCGACATTGCATATTCTTGTTGCATGAGTTGGTGCGCATGAAGCACTTCAAAAGTGTGCTGATCAACAATCAACAAATTGTGAACTTCAAGTTCTTGTCCATATTCCGGCGCAACATTTGCACCTGATAGACCACTAGCCCCCGACTTGCCCAACGAAAGAGAACCGACACTGCTTGAAACCGTAACCGACTGTGTCATTGTTGACGCACTCGGCCGTGATGGGCTCAAACCGGTCGAATCCTGAATGTCCATCCGAACTGATAGGACCCCAAACGTTTGAGACTGTTCCTGGTATGCGATCCTGCGTGGAGACTCTTGCAAAGGAACGGTTCGTATGTGTAGTTTCTGAATTTCATCAATTGTTCCTATGGTAACTGAACTATCAGTGGCTAGTGCGAGGCTGTCAGGGTAAGCTTCGGCATTTAATGAACACATGTGATTTACCTCCTTCATGTTGACATTTGAAAATACCAACTTGTGATTAGACGAGTAGATTACAGTAGGTCTATCCGAACAGGCAAACACATTCGTCGTGCTTAAAGACCTGAACGTGCGCAAAACTGTGGGCTGGGTTCCCAAGGTAACTTTTTTCTTGTCGGCGAGCGCCCCTGAATCCTTGTGGAGTGAGAAATAAAACATTGAACCGTCTCCAAGTGCACACAGGAGGTAATTATGACCCTCAAAACAAGTCATTAAAATTGAACGAGGAATGATTTCTCCGCCAAGATGCTCCCGGGTCGCTTCAGAAAGATCTGGGAGGCGAAGAATCCTGGCGGAAATGTCTGTCCACAATCCGACAGCCACCAATTCTGAAGATGCTGAACTGTCTCCTAAAGGACTTATGTCCAAACAAGCGACTTCTACGTCCAGAGTGGTCTGTCCCTTCAGAATCAACTCGTTTGGGTGAATCTGAATGTAATATAAATCGGAGCCTGAGGATACCACAATTTGTTCGGTATTACAGGCCACCACGCTGATGTTTTTGTCGGTGGGAGGTTTCCATTCGGCCAGGAGACTTTTATGTTGAGACGAAATGAGCCTTGCCGAAACCGGAGTCACCTGAACGATCTGTTCGTGAACCACATTTCCACAGAAGAAGGTCTGCTGATCGGAGGCGAATCCTGCAATGTCGGTTTCCTCAACCTCTTCACCATTCAAGCTCAAGACACGAGTCTGTCCTACAAAGGCCAACACAAGGGTATTGTCTAATTTTCCACCAGATGCGACAGTTAGGGCCCACATTCCCTTGATCCCTGGTAGATCAATGGACGCGTGTTCTTGGATTCCGATCCCATTTCTGATGATCCTCAATGAGCCTTCTTTGAAAGCCCCAGAACAAGTGACTAGTTGCCCCTGTCCTTGCCGTTCGAGATCAACCACGCACATGTCCATAATAGGAGCCAGGTTTGTGAAAGATTCCATCACGGTCACATACGAGCCATTTTCATCGACTTTCGTATTAAGTTTTACAAGTTGAGAGTCCCCCATTCGTGAACCTATGAATAGAACGCCATTATCAAGGTAGGTGATGCATTCTGGAATTGATATTTCGCCTAGCAATTCAACTTTCAAATCGCGCACAACATCTGTGCCATCACCGCGACTTTCAACGTCGAGGAATAACATAAACAGGTGACCTGCAAGATCACCCAACAGGTAACGCAGACCTCCGGGATCAACTTTGGCATAACAAATAATGGTACTTTGCTGAAATTAAATTAATTATGATTTTTGGCTAAGAATTAATAAAATAATAACCTTAATAATTGGAGGAGCTACAGCAACAGATGTAATGCCATCGTGATACAAAATACTCTCCTGGCCAATAATAATAGCGCCACAAAGTGGCGAAGGAACAGGAATAATCATAGAAGCTTCAGTTTCTACATTATCTTGCCTCCAGGGGATCTTAACAAACTCCTTATCACGCAACGAAATCTCGTGAGTCTTAACATGTCTTCCATTTAAATCCGAGTGAATCAAAACAATAGTCGGATTCGCACACCCGTGAAGAAACTCAACATCTTGAACCTGCAACTCATCCATTCTAATACTCGCCGCTTTTAATTCACTACAATCTCGATCTAGCGGAATAATCTTGAACAAGCCATCATACAACCGCAAGCCAATCACTCGTGCTTTTGGATCAATGACAGCTATAATGCCTGTGTCGGCAGGTTTTCCAATCCTATCAGACACGTTCCCGTGAGCTTTGGTTACAATGTCTAAATTATCACCATCACTTATACATTCTAGAATCATGGCATTGTATCTCATCGTCACAATGAACAACAAATCCTTCCGTTCGTACTAAAAGAGGAAAGTTTACTTGAGATTCACACATGGCGGAACTTACTTGTGGTCGAAACAATTTCATGACGGCAACTTTGCCATAAAGTCCGATTTCTTTAACGGGCCGCAGTCCTTCCGGAGTTACTAGATAGATCTCCAAGCGCGTATTTTTCGCTATAATTAAATTTAAATCGCCCGGAGATGTGAAGTTACCTAATGGAGAATGGGGTTAAGATCGGATTTGTAAATAAATAAATAAAGATGTACCTGTTACACAAGCGGTAACCGCTGTCGGCTTGTGAGCCGTCACAACGTAATGATTTGCCATAGCTTTCATATTTGCACAATTTGATGCATTTAAACGTGTTTTTTTTATATAAAACGCAGAAAATAGCGGCCAAATGACTGAAGTTTATTGCCCGTTCGTTGTCACCATCTGTCAAACTAAAATCCCTACATTTGAAAAGTGATGTTATCAAATAATAATTTTAAAAGATAATAATACACTTGGGCATTTTATAAGACACTCGTCCAATAATCCAATCAAACAAGCACCGTCTACTTTGCATTACCCTACCGTCATTACGACTTCATTGCGTTAATCCGAGGATAAATATTTTGTTTAGATTGCAATCCGGAATATAGGCAACCAAATAAACGCTTTGATTTAAAAATTGGTAGCAATGCGGCAAACAAATTTAAAAAATAAAATAAACGTACTCCAAATATAAATGTTATTTAATAAATTAGGTAACGTTAAAAAGATACTCCTCTAATATCGTAGTGGCATTTTAAATTACGTAAAGGTTTCCTTGTTACACTCAGGCATTATTTTGCAGAGACCTGCAGATGTAATGGTAGTAACTTTTGAATCACATTCTAACTAATATTTCAAGACATTACAAAGAAAACGTATCAAGGTTGTTTTAGATTCCAAAGTTAAGTTACCATAAAATCACTGCTGCTTTTAACAAATGATTTATTCATTTCACTTTAAAGACTTAAATCAGTAGTGCTATCGACATGGAAAAAGTAAACTCAATCTTGAAATTAATTTAAAATCGACTGTTAATTTGTAAGGGGCTAATCCGCAAGATTCATACGCCTTTGAAAAACGATTAATGTCCAATGGGGGCATATTTCCGGTCAATCAAAGAACTAACGTTTATCATGCAATGTCTGTGGATTATGTCCTGCGGGCACCTGCTTACTTTGCTGATAAAAATATTTATGGAAATAAACAACTTGGTAAGAGTCTTTAAAGTCCTCTATTACACAATAACTCAATTCGTATATGTCTGCAAACTCACAAATTTTGTTTACAGAAGAATAAAAATCTTACTTTTGGAGGTATAAAATTTCATTACACTTCTTAAAATTACAAAAACAGAAACAGTTGCTTTATTGCCAAATTTTGGTTTTATGGTGTAAAATGTAAAGATTTGATGCTACCACGTCATAGTATATTGGTGTTTTTAATCGTAAAACGTCTCTTACAAATAGTGGGATTCGTAGCTGTTTTATATAATTATGGTAAAATGTTGGACTTTCCCCTACAAATTTCAACGCTATGGCAGCTATTGTTTTATTTCTACTCAATTCCATTAAAGTTGGTACTGTTGGAAGTTGATGAATCAATTCGGCAAAGTCAGCAGTACAATAGTCTGATTTTCTGATTTTCCAGTCAACTAAATATGTTTTAAGTGCAAAGAATGGTGCTACCAACAATATATGACCCACAGGGCATTTTGAAGCGCATAACACATTTTTACAGAAATGATTAAGTGTAAGCTTTACTGAATTTGTTGCAAACAGATTAAAATCAAATATAAATGTGGACATGATATCATAGGTAAGATGATCCGTATAACCTTTTTTGAAATAAATGGGATAATTTATGAATAATTCCAATTCCTCTTCAAAATCATAAATTTTATGAACATATCTAGCCTCTGCCAAAGTCAACCTGTAAGGAAACTTTAAAACAGATTTTAATATGGCAATTCTGTCTTCTTTTTCTACTGATTTCTCAAAAAACGTTGTTATTAACAAATAAAATAATTGATAAGTTCCTAATCCATTTTCACACATAATCGCTGCATCTTCAATTAGCTTGGCAGTAAATTCCGAATGAACAAATATGTGAAGATATTGCAACCACTTCATCCTTTCATATTTTTCAGATGCTATGAATTCGATTAAAAAAGGAGCATACCTAAGCGGTTCCTCTTTCATAAACAAATCATGCAATGCCATATCTGTTGAGGACAGTTTTAGATAAGGTATTATAACTTTTTTTTTTACATTTTTTTTGCGTAAGCCATACAAGTAACAAGCTCGCAACATTATTTGATGTACAATCGGATTGTTTTCTTCCGCAGCATAATTTAATGCATCTTTCCTGTCATTGTCTACAATTTTAATATTGTACTCAAGATTCAGTAGTTTTTCTTGTATTAGTGACTTTTGTCGACCAATCAGAGAAGTCATGAAAGCAGTTCTACCATGACAATTTCTAATTCCAGTGTCCACTTTATTGTCAAGAAGGATACTAACCGATTCCAAATTATCGGCTTCTACAGCTAAATGTAAGGGACTGTTGCCTTCAGAGTCTTGACCGTTTATATTGGCACCATGTTGGATAAACCAAGTTAAAAATTCAGGAGATGTTTGTGCAGCATAATGTTCAGAGGTTTTTCTTGTTGCATTGTACATAACTAATGAATATTCCAAGTGAACTAATCTTTTTACATATTCCACATTACATCCAGAAAGGACAGCATACATTTTGTTGCTATGTGGAATCTTTACATAAATTTGCTGTCTCGCTAATAACCATTCTACTATGTCAAACCTACAGATTAAACATCACTTAGGAGTGGTACCCTTTAAGATATATGACAAACCTAAGATCATGCACCGCAGCGTTCAACAGTCTGGCCTCAACTTTGCTTTTGCATAGTTTTACTCTTGGTCGGGAACGAATATCTTTCTCAGTTTTTGCAATATTCCACTTGTAAATGTATTTTCTTAGTATTGGAATTATGATTGTAGTAACAGATGCAATCAACAAAAATAAACTACTACGTAGAACACAGTCAATTCTTCCTTCAAGCTCTTCCATTTTAACGTGTTCTAAAAGAAGTTATAATAATGTTCTGTTAGTTGAGGAAGTGGCTGAATTACTACAGCTGTGATAATAATTTATTAAAATTTTTCATACCTGATAACACCAGTTTAGAATAAAGAGAGGTTATAAAAGAAGGGAGGGGCCTGCGTCGTTTCGCGCCAGAAATAACTGTCGCTCGCGAAAGTTGGTTAACCAATCAGAACACGAGCTCGATTTCAAAATCTGTCTATCACTCGATGCTCATGTTGTGGCACGACCACGTATCTTTGCCTCTGTGTAAACGTAGTGTCATTGCATTTTAATTTATTTTGCATTGGCGATTGTTGTAAGTTTATTATACTTCTTTTGAAAATTCCACGTGGTTTAATGTTTACTTTCAATTTGTGAGAAAATTTAAAAACTAGGCAATTGGATAATTGGTTCAATGGGTACTGCATAAAGATTATATATATTTATATATGTAATGAATCAATGCTTTAAAACGACCCTGTGTACATTAAATAAACCCTGTGTACATTAAATAAACTATTACTGCGACGTTTTAAGTCAGTACTGTTGGAAATGATATAAATAACGTACGCTTCCTGATCTTTGTATACAGCCGCAGCGGAGTGACAAACCAATCGTTTAATTTGGATCACTCGTTAGTATGGCTACCATGCGTCATATTCAAATCCCCCAGATGTCAAAAATAGGTTAAGTAAAGCGCGGGTTGTAGTTTTTGTATATAATTTTATTGTTGTGCAACATTACGTAAAGTATTACATAGTTCGATTTAAGAATAATTATTTTAAGGCTTTGAACCATGAGAAGAACGAGAAGCAACACCAAAAGGGCTAAAGGCGATCCCGATAAAAAACAGTCAAAAAAACTGAAAGTACAAAGCGTTGAAGAAGCGCCCCCCGAAGTACAAATTAGCGATAGGTTGCCGGCGAAAAGAGTCCGAACAGATAGTTCATCCAGTGAGAGTGATACGGGTTTGATAAAGGCCGGTGATAAGATCAACTTCTCGAGTTTATTTCAGCCAACAGAAGTTCCACGTTCTTTCGCCGACGTGGAAAAAGATATTTTCGCCGGTGTAACCAAGTTGAGCGAATCAGAATCGGAAACTGAAGAGCCCCTGGAGAAGACCAAGGTTCATTTTCAAAAGTTGCACGATTATGCACAAAAAATCGAGGAAGCGAAGAAGTCTGTCGCATTGTATGCAAAAACCGTAAAGAAACGGAAGGAAACACACCAAGATGAGAAAACGGACAAAAAACTTGATATTTTGCACATGTTGATGGCGGCAGAATCAAAAGGGATTGAAATGAACGAAGAAGACTTGCATTCCAGTGATTTTGAGTCTCTTTCCGAGTCAGAAAAAGAGGATTGGGAGGAAGTGGAATCTCAAGATGTGAAAAAGACGGAGAATATAATTCCTAAAGAAGGGGTGCAAATTACAGTCGAACTTCCCAATGATCTGAAAAAGAAGAAAAAGGGTCTCGATCTTATGGCGATAATGAAAAGGCGGCTAAACCGGATTACGAAAGAGAATCAGGTCTATGTGCACAAGGTCCATTTGCTCTGCTGGTTGGCGCATGGATTCTTCATAAACAAGATTTTGAATACTGAAGGTCTGTTAGCTTTAGCTCTTTCGTTGCTTCCATCTCAGAATTGTTACCCATCGGGAAGAACAGATTTAAAATATCTTGAACAAGTAGTAAAGTGGTACATGGGTGCAATTAAGGTTGTAGAAGAGCCAGTATCGAAAGATTTAACTCTTGAGAAATATTTGAGGCTGCAAATTTCAAAAAAGGAGGCTGGCAGTAAGGTGATGTTTGTTTATCTTTTCATTTGTATTCTGAGGTCGCTTGGAATTCATTGTCGATTAGTTTTATCTTTTCAAGTTGAGCCATTAAGGCCTAGAAGTGCCGATCTGTTGTCCTTGAGTGAGAAAAGTCCCAGCAAGAAAGCTAAAAAAATCTCAAACGAATTACCTAGCACAAGCAAAGGATCTGAAGCCATTGCATCAACTTCCCAGTCAATTTCAAAAAGTTCGCATTCATCAAACAGAACATCAAGAAGTCCAGATAAAAACGAACCAAAATCAAAGTTGCAAAATAAAGAGTCAAAAAAGTCTTCTAGTTCAAGTAAGGAAACTATTGCATCAACTTCAAAAACTTTGCATTCATCAAGAAGCCCAGATAAAAACCAAACCAAATCAAAGTTGCAAAATACAGAATTAAGAAAGTCTCCTGGTTCAAGTAAGGAAACTATTGCATCAACTTCAAAAACTTTGCATTCATCAAGAAGCCCAGATAAAAACCAAACCAAATCAAAGTTGCAAAATACAGAATTAAGAAAGTCTCCTGGTTCAAGTAAGGAAGCCATTGCATCAACTTCCCAATCAATTTCAAAAACTTTGCATTTATCAAAAAGTCCAAATAAAAATGAAACCAAATTAAAGTTGCGCAATAAAGAAAAGCTTCCTAGTTCAAGTAAAGAGGTGGTTGCATCAACTTCACAATCTACTTCAAATAGTTTGCATTCATCAGGCAGGCCATCAAGAAGTCCAGATAAAAACGAACAAACTGCTACAAGTCAATCATCACATTCAAAAGAAGTAGTCACTAAAAATGTTGCCACAAATTCCAAAACTGAAAAGCAACGTGCAAAAAGCGTCCAAAGGAAACCCAATTATCTGAAAATCAAAATTCCATCACGCCCTAAAAGCACTTCAGAAGTCGAGGAGAAACCTCCAGTTATCAAGAAAGAGCCGAAAACCCCGAAGAAACCAAACTTGAAAAGATTAAAAAAAGTTACAATTAAACTTGAAGTGCCGCAATTAGATGGCGCTAATGATAGCGAGGACAGTGTCTCGAAATCCAAAAAACCAAATTTGTCAAAATTAAAAGAACCTGAACGTCAAAAATGTTCGAAAAATCACTCAAGACGTCTGAAATCCCTTCCCAGTTACAAGGAAATTGATAGTGAAGATGATTTTGAGAAGGAAAACAGTCCAGTTAAGAAGAGAGCTAAGAGTGTGCAAAGAATGGATGTCCGTAATGATATTATAAATATAATTGAGACAAGAATAGCACATGAGCGGCATACAGAACGTGCGAAATTGGTGAAAGTTGGGAGGAGGAAGAATTATGACGAGGACACTCCACAGAGGCGCAAGAAGAGACTTGACAGTGAAGATGATTTTAGACCTGAAACTAAGGTGAAAAGAAGGGTGAAAGTACGTCCAGATGAAAATGAGACTGAAGTCAAGGTGAAGAAGGGTTTGGATGTTTGGGTAGAAGTTTTTCTTGAACAAGAGGAAAAGTGGATCAGTGTCGATGTGACCACTGGGCAATTACACTGCACCAACAAATTATATGTAAGTGTTTTTCACTTAATTGTATGCTCAACTTATTGGATTAATTCAGCCAAACTAACTTTTTTTTAATATAAATTAAACCCAAATGTTTGCAATTGAAGCCGTTGAATTTGAAAGTGGGGCAAGCTCATTTTGTGAAAAAACGTAGTTAAAGTTAATTCTTACTACAAATTAACATAAAATGGAAGGTTTTAATGAATAAATGTGAAATTTGACGAAATTGGGAAATAGTATTTTTATAAAAAATCTGTTTTTATTTTTTTTCTCGAAAACTAACGCCGACAATTAACATGTAAAACTGAAAATTTCTAGCCTTATACCAGAGTCATACGTGCACCAAATTTCAAATAAATAACTTTCAATTGAAGCTCAATTTTGGGGGTGGCCACAAGTAATGGGACACCCTGTATTATTTTATCCACTTTTTCCTATAAAATTTAATTTATTTTTTGCTTTATTGTAGCTTTTCGAAAGATATTTGAGATGTTGAAATAAAATATTCAATTTTCTGCTATTATAATTGAAACGGTTATTGTTGAAAGGGGATAAGTCACCTTTTAATGTTTTGAGATAGTCCATAAAAACCAGTAATACAATCAAAATTTCATTATTAAAAGGCGTCATGTTAGTGACTTGTTCTCTTTTAACACTAAGACAGTATTTAACAGTTCAGTAAAAATCACCAAGCTATATGTTTACCTAGAAATATTAGCAATTGAAGGGTCTGCTGCAAAAAGGAGGTAGCTCCAAGAATCATCCACGTACCGTCATCTGGATGATATTTTTTGAATGAAAATACTGTTCTAATATGTAAACACCATAATTGAAAGTAAGCAACAACAATATTTTTACATACCTAACTTAAAATTTGATTTATTAAACTTTTTTTTTGGTTTCCTAGCAACTGGAAATATTGGAGCTACCTCCTTTTTGCAGCAGACCCTTCAATTCCTTATTACTCGAAAATGGTCAAAAAAGATTTATCCCCTTTCAACAATAACCGATTCAATTACATTCCATTCAAACGTTTTCAACAAATGCTTACTTTTGAAAGTGAGGCAAGTTTATTGGCACATACCAAAACCATATTTTTTTTTTACCTAACATAGATAACCATTAACCATTGCATATGAAATTTACATGAAATAATATTTTTAAACCGATTCAAATGCAAACCATTAAATATCCAACAATTACATAAAATGAACTTGCCCCACTTTCTAAATCAACGACTCAATTATTAGATTAATATATTCCATTTTCATTGTACTACAATTATAACATGGCCATAAACATTGTTATCGTATTATTTTTTAAATGAGCATGGTATATTATTATTCATAAAATATAACTCACAATCAAACCAGTACATATAAGTTCATTCCAAGTCTAGCGGATAACATATTTATGGCCAGCCTGTATAAAGTGAATTTTAAATACAGCAGAAAGAAATGATAGAAAATCTATTTTAGTCAAGAGCTTCCCATCCCGTTTCGTACGTAATTGCCTGGAACAGTGACAACTCCGTTAAAGATATAACCAAACGTTACTGTCCAAATTGGAACACGGTCACACGTAAGCTTCGAACAGACTCCAAGTGGTGGGAGGCTACCTTAAAACCGTATCGTGGCCCGAAAACAGCTCGCGACAAAGAAGAAGATGAAGATTTGGCACGAATGCAACTGGAGCAACCACTACCGAAAACAATCAATGAATACAAAGACCATCCACTTTACGTCCTCAAGCGTCACTTGTTAAAATTTCAAGGGATTTATCCGCCAGATGCAGTCACATTGGGATTTGTTAGAAACGAACCGGTTTATTCGAGAGATTGTGTTCATACCCTGCACTCGCGAGAAATCTGGGTTAAGCATGCAAAAGTTGTGAGGGCAGGCGAACAGCCGTACAAAATTGTGAAATCTCGTCCTAAATACGATAGGCTAACCAGAACATGCATATCTGATCTACCGTTGGAGATTTTTGGGAGTTGGCAAGTTGGTGATTATGTGCCGCCAACTGCTGAAAATGGAGTTGTGCCTAGGAACGCGTATGGAAATGTCGAGCTGTTCAAACCGTGCATGTTGCCAAAGGGAACTGTTCATTTGCAATGTATTTTTTTTTAGAGAAGTTTTATATTTTTGATTATAATTTTTTGATTTCAGTGCCTGGTTTGAACAGAGTTGCTAGGAAATTGAATATCGATTGCGCCAGTGCCGTTGTTGGATTTGATTTCCATGCAGGCGGAAGTCATCCTAGTTTTGACGGGTTTATTGTGTGTGAGGAATTCGCTGATCAACTTGTAGCTGCATGGTATGTGGTAAGTATGAAGAAAACATTTATCTGGGAAAGTTTATTTTTATAAAATGAAAAATTAAAGAATTTTGTTTAATTCAAATTCCACATTTGAGATTAATTTGTAACTTACTGTTTAGGAACAAGAGGAAGCCGAGAAGCGCGAGAAAGAAAAGATTGAAAAAAGAATTTATGGCAACTGGAAGAAATTAATTAGAGGTTTATTAATCAGAGAACGCTTGAAGGCAAGATATGATTTTGGAAATGTCGAAAAAACTAAAGGAGGCAAGAAAAAGGGCTCGAAAATGATAATAAAAAAACAAAAAGTATACAGTGGATCAGAATCTGATTAAAATTTAGTTAAGCGATTTTTCGATTTTTCTATTGTTTTTTTTGCATGAAATTATTTTTTTACTTTATTAAAGTTTTATAAGTCTTTTATTTTCGTTTTTCTGTACATAAAACTGTAAATACTACCTTAACAGGAGCACTTAATCAAGACACATTTTATAAATGCCCAAAGGGTCATCACGTATTTCTTTTTTGCAAATATCTGTAAGTGTTCTTTGAAATCACATAGCTTAGACCAGCTGCAATTGTGGTTGCACCTGTAATATACCTAAAAAAAATAAAACTTGAAAAATTCTATTAGAAAAATATTTTAAAACTAAAATACCATAAAGTCTGTAAAGCTGGATGTCCTATATAATGGAAAACAGGAGCTGCTAAAGTTGAACCGACTAACAGCAACTGCACTCCAGTATTTACTTTACTAATAAAAGTTGGTGCCAATTGAGCAGTTGCGTGAGTTACATCGAAATATCTACTTAATGTTCTCTAAAAATTGAATTCAGAAGAAGCACACATGAAAAAAATGTAAACTTACCGGGGGTGGTAGAGATCGGTACCTAATAACAAACCCAGCGGCAACTAATAAAAGATCCCTTGCAATGATCATTCCCGTTAGAACCATAGGAATTAAGTCTGCATATGTTAAAGATAAAAACAATGTAGCTATGAGAACCTTGTCGGCCATTGGGTCCAAAAAACTGCCCATTTTTGACGACTGACTTTCCCATGTTCTTGCAATCCAACCATCCAACTAAAATTCATTTATTTAATATTTTAATTTTGTTGTTATTTACAATAAACAATCAGATCTCTTAAATTTACCAAATCTGTCACGGCTGCTATTCCCAACACGACCAATGCCGCATTAAAATCGGCTTGTATAATTAAAATTCCTAAATAAGGTGAAATTAATATTCTTGAAACACACAAAAGGTTCGGAATTGTGTAAACATTCTCTTTCTGGAAACAGTTACCGCTTTCAAACTGGCCACAAACAAATAAGATTAAATACCTCAACAATTTCCTCGACTCTTTCTTGTACTTTATGCTTGGTCTCAATTATATCCTGTAATAAAATACTCCCCTTTTCTTTTAATTTTTGTTCTGTATCGCGTAGTTTCTCTTTGTTTTGTTCGATGTAGCAGCGAATTTCTTTCTTCACTTCTTCATGACTGCTCAAGCAGACTTCCTTTTTGGTCGAAGTTGCACATAATCGACGACTTTGTGCAAACACACTGTACAGTTGATCATTTAGCCGTTTGTTGGTAAAGTAGATGCTCCTTATAGTGGCACACGAACGAATTTGATGATGAATGACTTGATTTATTAAAGCACATGTCCTGATATGATTCATCGCACCTGCAATAAAAACTATGCAAAGAGAGACATTTTAATTGAATAGAAGTTCGAAAAACTAACCTCAAACGTGGTACTTCACAAAATTGTGTAACGGTTTGCCTACATTAATAAAATAAACTATAAATTAATCAGAAAAATGTAAATAAAGCAAGACTATCTGTACGATTAAAAAGCATGATTAATTCGTACACATGTTGAAAATCAAAGTTCACTATTCTTATCAGACCTAAATATCATGAATTCAAAGTCAATTAAGTGGCTACAATATATTTATCAGCCTGATACATTTCATAAGCAAATTCTTCTGTGTGATTGGGGTCAAATTCGAGACCAATATAATCTATTTCAAGCGAAAAAGGCCCGTTGATTTTATCACCAGCAGATATTCCAAAGTGTGAAACCCTATTCAAAGGCAAAGGAAATTGCTTGTCTTGTATTCTTCCTCTTGAAGACAGGAAAAATTTTGAAAATGGGATCTAAAAACGTTAAATTAAAAATTGAAACAGGCAACCAACTACTCACCTTAGCAACCTGCCAGTAAGGGCCACCTCTTGTAAATAAAATGTAATGGTAAACATCATTCCAAGTTATATCAAAGTAACCTTTTGAGCCTATATTTAGAAAATAACTACGTCCGTCACCTCGTACCCTTAGTACTAACATATTATAGTCGGTCCAGTCTAAATAAGAATCCCTTTTAAACGATTTCTACAACATTTTGAATGAAAAGATGGTTGAGAAAATTAATCTAACTTACTCTGGCTCGCATCGTTCGAAAGTTACAATAACCAGCTCGTTGTATTCTGCCATCTTTAGGAACTGTAGTGTTTAAATTGCCTGAGAACACACCGTTTCCATTTTTATTCAATTCCAAACTGCAGGTACTATATCCTTCATTGTGATCCCTATCACTGGTTACTGTGCATTGGTTTAAGATCTCTTGATTATTGAATCTCCAGATGATGTCGGTTTCACCAGCCCGAGTAATCAAGAACGGATCGTCTTCAAATTTCTCTTTAATTTCTCTGGTCCATAGTGCAATTTCCTTTTTCAACTCATTAAGTCCCACTCTGATGCTTTCAGTAGTTGAGTGGGGTTGTTTTGTGTTATAGCCACCCTTGTCATCTTTTTCCCAAAAAGTCGACAGGGCACTACTGGTGTGTACGTACCGCCTTAAAAGGCAATTATTCCGTAACACGAGCGTTTTTAACATATTTTTAGAAAGTATCAGCTTAATTCCATAATTAGTAGTTACACCGAAACCTAACCTACAAGTTTTTTGTTTTTTCACGGGACCAATTCTCAAATTAAAAATTCAGGATGAAACTACATTTAACTTTTTTGTCGATTGTTAATATGTATATTATCGTATGATCGAAAAGTTCTATCCTTCGGAAGGCTACAAAATTATTTCTTTTAATTTACGTTTGAAGTAAGTGGTATCGACGTAGGTTTTATTAATTAAGGCAACTATCATAACAGAAATAAACTTTACTTTATATTTGAATACAGTAGAGCGTCGATTATCCGAACTAATTGGGACCGACTATCGTTCGTATAATCGAAAATTCGGATGACCGAACAGTCATAGTTTATGAGCACTAAAACGCTCAAAATGATAGAATATAAACATATATTGAACAACAAATAATATTTCAATCACTTTATAATGTAATGTAATGGCAAAGTTAACGACGATCCGGATGATTGACGTTCGGATAAATCAAATCGTCATTCGGATGATTGACGTTTCGGATAATCGACGCTCTACTGTAGTAAATTTTTGATTTGTTCAAAAAACGTTTTTCCAAGTAACATCAAATAAATGAAGAATATAGTGTATTTTTTAATTCCAAAAGCGGCTAGAAAGCTGTCAAAAATATTCTTTTTTACTCTATGTTGATAGTAATGGCATTTTACATCTGTCAATTTAAGGTATTAGTAATATAGGTTTAAAATTAGAAAATATAGCATGAAACGGTTCTGTCAAAGGAGCAATATATTCAAAGAAACTGATTCTGGTTCTGTCAAAGGAGCAATATATTCAAAGAAACTGATGAGGAAGACTTTATCTTCAATATTCTTTAACATTTAAATGATTCTATCAAAATTGTATTGATTACTAACAAAATAAAATTAAAAATTATTTTTTTTCAGCCTTCTAACCAGTTCAATAAGAAAAAAGTATTTGTTTTAATAGACAAGTGCACTATGCTCCACTCAATAATATCGTGTTTGAAGAACAAGTTGATACCAATTGAGTTAATTAATTGCTGCACATATCCTCAAATGCTTTAAAAGAAAATCAATATCTAGAACGATCTTTATTAACCGGAATTTCTTATTTTACATCTGTGGGACTATCTGGAGCCAATAACATGAAAAAATATGTTTCCAACTAATCATGACTTTGTTCCATATTGCGGTGTAACACAAGATGAACTTACTAAATTTTTCCGCAAGTTCAAAATAGACAAGACAGAAGAAAAAGTTAAAATGAGTTACAATGGTTATGTTCGGTGAAGTGACACAAAATTGTTTTTCATTTACTTGATTTGAAAGTTTTTAGAGGAAAAGAATATGAAAGATTATTGGGTAATATCCGATTTAATGATGAATTGAGAAAAGGCAATTAATTGTCCTCTTAGTAGATGCAGTGTCAATTCATCAACAGTTATTCTTGTAAAAGTAGTCTACACTGGAAACGTGAAGATTAACCTGTATTCTTGAATAAAATTATCTAGAGGGACAATACTTAGCTACCTGCGTAACTAATATTCTTAGAAATTCATACAACAAACAATTGCCAACTGTAAACGAAAAATCTACTTTAGAATTAAAATTTTGTTTTTAATTAATCGGCGATTTTAAAGACGTGCAATAAAATGCTGTACTTCACATGGATGTTAGTAAATAATACAGGCGGTTCCCCATACATCGCTTTGTAAAGTAAATAACAACAAAGTTAAAAAATGAGTGACAAAACTTTTTGATCATACAGCAATTAAACCAAAGATTAGGTTATTCGCTAATCTTTGTAAGCAAACTTTAGTTTTTTAAACAGCATATTATTTTTACTTGCTTTAATGTTTAACTGGGATTTGTTGAGTCAGGTTTTTGGTGTATTAAATTACAAATTTTTAGTAATAATTATTTTTATCTTTAGGTACCTGATTGAATAACTATGAAAGAATAATTATTTCTAGGTGCTTTAATTTTTATTTATGAAAAAAATGGAAATTAACCTACGTTTCCATATAATAAATGTAATCATGATCTTTTCCCTAATTGTAGCAGAGACAATACATAATTAATTTATTATAAGTATCTACATGTTCTCGCTCACCAACTTTCACATCACTGTTTTTTTTTCGTTTTTAGACTAGTCCCTCCGTATGTAGTCAACACAATTATTGCCATTTAAAAAACAAATTATACAATGTACACCACTGGTTTCATCACCAACAAACAGTATCATTATCAAACAATGGCTATTTACAAGGAGGAGGAGGAAAGAACCTTAACACATATTCTAATTTGTACATTCACAATTAAATAAAGACATTGTAAAACATTACAAGTTCACCGCAAGGTTTAGAAATCCAGTGTTCCACAGAGAGAGATCAACTTGGAACGGAAATGAAACAAATAACCTCAGCAACTCAAATCATGATACTGCTGCTGGTGATCTTAATAATAATTTGTGCTGTGGCACTGTGAGCACTTATCTAGTTTATGTTTATTACTGTCAGTCAAGGACTACAACATGAAGATCTTCGACGGTCGCTTTGGTTTTCAAGTGTCTCCACGGTTTGCGAGCAGATCTTCTCAATTCTGCAGACGTGATTTGCCGTCGAACTTTTCTAAATTTCACAATGAATTAATCCAATCTTGAAATAAACAATCTCTAATGCTTACTTGCTAGTTTCTGTTGCTCGGAAATAGACATCATCGGGAGCGTCCATCCAACTGATGACTTGTTTTCGTCCAGACCCAGAGCGGGTCATATGTGCTATCTTGGGCTTCCCATTAATTTGTGCTATGTGCCTTGGAAGTGACTGGGTCGATGCCATCGTGGCTGCCATAATGGCGGCATACTGGTCTGTGGGACGTTGGAGTAGTTCTTTAGAAGATCTTTTTGCAGGTGGACCCGTTAAAAGCGGACCTATACAAATAGAATATAAATAAGTTCATGAATTAATTAACAAGTTATACTCTACACTTTACAACAGTATACCGCAGTTGCCTTATTACTATTTCAAAATTCTACATTTTTCTGCAAATTATAGAATTTTAAAAAATTTGCCCCATTTTTAATAACAGTTTAGTAGTAATTAGTTAGTACATTTGGATTTAAACATTAAAAGGAAGGTACACTACTTCAAATTAATTTAAAATTTCTTTGTCACATAATTAACGGATTTTTTTATATAAAACTGAAAAACTGTTTTCAGCGTTCATGACAAAAATTGTGTTATGAAATAAAATAAATGTATTGATTCATCAATTTATATTTTTGCATTACTTAATTTTGCGAATAGCTTAACAATTTCTTTTGAATGATGAATATTGAAAATTTCTTTATTTGAATCGGTGAGTTGAAAAACAGTACAAGTCCATTTTGATTTTATGTCATAAAATTGCTTTAAATATGAAGAAGAACAAGTTGAGACTAAGAGCAGTACAATTTGGTGAAATTGAATTAGTGTTTCAGCAAGTCTAGCCGCCCAATGAGTCAAAGCACTTGTCTTACCACTTTTATTGTTGATTATCTCAAAATAAGATTTTTGGACTTGTACTGTTTTTCAACTCACCGATTCATTTATTTCTTTAATTTACTTATATTTTTATTTGGATAAAATTTTCGCGTTTCTAAAATAAACAAGCCAAATTGTAGTTCCATTTTAATTAGCATATGGAACAGTAAACAAATCTCTTAAAAATCAGTCAAGCTACATACAGCAATTTTATTTTGACAATTAAATTGATTTCACATAAAAAAACAATTTTTCCTCAATCTAGGAATTCTTTTTTATTGTAAATTAAATTTACAACACGAAAAACAATAAAAAGGTATAAACTCCGCCTCTTTCCAAATTACTATAATAAACTATACCGGGTGTTTCAAAATTTGCGAAACGACAAAACGGTACAATGTTAAATCAAGCTGGAAAATTATTACTTTAGATTTGAAGATGAAGGCTCAATAGCGTAAAGCTTTGACCTTATTCATGAAATAACACAAGGCAACAAGACTTCTGAATTCACCTGAGCCATTTTGATAAATTAATTTAAAACGAAAGTTGAATGTAGGTTCGACTTTTTCTCATCAGCATGCGCAACGATTTACCCCATTGTAATTGTCAAATGTTAAAATTGGTCAAAATAAAGATGGCATTTTTTCGTTTCGCACATTTTGTGGCACTCAGCATACACAGAATTAAATTTGTCGTCTAAAGAATATCAATTAAAAAAATTAATTTTTGGTTAATGGATGTTAAACAAATTTTCTAAATTATAATTTGTGCTGATGTGTGGAATTTACGTGTAATTCTGTTGGAATGACTCGTTCAAATGATACAATACATCAAATCAGACGTTGGTCATTTCGGTAGAAACTATTGCAGAGGTTTTTAAGCTTTTAAGTACTGAGTACACTCTCGTGCAGCAAAACCTCATACACTTCAAAAATTAAGTAACACGGTTTCTCATTGGAAAAACTGTATTACTTGATTTTTGAAGTGTATGCAATTTTATTGCACGCGGGTGTACCACCTAAATAAAATCTGGAAAAGTTTAGTACCAGAAATATATTGCCTAAAGTGCTCCAATTTTGTAAAGAACATGTCACGTGAACGCTGGATTATTGCAAAAATATTACGAGTGTGGTCACGTGATATGTTCTTCACAAACCAGTGGCACTATACCACCTACTGATCTCTAATGTATCACCGGTTGAGAACCGCCGTCCTACATGTTCAGAAAACACCTTTCTTCTCATAAAATAATATATTTACATCATTCTAATTTCATTCACTTCCACATATTATAATCTATAACGGAAACAACGGTTTTTTCATTAAATGGATTTGATATACAGGTAAATCTGTAAAACAACATGCGTAATTTTTTTCGGGAAAAATTTTAAGTTCATTTTGTAAATAGAAATCTGAAATTTTATAAGAATAGTTTCCAAATTACTTCTACAATTTTTGATGGATTACCGATAAATCCAACGTCAGCACACAATTAACCGAAAATGATAAATTATATATTTTTGAGAAATTGATTTAGTTAAAAAATTACAAACTTTTTCAAAATTTGATAATTAACAAGTAAATAAAATGTTGTAATATACTAAAAAGTTCTTCCGTCTAATAGGAAAAAAAAACACACTTGAGCCAATTTCTATTTTCAACAAGTTTAAAAACGCATCCAAAAAGAACCGGAACAATCCTATCAAAAACACACTTCCGCATATTCCGCCGCAACTCACCGTCATCCCAATCCAAATCAGAATAGAAGCCAATACAGAGAATATGATAATTAGAATCACAATCAAAATCCAAGCCCGACGGTCATCAAACTTACCATCGATTCCGTTCATCTCCTCGTAAGCCCTCCTTTTCAGCGACGGCGACATGTTGTTTAGAGGGATTTTTTCAGCTTCCGGCTTGTTAGGAACTCTTTCGTATAGTAAACTTCCGTCGGGAGCTTTCGGCGGCTTCGGGAAGGCGACTTTTTCCGGCTTCGGCAAATTCTCCTTGTCGGTGAGTATTAGCCAGGCCGCCACGACGCTTCCGGGATTCCCCAACCGGGCGGCGATCGAATTTACGCTCCCCCTGTCTTTCTTGCGATAAACCAGCAGCTGGCGCAGTTCCGGCAGCGACTTTCCCGCCATTTGCGTACTGCACTCCTGTTTGACCGCTTGGATGTTGATGGCGAAGAACGGGGCCCTGGCGGCGTGCCTCGGCCTCATAATGTGCCGACACAGCCGCCTCGAGATCCGCGTCAGCGGCGTCGTGCATAAATAGAACGCGGTGCGCGTCTTCATTATAGGCCTCGGCGATCCGGATCGCACGACAATTCCGTGGGCCGTCGCGTAGTGCCTGCCTAAGTGAGCTTTGAGCTTGAACTCTTTGCCGCAACCGCCGATATTGCAGCGATGCGGCCGGTGCGACATCAGCGACGACATCTTGTCGTCATCGACGTCGCTTCCTGACTTCTTTTTCTGGATTATGTCGAACTCGCCTTCGCCGAAGCGCGTAGGGTTTTTGAGGCCTCCGTATTTTTTCCAGTAGTGCCAGCAGGCATGGCAGAGGCGGCACTGCATGTGAGACGGGCCCCACGCGTACCATTGACTCGAGACTGTAACTGAATACGGAAATGTCGCAGATTAGTTTAGTCTTTAGGGGTTAGTTTTTCTTCTTATAACGAAGCAATATTAGTGACAAACCCCGTTTAACGCTTTATTTGGCAATGTTGCTTGTAAAGAAAATAAAATCGTATTGGAGAATAAAAACACTCAAAATGAAATTAAGGACATCATGCAAGTTTATATTTTTTAAACCAGACGATCTGGGAGAGGTTTGTAGTCACTAAAAATTTTACACATTCCTGTCCACCGAAAGGGGTCTTTTGCAAAATTTCCCCCCTCCATATACTGTAATGTATAGTCAAGTGGTCACTTTATATAAACTTGAATTTAACTTTTAGAAATTAGGGTGGGCCCCGACATGAAATTAATAAGTTTTGTTTTGTCAGTCACTTATCTTGAATTTACCATGGCTTTAACAAAATTTACAAATTCAAAATGCACCCCAACATAAAGGATTCTCCAACGTCACCCCCAAAATTGGTTTCAAATATTAAATAATTATTCTCAAATTTTTATCTTTATTGAATGATGTATGACCACAAATTTTCATCAGTAATATCACAAGATAGTGAGAATAAATTGAAAATAATTGGACAGATTTTCAAAAACTTGAGAATTATAATTCTAGTCAATTCGCACTCTCGAGTGGTATTGGAAAGATTATTTTTAATGTTTAAATAAAAAATACAACTTAATTTAACAGTTTAACTCATGCGTTGACAACTAACAAAAACAAAATACTAGAAAATATTCTCGGGAGAATAATGTAACTAGATTATTCTCACTATAATAATATTGTGATTGGACAGAATTAAACGTGTTCGAAAAAATACTTCTAAACTATTGGTTACTGAAATCGTTAAAAAATAATCATAGTAATAAGTATCTCCAAAATTAAGTTTTTTTTTTGGGGGTAACCACTAAAGTTAGAGGACCCTCCCTGTACGCCTTTCATATACAACTTTGTCCTATGTTATTTTACAAAGTAATTACTGAAGCCATGACAGCTTGCGTTCAATATTGTCACAATCAACAGTTTTCAAACGTATTGAAATGATGAGAAAGAACAGATGAAAGAATAACCAAAAGAATAATGAAACCTGCATACTAGTCAAAACAAAATTTCATGAACCGGTATTAATAAGAATACTCACAACAGAGATGAAAATAATGAGAAAAACAATAATATTAACGACTAGTAGAGAACTAATTTTATCGCCTGATGAAACAATGCAACTTATGGAGCCCACATGTAACAAACAACCTTGTCTATCCAGCGAAAATTCCTTTAAATACGAAGAAAATAGAAGACATAAAAAAACTGTATCAATACATTCCACTATATCTACTATATCTACAGGGGTGATGAAAAAAGGCGCATGTCGTTGATATAGGAACAATGCTTTCTGTTGAAGCATCGTGGAAATCGCCACAAAAGTGGTTGGTCTAAGTATATTCTGTTTAAAATTTAAACAGTTTGTCTAAAAGCACAACGTGGCAATACTGCACATATTTCTTTTTCGAAAGAATTACATTCAGGTAGGCCTACTTCTTGTATCTAAGCAACCAGCACTGACAGATACAGTCACTTGCATAAGATAAACAACTGTCACGTTGACGTAACTTTTTTTATTTCAAAAGAATTTAATGTAATTGCACAATACACAACAAACAGGTAATTGAAGAGCAACATGTCTAGATATTCACTGAAATTGTATTCTATTTTGAGATTTTTTAAAACATTTGACTTGTATCGTTCAAATTTTACAAGAGAACTGACATTGGAAAGTGAATTATTGTTGCCACCGTTTCCTAGGAGTTTTGTGATGTTGCAACATTGATAAATTTTCCTCGGAGCCACGAAAGCGTACTCTAACATCGCTAATAAAGTTGGTTTCAATAGATTTTTTACACTTTTTTTAAAAAAAGCACCATTAACGGCTTCAAATTTAGACTCTAACAATGAAATTATTACAAAATTGTTAATCGTAAATTGTCTGAATAGGAAAGTTCAAATTCGTGTTTCGTTAGAAATCGTCTATAACAACATGTAGCTAAGCAAATGCGCCTATTTTTCATTAGCCTGTATAAAGATTCTTATTAAAAAATTTCAGTGTAATTTACACAAAAATATACAATTTTTGTCCCAAAAGTGTGCTGTAAACTGTTGGCAAAATTAAATAGGCCAAGCAATCTATTGGCCGAATATAAAATATAAATTTTTAAAAACACAGTCGCCATCACAATGATTAATGTGTTGCCTATTTTTGAATCTTCAGGTGTGAACATATAAAATGGGCAGTTTTACTCAGCAGATTCCCTACCCTTGACAGCATCAATTGTTAAATTATTTGAATCTCACCAATAGTTTTACCGTATGCAGTATGTGCATGGTTTTAATATTTTAAATGAAACGAAAGTATAAAGTTTTTTTTAGATTTACTAATCATTTTATAAATAATCTGTTTATTAAATTATTTATAATTTAATTTATCATGATGATTAAGTAAATTTTGTTTACTTTTACAGTATTTGTTGAAAATTGCGTTGGCAATGATTAGAAAATTTTATTTCCATTTGCGTTTTTGCTTGCTAGCAACAATTTGTTTTGTTCCATAAGAATTTACAATAAAAATTGCCAAATAAAGAGTTAAAATGTTTAAAAATTAAAACAAATCATCGAATTATACGGCTTATTTTTTTCAAATCGATCGAATCAAAGCATTGAAATAACTTACCATTACAAGATTCGCATGCTTTTCCACCGAGCGAAACAGCCGGTTCGTTGTTCCCATTACTATTGCCGTTCATGACTCCCTTATTGTTGTTCAAAGCAGCGGGATTCGGTTTATTACTGCGAACAAAATCGATTCAACCCTTCCCGAACCAAACAAACAAACAAACAAAAAAACTAAAAAATCAACTCACTAATTAGGAATGTAGACTTGTTTCAGTTTTGACTCTGCCTCGACGGCTTTGACCCTCTTTTGCTGTACGTATCTGTCCGTGGTCTTCCACATGTAGTAATATTCGATGATGTTTTTCAGCGTTTTCCACGGCAAAAAATCCTGGCGTATGTCGTTAAAGTCCTTCCCGTACTTGTCGAGCGCCTCCTCGAACAAGTTCGCCTCGGAAGCGCTCCACTCCTCCATCTCGTCGCGGCACAGCACCGGCCCGCTCGACGGCACCAGCGAACACAGCGCGCCAGACAAGTTGTAGGTGTGCTGGTGCAGCGTGTCCATCGCGTGGAAGAGCGTTATGTCCCTGCTGGCTGCCGCTGCAGACATGTGCAGCGACGGCTGTTTAACACTCGAGCTACAGTCCAACGCGCGCGCGAAAGTGCCGACCGAACGGGCCACGACTAAAAATTGATCTATCTGTCTATCGTTTAGGTTGTGTTCTGGCGTCCAGATAAGAGTTTCTAGTTCGGACAGTTCGCGTCCGTCACTTTCACCTTCTTTAAGCAACGAAGTCACATCACTTTGGTAACGGCTACCAACACGTATCTCGCCCTTGTCGGCCAGCAAGGTCTTTTGAGTGGGATCGAACACGAGACAGTAAAAAAAACTGTCGTCTTTGCCTAGGTACGACCCGAGCGATTCGGTCTCGTTGAACAGCGTCACGGAACACTTGCCGCGTATGTGCGTCGCCGGTAACGTTTCCACTTGGCGCGATAAAAAAAGTTCGCGGTGCTTCATTTGGTGACGTTGCTTTGTAGACATGCCGTCGCTTCTATCATTGGGGATCGCTACTATGCCGCCGCTTGGAGTTGTCTCGTCTAAGGCACCTGGAAAAATTCATTCAGTTATTAATATGTTTGAATACAACAATTAATTAAAATTCAAAATATACTTCTATTTTTAAATTATAAAGCAATATTATCACAATTTAAAATTACTTTGAAATTGTTTTACACAACGTCAACTCATATTTCAAGTTTCCCCTAAAATAGCCAGTTCCGCATATTTCCTAGCACCAACTAATTACACTAAAAAAAATATAGTTACACCAAAATCACTCAGTCCAAATCGACGCCTTATTTATAAATTTAAACATAAATCGAAAACGCCACTGCCAATTGGTAATAAACAGATTATCTTTTGAAATATTGCTCTGCGCCGTAAGGAAACAGACTATAACCTAAATAATTTCTTTACGGTGTTGCAATTTAGTGTTTATTCCGGTGATACAAAAATGTTTATTTTAATTTGTTGTTTTGTGGTTGTCATTTTATAAAAAAAAAAACACCCAATCTTCTAAAAAATTTCAAGTGAAGATTTTCCTTCAGAATTTTCTTTGTATCGCTATAAGCAATACTGTATAAAAAGTCCATTGAAAAATCGTGTCCGCCAAAGAAATTATTGAAGGTCAAAGGTCGCGAAAATCAGTTTTTCTCAAATATCTCGTGGTTTTATTTGAATTTTGGTTATCATCAAATTTGTTTATTATCAAAATCTTCATAACAAAGGAGCTATACAAAATGTACGTGGGACCAATACTGTATGATCTGTCATATGTGCCACCTTGTTTACAAGTGATTACATATTGTATTTTACGTGAAAGGTGATTAGGTTCATTTAAATTGAAATAACAAAATGAAAGATTTTCTGTTAATTTCAAATGTTTGACAGAAGTGCACGTGCCAGAAGCAATGAAACAATCCTTTGCTCATGCGTAAATAATATGAAATATCTGCATAAACGCGTACAGTAAAATTAAATTACATTATATTACATTAACTTACAGTATAAACCCGACTTAAGGTCTATGCCGCCACCAAATAGGGAGCCACACCCGCGTGTTATTCACGTGTATCTTGAAACTTGAATTTTAATTGGTTACTATAAATTTGGGACGTTATTCTTGCTCGCATAGACGTGCAGAACGTGAACGCTATAAATGTTTATGAACTACACCTTAGTAGTCGAAACGGTTTAAAACAACCAAAATTAATAAGCAAATGTTAGACAACCTTAAAAAAAAAAAAAATTTGAAAATGAAACCAAGACACGTGGAACCGGGAAAAAATGACGAGTTAAGCAGAGAGTCCGGATTTGAAATGCACTGTGAAGTGTTTCCTTTTTTAGTGATTTGAGTGGAGGGGTTAACCCTTACGGACACGTGTCCCCAGCTGGAGTTAACAATATACGTTGAAAGGCAGGAGGATGTATTGAAAAATAGTACAATTTAAGGATATACCGTAAGCATCAACAGATATCTACACAATAGTGATTCCACATTAGCAAAGTTACTGCCAATTTCGGTAGTGATTCATTCTTAATGTAACCCAGAAGATATGAACGAAATACAATGACTGATCAACTCGTTATCACAAAATTAAACTAAGATTTAAAAACGTTGAAACGTTATCAGGATAATAAACGGTTTATTTGATTTGATGGAAATTAACGGCGCCAGTTATAGCCGCTATTTTACATAATAAAATTAATGCAAAACTAACAAATCCATCAAATTTAATACAGGAACTTTTTAAATTTGAAAGAATAATCACATGGTGTTAAAAACGGGTTAAATATTTATATGTATATGGTACGATTAAAAACAAGTTAAAAAGTCTTAATGTATGTGTGGGTCCGCAATTCAACGGTTCTCGAGATAGCACCTGGAATCCGTTTCAATAGCTTAAACTCATTGTGTTTATTTAATATTATCTCGATTTAACTTCTCTGGACTTTTATATTTGGGGTTACTCAAAATGTTTAGTACAGCCATCAGTTGCAAATAATCTTGCAGTTGCAACAGCAAAATTTAACAAAATTGTCAAACAAGTCGAGCTAGGTCACACTTTTTTGAAAACATTCAGTCTACACATTTTGCACTAAATAATAAATAAATAAATAAAAAATCAAGTCTCATTATAAGGAGCGTTTTAATTTCATAAATTAATTTCGTGGTTATGAAACAACATATGAAAATAGCTTATTTATTACAGCGTTTTGCGTAGTTTGGAACGCGACTTACGAAGCACCTGTATATAGCATCCTTACTATAAAAAAATAGTGCCAATTCCATAACAAATTTTATAAAGAAAATGAAGAATTGGCAGATTCCTTTTTACAAAATCTAGAAAAAAATATACAATGGAAACGCTTAAGACCTGCCACATCATCAATACGCTAGTGTTGGTGCTCAAAAATAATGTGGAAAACAGAACTTCAGACATTTTCTGATTTCATCTAGTATTTAAGACAATTAAAAACTAAACTAATAATTAAAAGCAATCGATAAAGACTTTTAACTTATAAATATTTAACTCTTTTTCGCTACGTTACATTATCGCTATCGAAAATTGTTGAACAGTACAGTAAGCAAAAGAAAAAAACTATCACGTTAGACGAGTCAGAATTAAAGACACAAAACACATTCCAATGCGGGACTCGATTACGACCCCGGCCAAATTACAAGTCACACTCACCTAAACAGAAATAATCACTAAACTTCTATTACAAAATAAAAATAAAAGTTCTTGTGGTCAGCACCCCCACATCAGGGGTCACCAAGCTGATCGATATGACACTGTTAGGGGTGGATTGGAGATTGATATTGTAAAATAAACAATCTAAAAAAATCACACAACCGTCTTTTTGTGCATGTCCCGTTATAATTTTTTGTAGGGTCGAAGGGATGGATCAACGGTCGAAAAGCTTTAGGAACCTCCATTAAACATTATTAAATTGGCAAATTACAAAACAAAACAAAAATACTGCTTAGGCCGAACACGGAAAATCAATTTTTTAAATTAGGACTACTTGCAACAGATTTAAAAAAGGTAATTTAACTCGATCAAAACTGAGCTATTTCATTCATAATTCAAGATCGTCGGTAGGTAATTTTCCCCAACATAATGTAGTTTTCCCGATATTCGTCATTTACTTCCAATTTCCCCGACCCTTTGCGGAAAAAGTCGGTTATATCGACTGCGAGATGTCGTTGTACAATCTTGCAATAAATATACTCCAATTTGAATATTCATCGCATAATACATATTCATACATACACTTTAATTACACATACAGTTACTGAACATACAATTACTAACACAGTCAAGCAGACAAATGCGCACACAAAAAAAAAATAGTTCTGGTTAATTGAAGGATTCGAAACAATTAATGGTTATGATCATCGATTTAACTTGCAAGTTCGAAGAGGTGAAGACACGTCTGCTATATCGAGCTCGGGTACGGTTTGCGCGGTACACAGTTTCTGTGAGGTCAAACTTCACCGACTTCTAGTTAAATCTACCTATCAATCTATTTATGAACTTTAACTTGAGATATGCCACACAGTTTAGTAAAATGTTCATTGTGGAAAATGTAACTGCCAAAAAAAAAAACTCAATACAACCATGCATCATTCTTTCAAGGTAATTCACCAGTTGCAAAAAAGAACAATTTACAAAAGACAGACTTCTGCGAATTCACTAATTAATGTCAATTAAAAAAAGTCGATAAGGTTTTTGAATAGATAAGAAAGTAAGTACGGCGTCAACCTCAACAGTGCATTACGATATTGCTTTTTCGAATTATCTTATCACAGATCGCTGTATCCAAAGAAGTTGTTTGAGTGAATAGAAAATCGGTCGTTATAATGGGGACATAAAATTTTCGTGATTATATCTGATTAGTCGCTATAAACGACGCCATTATAAACGACTTTCATTGCATTTAAAAATTTGAACTGTTTAATTACTAAATTTATTAAGATTTCACAGTGGCCTAATAAAAAAACATTCAAACCAAGCCCTTCAAAATTATTTCTATTTAGAAAAAAAAAGGTAATTACTTTCGATGACGCTTCTGATAAGGTTCGCTTTATGACATACAATGTCGTTTCCACCACAAAATATGCTACAATGTAATGTCACGGATTACTGGCCAAATTTTTAATTAAGTACATCCTTAGGTATTGACATCATGCATATAAAGTAACATTCGCTTCAATAATAACTAACAGTATTAAATTCGGACAAACATTCTCCCTTGTCGACGCACGCACGAGAAAATTAAATTGTGAATAAATTAATGTTTTTATTGCCACTCGGGCGAATTTTACGATATTTTCGCAAGATTACTCTTATTAAAACCGTAACAAAATGGCACGTTTCAAAACTTCCATCATCGATTAACGATTTTTAATTGAATTGATTTTAGGTTTGCAAATTTCTCAAAAAAATGTCTGCGCGTAGGCAACCCAAACCGCATACTCGAATTTCGGTGCATCCTAATCAAACCAACGTGGCCCGCGTCTTATCAACGCCGTGCAACCAAATTACACGATTCGCAATTTGAAAAAATAAACTGAAGCAAAGTTGATAAAAAGATTTAGGAATTCATTCGTCACCACAGACGCATACACATACAAAACTAATAAACATTGGAATAATTCGATTTCAATGTTACATAATGCATCTAATATCGATTGGCACTCTTTTCGGCAACGAATTTTTTCCCCTCATTAGCCCGGCCCGTTTAATTAATAACAGTCATCGATACTGCGCTTTTGTCGCTTATCTGACTTCCGGTTTATCTTGACGCGTCACAAAAAAAAAACAATCGAAATGATTTCGGCGGTTCTTTTAAACTGAAGAAAAGTAATTTGAAGTAATTTAAAATAAAAACGGGGGGTCATTGCCTCGCACATAAGTATAATATGTGGCGAGTTCAATTATAGGTAGCAATGCATTAAAAAAATCGTGACCGTTTTTTGATCGAACGGACGGCAGGTCTAAAAATGGTCCTGTTAACAATAGAAGGCTCAAAAGTATCGGATCGTCCAGTTTTTGCGTGTAATTATAAAAGTACAGTGCTGTTAAAAAGACCGTGCATCTGGTAGTTGTCATAGCGACGCGGTCTGATCAAGTACAGCAACGGCATGATTTCGCGAAACAACGTACCCACAGTCGGTGACAAGACAGGTACAGTCAGCGAATATCGATCGCCTAATCAAGACTTTTACCCCACCACTCATTTAGAATGCGTGAAAAGCCAGGAATGTCGACCCCGAATATAAATTTAAAAAATTAATAATTTCACTCACATTGGTGTTTGTCGGCGAGCTGAATCAGAGGACTGGGCAGATCTCTTCGCCTGTAAAAACACATCACCTTCGCTTCGACGTTACCGGAAGCGGTTTTGTTTAATTCTTCTATACGTCTGATTTGGTACGGCGATGTGGTGGAATTCTCGAAATACACGTAATCTGCGAAGGGAGAAAATTGTTAGAGGCGGCGACCTTCCCCAATTTTGCATATTCCACAAGTCGCCGTTGCATTTGTGTGTTATTTTTTTGTGCATTTGACAGATTTCTAGTTTTTGGTTACGAAGCACCTGGTGTCAATATTACCAAACTTAATTTTATTAATTTTTTCGACATTGAGTAAACAATCAAATTAATCTACCAACTTGACGCTGCAAAAAAGGATTTTGCCAAAATTTTTTTTTCCGGGGCGAAATCCGCAAAAAAACGAATAACAGTGCGGGCACCGCCGACGAGGAAGACTTCTTCCAATGCGATGCCGGGTTCGTTTAAAGAACATCTAGATTTCTTACCTCCGACTCGATACATATTAGCTGTCATTTTTAAACACTCTAAAACCTACTTCACTATATTACATCAACATAATCCACATTTTTAACTATCAATAAAAACTAATTCACTGTTTTGTCACAACACATATCACCATCAAGCTTACGGACGCCATTTTCTATAACTTGCTGTTGGCGTCTGGGTCATAAAAGAGCGAACTAGAGCAAAAAATTATCCGCGCCACTCTCTAGCGGTAAATAGCAAAACTGCTTAGAAAAATGATGACAACAAAAAACCCCCACCCTAACCTAAAAAAAATGTCAAAAAAATTTAAAAAATAAAAAAAATCCTTTTATGTATAATATGTATATTTGACTGTACAATTACACAGTTTTTTTAAGAATACAGTATAGTCAGTTCAAAAAATGGGACATCGGTTTTATGATCTAAGATATTCACTTATATCACAATAAAATAGTGCCAAGAAGTTCGAAACGTTACGAAGCTATGTTTGACATACATTTTCGCTTCGTAACCGTTTCAGTCGAAATTTGAGAATTTTACAAAGTAACTTAATGTTTGTAATATCTAATGGCACAACAAATTAATTAAAACAAGAGGGGATTAATACTCAAACTATGATACCGGACTATTTCTCTTAAAAATTGAATCCTAAGATAATACACATGTCTTTTTATAAATAAAAAAAGATAACTTTACAATTACAAAAATATTGTTTTCATGACCGTACAATTTCTTTATATTTCCACGATTGAAAATAATTGGTCCGGTTTTTATTTCCCATTGGTCAATGTTTATTTTAATTCTTGGTATGATAAAAATGATGAAGTTTCACACATGAAGCATTGAAAGAAAATTTGCTGTTTTGTCCATTTGTAGTTTCCTTACTTTTTAAATTTACATTATTGCAAAAAGAAGATTTAATACCACTAAACTAAAATAAACGTCTCCAAATTTCAAATTTTAGTTTTAAAAGAGAAGAAAAATTAAAATAAAATCAGTACCAAAAGGTTCCAAGTCACACTGTCCAAAACTCGTTTTTTTTTTTAATAAAATTTGTTCTGCTTTTAACCCAGCATCAATTTAACTAAAAAATTCCTAGGTATTAAAAGAGGCGACTATTCAATTATCGAAGCAAGATTTCTTATGGGGCTGATAACATTAAATATTGCTTTTAAGAGTACAGTAGACTCGCGTTACTGCGAGCACCACTAATACGAACTACTCAATAATGCGAACATCAAAATGTATGCATTGACTAGTAATTTGACTTGCGAAATTTTATGAGGAAAAAGTCTTCTTATGTACAATATATACAGAAAAGTCTATTTATTTTACTTCTTCTTAAATGCACAATATTCAGATTATTGCGTAAACTGTGTAGTGTGAAAATTTCGCTTGTTTTTGTGTTCACACTAACGAGAATCTACTGTAATATTGTTAAAAACTTTACAAAACTTGATGCAAAAGTAGTGAAGGTGTAACTTTAAACAATAAACTTTGATATGAGCTTCTTTTATTTACCAAAAGGTACTGACATCATCAACTTATGTGGAAAATAAAATAGAATTCACTTTTGAACAAAATATGATAATGACTGGAGGTTATTAATTTGCGAGTATAAAAGTTAAATTCTACTTATTCTTCACATAACGTTTCAGAAACGCCCTTCATGGTTTATCCCAAGTTTATTAAGGCATAGACCATGCAAAAGTTCTGCCTAGAAACCGGGCATTAATGAGTGATTTCTGTAATTATAGTGGCTTTGATAAAATGATAAAAATTTACGAATGCATAATTTTCATATTTTTCTTTTAAGCAGCTCAAACACTTGACTAACGATTTACATCAGTGATTGTTGAAAAGTTAACTTTTTCTCTGCAGTTCCAACCTTCCTCAGCATTTCAAAGTAAATGTTGGAAATCACTCATGGTTAACATTATACAATTTACTAACTTTTACACTAACACATAATTGTTAAAAATTTTACTCCATTTTTAAAGCTATAAAACGAATTAAAGAAATGTACCTCTAAATAAAAAATATTGCTTTTTTGTCCATCTTAATCTTTTCCAACTCATGGCCCTGCATTCCCCAATATTCATCATTGAAAGGATTAATTGCACATATTTACTTGTTTCTTCCTTTTAAAATTCACAATAATTTAAGAAGTGAATTTACAAACACAAATAAATGTTGGTAAAAATTATTTAATTAATTACAAAAAATGATTTAATTAATTAAAAATTTAAATAAACAGACCGTCACAAACACACTGAATGTAAATCAAATTACAAGAATTTACATTCTTTTGAGCTGGATTTTTCATTTACAACTTCCACAAATGACAAGAGATTGCAATTAGTTGAAAAATAATTCAATTTCAATGTGAAATGTGTGAAACCCCAGCACTACAAATGAAACGATTAAGTATGCAATGCATCATAAAAAAGATTATTTACATTTGGTCATTATGAAAAACAAAAAAAAAAACGTCTTACAAATACAACTTTATCAATTATGCTTAAAATTACAGCAATCGTAAAAACCAACAAAGATACTCAAATCTTTACACATACAATTTCCAATTGTGTATATACAAAAAGTCACGAATTGCACAGTAAAAAATTTCCATCTAATGAACTAATCAGTTAAAAATAATTTGTAAAATTAAAAATGAAAGAGTAGCCTTGTTTACGCCTGAAAGTGATGCCTAATAGGTAACATTCCTTCCTTATGTTAAAAGGAAAATGATGGTGCTATACAAGGCTCTATATGCTACGCACACGATTTCATACAAGAATAATCAACTCCTAATTCATATGTACAAAAATATCTATACTTTCTGTAAAGGCACGGCAGTGGTTGGCTCAACCGGCGTGTTTAGACAAATTCAACGGCATATCTAGACGAAATCAATTGTAAAAATAATACTCTTCCAGATTAACCCTCAGCCAACACTCACCTGTGCCTTCTTCCTTGATCTCAATCTCCTTCTCATTTTTAGTGTACGAACAGGAAGGCCCGTCATGCCTGACATGCATCGGACCTGGTGGAGCGTGATACACCGGCGGCATCACATAATTCCTCCCATAAATGCCAGGCGAGTAGTACGGAGGCAGTGAGTACGGGTACATGTAAGGTGGCATGTATGGATATGTTGGATAAAGTGCCCTCTTGTCGGCATGCTGCAAACAATCCAAAATAAATAATTTCACAATAGCTATTTTCAATAATTAGGCCTTGAATGAATATGTTTGCAACAACCAGTTTCGATTTAAATTAAAAATATGATTTGATGCAGATACAGATGGTAAGCACTGATTTATTAATAGATAAAATTAAAAGAAAAGGGCTGAAAAGAATCCCTAAAACTTGCAATTACTTACAGCATAAAAACAGTTTTAGACAAAATGGAAAAAACATTGTAAAGGAGTTAAATATAATTACAATTGAGCAGGTGATTTTGAAAGTGGGGCAAGTCCATTTGGTGAAAAAACTAGTTCTTGTTACAAATTACCGTAAAATTTATATTTTTAATCAATTCACAATAAATATCGTTTGATATCAGAATGAATTTGATACTCGTGATTTATTTTAACAACGATATTTATTGTGAGTTAATTTTGAAAGTGAGGCAAGTCCACTCTAAATAATGACAGCGTGGGAACACTCCCAAAACGGGGTAAGCCAAGTAGTTTCAGAAAAATAGTATTAACATCTTTAAATGTGAAAACTAGGATATTACTAAAGAAAAATATAAAGATATGACGGACTAAGAAATATAATATATGCACGCAACTTATTACTGAATATTTTTTCTTATTTTATCCAGTTTTTCCTATAAAATTATTACTTTTATAGTTTTTCTAAAGAAGTATGAAATACTGAAATAAAATAAATAAGTAAAAAATAAAATATTCAATTTTTTGTTATAATTAGATTCCATTAAAAAAATGAACGTTTCCAACAAATGATTGATTTTGAAAGTGAGGCAAATCCATTGGCGCATACCAAAACCATAATCTTTTTCATCTAACATGCATAACTATTATTGCATATTAAATAAAAGATTACATGAAATAAAACCACAAAAAATATAAAATAAGTACATTACTGCTTACCAATATTTTTAAACCCATTCAAATCAAAACCATGAAATATTTTGAAATAACAAGAAATGGACTTGCCCCACCTTCAAAATCAACGGCTCAATTCTTATATGTAAATTTCTTGTCTGTGTTTGTTTACTTAACTTTTAAAAGAAGAAAGGTATTATAATCAGATTTGACAAAGATATAAATTATTGAACCATGATCTAACAAGGGAATGTTACCAAATCCTTTAAAACTAAACTTAATGCATTGAGAATCAGCTATTAAATAGAATTAATATTAGAAGGCATCAACATGAAGTGTTAATGACTAAAGACAAAATCAAAAACAAAAAAATAATTACAAGAAAAAGATGTCTACGCTGAGAAATTTGTAACATGCTTAAACATGAAAATTAAACAGAATATCCACTTTAGAATTTTGGCTGTTGGTACCATCGGTGGACAAATGAGCTGAGGCATCAGGGTTCATAATTCTGTATTTTCAAATTTCCTGACTTTTCCAGATTTTCCCCAACTGTTTTCAGTATTTTCCCTGACCGTTTTCTAGTAATTTGTGCTCTTAAGTAAATCGATCAAAATTTTTTCTATCTCGTCTTAAACGATTTTCCAGGTACATAAACTAAATTCCCTGATTTTTGATAAACCATAAATAGCCAGACTTTTCTTAATTTCTAAATTCCCCGACATTTCCAGGTTTCCCAGATTGCCGTGAACCCTGGGCATTGTGTATTATGTCAAAAATCACAAAATTTGAATCATTTAAATTTAGCTTTTTGACAAAAAAATTATTCAAATTATGACAAATTATATGTGTTTTTTTTTTAATTTGACAAGAATTGATATTTCAAAATGATAATTGAAAAGCACACAATAAAAATAAAATGAGTTGTCCCAGCTTTTAATAATATAAACTTCATCAAATTCAACAGAAGTGGTTTTTATATGTTTTTAAGATTTTCATACTATTCCTCTTCAAGCTCATTCATTCACAAATTTTGTCGACATCAAATGAGTCAAATCAGTCGGTGAATGAGCCTCTTGAAGAGTTCCTAAATATTTTCATTGATTGCAAGCGAATACAAAAAAAAACAATAGGAGCAAAGTTTGCAAAAATTCAATATTACAACTTTTCTAGTTAACTTTAATGAACTGTAGTGTCGACAATTAATATCAAATGAATCACATTATAGCAATTTTAAGTTGAATCAAGTTCAACAAGTTGGAAATTACTATTGCAAACAATATTTATTTTCCAACACTAAAATATAGCACATGTTTCAAGTGGTACCATTAAACAAAAACAGCAGCCATAAACGTTTTTAGATGCAACTAATTTTAAATAGCAAAGTGCATTTACATTATTCCGTTTAGTAAAAATTCAGTACAACAAAATAATTTGGATGATTTTAGGAAATTCGTTGAACCTTTAGTCACTACATACTTACAGAAAGTTCAATGGAACGCAATCTATCTACACTTTCTGAATACCAAGGGTCTTCAGGTGGAGACGAACAGTAATGAGATTTCGTCACTGGAGAAAAGTGACTAGGAGAATTATCCGGAGAATGTTTTCTATCCGCAGCAAGAAGTGACGTAATGCTGTAACTGCAATTTTTCTGCGGCCGCACCTCTTCACACATGCCATTTTCGATCTTTGCAGGCGAGATGATCGGCTGAGTCCTGTTTCTGCTTCTTTTCTGACATGCATCATCAAGCTGAACTTTATCTTTCTCCATTTCGCGTAAAAACCGTTTTCGAGGCGAAACCACAGCTTCAATGCGCAAGGTCGTGTTCGAAGCACATTTATCGTTCAACATTTGCACTATAGTTAAAATGTTCGGACGCACTCGAACCCTCACTTTATTATTGCACAAGTCTTTATTGGTCCTTTCACTGCCTGGAATCTCTTCGTACGGACGTCGAAACTTCTTTGTTTTGTGCAAACGGCGCCTCTTCGAACGCCAGTAACAGAAAGTCATTTCTTTCGACAGGTTGCGTTTAGGCGTAGTTTGCTTCCATGAGTGGTCTCGCTGCCAGGGAGATGATTGTATCGAGCTGTTATCATCTGAAACTGTTTGAAAGCGATTATTTTATGCAAATTCGAGTTGAAAGGATTACCGCTGAGTGATGTGCTGCTCTCCTGTCGGTACGTAGGTGTTGAGGATACGTTTCCTTGCGGAGGCCAGTACGTTTTGCGAGGCACAGAAACCCACGAAACCCTCTCCCCTTCACGAGCCCTTTCCAATTCAAGGATGAACTTGCCATCTACAGGTGCAATTGAGTTAGTGTTAGGGTGTGTTAAATGATTGTTTTAGGTTACCTTTGAAAAATTTGAGTCTGCCTCCTTGGCTGTAGGCAGACCTGGGGCACTCGTCCTTGGCGGCCCCACCATCAGCACTCCCATTCATGCCATGTCTTCTGTGCTCCTCTTCTGTCATTTTTGACCATTTTGTTAGATTATTGTTGGACGACTGCTGTGAATCGGTAATACGCATTTCATAGCGTATTCCATATGGCAAACGCCCTTACAGTGTCACCGGTATAATTTAACATCGTCAAATCGCCCAATTTTCTGATGAGGTTTCATATCATTCCACCTGCTGACACTACACTGAACCGTCGCGAATAATCCATTCCAACAGCACAACACTTCATACAGACGCTCCCGAATCGAATAAATGTCGTATTTTGCATATTTTCTCTACATGATTCGACGATTTGCGCAAAAAAAGTTGAAAAAACTTTAACCGATTTACCGAGATATAAACCCAACCAACCTCTTTAGCCACTACGTCCCGTGGTCAAAATTCTGATGATGTAAACGACTGCTCGATCGGTTACGTCGAAACCCGAACTCAAAAAACCGACACCAAAAATTACAAAATCCCAAAACTCCCCCGAAAACTCACTCACCAAAACACAAACTCCACAATTCACAATATATTCACAAAAAACTGCTACGAAATTCACTCCTAACAGTAAAATTTCATAAAACCCACTCACATTGACATTTGGCCGGCAACGCAGCTTTCTACAAAAATTTCAAATTGAAATATTACAAAAATACGTGTTTTTATTAATATCTCACGGCCAATCGTTTGAAACGTTTTTTCCTTTGCAATATGTTTAATCCACATGATTGAAAAAGTTCAAAATCAAAATATTTCAATTAAGTTGGCAACATAGATTTCTCTTCGTGAATGGCAACCTTGAGTGATTAATCTCGTGGACGCGTTGAGTGTCCCTAATAATCGTGTTTGGTGACCGTTTAGGCCTCAATTTGTGAGTGAAACGTGCGCTAATTCACCCTGAAAATGGCGAAAGCTACTCGTAATCCCATGTTTGAGGATCTTTCAAACGTTGAGTTTGAAACCAGCGAGGATGTTGACGTTATCGACAAGTTTAAGCATATGGGGCTCCGCGAAGAGTTGATGAGAGGAATTTTCGCTTATGGTACGTTATTCGTAGTCAAATTGTATGCCCCTAACCTTTGCTTGTAGGTTTTGAAAAGCCATCAGCGATTCAACAGCGTGCAATCAAACCAATTATGAAAGGAAGGGATGTGATTGCACAGGCCCAATCTGGAACGGGTAAAACAGCCACTTTTGCCATTTCCATCCTGCAGTCGATAGATCTTACCATGCGTGAAACTCAAGTGCTGATTTTGTCGCCAACTCGTGAATTGGCGGTACAAATTCAGAAGGTCATCCTTGCCTTGGGCGATTTCATGAATGTACAATGTCATGCTTGCATTGGTGGTACAAACCTTGGAGAGGACACGAGAAAATTGGATTATGGTCAACATGTTGTCAGTGGAACTCCAGGTCGTGTGTACGACATGATCAGAAGGAGAGCACTCCGAACTCGTTCCGTAAAAATGTTGGTACTTGATGAAGCTGATGAAATGTTAAATAAGGGATTCAAAGAACAAATTTATGATGTGTATCGATTCTTGCCGCCTTCAACACAAGTTGTGTTAATTTCAGCCACTTTACCTCATGAAATTTTGGAGATAACCTCAAAATTCATGACTGATCCCATTCGCATCCTTGTGAAACGGTTTGTAATAATTTAATTATGTGAAAGTTGTAATTACTATTTTATTTTCAGTGATGAATTGACTCTGGAAGGAATCAAGCAATTTTTCGTGGCTGTAGAGCGAGAAGAATGGAAATTTGACACACTCTGCGACTTGTATGACACACTGACAATTACACAAGCTGTTATTTTCTGCAATACAAAACGCAAAGTGGATTGGTTGACTGAGAAAATGAGAGAAGCAAATTTCACAGTCAGTTCTATGCATGGTGACATGCCCCAAAAAGAGCGAGACAACATCATGAAGGAATTTAGATCAGGGCAAAGTCGTGTTCTAATCACCACGGATGTCTGGGCGCGTGGCATTGATGTCCAGCAAGTAAGCTTGGTAATAAATTATGATTTACCAAACAATCGTGAATTGTACATTCATCGTATTGGACGTTCCGGACGATTTGGACGAAAAGGTGTTGCAATAAATTTCGTCAAATCTGATGATATTAGAATTCTAAGAGATATCGAACAATATTATTCTACACAGATTGATGAGATGCCTATGAATGTGGCTGATCTTATTTAAGAATTATCTGTTTAATTTCTAGAGGTTAGGTTTGTAACTTATTTTTGATCCGTGACCACGATAAATAATGTATTTGTATAATTAAAACTTTTATGACACCTAAATTACATTCAATATCCACCTTAAAATTTAAATTCCTTATACTTTTTAGTCTGTTTTGTGTCCTGTTGTTGCCTCTTTCTTTTATTCTGAAATTTTAAAACGGTCATCTTTTAATTATTTATGATTGATACAAACCTTTTGTTTAGCAACATGTTCTGCCAACATATCGCTAAGATCTTCTTTTTGTAATTGGGATTGATTCTCTCTCATTTGCTGTTCGTATCTTACGGCCATTGTGTCACTGTCCATATCCAATTCAGATGGATCGAGTGCGAGCTCGACCATTCCTTCCCGGTCACCTTGACTTTGTGAAACTCCCCTTTTTGCAGAAATAACGAAAGGAGGAGGTGCTCCGACTCCTGTCATGTCATACACATGACTGCTTGCCAACATAGCCCCTCCAATTCTTTCATTGCGCTTTTCAGGAATAATGTGATACAAAATGGGAGTCTCGCCACTGTTAAAGTAGAAGATATTTACTATACAATTACAGTAAAAACAAATTACAAACCCTTCAATTTCACTCTCAATTTTTTTCTTTCTTAACTCTATGGCTTCAGGGGTTTCCATGCCGGCAGGAATGCTCGTTAGTCCACTAGGAGTGACTAACCCTTCTGCTGGAGTGACAAGCCCTGTCTCATCAGGAATTCCTTGTTTTTCTTTTTCTTCTTCCTCTTCTTCTTCTTCACTTTCCTCCTCTGACTCAGATTCCAACTCGCCCCAAAGTGTTCGATCAACACTTGCATCTTCACCGACATCCTAAAATTAAATTTACAATTTATAAAAGATGAATAAAAATCAAATAATTAATTTTGATTTGAATTTACTGCAAATATTAATTATAAAGAAACTCACATCAACATGGATTGTTTTTGTTCCAAACACATCTCCATATAATGGGTTTCCAACTTCATCAACCGGCGGCTTACCCCAACCACCAGCATGGTAACCGAAAGTGCATCCCTCAGGAATCGGGGCATTCAAGCCAGGAATTTTCAAGTTGGGATAACTAGGAGGTGGCCCGTAACGTTGCATTGCAATCAACCAAGGCGGTGGAACTTTATGGGCATTAGGTCCCACTGGCATTCCAAGTGCTGTCCTCAATTCCTCTGACAGGTCACCTGGCTTTTTCTCTTTCAAACGAGTTTCAAACTCCTTTCCTTCATAATAAAGGTCACCGTGAATTGTCATCTTGGGCTTAGTCTGCCATTTGAAGAAAGCATCATGTAATTTTTGGTAATCAATATCAATTTTGCCCAATTTTGGACGTGCACGTTCACGCATCTTAGCTTTGAGAGTTTTAGATTCTTCTTTGTCTTGCAGTGAGGCCCGCATTTCCATGATGCCGGTTCTTTTAATAAAATCTGGTAAATTAAAAGGTGGTTTTTCAATACCACGTTTACCTTGCAAATATTTTCTTTTAAAACACCAATGTCTCGGCACCTACAAAATTATAAAATAACAAATTAAAAAAGTATGTCGAACTTTGTTGTAATGAACTTACCTGGACTGTGTTTCGATGGGCTTTTAATTGTACGAGCAATTTGGGGTCGCGTGCTGTAACATCATGCATTTCTACAACATCAGGACGATTTACTAATTGTTTCAATTCTGCCACACTTAATCTGGTTAGCTTTTTTAATTTCCGTTTAGACAGTTTTGATTTATCTTCTTTTGATTTCTAAAAACAAAGTTAAGTTATCATTGAAAATAATTTTGAAAATCTCACCTCATCTCCATCGTCCATTTCTTCCTGAAATTGATCGCCCAATATTTGCATGGCACTTTTGCTGGAAAGTGCCGTGGGCATTGCCAATTGTGGAGGTGGAATGTCCTGTTTTCTGTCAGCAATCTTAAAAGCCTCGAAAATATGAAAGAATTGACGATATTGAGGCGCCAACTCATGCAAACCTAAAGTTTCTTGAATGTACTCCACTTCGACATCTCGTTCTCCGGTTTCATTGTTCATTTTTCCTTTGTCTGCTTTATCCAGTTTTTCCTGATTTTTCTTATTCTTCTTCCTTTTTTTCTTTTTTTTATTTTTGCTCACTTTATCCTTTGCTTGTTTATTGGTGACTTCACTGTTCTCAACTTCTTCCCTTTCCCAAGTCACATTTTGTTCAACAGGAGCTGATTCATCAGTTGGAACCTCATCGGTACCCAATTCCATGGCTCTCTTATTTTTTAACGCCAGTACTTGTTCTAAAACTGGCGGAAGAACAACTTCCGTGTCACTATTTTCTTGTAACTGATCAGGCGGATCAACTTTTAGAGACATCAATGAGGGTAGCTGTTTTTCTAGAAATTTGTAAATTGTAATGGTTAGTTTTGAATGGGATGTAAACTTACCATTCATGAATTCATCGCCTGTCCAACCCTGGGTACCGGGAGGTCCAAATCCTGGAGGTGCCAACAAGGAGTCAGGATGTAGCATTGGCATCATCTGATGCTCCGCTTCAACTTGCATACGCAATAGATCCTCTTGCGGATCCATCGTTGATCTAAAACCATCAAAGTAATTGTAACCTTAATTCATCCGCAGTTCAATAATTAAATTAAGTGTAATAAAATTGAAAAAGACGAAATATTAATGGTTTACAAACTTACAAAAATCGTTCTTTATTCAACTTAAGATTTTTATCTTTAAAATATTAACGTTAGGACGTCGTACACAAAACGCAACAAAGCCGACATAACCTCAAAACTAGGAGATCTTAAATAACACAAGTTATCAAAAAAAGGGGGAAAAGATTGAAATAAATTAATAACAATAATAACTTACTGAACAAATAGCTATTTATTCAATTTATTTTCTTTTATTAAAATATATTAACAAAATACCTCGTTTGCAACCTATCGATATGAAACAATAAAGTTACTAAAAACAAAAGGGCGGAAAATTAAAAAAAATATCACAATTTATTGACCCATTGTGTTGAGTAAACTTAAAATGTAACTGCCTAGTTCTTCATCTTGATTCGTCCACGAGACAAACACACTTTTTTCATCTTCATCGTCTCCCTCGACTTTCACAAGAATCGATTCAACTGAAATTGATCCTTCGGTGAAAGTAACTGAATATTGTGGCAATTTCTCTTTCATGAGCAGATGTAATTTATGTGCGGTTGCTAAGGACGGTCCAGAATCTTGCATATGTACTGTTGAGGTAAACCTGATCACGTGCCGGTTAATTCCAGCTTCTTTGCAAGCGTCATCAACATCCATAAGGCACAAGGAATTTTCTTTCATGAGAAGAACACCGTGCAGCATTCGTCTCCTTTTTGGGTCGGACGAGAGAGAGCAGAATTTCCGAGCCTCTGCTTTTAAGAGAGGCAATGAAACATCAATCGGAATTTTAACGGGGGTGTTTAAAATACAAGTTTCCCCATTAGCAGGATTGTAACATTCAATATTAAATTCCTGCTTGATTTTGTTCTTTAAAAATTCCATTTTAGCGGCTTCGCCGTGCACCAACAAAACATTCTTGGGTTCACAATACTGGATTAATTGCATGATTCCTTTTGCATCTGCGTGTGCTGAAAAGGACATGTACTCAACGGCCATTTTCACTTCAATAATTTGTCGATTTTCAAATTCGATTTTCTTGGCCCCATTGAGAATTTTATGCCCAACTGTTCCCTGCACACAAAATCCGGGCATTATAACCATGTTGTTTTCATTTGGAGCCCATTTCTTAAATATTTGTAAACTTAATCCCGCATGAAGCATTCCAGGGGTGGCAAAAACCACCATGGGCCCTGGATTGTCAATAAATTGACGATCAAATGGTTTTATGTGCTTAAATTCAAACATATTTCTCTGCACAAACGTTTTTCGTATTTTCTGATTTGTCCATGTTATGAACATTTTATAGTAATTATTTGCCTTTTCTGTGAGGCCTAATGCAAAATAAACAGGAACTTTAAGATTCATCCGTTCCCAGTAAGTTTCGAGCAGGATACATAACTCCTGAGCTCTTCCTAATGCAAACACAGGAATTAAAACCTTGCCACCCCTATCGATGCACTCATGAACCTTTTTTAAAAAGTCACGTTCCCTACACCGCTTCGAATCACGAATTGTTGTTGCATATGTTGACTCGGATATGAGCAAATCGGGCCTGCATTTATCGATCCAAGCTGCGCCTAAATGTCTATCAGGGGTCATATTATAATCTCCTGTATAAACAACAGATTGTGACCCAACTCGAATCCAGAACATGGCAGCTCCCAATACATGCCCAGCGTAATAGGCTTTAATCTCCAGCTCATTATCAACCATCACTGATTGGTGCAACGTGACTGCTACCACTTTCTTCATGCAATCTTTAATCATTTGTGATGTGAAGAAATTCTGTTCGCCCTTTTTCTCAACCGAGACTTTTCGCATGTCTTCAAGGAGAATTGGTGCTATGGCTTTTGTTGGATGGGTCATGTAAATAGGACCGTTATAACCTACCATTTCTGACATGAACGGAAGCGCTCCACAATGGTCCAGATGGAAATGAGAGATTATTACACAGTCAATGTATGGTGTTATTGGTCCTTCTGGAGTGATGTACGTAAAATCTGGAAATCTCCTTTCGTCGTTGTAGCCCATGTGCATTCCACAGTCCAGCATAATATTCTTGCCTCCCATCGATAGCAAAATACAGCTGCGACCGACGTCTTGGCCGGCACCAAGAGGAGTTATTTTAATTTCCGGCATTTCGACTTCTAAAACAACACTTATTAATGATTATCTAGATCGATAAAGCATTTATCGACATTTTCATAATCAAATTTTTGTTTGCAAAAATAAAAATAGGCAACACATTAAACGACAACTGTTGGTGCCAACGGAATGAAATAAAAAGGAAAGCAAAAAATTAGGCGGCAATTATAATTAATTCCAAATGGAATTTTAAAAGGTATTAAATCAAAATTCTTAATAATTATACACATTGCAAGCAATACACAATAAAGAAAGTTGGAAAAAGGAATTGTAACTTACGTTTCTTGAATAATGGCATTTTCGTATTACAAGGCATTTTTTATATGATTTAAGAGATAAAGTGACCAACAATGGGACCATTTAAAGGTACTTGACTTATTATTTTAAAAAGTTGAAGAGTACATGATATATTTTACAGGTACGGAATAAGAATCGTCAATATTTCTTCACAAATCTGGCGAGTACAGTTCGCGCTAGTTTTCGAAGACGCATCCGTATATGTTTAGAACAAGAGGAGCAACATTTTGAGCATCTTTTGTAAAATAATAAACTTAATATTAAAAACTTCTTTTATTTTTTCTTTCAAAGGTAATTGAAGAAAACAGAAATGCTGTCCTCTCCAGTTTGATAGGTCGACAAAACACTATTGCGCTGCCGGTTACCCGTACGTTCAAATCGTAATTAACAGAATTTTTCATATTTTCACGTTCACATTGGTCTAACTAAATAAGTAATAATTTTTTTACGAATTAAATTGCAAATATTAATGCTATTAATAATTTGCCACCTTCTGAAATAAAAACTGAACAAGGAAATTTTCCCCTATACTCTTCCTTTTACTTTTTTGGGTTCAAACAAAACTATTTTGAAAATTTTTTAGTACTCATCAAAAAGTTATAATTCAATTGCAGTAACATGTAAATTGCATACTTTCGCTTCAATTTTTAATTGATATTTGGCCCGGCCGTAAAACTTATTCACCTTGTATAGTTAAAAAAAAAATGAATTACAATTTCAATAAGATTTAAAGAATTTTAATTTTAAATTCCTATTTTAATTTTTTCGTCGCAATAATATTTAATTTTTAATTTTTGCTTGTTATTTTTTGAAAATTAATTGAACATTGATTAATTCTGAATTAATGTAAAATGTTGCTACTTGCTACAATGCTCGACAATCCGACACCGAAAGGTAGAATGAACTTTTAGTTATGTAGATCAATATAAAAAAAAATTAAAAATTAATAAAAGTGCAGCCTACGCACTCAACGAATGACAAAAAAAACTGAAGATAGGCAGCACATAATACTAGTCGTAACTGCATAGATGTAGAGCAAAAAGTGACTGTAATAATTACCTAATGTAACTGCAGTTTATGAGTAAAATTGTTAATTTAAAATTTGCGATAATTATTTGATAATTATTTATGAATTTATTACAGCATTAATTGTATTAATTGTAAGTGCGCAATTCTTGTAATTTTAATTCCAATTAGATGAAAATTTTTAAAACTAATTTTCAGCATCTAGTTCAATGTGGCTAAACATTTGCTTGCATTCCGAACCAATTGAATTTATGACCTATTAAATAATTCAAAGACAGGCAACCAACAACACTTGGTTATGTTACCGCATATCAATTCGGAACAAAAAAATTCCGAATTTAAAGTAGGAAAATGGAATCAAGGTAATGTTAAATAGAAAACATTTCTGATTTACGACCGACCATAATTAAAAACAGTTTCCTCGCTTTCACCAAACCAAAAGGTCAGGTGTTACGAAAACTTTTGAAAATCCTGTTGAAAAAAATTACGATTTCTTCTATTTATTCACGGAACCGGTTTTTTATCAGCGCAAATATTATCGCTCCGTCTCTTTCCACGCGCATTCCATCGGATGTCAACAAGGAACAACGCGAATCGTAATAGGAAACGTAACGTCGCGAAGAAAGTAAAAAAAAACTTCCCGTTTGTGGGCTACTAGATCAAAATCGTTTGCGACCCAGAAGGGAATTTCGACCCTTAACCTAAAATTTCCAGAAAAGTCCCGACAGTTTCGACGCGATTTCGAAACCGAGATATTATTTCAAGAAGATTGGGCGTTTTCGCATTTTTCATCTCCGATTCTATCATCACTATAAACAGTGCAGCGCCGCTTGCGGTAAAAAACGTAATCCAACTGGAAAATGGCGTATCGTGCAGGTTGCGCACAGTTGGTCCGAAGTAGCTCCGCGAGACGGTTCCAGATAACGTCATATTGTGAGCGGTCCGAGCTGTTGAAGCAGATAAAATAAAGTGTTTTTGAAAAATTCGGGATAATGTGTGCAAATTTGGCCGACATAAAGGCCGAATTAAAATCGGTTGATACACTTCCAAATGATGACGTAGATCAACGCAGCGGTGCGTGCGCATTCGCCGAACGCAACACGAACTGTAACGAAGTCGTACCTCCGAAAAAGCGAAAAACAAGGCGCGGGAAATCCAAACGAAGACACCCGTACGTCAAAGTCAGCAAGGCGCACCGAGTGATGAAACCTGAGGCCCCTTATAACAGCAATCGGTTTTTGATCGAAGACCACGGGAACATCCAGGAGTTGGACGAGAAGTTGAAGCACAACGATGGGTCGCTGGTGCGGACCCGGGATTCGAGTTTTAGTATGGATTCGGATGGAGAATTTTATTCGTCGCCGGATGACGAACAGGAATTTTTAATTAAGGATTTTGACGACCAGTATGAGAGTCTCCAAGTGGAGAGGTTGCAGGCGATGTCGAAGAACGACCTCATCCATGAGTACTTGCTGTTGGAGAAGAAGGTGGAGCTAATGAGTAAAAGAGGGAAGTTCGGGTGCGAGTTGAGTGATAAAATTCTGTTCGAAAAAGAGATCGAACGATTGACTATCGAAAACGAAACTTTAAAGCGCGAGAACAGTGAGTTGCGGAGTAAAATATCCGAAAGCAATTCGGACACGGAGGACTCGGAATCCGATTCCAGTGATTCGTGCAGTTCTTGCAGCAGTCGACTTTCTTCGCCGTCGCCGGCTGCGGTTTAGATTTTTGAGTTCGCAAAAATTCGTCTTTCAAAGATTTTATCTGTTCGAATTTCGCTGTAATATAGATGTGTAAAATATAAATTTATTTTTAAAATCCCCAGTTTACCCCCAGTGTTTTTCCATTCCGGTTTTTAGTTAGACTGCTTCGGAGTTTTAAGTACAATTAATTTAATTTATGTAAATACAAGAAATTCAATGCATGTATTTTGATAGGAATGTACTAAATTTTAAGCGCATGCTATATTTTTTATTTAAGAAATTTTATATCGTTACGATTATATTGTACTAAAAATGAAAAGAAACTGCAAGTTTAATACATTATTTCCATCTTAATAGTTTTTTTTTTTACTGCTACAGGCCTATTCACGGACTAACAATTTCCAAATGCAACCAAACATAGACACCGTTGTCATATTATGTTATACAGGGTGGGGAAGAAGTATGGAAACCCCTATAAATCTCGGAGGATTAGTGAAAACAGAAATAACCAAAGTCCATACGCTAGATAATTTTCAACGAGGAATCTAAGGGTGACCTTAGATTTGACCTTGAACCCCATTTTCAAGGTCATGTTGAGGTCAGATTTCTCTTTTTTAATGGGAACCCCTATTTTTGGTGCCATAATCGAAAAGAGCCGAAAATTTTACGTTCAAGTATGTATTTAGATCTGGGGTTAACGTCACCTCTACGGGTGCTGTTTTAGTACGGAACCCTAATTGTGGGAGCCTGACACACTCTGGGCCGATTTTTATTATTTTAATTATTTATTTGTATCACCGGATTTTACAAAGTTGTCAATTATTAATAATTAAAAGTTAACCGATCATCCTCATCAACCAAACAAAGCTGACCTCAAAATGACCTTGAAAATGAGTTGAAACGTCAAATACAAGGTCACCTTTGGAGTCCTCGTTACCCAGAGTATGGATCTTGGTTATTTCTTTTTTCACTAATCCCCCGAAATTCCCATGATAGCGTACTTTGACCTTTATTTGACCCGTTGAGGTGACGCTAACCCCAGATCTAAACACATATATGAACGTAAAGTTTCCCGCTCTTTTTGATTCTGGCACCAAAAATAAGGGTTATCATTAAAAAAAAGAAGCTGACCTCAGAATGACCTTGAAAATGAGTTTCAAGGTCAAATCCAAGGCCACCCTTGGATTCCTCGTTGAAAATTACCTAGAGTATGGACTTTGGTTATTTCTCTTTTCACTAGTCCTCCGAGATTTCTAGGGGTTTCTATACTTTTTCCCCACCCTGTATATTTTTAAAAGTAATCACTGAATCCATATCCATCATTTGAGGAAAGTAACAAATCCTGTACACAACACTTCCCACAAGCACAAGTAGCGTCAGCAAGCTCTGCACCAATTTTGTATCTTGCATGCGGGTCAAGTTGTACGTTAAATGATGAACACTGACTGATACACTCATATTGACACAGAGAGACACTTAATGATAGAACCATAATAGCTTGCGTTCAATATTAATATGTAAAAGTTGGCAGTTCTCAAGATAATTCAGAAAAGAAACATGATTTTGATCTACGACGGATATAAAAACAATTGATTGTCACACATGTTTTCGCGCATTATTCGAATACATCTGGAGAACTGTCAATTACGACAGATTAAAATATTGAACGCAAACTATAATAGATTCATAATTACTTTTTAAAAAAAACATGACGGATGTCTGTGAAATGTGTATGTTTGTTTAGTTTATTGTAGGTATTATTACAGCTCTTAATATGCATGTTTATATTGGTAAATCTCCAACCACAAGAAAAATAGCCAAACATTTAAAAATTACTTTGCTAGATAATAATTTCCACCAGAATGTACGAAATTTATTTTGTTCCTAATTTAATTTTTAAATGTATAAAGGGCGGGGGTTGAAATCCTTAGCCTTAATTTACACCACCAAAATAAGTTTGTTCGATCCTGTTCTTGAGACACGTTGTTTCTTACTAGGATAGAGTACTTGAAACTTTTTTTTTTTGTTTTTTCTATGGCAACGGGTGAGCAAAAGAAATAGACCAAACGTTTTACTCACTGCTTTCAAAATAGTCATATTGCTTCCTTCGATAGAACCGTTTTTAAAGCTACAGTAGAACCCCTCTATAACGAGAACTCAAGGGACCAAAATATTTACTCATTACAACCGATTTTGGTTATAAACAGTGTAAAAGTTTATACACATGTATTATAAAATAAATTTATAGCCGCTTTTTCGTTACAACCGGTTAATTTTGGGGGTTACCATTAACGTTGGAGGACCTTGTATACAGGCTTTTTTTACAGTCCGTAACAATTTCCAAATGCAACCAAAGTTAGACACCCCTGTCATGTATAGTTTAAAAAATTTAAAAAAAGTAAAAAGTAAAAAAGTAATCGTCGAATAGTTCATCAAGTTGACAGTTATTAGAAATCAGAAAACAGATATGATTTTAATATAAAAACATTTGATTGCCACATCTGTTTTTGCATTGTTCTTGAGAATTAATTAATATTGAACGCAAGCTATACATAATGGATTCATAATTAGTTTTTAAAATAAAACGTGACAGATGTCTGTGAAATGTATACGTTTGGTTGGTTAGTTGTAGGTATTATTATGGCTCTTGAATATGTCTGTTTACATTCGTAAATCTTCTCAAACCACAATAAAAATAGCCCAACACTCAAAAATTTACTTGGCTAATAATTTTCATCAAATGTGTGTTAATGACGAAAATAATGCAGCTTTATTTTTTTTCTAATTAATATTTAAATGTAGGGGTTGAAATCCTTAACCCTGATTTACACCATCAAAATAAGTTGTTTTTGAGAGCAACATGCAAATAATTCACCAAATATTTAGAAATGTTGCATCTTTGAGCATGTCATTAAATCAAATATTTATTAACAACTGGTTACATAAGGAACTATTACCTCCAACAGATTCTTTCATTAACTTCTTTGTTATCTTGCCTGACAACATTTCAACGTTAATATTTCGTGGTAGCTCTTTTTTGCAGGTTACGAAGGCGAAATTCGCTATTCTATTCTTTGGTGTTTATAAAAAATGCATTAACAAGACCTTCCATTGAAATTATCGGTTGAACGGTGTAACACAATTAATGGTATTGTGAATGGAATTTATTATAATTTCGACAATCTTCGTGAACATTGAGTAAAATCTTGGCCGTGGTTAATTCATACTCAAAAGCAATAACTAATTAATTAATTTACTAATTAATGTACTTCTTAGGTTTGCATAATTTGTTATTCCAGTTGATTACATGATTTTCAAACTTTTTCTCGATATTGATTCAATGTGGCGCTTATTTCAAAAAAGTTTTTGCTCACTTAACACATATAACGATCTAAATTATTTCTGAAAGTTTTAGTTTTGGAAAAATACGAATTTACGTAAATTACAGAAACAAGAAAAGGTTGACAACACAAGAACGTTGGTAATCACATATTTTAGGTTTGCCCTATTAGTCTTTCGACTCCGCTTGTGGGAATTCGAAAATAACTCGTCTTTTAGCGGCCAACGCGTCACAGCTATGCATCAGGAGGATGTGCATAGCGGTTTCTAGTTCCCTACCACAGAGTCTGCACGAAGGGTCTCCATCAAACAATTAGATTTTCCGGAAATGTTCCTTAATAGTGATAACCTGACCTGTTTACCCAGTCAATTTTGTGTGGTTCATGAATCCGTTTGTAATCTTAAAAAAATAATTGTATCACAAGCGGTAATATGCACATTACATTATACATTTTTTAATTCAGAGGAGTGATTCGAAAATATCGCGCCAAAAGGTAGATCAATGATTAGCTGCCAGCAGACCGGCTTGACGCTGATTAAATGATTGAAAATAGGCAGTCGCTATACTGTCAAAACAACTAATTAGATTTGCATGTCGTATTAGCTGATTTTCGTAAATTACATTTATGTATAAATAATAAAGACAGTTCTTATTAAAACTCCGTGATTTTATATTGTGCATCTGAGAAACTTTATCCCGTTGTATTACATTTACCTAAGTAACAAAAACACTGATCAGAATTTTTATGGTTTGCATTGTGCATCGGCGCTACTTTCTTTGATTCTATTACAAACAGTTCTTGTCAGCCCGTGTTTTCCCCATTGTACAAACGTTAAAAATACTAAAATCCAAATTTGTGGGCAGAAACTACTTGCTTAGAAATAGTCCAGTGTAATTTGTTCTTTCAATTTTACTGCTCCTAATTAAAAAATGAACTATAGCTAGTATGGGTACCATTGCGGCCACCGAAATGTGCACGATACCTGACACAAATTTCCCTATTTTTCCATAGATTAAAGCTGGCTTTATCCAGCGACTTTTGTGAAATAATATGTCATAAACAAAATAATATTGACATTTGGCTGATTTTTTTAGGACGCCTATGATATGAAGCAAAAATTAAGTTGCTAAAAAAAATCGTGTACATTTCGGTGGCCGTAATAGTACATATACACTACAATCCATTTATACACGTGTTTCTTCACATATACACTTTATTTATCCACTTGTGTATTTATAGGACGAGGAAGCCCGGAGTAGGCCGATTCTGCATTCGAACATGGTTCAGGAAAATTAAAGTAAGTATGCAGCAGCGTCGATTTATTTTTTAGACAATTTCGGTGTCATAAAATAAAAAAATAGTAAATACTAACATACGGTTTTACAAAGTGTCTTCATCATCACTAAAGTTGACGTCATCGTCACGTGGAACGTATCTATCGCATAAAAAATCCAAATGTAGATAAAAAACCCAGTGATTGGACAACACTCTCGCCATCCTATAATGTGCGGGCTGTAGTTATTCCACCATTATTCGTTTATTGAAGATATATAGTGATGACGTACTGCACATAGACTGTCCATGTGATCATTTGTACGGTTCTTGGCAAAAACTCGATGTACACTGCTCAGAGTAGAAAGACCTTTTATGCGGGAAATTTAAATTTACAGAGATTTACTTTAATTACAAAATAAACCACCAACTTCATTAATTTGGTTTGCGTCGAAAAATTTTACTTTTCCCAACTCACATGCAAAAGGAGGAATATAATGTTAAAACTCAATTGTTCTCAGTCCAGTTCATTATTCATAACTGTTCAGCACACAACACTTTTTTAAGGTATTTTAACTTTTAGAGGTAAAGAAAGACATTGCTAGTATCTTAGAATATGATGATAGTAAAAGAGTAATAAAAAGAAAACATTGTAAATCATATGCAGAATTAGGTCCCTCCAATTTGGGGGGACCAAAATATATACAAAAAATAACTAACTTTATTAATGAATCTAGTATTTATTCATTAAAAAACAATGCCAAATTTAAGTTTTAATGTTTTAGAATCCTTACACAAAAATTTATTATCTTTAATTTTAATATTAGCACTTTGTGATGATGATGATAATAATCAATAAATTTGGAGACCAAAACTTATCAGTTAGTTCTGCGATTTTTTATATTTTGTGTACAAATGTAGATTTTCTTGAGCAATGATTTGCACTATACTTGATATGCTGCACTCAATTTGAAAGAATTTTGTTCAATGAACTTCATTTTACCAATTTGTAAAAAAAATATCATTTAAACAATTTCATTGATAATAGTTTTATTGTATTAAAATAAAAACAAATTGTACAAGTTTAAAACAAATTAACATGATTTCTTTTTCACCTTTGATTCCGGAGCGTTAGGATTGGTCCCTTTATAAAATTCCTTCAGCAAATTCATGGCCTCTTCACTTCTAAATCCACCACTCACTTTAGTAACAGGATGGAGCAAAGAGGCCACATTTAAAACTGTTTCCCCTCCAAACCGATCATTCTTACAGCCATAGGTCACACTTCGCACTCTCAAATCATACAAAGCCGCGGCACACATAATACAAGGCTCAACTGTTACATAAACATCAACACTTTCAAACACATCCTTTTGATTCAAACTATTTTTGGTGCAATACTCTATCATCTGATCGATGCAATTAAACTCTGCGTGCCGTGTTGCATTGCGCGTTTCATTGACTGTGTTTCTCCCATGGCCAATTATTTGATTTTCGTAGACAAAGATGCACCCGACTGGAACTTCTTGGGCAGCTAAGGCTTCGTAAGCAAAGGTGAAAGCATGATTTAAAAAATTTTCTTGAGTTTCGGTGAGTTTAGTGTCCATTGAAGTAACTTATGTAACCAGAATCTTTCAGAAATTTTTCTGTGTTCTCCATCCACTTTTCATTTCCCTTAACTCGAGGGCTTGGATGCGTTAAAAATACCACTTTTGTGTTGTTTGGATTGTTGTTTTTGAGAGCTTCAAGTGCTCGCTTTTCAGCATATCGTCCGACCCCAATCACTAATTGAGAATTTAACAGCTGAATGACTTCAAAGAGAGCCTTGTCGCAAATATATTCCAGTTCCTTCTGAGTCGACCCCTGCAAAACAAAAAAATTAATTTTAGTTGAAACACTAAACTCTATGCAAGTACCTTTATTTCGCTAGGAGTTACATTCGTTCCAGTTTTTGACATAAAAGCCAACGGACAATAATTATAAATAAAGGCACTCCTAAAAAAATTCTCAGGAGTGGTGCAGATCTTAGCAAACAAGCCCCATAAGCGTTTACCGCTCACTTCTGATTTTGAGCATTGTAAACCGGTAACTTCCTTCCCGGGGCATTCTATCTTCGGCTTTGAGACCTCACCGTTTATTTGCAACCAATTTTTGACTTTATCGATTTCACCGAATGGGACACCGGATTGGCACATTCCCCAAGGACCGGGATTCATTCCCACGAATAGGACTGGTTTTGGACCGGTGCAATATTTTTTAACGAAATTGGAATGAATGTTAAATGCATATTCAAGTGGGTTGTATATGTAAGCGATTGAAGCATTGAAAGTCAGTTCAGAGAGCGGTTTATTTAAATTAGATACGATTTCGAGGTATTTATCACCTATGCTAGGTTGTGAGACTGCTGAATTCGAGAAGGATTCGTCTAAAGGAGCTTTTTTTCGTGGTGGTTCAAAATCAGACTCATTGGCAGTGGTTGCACTTGAAGATTCTGCATTTGTACTGTTGATTATTTTACTAACTGACGCTAACTTTAATTTTCGTCGCAACATTTTGATAAATAAATGAAATTCACTTCCTTGAAGAGTATAAAGAGTTGTTTACATGTTAAAATTACCTTGCACGTTGACGTTTAATGGCGGGATGAAACAGGGTAAACATAACCTATAACAAAGAATTTTAAATTTTACTCTGAATATTTAGGAATAAAATGAAGGCATCTATTAAAAGAAATGGCATTGCTAATTTATTAATTCATTTTATTAAGTTGGTAAAGCGACATCTAGTGAATAATTAAAATATTTCACATAGAGGTTATGTTGTTATCATTTAGTGTCATTTAGTGGGTGTAAAATTAGAAATATTCAAAATGATGCAACAATATATGAAAGAATTAGAACAGGAGCCCTTCGATGCTGAAGAATTTGTCGAGAGATTAGCCTGGAGAACAGTTGCTGAAACGAAAAAGAAAGGCGAAGAAAATTTCAATCCGACTCTACTTCACGATGCTTTCGTTCAAGCCATTAAGTAAATACTTCTAAAGACACTGTGTCACTCTGAACATTTAATTTGTAGGGATTTAACTTTGTTGCAAGACCGCCAGCAAAAGAAATGCGAACAGTTGGAACTAGTCGTTCAGGAAGATCAATTGGTTTTTTGTCAGGAAATTCATGGATTGCAGGAAAAAAATAAAACTGAAGTGCAGACGTTTCAAGAACTTGACGGCAAGATCAACCACGTTGCAACAAAAGTACTGCATTTAGGAGATCAGTTAGATAGTGTTAACGGTCCCAGGTCACGTGTAGTCGAAGCGCAGCGAATAATGACACACTTAAACGAATTTTTAACATCTGGCCCTTTAATTTCACCACTGTTTAACAGTCCCAGCAGGATTGATGAAGCGGCCGATATAATACAAAAATTGCATATGATAGCTCAAGATTTACCTCCAGAAAAGTTAGCCATTACAAAAATGTAGCACGAAATTAATAAAATGTGTTGCAGATTTGATTACGCCAAGAACAGCATCGAACGTAAATATGATGAAATCGAGAAGGCCTTAATTGAAGAATTTGCAACGGCACAAAGGAAAGATGATTTTAAGCGAATGAAGGAAATTGCCACTGTTTTATCACAATTTAAAGGATATTCCCAATGTGTTGATGCATTCATTGAGCAGAGCCAAGCGGTAATTTTACAGTTTTTGTCGTTTGTAATGTTGACTGATTTTTTTCAGAGTTGTCTGTTGAATAAGGATGTTTTTGGAAGCTTATTACCTCTCTGTCAGGCAAACTATGATGTCATTAAGAAGGTTTTCGGAAATCCGGAACAAGTAATGGCAAAATTCGTTTTAAATATATATCATTTGAAGCTCCAGGAATACATCGGAAGCAGATTATCCCAAAAACTTGATACTCACAATTATTTAAAAGTCCTCTATGAATTATATTCAAAGTTTGTTTTTAATTCTTAAATGGCAACTTTTAAAATTTTAAATTTTAGAACCAACAACTTATCAAATGATCTCTCTACATTCAACATGGGAAATGACAAGAATTACTTAAACAAGTTAATTATCAAAATCTTCCAAAAATACATTGACAATTACATTGCGTAAGTGGCCCACTTTTACTAATTTCAAACATAATTAAATTTGTTCCAGCCTTGAATTGAAATGCTTGCGTGAAAGGAGCGCCTCAAGTTTACAAAAATATTATGAATCAAAAAACCACCAAAAGAAACAAATCCAATCTGGCGGGTACTGTCCTAATTTTCTTCTACTTAAATACCCAAACTGAAAATTTGTAGATTTCAGGATTTACGAAGGGATTTACAAGCCGTTATTGGAACTCGTGCTAATATCAACATAGCCCAAATTGAAAATTATGGGGCAGAAACTTTCCTTTCTGAAGAAGTAGCGATCACCATTTTACAGGACACGAAAAGTGCGTTTCAGAGATGCCAATTACTTTCGAAACCTGAAGAAAGGGCAGTTAATGCCACACAAATATTAGATTGCCTTTTGTGTGCCTTATTAACAGAACATGTTGATTACGCTTTAGAAGTGGGATTGCAAGCTGTGCCGGTGGCAGAAGGTCCAAAAACACCTCCTACCATTAATTTCTTTTCAATTATCCATCAAAGCAATAACATCACACATTTACTAGAAAAGCAGTTTGTTGACTTGACAGTACCTTTAGTAATGTACGTACTTGTAGATTTAAAATTCTTTTAAAAAAAAAACTTTTGTAGTAATACTCCCAAGCACAACGATTGCATTCATAAAAAGAAATTTGTGATGGAAGACATTGAAAGAAAAATTAATATGGGCTTAGATCGTTCATTAAACGCCATTACAACTTGGGTTAAATTGTATTTGCAAGCAGAACAGAAAAAGACTGATTTCAAACCGGAAACAGATGATTTTGATACCGTAGCTTCACCAGTAAGTTTTTATTATTTTTTCAAATTTTATCAATAAAATTTGTATTAATTACAGCCCTGTAAAACAGTTGTGCAGTATATCAACAGCATAATTAATCAAATGAAAACAAATTTGGATGGTAATAATGTAAATGGAGTGTTGCAAGAATTAGGAATTCGTTTACATCGAGTAATTTATGACCACATGCTGCAATTTCAATACAACACAGCTGGTAAATTTTGCCTTTAATTTTTTATTTCAAAAATTTATTTTTTATTTTTTATTGCAAAAATTAATTTTTATTAGGCGCAATGGTCGCAATCTGCGATTTAAATGAATACAGGCAATGTACAAAAATCCTGGGGCCATTACCTTCGAAGCTGTTTGATACACTCAACGCTCTCTGTAATTTGTTGCTTGTGAAGCCTGAAAATTTGCAGCAGGTTTGTTCTGAAGACTCGTTGGTTGATTTGGAAAGGTCTGTTTTACACAATTTTATCCAGTTGAGAAGCGATTTTAAGAGTCAAAAACAAATGATATTGAAGACGTGATTGTAATATAATCAATTCTCGTTTCTTTCCATGTTACTTCTAGTCTGATTTAAAGTTTTATTTTAGAGACAATATTCTATTTATGTTTTTTAATTGAAATTCTTTATTTTTTACTCGCAAAGGTGTATTTATAAAAAACTTGCATTATTTAAGTATGATTATTACTTTAAGTGATTTTTTTAAGATAAATTTGAATTTAAGATTATTTTCTGTAATAAAAATTTGTACTAGTTTGCCTATTGTCTAATTTATTAAAATAATTTTGTAAATAAATTCAATTTTCATATTACAGTAATAGTTGTATACAACGACTTTGGGTTTAACAACATTCCGGATATAATGACGTAGTGCGGGGGGTTTGGTTGGTTTCTATGTTAATCTTATGAGGGTGCTTTCCGGGTATAGCGTCTTTGCTGGAGGATTGTAACAACTGGTTGAAAACTGTGTGGCCTCAAATAAGACAGGGTTATAAAGATGAAAAAAAATTTAACACTGATGAGACTGGGCTTTTTTATAAATTGACAGTCAACAGAACCCTCAAATTCAAAGGCGAAAAATGTCTAAAGATAGAATCACTGTTTTGGTTGCCACTAATCTGACAGGCACTGAAAAAAGAAAATGGACTTTAATAGGAAAATCAAAGAAACCTCAATGATTCAAGAATATAAAATCTTTACCCGTATCATATTACAATGATCAAAAAACCTGGATGACTTCGAGGATTTTTAAAGATGTTATACAAAAATAGAGAATTGCAGCGCAAAAATCAAAAAATTCTACTGTCGAAAATTTAAAGTCCATCAATTTACATTTCTTGCCTCTAAATACCACTTCAATTTTGCAACCGTTAGACCAGGGCATTATTAAAACTTTGAAGTCCCATTGTAGAAAGCTGCACTTGATGAAAATTTTAAAAGGCTTTGAGGAAAATCAAGAGTATAAAGCTAATCTGTTGGATGATGTTAACATGGTTTCAACTGTCTGGAACAGGGTAACATCAGAAAGGATAACTAATTGTTTTAAACACGCCGAATTTTATTTTGAGATGGGACAGTGTTGACATTGTAAATGATGAAAATCCTTTCACTGAGGAAGATATTACTTTATCTGTTTTGTTTGGACTAAATGTTTTAGACAACGGCCCTGAATTGCTTAAATTAATAACTGAAAACGAAATTGCTTCAAAAGAACAGTGGTTAGACCTTATATCAGTAGATGACCAATTGGAAACCTGTGAAGATTTTGCTGATGCTGAGATAGAAGCTGTGAATAAAAGTAAAGAAAGTGAATATCAAGGTGAAGTCATAGATGAAGAAGCAGATAAGGATGATGAAGTTAGGCTACCAAATATTTGTCAGGCATTAGAAGCAATTAACCTCTTACCGCCCGATTTTTTTTATACCGTTCAATTAAATATATGTTATTAATTATCGTTATTGAACACTTGAAAAAATACTAAAAAAAATTTTTATCGCAATTTTTTATAAAAAGTTCAAAATATTACTAGGCGTCAAATATGTCATATATTGCGGTCAGGACCACGTAATACCTTTTATGATGATCTTATAAAACATTTGAGTGTGCCAAATACGGGACAGATAGTGTTAACAACAAAAATTTCACAATAACTTGAAAAAAAAAACATTTTCATGGTGACCCATATTTGTCACAGGGGGCGGTAAGGGGTTAATATTTTGAAAGATTTGGTTGCAGATATTTCTAGTCGAAAGAAAAATAGAACGACTCTATTTTCAACAAAAATATCTAGTCCAAACAAAAATTACGGATTACCTTAAGAAAAACTAAACTTTTGTAATATTGAAATGATTTTCATTAAGAATTATTGTATTATTTTAATTTAATAAACATTACTTTTCTTAAATTTAATTATTTAATCACACATCCGGATATAACGACCATAATTGGAAGGTTCCTTGGCCGTCGCTATATAAGACTTTTACTGTACTTGTTTTTGTATTTAGTTTTCTTTTGTTATCTTCAAATTGATGAGAAGTTTCTTAAAGTGATTCACTGGTAAATTACAATCTAGATCAGGGGTGGCCAACCCGCGGACCGCCTTGACCATTTTTCTGGCTCGTGAGATTCATCACACTTTTACAAACACAAATAATACACAATAATAATAACTCATTATGTTTCAATTTTTCACTCCAAAAAAATGTCTATAGTGGGTCTAAATCTAATATGGGGTTATATAATTTTATATGTAGCCCGCGCAGTTATAATGCATTTCCAAAGTGGCCCGCAAGATCATTTGGGTTGGCCACCCCTGGTCTAGATGAAAGATGTTTAAATTCTTGTATGTGTAATTTGTATGCAACTCACATACTAGTCATATCAAAACAAAGGATTCATCAAGGTCTGCTTTAATAAAAACCAGACACTAATATTCTTAGTGACAAGATCACTTTACAGTTTAAATTAAGCATTAAACCTAACATAAAATTTACGTATACAAAATCTACTAAAGATTAATAGAAGTCATTTATTCTAGTTTTTTTTTTTAAATTTCAGTAGAACACCAATTATCGACAGAATTATTATTACATTTCATTTTAAAGCTAATTTTACTATTGTACAATACAACTAATTTTGTAACGAGAAACATATTGCTGCTATGGCTAGAAAATTAATTTATTTTACTAATTTTGGTCTTAGGTATACTAATAAAAATTACATATAATAATAATAATATAATTATATTATTATTATGTATGTCTTAATTATTTGGTTTTAAGGACTTGAAGAAAATAATATCACCCAAATACATATTTTTCCATAATTCAGCAAATAACAGGTTGCAGCATGCAAAAACTAATAAATTGTTATTTTATGAATAAAAATTATTTCCGTTCCTTACTTCAATAATCTGAATCATTCTTATCACCAACAGCTGCACAACCGAAGTTCTACCGTAATTTCATTTACTAAGTTTATAGCGAAGAAATTAAAATTTCATGTTTTTCTTAAAATATAGATTTCACAAAAACCACTGGAAACAAGTTTTAAATTTAATCTTAATTTAATATAAAATTAAGAAGCAAAGGTCTGTGATAGATACTTATTAACAATTTAAATTAATTTTTAAAGCATTTTAAATTTAAGTTGATCGTTTGGAATACCACATTTTTGTCATGTATAAATTGTTTTGTTTCAATTGCTGTACTGAATGGTTTTAGAAATTTGGAATACTTATTTTTAAGTACATTAAGTGACATGTTTTAACTTATGCAATAAAATTTTTAAATTGACATCATTCGTAGTAAATTTGAGAATTAAAAACCTGAGGAGAGTTAATAAAATTGATTTATTAAAAGTACCTGTATTTTACACAGAATCATTATCATGAGAGATTAAGACAAATACAAGTTTGACTATGCTTAACTTGATACACACATTCACAATTTATTTTAACAGGAAAATTGCGGCAAACTGTATGCAACAAAAGAAAAACAACTCTTTACTCGCCGTCAATCGAAATGAAACTAAATCTCTTAATTATAGATCACACCGCACAGTAAATTAAAATCTAATTTATGCCTGTCGATGCATGTTTATAAAAAATAAATTAATTCAAACAGAAGCAAAAGAAAAACCTTACCTCCCTTCTTAGGCCTAACGCGGGAGGAATGAAGTTGACAACGGGGCTTAATATCATACCGTGTTCGGTCGAGGTTCTATACATACAACTAAATGTTACAAAATCACTTAGATCTAGCCTAACCTAGGAAAAAAAGTTGGCTCCCTAACGCATTCTATATCTGTTTGTCTCATGAACTTCACCTAATTCACCTTTAAAATCGAGTTCGATAATAAAATCTAAATCACGATTATTTCTCGGGTTAGGTTTCATTGAGAACGTACCGAAAATGTCCTCTCCTTTTTTTACTGTCATGTACTCCTCGAAATAAAACACGGTCTGTTTCCAGTGGGTGTATGGAGCTTCCGGCGCTGTACTGAACCCAATTCGCTTGTGACACTTTGTAAATTCAACATTGAAAAATGTGACGAGTGCTTGGATGTAATCGTTCCTGCGAACCTGAAGATTAAACGGAGCCGTGAATTCTAAATCCGCTTTTTGAACGGTGTAGAGGTCAACTTCTTTGACAAGGCAAGCGTTTGTGACGACTTGTTTAGGGTCTACTACGTCGACCAAGGGTTCACTGATGGCTACCTTGCGAATCGAGCTCATATCAAAACCGTAAACGTCATCCCACCAGTTGATCTTTTCATCCTTGTATTGGCGATCTTCGATCGCAGTCACAAAGAGTGAGCAACGATCAGGGAATAAAAGACCATCGGGCTTGAGCCACTTGTCGCGGGCGAACAGCACAGTGTCCAACATGCTCTCGTAAAACAGACAGTAACCCATCCATTCAGAAATGATAATGTCCACTTTTTCAATCCCCTCTGGCAAGGTAATTTCCTCCACCTTGCCCTTAATTATCGAAATAATGTGGTCCAATTTGTTGGCTTCCACAATTTTTTTCGCGTATTCGACTATATTTGAACATTCGATAGCTAAAACTTTCTTAGCACCCGCTTTGGCCGCGAACATGCTTAAAATCCCAGTCCCACAACCGATGTCCATAACAACTTTACCGTTAAATAAGTGTTTATTATGATACATGGAGTTTCGGTACGTTAGAGTCCTTACTTCGTCTTTTAACATTTCTTCGTGGATCCCGAAGTGAGCATAAGAATCAAAATAGTAGTCCCTCGATGTCATTTCATCGGCAGGGATGTCTTCGTGCTCCATGGTCACATCTTTCGTTGGCAGTGAATTGAATTGTACCGAGTCGATTTTCGGCCCGTTCGACTAAAAATAACAACTTTTGTGAAATCAAGTCAAACCTAGGGACTTAAGCAATGCAATTATATTTCTAGTAACGTGAGAACCGCGAGTCATATTGATCCGAAAATTCGAGATTACGTATAATCCGAGGGCGATTATGCTCCCCATTGACAATTCAAACGTGAAAATTTCTAAATTTAAAGACTTACCGGTGAACACACGTTAGTTATGCCGTTTTCGTACACCATTGTGCCGGTTATATCGCAAGACGCCATTGTGGTACGGTGGTGTGAGAAAAAGAGGTTAGGTACTCTACCAACTTCATACAAATAATCCTCACCGCCAAATTTTGAATTCAATTTTATTTAAATTCGATAATTTCAATTAAATGTCACCCAATTTTCAATTTAATTCGATATATTTAAATTGATTAGTTACAGTTTTAAGGGTACATTTATGTAAAATAGATTTAAAAATGCATACATCTACACCTAACCTAACTTTTGAAGTTTTCTTGACTTTGCCGATGATGCATTTCCCTCAACATTTTGAAATTTTCTTCAAGCGAGACGACTTCTTCAAAACGCTGCGCTGTTCTAGCTTGATCTATGTAGTTCTTAACAATATTCATCTGCTGAATTAGAGGATCTTCGGAAGTTTCATCATTACCGACATTAGCAGGCGACCAACCAGTTGTGACCGTAACTCTTTTAATGTTAACATGAGATGGCTCAGGAATCTCCATGCTTCGCGCACGTTCTTGCTTAATTTTTTCCAATTCAGCAAAATTTGGTAAAACTGGCAGCGTTAACAAGTAATCTTTGATATATTGAGAAGTGGCCCGACGAATGGTATTTTGCAAATGAATGAATCTGGGACTTTCTAGATCTGCTGGAAGAGTAGCAATGCTCTTGCTGGTGGCATCCAAAGTTTCTGCTTGTTTTGCAATGGAACCACGCAATGCCTGTGCGTCCTGCAGTTGGTAAGTTGAATCACCGGCCGTCAAGGACATGTACATCTAAAACTTTACAATTAAACAAGCATTTTACCAAAAACTAATTTCACCTTTTGATACAATTCAACAGCTGGCTGAATTTGAGATTTAATTTCTCTCAGCTTGAAATACAGTTTAGAAATTGTAGGTTGAATTACTTGATTCATCTGTTGGGTTCTTCGTGACTCGAGCATGTTTATACAATGTTCGCATATTCTCAACGTTTCTGATTCAGTTCTTACTTGATTTGTAATGTCTGAATAAACTGGAGCTACAATCGTGTCTAAAAAAAGAACTGTAATCTGCAACCATGAAATTCATGCATAACCTACGTGCAACATTATATGGCAGAAAGAATGAACAAGAGTTACACATAACACTGCCACAAAGCCTGCAGTGATGTTGTCTCCTTGTTATATTAAAACTAGCAGCGCATGAAGGACACCTGCTCACATCCGTTCCATCGATCCAGGCCACCAACTCTTGCTCGTGCTGCTTGCGATCTGCATGATCTAACCTCAAAAGTCGATCTAATCTTATTATTAGTTTATTTGTCTCCGTTGTACGGTGATCTAAACGATCCCTACGAACCGATTTAAAATATTCCGTGTGTTTCTGGCTCTGCCCTGGCTTTTGCGGCTCACTGTACTCGATATAATACTTCTGCAGTGAAATTTCGGTCTTAAATAATTCTAAATCTTGTTCGTCGAGTTTGAGTATCCTTTTCTTAGCCTTTCCGACTAGATCTGAAATGGATTTGCTTGTGACTTATCGAAAGGGAAGGTTAACACTGACCTTTCAGTGATTTGAGAATGTCCTGTTCTTCGGAATGCAATTCTTGAAAGTGTGCCAGTAGATTATTTGGTGATCTTAAATCTTTGTGGCAAACGGGGCATAAAAAACCCTCTTTAATTACAGCATCGCTGACACCCGCTGCCATGTTTAAATGAAGTGAGGTTATGTTCGTTTTGACAGATAGTGGCTAAAGGGAAGTGGTAATGAAACGCTCGGAAACATATTTATCGTTTATTTACAAATTATTTGTAACACTATATACATTGATTCACGCTTTTATCAAATACATTTTTTATTTTTAAATTATCGTAATAAATTATGTGTGATATAGAGAAGGGGGTTTTGTAAAAATATCGAAACAGTCAAAATTCACATCATTATTATTACTCCTAACTTAAAGCGTCCGTGTATAACATCTAAGAGAGTTAGATTTCTTTTTTTAATAACAAATTGTACAGTTAAAATATTACAGCAATACAATATACAATAAAAAAACCTTTGCTTTACGTGTTCAAAACTGAATTATACAGCGAATTTGCAACGAAACGAGCGAAAACTTATTGCACATTATAAAGCAAAGGCCAAAAGTGATTCGCCCCTAAAATAATTTCAGTGGTTAAGGGCTAGCAGGCAAACTGTCGTCACTTTCGAGGTAAGTCACGTAACTGTCTGTACTGTCTGGATGTGTCATGCCATCTGGCGGCGGCGCCGATGACGGAATCATGCCTTGTGGCGGGCCCGGATGCGGTCCCATCGGCGGGGGCGGCAGATCATATCCGTGCATCTGTAATCACAATCTTTAGTACAAATTTCAAAATTGATGCAGCAAAACTTACTTGATTTACGAGTTGTTGGAAAGCGGGTGTGTGAGGTGGCTGTTCAAGGTCGCTATGTAGCGCGAAATCCGAAAGTGCTTTCCATGGCGGTTGGTACGCCTGCACTTCTAGCGGATGGACGCCAAGCGGAGAATCGTGCCTCACCGGAGATGACGCTACCATTGGAATACCCTGCATGGTACCGTAACCCAACTTTCGGCCATCCTGGATGTAAGGATAAAACTTAAGACAACATCTTATAGGAAACTTTTTCGGGATGAATCTATATGTGGAAATTGGAGTTTACAAATTCCAAGGCCGCGCGATTTGATTAGCGCGCAATTACAAAAAACAAACTTACAGTGGCCGCTACTCGTAATCATCACAAATGCAAACAATGCGAAAATGATAGTCGGCATAAATTAAAATAGAGAATCCCCACCAAACCGGCGGAAATAGCAAAACTCGGTTGCGGGGGGAAAGTAGTAAGAGGTCATGCATGTGTTCGTCGATTGGGCTGCATGTAATTGGGAGGAGCTAATTCGGCCGTACGCCTCCCGAGATTTCTGATAAAACGAATTAGGAGCCTGGCTGATTTTTCTCCTGAAACCAACCTTTTCGTGTTGCATCTGTTGTTTCATCAGAATGGTTTTTTTCTTGTCTTTGCACCGCTTGTTCTGGAACCAGACTCGGATGACGCGCGGCGAGAGGCTGGTCATTTCGACGAGTTGTTCCTTCATGAGGGCGTCGGGACGCGGATTCGCGGCGTAGCAGGTTCGTAACGTGTGAAGTTGTTTCTCGTTGAGGACGGTCCGCACCCGCGTCGGTTTGCCGTCGCTTCCGTTGTTCGTTTTTCTTGGTCCTCCGCTTTTGTGTGAACCGCTTTCAGAGCCGGAATCTGCAAAAAGGCCAAATTTAAAATCTCGAATAAAGAAACCATGCACAAAAATTATATCAGGTCTACCAATCAACAAGGCTGGTGAAATTATGAAAAAATACCTAATTCAGATTTTTAGATTGGTACACTGACAGTCAATTAAAACGAACTGGACATTGGAGATATTTTTGTATATTTGGTGATTTTAAATTCCGTGTCTAGTTATTTATACTAACTTGATAGTTCAATTCGATCACTAAAATAATTTTGGATCCTAGAGTCCAGAACCCAACTGTTTCGATAATAATTTTGTTAAAAACGTGCGCACCCATTCAGTTCTAAATTTACCCTTTTAAATGAATTATTTAATAAACACTATTTTATTAAAGTAGGGAAGTGGGGGAATGGTGCGCGCTGGAGAATCGTGCCTGACGTTGGATATACAGGGTTAATTGCGCAATTCAAAATAGTGCCGATATTGCTTAACACATTGTTTGCGGGACACGTATTAATATGTTGTTCACAAACCGTGCATTGAGTTCGGGTCACGTATTAATACGTTTTACGTAAACACGAAATTCGCGCATATTTGTAAAAATATCCCTCTCCCGCTTTAATGTGCAGACAATAAATACCCAACACTAATGTGTTAATTGCATTATTAACTGTTTACGTCACAATTTATATCATTTTAATACATGTGAAGATAGTGAAAGGTGTTTCGAGAAATTTGTGACAGTAGAACTCCTATATAACGAGTCCCAGTTATAAGGAAAAATCGGCTATAAACAGTAAATCGTCTGGTCCCTTGTCGTTTTGTATACTACACCTTGTAAATTTCACCCTTTATCTCTATAACTAGAATTTTATCGGAAATGTATGTAAAGGAATAAAAAACTTGATGGTGGATTGCCAATCAAACAAAAGGGCTTTGCTGAGAAGTGCTATTTTTGAAGAAGTGTTACGAGGATGGGATAGAAAATTAAATCGGAAAATCCTATTGCTCATAGACAACTGCAGTGCACATCCACAAATAAAAAATTTACAGAAAATTCAACTCGAACTTTTAACTCCTAATGCTACTTCAGTTTTACAGCCAATGGAGCAAGGCATTATAAGATCTTTAAAATCGCACTATAGAAAACTTCTGGTGAAACGATTAGTGCAGGACTTACATGAAGAAAACGAAGTACATTTTAGTCTTCTGGGAGCTGTAAACTTAATACACAAAGCGTGGTCACTTGTGGATACAAAAACAATTGAAAACTGTTTTCAACGTGCCAAATGGCGGTAAGAGGATTTCTATGACGGATTGCGGATGAAGGAATGGATTAATATGCAAACAAACGAAGTCAGCGATAGTGAAGATAACGCATACCTCAACTTCGACGAAAACATTGGCACTTTCCTCTCTTTAACTGCGATGAAAATAAAAATAGCAGCGATAGGGAAAAAGAAAAAAAAAGAAGAGGAAGGAGATCATGAAGAAGTTTCAATAACAACTCTGCCAAATACACATAATGTAGAACAATATTTAAAAACTATTAGGAAGGGAGTTTTTGTTAATGGGCGCTTGCAGACCTCACCACGATGCTTTTTTTAATAACTTAGCAAACTTAGAAAGTGCAATTGATAAACTTAAGTTGCTTCATTATCACAAACAAACGAAAATTACTGATTTCTTTCACTAAATCTTGTCCCTAAAGTTAAAGTTAGAGATTCTTGATTTGTTGTGATTTTTAAAAATACCTATCTAAAAAGCCGTTTTCAATGACAGAAGAAGAGGCATTCTTTCAATATTTGAATATTTCAAGGACCATGGATCTTTAAAATCGCAATTATTGAAGAAATTTTTAAATATAAAATTAGCAGCGATAGCGAAAAAGAAGAAGGAGAAGAGGAAGGAGATCATGAAGAAGTTTTAATAGCAACTTTGCCACATACACATAATGTAGAACAATCTTGAAAAACAATTAGGGAGTTTTTGTTAAGAGGGATCCTCACACAAATTTCTTATGAGAAACTCGATACATTTGCCTGCCACTATAACTTCGAGTAAAAAACAAATATCATAAAAAGTGTGTTATCATGTGAATCTGCATTCAATTTTCTACTGAACGGTTTGGTTAAAGTTGCAAATTTCTATTTGATAATAGGAAAAATGGAACAATATCATGTACAGCTTGACAGAAATAACTTGGCAGATGACCCTGCGCAGAAAAGAAAGATAGAGAGTGTCTTAAGATAAGGATATAGCTAGTATTATCGAGCGACCACCAATAAAGAACTGAGCTCCGCTAAGGGGCGGTCTTTCGGTCTACGGCGCATCCATGACTCATCCGCCAAGCTATTTCTGTCAAGGTGTATCTTCAATTATAACATATAACAACAGTTATATCTCGACTTTTCTTTTAATTGAAATGCAGATATTACATTTTCAATAAATATGAGAATTTTAACGGCAGAACTATTTTCTCCTTGAGATGAGAATAGCGATGGAAGATTTACAACATGCTATTATTTTATTATTATTTTGATGAAACGATCAACTCTGCTAATTTTTTTATTGATAGATGAAGTTTGTAACAGCTATAAGAGTTTATAAAATTCTTAAAGTCGAGCTAGGTGAGGATCTCTCTTAATGGGCGCTTCCACATCTCACCACGATGCTCTTTTCAATAACTTAGCATACTTAGAAAGTGCAATTGATAAAATTAAGTTACTTCATTATCACAAACAAACGAAAATCACAGATTTCTTTCACTAAATCTTGTCCCTATGTGTGTTTAACTTCCTTATTAAATAGATTTATTTTATAATGCCCTTACCTACAGTTTGCTTAAGTCGATTTATAAATAGTAATTCCTCATTTTTCGCAAAGATCAGAATACGTGCTTTTGGCTGCATTTTTATATCTCTTGCAGTAAACTTTCCATAAAGTTCAATAGATTCAAAACTTTAAAAAACTAAGAAATTTGGGCTCTTATAGGTTAATTTTCTTTAGTGCTATATAAATCTTACTGCTAACCCTTACTCGTAGGCAACTAATTCCATAGATAAATGCTGTTACATTTTTGAACACCCTGTATAAAGCTTGGTATCTCAGCATACCTGTAAAAATTGTAAGTTAAGTTTGGGTATGTGCTAAACTAATCGCAAGAAATCTTCAAATCTGACAGATTATCGTGATAATCTTACTTCCGGTTACGGTGGAAGTGAGATCAATAGTTTTTTCTTAAATAGATTCCTGTAAGTAATAAAAACAAAATAGTTCACCAAATAGACTTTCCAATTCTCTACAGTACACATTCATATTTGAAAATTAAATTATACGTTCTGCAATTGTAGGCGTTTTTATTAAGAGTTGTATTCACAGCAACGCATGTGATGCCATGGATACGAAAACATGCGCTTATAAATACTAACTAATTATTATGTAGAGAATTGAAGAGCTATTTTGCTATATTTATAGGGATCAATTTAAGAAAAGGAAAATTGACGTTACTTCCGGCTAATGTGGATGTAACAACACAATAAAAATAGACGAAGTTTGAAGATTGTTAACGCCATATACCACTTACTAAAACTCAATTTCCAATCTTTAAATATAACTGAGATATTGCACTGGAACGGGTATAAAGCAGATAAGACAATCAACCGTTTTAAATATACATACAGACACTATATAAATAAGTACACGTACCATCTACGGCATTGTTCTATTACACTACAATAATACATAACGCTCACTTGTATTGGACAATGAGGTTGGTCTCCGAGGTCCAAAGGGTTAACAAACGAAATTTAAGTTTCATCCATTCAGTTTTTTCAACTTTTTGGAAATATTTCTTACAGAAAATTTCATTTCATGATTCTTCGTTTAAAAATATCGTCGATATTACCTATCCCTACTCAGCGAATTTATAATGAGGAAAATGTTTCCTCCTTTCAACCGTCGTGCCGGTGCTGCGTTTTATTTACTTTTGTCTACACCAACATCTTATCATTCGCACAAAAATCCCGTTTGTAGTATTCTGCGTCTCTTCAATTCGATAAAATATATAATAAATTAAATCGAATTTAATTACAAGCTGAAACCAATTAATTTGTTTAAAACGAGTATCTACATCATGCCGGTTGTATTAATTTTATTGCATGGCACGTGCATTCTGATTCTTTATGCTCATCTCAGTAAATACAGGGCCCTCCAACGTTAATGGTCACTCCCAAACAATTCAATCGGAAGATATTAGTATGGTTATTAATAAGCTACGATCTGATGTTAATTCCGTTTTCAGTTTTTATCATCTGACGTCGCGACGATCATTTATGTCATTTTTCATGAACTTTTGAGCTTTCTTTTCAACAATCTTTTATTAATAAAATTATTTTCATATAAAAAAATCAAAATATTACTAGCTTTTTATTAAAATTCGCCGTTACTTTGATTACAAATTCTGTGATATCAGTAACAAATAATATTTTGTTACAAACTCATTGAAACATTAAATAATAACTCACATGTAAACACAAATAAAATACGGAATAAAATGTAAAACACGTCTGGTCATTCCCTTTGTAAAAAAAGGTGACGTTTCTATTTATTTTATTTGCCCGTGGCAACAGTAAAACATGGCCAGCTACAACGTCCGTGCTCAGTCAAGCAGCCGCCGTGGCTGCATAAGACCGTTTAGGTAACACGCCCCTCCCTAAAGGCTGAGCACGGTGTTGGAAGTAGCTGTTGCCTTGGATTATTTATATTATAAAGAAAATAGTTTATGGTTAGCTATTAGCTGCAGGTTCCTCGAAGTGACGCGGGTCTCGTACGCCGGCATCTTTCATGTCATGCCGAAAGCGGGGAAGGCGGCGAAATGCGGCTCTTCGCGGCGCTGTTCGGTCGCTGACGATCCCGTTGTAGTTCGACGCTGTGCGTTGGGACTCCGGGAAGCAGGGTCATCAAAAGAGCAAGATTATCCATAACACTATAATCAGATTCTAATTGGATAGTTCCGAAATCGGGCATCGATGACTCAGTTCAACTGGTTCGGCGTCATCCAAAACATCCAGGTTACAAATTAAATTCGGTTCAGGCACTTCTTGCACTTCCCCATTTTCTATTTCATGCTCTTCATCATTATCTTGAACCACTGGAGTTGTCGATTTGTACTGCAAAGCACTGTTTGACAAATCGACTTCTATCGGAAATAGCGGAGGTTGACAGTAGTCCAAGAGTGTTTTTGTGCAATTCTGCGAGGCCTTTTATCAATTTGGATAAATGCCCACCGAGAGATTGCACGTGTTTGTTTTCGAGTACTAATTCCAGTTTGACCAAAACGTCAGAACGTAGTTTCTCAAAGCGGGTCTTGGCGACCTGGCGACATCGCAAAATCAACCTATATTCGTAATTTCCGGTTTCTACTCAACATAATGGTTCTTGCAGTGGTGCGTAGTTGCACTCTGTTACCGGGTCGGTACAGCGGTGGTCGGTTGCGTGGTTGCTTGCTACTTGTTCATACTTTGCTGCAGGCATCCATAGTCCCATGGAGTGACGCGGGTCTAGTACGCAGGCATCTTTCGTGTCATGCCGAAAGCGGGGAAGGCGGCGGAATGCAGCTCTTCGCGGCGCTGTTCGGTCGCTGACGATCCCCTTGTAGTTCGACGCTGTGCGTCGGAGCTCCGGGAAGTGGAGTCGCCTGTTGCAGCTGTTAGCGCTGAATCGTGTAGCGATCATCGGTTGCGGGCGCCACTGGAGGTTCCTGATGTTAGGATTTGATCCCCCTCCAGAAGGGCGTCGCGGCATCGCGGCATCGGGGTCGTTGGTGAAAGTTCGGTGGAAAAGCCCTTTTCCTTGTGCCCCACGTTGGGCCGTCAAATGTTACAAACTCATTGAAACATTAAATAATAACTCACATGTAAACACAAATAAAATACGGAATAAAATGTAAAACACGTCTGGTCATTCCCTTTGTAAAAAAAGGTGACGTTTCTATTTATTTTATTTGCCCGTGGCAACAGTAAAACATGGCCAGCTACAACGTCCGTGCTCAGTCAAGCAGCCGCCGTGGCTGCATAAGACCGTTTAGGTAACAATTTACAACCTTCAAATCCATAACCAATAAATCAGACAAGTGTTGTAACATTGCAAAGCTTTTTGAAGAAACATGTCCCGGAGATGCAAGGCAGTAACGTCACGTGTTCAGTATCAGGGACGTATTTAGGCTTTCACATCACAGTTTTTTAATTTTTGTAGAAATAAACTGGTTGATAAAATGAAACACAAAATGTTTAAATAGCTACTTTTCGTTTTCATCTAATTTAAAAGGTTGAATGTCCAAGTTATATGCACGAACTTGAAGTAGGTAGGTCATTTTGTGTCCCGACCGTCACGCTCATACAAATATCCATTTGACATAGTTAAGAGCATAACTATGTATTTTGTTTTATGTAGTAAGCGTTAGAAGCATTTATCTAGTCAACACTTCATATATTAATCTTGAAAAATTCGCTTTTTATATTAGAGATATACTGAAAACATTGTCACTGGGGAATACCCCAAAAGTTACCGAAACACTGAACTGACCTGAACTGCACATAACTAATATGAAAATAGGGTAATGTGAAAGCGTAGGTAGAATGTTTAACAGAACCGTTATTAAAAAATACTTACTAAGAAGTCTTTATGGGTAGAAAACAGGGCCATCTTTACGCATGGACTCGCTGGGTTGTTCATTCCGGTTGACAAACCAATTTTTTATAATAAAGGGGCCCCACATCCTAAAGTGCCCTGGGTCCCCACTTACCTAAAGACGACCCTGGTAGAGAGCGTTTATTTTTAGTCTGGATCTGATAACCATAGGTTACAGTGGAGTCTGATTTACAATCCCTATCATCATTTGCGGTTGGGAAAATTTACCACTCTAAACTATTTCAAATCGTAAATCTTTATTGGAAGTTTTGGCGACTTTATTATTGATCGATTTAAAAAGCATTTAAAAAATTTAAACAAAAACGTTTTTGTGACTTGCAAGATAAAATTATTCGATGTAGGTAAATTCCACAAACATTTTTACTTCTGATTTTTGTTGTTTTATGTCTGGTTTATCATTAAAAAAAAAAACTATAGTCTATTTATTTGGGACGTAGGGCAATATTTTAGAAGATAATCTGTTTTTAACCAATTGTTAGTGGCGTTTTAGATTTATAAATAAGACGTCGATTTCGACTGAGTGATTTCCGTGTAACTGTACTTTTTCTAGTGTAATTAGGTAGTTGCATGTACCGGTTACCATACTAAGTTATTGAATGCTTTTACAAACGTTTGATTATTTCAAAATTATATTCCAACAAAAATATAGAAAACCCCAAGTACACGCTTATGACTTGTTTCTCAGCGAGGGGTATTGGCGACTGTTAGTGCAGAATCTATTGTCTAGAATCTTAGTAACTGTCTGTATTCTCTATAATCGGCGCATTTAAAAAAATCACTTAAATTTTTTCGATTTATAATGGACATTTAATGTCCGCTCATGTCAAAATTCGGCACAATTTAAGGGTAATCAATTTTAATTACTCTACAGGCATCCGAAATACACTGTAATATCACCAGTTTGTGGTCGTACGCACACCATGAAATAAACAAAATTGGAAGAAAATAATTTAATATTTGAGACCAATTTTGGGAGTGACGGTTTACGTTGGATAACCCTGTATATGTACTGCAAAGTAAACTTAAATTTTTGAAAGTTATGAAATCAGCTCAAAATTGGTAAAATGATGTTTTTCTACTTTGGTATCATAAGTGGGTTTTTGTGAAACTAAAAGTAGTGTCACAAAGGAACTTTTTGTGAAATCGTTTTTTTTTTTTTTTTATACTTATTACGTTGGTATTGCTGTAATAGCACGCTGGTCGGCGTCGGGCATATCGACCGAGCTCCTGTCAAGGTCAAGCCAAGTGTACAGCTTAATTCTTCCATGACTTATTCACAAAAATATCAAACTCGAGATTTTAAATTTGAAGTTTTAGTTGACATATGACACGACAAATACCAACACAAGCAGTACCTAATCCTAAAAATCTCTAGAATATTTAGAAAGCACAATTTTCAAATTTTCATGAAACTAAGAGCACCAAAGTAGAAAAAATAGTATATTACACTCGTTTTATAAGACGTATTGTCGCACTCTTGACATTTACTTATCGTCTTATAGATCGTCTTATAAAACTTGTATAATAATATACTATTGTGAAACTTTTTTCAATGATGTAGAGGAGGCGGTAAAATGCATATCTCACTTGACCCACGTTCATTTATGTCCACTTTGTAGCTTAAACGATTGATGCGCACAATTCACCTACAAGTATTTAATGGGAAAAAAATCCTGTTATAACGGACCGTTCGAGCGATCCTCTCAATTACCATCGGCGTAGTAATTTTTAAAAAGCGCCCGCGTTGCGTAAACGCACTTAAAACCGCCAATAAAACTCGAGCCGAAGGTGATTCAGCCGAGTCAATAAAGTTTTAATAACATCAAACATATTTAGTTAATCCCGTTGAAATCCCTTTCATGCTTGTTTTAAGCCTTAGATGGACATCGACCTGGTCCCTCGATCCTCTGGGAATTTGACGGTCGATTATTTACTTTCTCCGACCAAAAAACAAATATCTATATCTGCCGGTTTGAAAAATAAGCGCAGCCCCTCATCAAACATTAAAAGGTAACATTAGCTCGTTTGAAGCTCACAAAGGGCAGAATCCTTTGATGGTCAACCGTTTCACGCCTGTAAATCCTGCTGGTCACTTGACGGATTAAGTCCCGCATGAAATATTTAATTTTCCGCGGGCCGCGTTTGTTATAGTTAATTAATGAGATTAACTGACCTGACATGCATCCCAATTCCGAATTGGCGCTCGACTGGTGGTTATTGTTGCTAAGGCTGGTGTTATTGTTGCTCTCGGTGGCCGGATGCGGCGTCGCCGGCGCCGAACTTTTTTCCATGACGTCGTGGTCCTCTTTGCAGTAGAGAGTGCCGCCGTCCCGGAGCGCGAATTCGTCGCCTGGCACCAACTGACGCGCACAAGCACAACATCGAAAACACTCTATGTGATAGATTTTGCTTTTGGCGCGCATCACAAAGTCATTTTTACTAAACGACAAACTGCACTTGTCGCATTTCGTCCCGAACAATCTGAAACGTGGAAATCGTTAGGTTCTGTTTGGATTTCGAACGGGTGCAGCAATGTTTTCGGACGCGGCGGTGGGCCCAGGTGTAATCTGTTAGCGAACACCCCGAGCCCTCGGGAGCGCGCTAAAACAACTTTGCATATCCGGTTACAGTCAACAAACATTGCCACACACCGAGCTCTAACTTCGGACTTGCAACGCAAAAAAGACGTTGAACTTTGATCGAATTCATTCACTCATGCGGCCCACAGTTTAAATTAAATTAAATATCAAATTATTGTGGCACTAATGATGGGATTAAAAACGAAATTCGACGTAAATTAAATATTAAGTTCCGTTTGAAGTTGTTTATGTGACTTGATTATGATTTTAATTTAAAAAAAATGTTTCCGTTGTAAATTATCTATTTTGACTGTTCGAAAGCAGCGTTTTCTTTAATATCTACAAAACATTCCAAGAACCGTTGCACCGATTCGATCTCATAATATTTTACGATACTACTGTAGTCCGTTTTTAAATCAGGGAGAGCGTTAGAAGGATGCAAAACAATTTATTTTAGTTTATGTTGGTAGTAATGCACTGATATTGGCAATTCACATCTGACAGTTTAAGTTTGTATTAGTAATGTCACTTCAAAATGTAGTTCAAAATGTAATACAGTAGAATCCGGTTATAACGGCTTCGGTTATAGCGAACCACCGGTTATAACGAACTTTATTCCAAGTCCCGACATTTTCCCCTATGCAACAATGTAAAAATTGATCGGTTATAACGAACTCGGATATAACGAACTATCGGATATAGCGAACCTGAAAAAGCTGACATTAATAAAATTTCAATCGTCTATAACGAACTTTCCATTGTATATAACGCGTAATAAACTTTGAATCTGATGGTGACTAGTCATTAAATGAGTGGTTACAAAAATGGAAACAAAGGGAACGTGAATTTCAGCAATTGAAGGGCTCTATGCAAGAAGTACCTAAGTCACTTTTCATATTCTGTGATATTTGAGATTTGATGTTTCAATGTGACCTGTAAATCACATTGTTTTGACTTTGAATAATCTTTTTTTTACTAAAGTAAGTCTTCTTTAGTCAAAAAAGATTAGTCAAAATCAAAGCAATGTGATTTCCAGATCAAACAGAAATATAAATCTCAAATATCACAGAATATGAAAAGTGACTTAAAATACTTCTTACATTCAATTAGAAAATTCAAATTTTTTCGAAAACTTAAACATGAATGTCTATTAATGTAGACAATTTATTAGTTACATATTTGGGTATTTGTGGTAGACAAAAGTGGCCAAAAAGAAGCCAATGAGGAATGAGGATGAGCCGGAAGCACCAGCATTACAGATTTTATCTACACAGGAAGCTGTGAAAAGTATTAACCACATTCGCGATTTTTTAGTTTTACGGTGCGCCGAACTCAATTATTGAAAATCTTAGTGACGTTGAAACGTGTGTGGACAATTTATATTTCAGTCGAAAATAAAAAAAATTTCAAATAAAATTACTTGTTGCATTTTGCTTCGTTTCACTTAAGTTTAGTCCTTATATTCTTAATGGTTTTATAAATATGCATATTTATATTAGACAATGAAGGTCTCATAAAACACTCTTGCATTTATTCTTTCAATAACGCTTATAACGAACTTCGGATATAACGAACCGATTTTGACGGTTCCTTGAGGTTTGTTATAACCGGATTCTACTGTATAACTATTACGAAAGAAATTTTCGACGAGAAAAGCTTTAACTTCAATATTAAGAGGTGCACTGAAAGAGAGGGAATAGGCAAATTTTCGTACATGTTCACCATAGTAACGATAGAGGTCGCAAATATATAAATTTGTCAATATTGGGGTTATGGATGGTAAAATCTGCTAAAAATAATTTCTGACGCAGTCAATTTGTGTGACGTTCAAACTTCAAAAAGAATTGTATGTAAATTTATAGGTAATACACACTGGTAATACTATTTGAGATGTCGTTAGACCGTTGATGATGTTTGCGTAATATCAAAACTCTTACTTTTGGTTTTAACGAGACTGTTGGAAAAAACTAAGCAAACATTCGTTATGTTCATCGTATACGATTTTCATATAAATCGCTAATAATTGTTGGCGATGAACGATCGTAATATCATACTGAAATAGCGCTGTCCGTGACATAATAGGCATACTATTATTATTTTACTGTACCTACTATACTGTTTGTATTAGTATGTGACGCCATTTTTTACATGATTAAAATTCAGTCCCCCTCTTAAATATTCTGTTATGAGTTATTACTGAATTACAAAATTCCTACTATTTTGTATAATCAAATAGTTTTATCCTGTAAAAAGTTGTGAATAATGTTTTTTCAAATTTATGTTGACAGTGAAAGTGACAGGTTAAGGTAACATCACTGCTAAATTCGTAAATGTAGCACGAAATTCGCCTATAGAAGGTAGTAAGAAATACAACCATTGTTCAGTAGTCGAGTTATATAAATTAGATTATTACAACCACCTTACTTCATCACCGCCAATATAATTTTAAAAAAGGGAATTTCAAGATGATATAATTTTTCGATCATATGGTAGTTGTTCATGCAGCCAACTCGACTATGAACGTCGCAAGTAAATAAAACTACCTACTTCTCACTAAATAAAACTGTCATTAATTGTAACTGACTACGAACTACAAAATAATTCATATCTCTTAATTGATAAAAAAATACGCATTAATATTGGGCCAATTCGTAGAGAACATGTTTTCTAATAGAATGGTGAAAACTGAATATATTTTTTTTTAAGAATAATGGGGTAAATTATGCGAGAAAATAAATAAATCTAACTTCTAAACTATTAGTAATTTTTTTATCATCTACAATTAAGCGAAATAGATTCTTATAACATATTCCATGCATCTCTTTCTTTCATTTATTGCTAAAAAGCCAAATTTTAGATTTAAACATATCAACGTTCTGAGATAAGACTCACCCTTAAGTTTTGTGCCCTCTTCTGGAGCCCCTATTCGGCCGGCCGTATATACCGACCGATCTTATTCATTATCGAACTTACAATTAGATCAGCGTTTGAAACCGTCTATCACTGTGTCAAATCTCGTTACGATAGCTTCATTCTTTCAAAAGTTACCCTCTGATTGAACCGAGACACCACACACCCACACACTCACGAACATACACAGACAGGTAAAACTTAAAAAAGCTTATCGCTACCAAAATGTATGGTACATGACAATGAACTCTGCAATTTGTATTCTCATTTTGCATATTTCTTTATTCATTTTAATAAAACAGTCAATTAAACTTTTAAGACTGTAAATGGCCTGATTTTATTTACTAATTTACATTAACGTATTTTAGGTAGATAACCTTTTTTGAATCGTAAACATAGATAAACAGCATTAAGCAAGTGTAACACTTTAATTAATGAATGTGATTCATCGAAAAATGGTGACCATTAAATTCATGGTTAACTTGTAGAAGCTTTTATTAATGGTAACAGTAGTTACAGGGATAGTAGTTTCAATGAACCAATCAACCTTCAATATTACCTAATAAACTACAGTAAGCAAATAATTCCAATCATTTTAAAGTGTTTTAATGCATTTTAAAGTCTACCATTGACAGTGACGATCAAGTTAGCCTTTGGTTTTAACTGAAGAAAAAGCAGTTTTATCAGAATTTTAAGAAATATGGGATACGTTTAACCAAACGACTCAAAAACGTTTAATGTTTTTGTTCCACTTTTTGATAATCTTTAATTAAAAGTACCTACACTTTACTTTCCATTACCTACACAGCTTTTTTCGATTTTCATTGATCATCGATGGATAATTTCAATAATTGAAAGCTAATTAAGTGCTGTGGACACTATTTCAAGAATTGTATAGATTTAATGCTAATCTCATTTTTGCTGCAATCAAGATAAAGCAACTTTATCAAAAAAGGTGATTTTGTTAAACATCTGTTTTCACATAGGTAAATTGACCCTTTAACAAGAGTTGACCAAACTAACTTTAATTACTTTCAACGACTGTTTAATCGTGGATCCTCAAAAAGTGACAATTTAATGATCAATCCATTAGTGAAAACTTAACCAAGTAAATTGGTTGTATGTACAGCAGATGTCGCTTATTTGAGTCAGTTAAGCAGTGGCCACATAAAAACTATTTTGTTGAGCTTTTAAAGAAATTATGGCATAGGAGGTTAATAAGGGTCATGGGTATAAACATTGTAGATTTTACTTCTTTGGGTGTTGTTGTATTCACCAAGTATGCTAGAACAAGACCGAAGACCGAAAAAGAGAAAAGAAACTTTTCAATAAGGCCACATAATTTTATGTGACATTAGAAATGGTGATGACAATGCAAAGATAACACTATTAAAAATGCATGTTCTCAGGTAACGTACGCTACTGTTAAAAACTTATATAAAATCATTTATTAGTTAAAAATATTGTTGCCTCAGAACGATTCGTTCCGTTAACTGCGAATAGATGTGGAATGGTTTGAGATATTCTTCAGTAAATTTAAAAACTGGCTGAGACCCTGGTTACCACCGATTTTGTTCATTATCGAACTTAGACTAGACTGTTTACCACGATATCCAACTTCGTTGTATAGGCAAATTGACGGGAGTGGCGGTTCGATTGTGAAAATTCTTGTTTTGCAAAAAGTTACTGATATGCAACCGGAGAGCGTGCAAAATCGGCTAAACAAAACATCAATATTTTCCGTAAATTAATACAGTAATACCCCGATTTACGCTAGATCGATTTACGCGAACTCGGGAGTTTTGCAATTTTCAATACTAGGTATAATTCAGAAATTCTAACTAAATAGAATTTTGTTTAAACTATTGAGTGACTGAGTTTGGTCCTAATTAACTCAGTTTTTGTATAAAACGAATATTTTATTATTTGAGCCGTTGATTTTGAAAGTGGGTAGGTCAATTTTATGTTATTGTTAGATATTTGGGCCGCTGAGAGCAAAAGTGGTATAACTCAAAAATTGTGAATTTTGAGTTATAGCACTTTTCCAGTTTTTTAAGTCGAAAACTATTAACTGACCAAGTGATTTAAGTGTAGTTCAATTATTTTTCAAAAGAGAACATCGTCGGTGCGGAGTCAAAACCTCGTAATTTATGGGAAACTGAAACGCAAAACTCAACTTTTCTCAAAAAGACATAGGTATACCACTTTTGCCCTCACCGGCTCATTTAATGGTTTGCATTTGAATGAGTTTAAAAGTATTAATAAACAGTAATCGACTTATTTTATGTTTATTGTGGTCTTATTTTGTTTAAATATGGAGTAATGGTTATCCTTGTTAGTTGAACAAAATCATGGCTTTGGTATGCGTCAATGAACTTGCCTCACTTTCAAAAACAATGATTTGTTGAAAACGTTGATTTTCTTTGAATTGAATATAATATTATAGTAACAAAGAATTGAATATTTTATTTATTTACTTATTTATCTTATTTCAATATTTTCTACTTCTTTTGAAAAGCTATAATAAAACAAAAAATGAATTTAATTTTATAGGAAAAAGTGGATAAAATAAGCAAAAATTATTCAGTAATAAGTTGCATGCGTATAATTATATTTCTTAGTTTAGATGGTGCAGAGTTTTACAGAATTCATACTGAATGGGTACATAGGGTAATAAATCTATTATATCTTTATATTTGCTTTAATAATAAACCTAGTTTTCGTATTTAAAAATAATGAATACTATTTTCCCGAAACTACTTGGCCTACCCCGTTTTGGTGTTAAATCAAGAGAGCCGCGCTCCCACGCTTGCCTCACTTTTAAAACCAACTCACAATAAATATCGCTGTCGAAATAAAATACTATAGTCTATTCATTATAAGGTTGCTGTTTTAAGCGCCATTTTTAAAGTCAGTTTTGCATAGGCCTACTTTTATTTTTGAAGTGAATTATGTTATCTATCAGCGCTTCGTAAAATGTACTCGTAAAAAAATTCATATGTAATAATATAATAAGTTTGCGAGCCACTGATATGGTTTATTATCTAGAATAAATAAATCGCGATACCGAAGTGAAGTATAACAAAATAAATAACTTTCGTGACTGTTTGTCGGAGTATCATATTTCACACCGCACCGCCAGAAAAGTTCACTGCGTAAGTGAAATGCATGTATCGGTATGTCTTGTATTACAGATGAGACACAACTAATTGCAGCCTTGAAATTGCAGCTTGTACAAACGTAGGTCGCCGTTGTGTCAGTCACTAGCATTTTGTATTGTTCAGTAGCGTTCCACATAAGGCATAATAAAAAGATTGGTTGCTTGTTAGGACGACATCTGCTGGATGTTATAAAACCATTCATTTCAAGTTAAACTATTTTTGTGTGGCATTATTCTGATTCATAATTTTTGTATAGAAAACAAATTTTGATTGCAATTAGTACAAATAAATTACAATAACACACTAAATTATTAGTGCATAAGATTAAGTGAGTGATTAAGATTAATTCTCTATAATTTTTGGAAAATATAGATTCTAATGAAACCTTTTAACTTTTTTCAACGGATGGCATTTGAACATAGATATATGTATCTACAAACAACCATTAAAACGGCAAGGCACAAGTACTCGACGACTTTATCGTTTACATCTTTGACATTAAGAATATAATCACATGGGGATAGGCATTTATTTAGAGGGATTCAATTTATTATATCACTCTAATCAGGGATTAAATTTATACGGGATACAATACGCTACTTCAGTCTTCGAAAAGCGGAAATAAAATCATAACTTAATTAGGGGAGGATATAAAAGCTTTTATTGGAATCATCAAATTTAACTATTGCAAAATTAAATTTTCTTTCGATTAATTATAATCAAGTCAGATTTATGAAAGGGTCTTAAAAATTTCAGCAGAAAGAAAAGAACGCGGTATCATTCAGGCATTGAAACATACATTCACCCGAAGACTTTAATCGCCCGAGAGAAGGGTGATTTTTTACCTCACATAATCTCCTTTACAGTAAGTCTTGCCGTCCCTCACGAAGCAAGTGCACGACTCGTCCAGAAACTGCTGGCAAGCCTGGCACTTCAAACAGGCAGCGTGCCACTCCAAATCCGGTGCCACTCGGAGGATGTATTGGTCGTGAATTTGACCTCCGCATCCCACGCAATGGCTCAGCCTCCTCGGCTTCTCTGCAACAACGAAAAAAAAAAAAGATTTATGGCATCGCGCGCAAATCGAACGATTTTCGCGTATACCGCTTAAAATAGTCGCAGCACGTAGGTGCATTAATAAAAAGCTCGAGCGGCCATGTTGTTGGAACCGCCGCGATCCTGTCGAGATAGCGGCGGCGCACGCGGTCATAAATTTCGCTCTCACGTTCTCTCCCACCCCAATTAAGCTCCCGAAGATCCGCACGTAAAAATGGAGCGAGCGCGGGCAGCGGAGGCGGACTCTCGAAAAAAATAAATGTAACATGTGTTCATAAATCTTTCCGCATCAATATTTACTTCTAGCACATGCTTCCATCACTTTATGTGTACTATATTCCGTGATATAAATGTTTATTTCTACGGCTTTGGCCTGTCAACGGTGTAAATGCATCGCGTTCCGAATTGTATAAACATGCCAGAGTGTGAAATTCCTGCCAGTGAACGGTCCATTTATTATGTTATGATTAATGCGTGGACTCTTCTTGTATGAAATTTGTACGATTTAAAACGTCCTGCTTTTCATTTTTCATGTTACCGCCGGTTAAAATAACAACCGCGAAACAGAGTCCTCTGATAATTTGCTGAAATTTCAGTGTTTTTCAATCGTTTTTTTATTTATTTTTTATTTCGCGTTGAATGCGCTTAATGACGTACATACCGATTGGATTACGTCATCTTAGGATGTTTGTCGAATGATGGTGTTGATTTTGACCAAATTACTTTGAATGGGGTATTTTTGTACTGCAGCGTTTGAACTAGGTTTGTTTGATTGCAACCTATAAATCTCAATGCAAAATCACTCTTGATAATTTCGCAAACTTTAGTGGAATATGTTGAAAAATGAAACGTTTAATTTCAAGAAATGAATTGGAACAAACAGAACTTTGTCCTGTAAGAAGAGAACGAAGAAGGAAGTTTATGAACTGTTTGTTAAATTGACTTTTGTAATGGTTCTTTAAGGTTGCTCAAAATTTTAGCATGTTTAGAAGCAATATCAAAAAATTGATGTTTTGTGGAAGGTGAAAAAGTACTTATAGTGTCGATTTCTTCAGATGGGTTTTATGACATGAACGCATTGTGTCTACGAATAATAGTGACATTACGCAGGTATTGCCATTTCTGTATAGAGCGACCAGTTCTTCAGAATAATGTAATAGTTGGCCCAAATGTTTTTCCCAGTGCCACAATTTTTATTTATTCTGTATTCTATAAAATTCAGAAATTTGACAATAATCATACTAGAAAGTTTGAGATATTTAAAAATAATCTGATCTGAGGTTACAACGACATTTTATTTCACCTTTTATATTGAAGAAATGAGATATTCTTGCATGTTTGACTATTAATGCAAACGGACGTTTGTGAACAAAAATATTTCCATACTTTGTGAAATTGTCAGTGTGTTGAATTGTAATAAATTTTATTACTGTCACAGATGCAATAGAACCGAATGTATTATACCACGAGTTCAACGATTCCTATTTCACTTTAATTTTCTTAACGACACCTTCAACTGCCAAGTTCCCACTAACTATAAAGTTTAACTTGGACCAAAAAGACAGTCAGTGGAACTGAACTCGAATCAGTTGAAGTTTATACGGTTATACAAATGTAGATAAAAAATCAATAATAGAAGTTAAAAATTAATAATAATAATTAAGTGGAGAAGTTAAAATTTAAAAATGTTTCGCTCGTGGGAATAGATTTGATAAATGTTTTGTTAACAATATTGCATAGAAATAATTTTTTATTCTTGAGAATTGCCCTGAACTTCGATAGTACGACACAAACGCGTGCTATTTGGTGTCATTTGGTGGGGTAGGTAAAAACGGATAATCACTATTGCAATCATCATCTCCAATAGTGACAACTATACTGGGTGGACTATTAATTTTATGTGGTTATGTGGTTATGGCCTTTCATATAGCTAGTTTTTTGATTCAATTTTTCGGAAAGTGTTGCAGTCAAAAAACACTACAATTTGTAGTGCTGCATAAAATTCACAGCGATGTTAAATGGATTTGAGAATATTTGTGGGATAGGTGCCTAATGTGGAGTAACTGGTTTTTGGGGTCGTTACCACCGCAGTTTAGCAGAATGAAGTTTAATTACAAGAAAACTTGCCGCGTAAAGCATCTGCGCGAATGGTAAACTTTGAATGAAAACGACGTTCAATGCAACATTAGCACGAGTTTTGTGTTGGCGACTACCTACCTACTTTTGCAAAATTTACTTTATTACAGTACAATTTCGCTACTTCGGACATGCGGTATTCGAACATTGTCACAATTCGGACAGTTCGTCCTATAACAAACTTATTTTTGTAATTTTTTCATAAGTTTTTTGAACTTTTCTTTTCGTAAATTTTTGACTTCTAATTTTTTTAATATAAAAATATCAAAACCTTATCAGCTTTTTTATTGAAATTCGCTGTTATTTCGATTAGAAATTCTGTGATGTCAGTAAGAAATGATATTTACAATTGTCAAGTTATAACTTATAAATCAGGGAAGTGTTATAAAATTATAAACTTTTTTGAAGAAACAAGATGTCTTGAGGTTTTGAAATTTCAGATTTACAAAGCCATTGCTACTGTTCAATTTATATAACTCAACACAACAAATATGAAAACAACGTAAAGCCGGCACTATACTGTCATGCGATGTTTGCCAAATACCGAATATTTGCCATTCGTTTAGGTGTTCACTGAATACTAAGCACTGTGAAACAGATATGCGCACTTTGTCGAATATTCGCCAAATACGGAACATTTCACAAATACTTACTGTATAGGTACAATACGGATACCACAGCAGTGATGGATATTAAAGTGCAAAGAAAATTTGACTGCGTTTGTAGTATTAAGTTGTGATTATAATCGCACATAAAAAGAAAAATAGAAGAAACAGAAGATAGTGGATGTTATCTATTAACAACAGCAGATTAGTGTAACTAAGTACTCAAATTTTTTTTCGATTTCAATATCTATGCCAGTTTGAATGTGATTTTACCAAAAATCAAATGATCAATTATTAATTTATTCACTTACTGTCACTTATTGGCAAGAACAAATCATGCGCGATGTCAGTGCACGTCTACGTTGATGTGGCATACAAGACCGACAAACTATGGAAATAACAGGCACGCGCATGTTTGTGCTCGGCCTTGGGAGAGCAAAGCACGAGTAATCCATTTACACTACTAGAAATTCGTCAAATACCTTGTGCTTGGCACAACACAGGTAGAATGTTTAATACTAAGTAGTCATTTTTATTATGGACTTAATAACAAGTTACAGGGGGAGGGGGTCCGATTTACAACTCCCCATAGATATCAATCGGTTACCATTTGCGGTCGAGTAAATTTACCACTCTAAGCAATTTAAAATCGCAAATTTTTGTTAAAAGTTTTGCGTGATTTTATTATTAATCGATTTAAAAAAAAGCGTTTAAAAGTTTAAAGTAAAATGGTTTTGTAACTTGCAAGATGAAATTAAACGCTGTAAGTAAATTTCACAAACATTTTTAGTCTTGGTTTTTCAAAAGTTATACTTTTTCGCTTTTATCAAGGACGTCTACACTGAAAAAAAAAAGTAGTAAATAAAACTACAATTGTACAAATTTTTACCACAAATTGTATTAAAAATACGACTAGTTACAAATTGTATCATTTTTTTCTAAACAATTGTAGTAACTTGGTTGTAGCTACATTTACAATAATTTGTGGCATATAGTACTAACGTGTATAGCGAGATTTTCGACAAATATAATAGTAAAGTGTACTACACAGTCATTGCAAAATTTACTAAAATAAAGACTAATGTGTTCCAAATCTTTACAGTAAAAAGTATAAGATTTTATACTAAAAATTACTATTTTAGAGATTAAATTTTGCGACAAAAAAGAGAAACAGTTACCATATACACATATCTTTTTCTATTATTATTGCCGTTATTTTTACTACAGGTTTTGCAGCATATTTTGCAACAATTAACAGACTTCTGCGCCTAATTAATGTAGTAAAAAGTAATATGTATATTCGTTGCAAAATACTACATTTTTATGAATCACAATTTACTACTTTTTTTTGGAATGGAATTAGTGGTAAAATGAACCAGGTAAAATGAAACGCAAGAATTAATTATAACAGGATTGTTTCTTATATATTTTAAACAACATCTACAGTAATAATACAAGTAAATACAAAAAGAGCTTTTACTTACAAATTATGTTCCTTGTTCATAACAATTTTTAAAATTTTTTAACACTTATTACAAATCACAAACATTTTAAAAAACACATTCTTTAAAACATTGTCAAATACACAAATTACATTTTAAAAACATATTTTTTAAAAACATATTTTTTAAAATGTAATCAATATACATCAAATTTTCATGATTGGAAAAAGTGGACATACATCATTCTGCTTCTCTGGTACAGATTTTATAAATTAATTCTGAACAAAACTATTTTTACTTGATGCTCAATTTTTAATTTCTCTAATTTTTGGCCAAACAGTTTCCGCGTGCTCAAAATTGGAATTAATTCCTTGAGATCTTCTCGATCAAGATTGAGTAAGGTCTGTTTGTCGACTTCGTTTACTGTAAAACAAATTTCATAATTAATAGTTACTGTCAAATAAAACGCGGTAAAACAATAGAGGTATGTTGCAACGATGGACTTTATGAATACTTTATTAATGAATAGTAAAAACTGTTTCGATAGTACTTACCGTCAAAGCTCACCCTCAACCGGTCTAACAAGCCCCAGCTTTCTAAGGTTGTCTTAACGAAGTCATCCATACGTAACTCACACAAAATCACAACGCAAAACTAATAATTATTAATAAACTTATCGCACTTATAGTCAGTAAGTTAAGACTTTATTAATTTCACTTTACTAACTAATTATAATTAAAAAGATTGATACAAAATTATGCGTATTAAAAAGAAGTTGTTCGTAAGCTCTCGAAAGAATGAATGACCGTTTTTAATCAGTTTGTTTATATTGCGAGGTTGTTTATCACTCCAATTGCTGGAAGGCGCTCTTCACCGGCTCCACCGACCAGCCACAACATCCTCCTTCACGCATATCGACTACACACTGTTTCGGATGTATAATATAAATAAATAAATGCAAAATCAGCAGAAATTCACAACTCTTATCTGTAAACCGCAATATAATCAATATTGATTAAAGCCCAATTTTCCGTGGCATTAACCTATTAACTCCAATGACGGTAGCGTTCTAGTGTTAAAGGCGTATTTTGTGTGACTTAATACTGTTTGGGTCAGAAGTCCAAATATACGTTATACACGGCTTGTAAAACAGACAATGAGAGCAAAATCTCAAAAAATAATTTTGTTACGATATTTTTCCCTGGTATCCTATTTCCTAGCGGGGTGCGATCAGTGTAAATTATTTTATTGTCGGCAATTTTTCGGCAACGGGCCGCGTCCGCAAATCTGTTCCTTCCCTCTCGATCACTTTCAATAAAATACATTCGGCAAGCACGTGCCAACAATTATGAATTTGTATTGGCCAGAAATTTTCGAAAAATATGCAACAATTGTAGTGACGTTAATCCATTTATTTTATAGTAAAACTCACTCAAAATATAATGTAAGTTGCAACAATCTTATAGCAAATATTAAAACAAAAGTAATACCATAATTGTTTTGAAAAAGTAATACACTTTGTAGATAAGATTGCTACAAAGTTTTCACTACAAATGCTTTAAAAATTGTATTACAATTTTAAGTAACAAATGCTCTCTTTGTAGCAAAAATTGTTACAAAATATGTGCTACATTATTGTAGTAATTTGTAACATACGATTTTTTTCAGTGTAGTTTATCATTAAAAAAGCTAATACCCGGTTTGTGGTTGTACATCACTCCATGAAATAAACAAAATTTGAAGATAATAATTTAATATTTGAGACCAATTTCGGGGGGACCATTTAACGTTCAAGGGCCCTGCACTTACATCTGAGTTAATTTTCCTTTGCATAAAGTCTCAGATTTTTTTGCGGACGCCCATGACGATCGATGCAATAGTTAAAGACGGATGGGTATAGATAATGGTAGATAGGAGCAGCAGGAAGTAAACATAGTGTTTAATTATTCGTAATACTGACAATACAACTTTATAACCAGGAATGCCCCTGTAATGAATAACTAACACTATCATCTAATAAACGCACAGTGTTGTCCGATATGCAAGAAAAAATTTGTTGGATAGAAAATTCCATAACAGCGTTCTTTAAAAAAAAATATAAAAAGAAACTCGTTATAGGGGAGTACGACTGTAAAAGTACAGCTCAAATGACAAAAGTGATCTAATAAAAGTTGTAGATAGTAACCGACTTTGTAATTATTGTTATTATTTTTTGATATTTGAAACAAATAAAGCAGTTTTAGCCTTACACTAGAAAGATATGAAAAATATGCATAAATCAACTCCATGTTTATATTGAACAGCCTTGCTTTACATTAAAATGTCCTGCATTCATCTTTTTTTAATTGTAACACTGATTCTTTCTGTACCTCACCAGTACGGGTCTGGCATTAGGATAGGCTAGTTAAAATAAAATCACAGATATCTCAACGATCATTGCAAAGCATCCGGTTTCAACAACAAGCTTGGTAAAGATTTATTTTTGCTTTTTTGATCAAGATTAATGCAGGAGCTTAATGGGGCTCAGGGCTATCTTCAAATTTGCTTTAAGGAGTTCAGAAATGACGGAAATATAAAAACTTCAAAAAGTTACAATGTTACCAGATTTTATTAATGAAACAGAAACAATTTTCTGAACAATGAAAATAATTTAAAATTCTTTTTCTGTCAATTTCCGGGCTAAATGAATGATTTGACAATATTGCTCTGTTGCTCAGTTTGACAATTACATTTTTTGTCAGTTGAAATGAATTTTATTTGATATTACAGTAGAGCGTCGATTATCCGAACGTCAATTATCCGAACGTCAATCATCCGAATGACGATTTGATTTATCCGAACGTCAATCATCCGAATCGTCGTTAACTTTGCCATTACATTACATTATAATGTGATTAAAATATTATTTGTTGTTCAATATATGTTTATATTCTATCATTTTGAGCGTTTTAGTGCTCATAAACTATGACTGTTCGGTCATCCGAATTTTCGATTATACGAACGATAGTCTGTCCCAATTAATGCGGATAATCGACGCTCTACTGTATTGTTAATATTGTCATATCTACCAATATGCATAAAAAATAGTGGTTATTGATAAAATAAAAAAACTTGGATAACCCTACCTCTAAAAACTTGTTGCATCCATAAGAACACATGACCCCAAATAAATGTCAAAAAGTTTTCACGCTATACAAAATATACTCTTTAGTTACAGCAGGTGAGAAAAGTACCAATTAAGCGCATTGAGATTTTTGAACCAGTTTTTAAATTTCACCGGCAACGTCGATAATACTGGAATTTGTGATAATCTTACGTCTTTATCGTTCCGTCCGCATTTAAATTTGGCTGTATCTTGTTTTACACTGTTACTTCGCGAAATGCAATTTCGTTTTTTCAAATTAAAAAAAAATAAATTAACAGAATTTTCATGTTCTTGAACCTTGCTATCTCGTTACAGGCACGTATTCGTTTTGCAGTTGCTGCAAGACCGAAAGTTCAAAGGAGAATGCAAATTCGGTACCTACAATCTAAATTCGCTCGGAGTCGATTGTTGCTTCTTATTTTCAGCTCTTGTATAACGTTCAACTAAACTGAGCTATTTTAACGTTGAACGACAATGACCGCCTGCTTTTCATCATTTCTCCTTTTTTGATTTGTGCGCCTATAAAAATTGTTATCTACTGCTCTTGAGAGAAACTGTGAACATTAATTTTTTACATCTTCAAAAAAGAGTTTTCCAAAAAACAATTTCAATTAGATGCAACAATCCAGGCGTGATGTTCCCACTTATATTAACATGGGAAAATCGTTGAAACATTAACCACATACCAGTCATTGAGCATGTGAGCATCTTACGGTATTAGACAGGGAAGGCGCCTGAAATTTTATCTAATTTATTGTAAGTAGTGTCTAGAGTTCAAGGCATGTTTCTGTACTGCATTGTCATAATTTCATCTTCAATTTTTTGTTGCAAATTTTTTACATTGGCTTGGTAGCATATATACTTTGCCTTGTTGCACAACCAAAAATGACAAGCAGCGAAATTCAGGAAAGTTATTGGCCATTTATGATCACAGCTCTTTGAATACCATCTGTGCAAAATTCCAAACCTTGGTAGTAAAAACATGGAGATGGTTCGATTTTTAAAGTTATTTTATGGTTCTGGTTCACTTTGAACTACGAGTACTTAATAACAACGATAATTTTATATAAGGGAGCACGAGAAAATTGCAATTAGTAAGTAGGTATTCATAGTCTTTCCAAAGTAATCGAATGAAATTGTTTCATTTTTTAATAGCTTAATTTAATTTTTAATCGATTGCGTTGAACTAAGGTAAACGTGTAAATGTAACTTGCTTGATACAGAGTGGACATAAATGAATCTGGGTTAAAAGAGCCATGAAATGAATTAAAGGCAAAGAAACGTCAATTTGACTTTCGCTGTTAATTTCAGTTAGTTTTGCAATTATCGAGAGGTTGCAAATTAGCAAGTTCCTCAAATTTCATAGCTCATTTGGCCCACATTCATTTATGTCCACCCTGCAGTTACATAAATAGCGTTTCGATTAAATTGATAATAATTTCTATTAGGTAATTAAAAAAGTACAGGGAGTTCAAAAATAAACTTAGACGAATTACGACATAACGTTGGCAGTTGTTAAATGTTAAAATGGACCTATTTTTCCATTGTCACTAAATATTTTTTGAACTACCGGCACAACTTAGAGGTTGACATGAGTGATGGTGTATGGGGGAATGCGAACCAGGCGAAACTACAGGTAAAATAAATTGCATTTTGTGTGGTCTCCGAACCTATTCAGAATCCATCAAGGAATTACATATTTAATTGTTTTCAAAAAAGTATGATTGGAGTATACATAACATACCGTGTGATCGAGACTAATAGGACGTGATTATATTTTTTTCTTATTTAATTTTGACAGATCGTACAATTAATGGGTAGTCGATTGCGGTAGTTGACAGACTTATTACCAACTATGGCAGCGTGGTCTTGACCTGCTCTAATTCTCCTTTTAGACAATCACCCGGTAGTAATAGGACAGTGATAAATGTTACGTTTTTATTTTATAACTCAAGGATACTTTTTAGTTGTTAAACTTTAGCGGTGGTTATTATTAGCCAATCAATGTCTTCTGTTATCAAACGCTTTGTCAAATGAAGGTCAGATGGACGTTTTTGTGTTTTTAACCTAAACGATTACTGTTAATTAAAAATTTGCTTTGTGGTTCGGAATGCAAAAAGTATAAACATTATTTATTTTATTTCATAAATTAAGTTAATTTTAAACCACTATGAACATTTTTGTAAATACAAAGTGACCCAGATTGAATGTAGGATTTGTCAGTTCGTTACAGTCACATTTTTATCAATAATGTAGTACAATATACTAAGGCCTCGGAGTATAGTATTTTTAAATAATTAACTTTTCTTGTTATTGCAATTGTTTTTATTTGTCTAGCAGGTACTGCCAGAGGTAGTTGAGACCACTATTACATTAAATGGATAGTGATTTTTTGGACAAAAACGGCTCAGTCAATTAATCTGAATCACCTTGTACAAATATTCAACTGAAACAAATTAATTATTTCTTACTTAACAACACGTTAGTTTATAAAGAACAAATTGAATTTCAAAAATGTATCTTAATTTTAATAATTTATTCATAGAAGGACATTTTTTCGATTTCTTCAGAAACACATTTTTACTTTTTTTAATTTAAATTTAAAAATTGCTATAAATTCTTTTACAAAATATTTTAATGGCAGCTGTTTTCGAAATTAAAATAATTTTTATTTTAACACAGTTTTTTATGGTAACACAATTTTGTTGTTACATGTCGCATTTTCCTTATCCAACTTTAGAAATTCTTGGACAAAACAATAATTCTCTGATGATTTTTTCAACGCTGAAGTTTTATTTTAGAACATTCTTCAACTCTCAAACAATAGAAAACTTTTTCTAAAAATATTTTGGCGAAACAACAAACAAAATTGCAACCATTGCACCGGGGATTATTTTTATTCCTTGGAGTTTCGCAACGATGATTACGGTTCTTTTAAATTAATTTTAATTTCATAAAATTATAATTTACAAAAATTCTCAGCTGCCACCATCCTTATCAACCAATAGTGAAATGTTGTAAACGAGCCGATTTTTTTTGTACTTATATTTATTACCTATCTGACAAATTTAAAGCGAATTCTGGCAATAGAAATATTTCTGCTTTTGTAACAACCTCACAATACTTCGACCAGATTTATCGAGGCCACATTGAAAAAAAAATTGTAGCTGTGACTGGAATCTATTTTTCAATTACAGATAAATTGAGGAACAAAGAAAATTCCGATAATAAAAAATAAATAAATTGCAACGCTCCCAAAAATAAGATTGGTCGTTTGTTGCTCGTATTGCATTTCGACGGTTCGCTCCGAATATTTATTGAATTTTAAACGGTCCGCCCGCGCGTTTTGGCCGCTCTCCAGAACGTTCAGAAAAAAAAGGTTCCGTTAACACCGCGTGTGGGCAGCGACACGAAATTTTTCAGTGCGCGCCGAAAGAGCCTCCCTGTGTATTTTGGAGTTAACACCCCGGTGTTAATGAGCCCCTGGCGCGCCGACTGCTACCGACCTTATTCACGGTCTCCTATTAGCGCCCATAGAAATTTATGGCCTCCTCGTAAAAACGTGTCTGTTTGATTTTCCTCAAATTGTTATTGTCTTAAAACTTTATTGGCACCGCAAACACACGGCCACCTTTGTGTTTTCACGTTCACACCGAAAAACGCACAACTCGCCCCCTCCTCGAACAATTTCTGATTTAACAATTTTATCGAAAATGCTAATGAGCATAATGCGAGTGTAGATAGTTCGCATTATTGATAGTGGCACACGTGTAACTCGACAAGTTAACAAGCTAATAATACTTAGGGTAATAACTAAAGGTAGATAAGTAATAATGCGTGTTAGCGGTAATTTATAACGTGCATTTTTGCTGGTTGAAGAGTTTGTTTCTTATTTGCCGTTTAGACATTTTATAGGCGAGCTGGTGTCGGAGTTATTTAATAAAATAAATAGTAGGTAACTCCTTCAGGCGACTGAAGTTTATTAATAATTAAAATCAAGACCGGCTGCGACGAATCGGTTCGTGGTATTTTTGCTCTTCGGTACAACTTTCAAATCGAATCTTGTTTTATTGCAACTAAAGGAATATCGTTAAAACAACTATATAGTGTGTTCACCGAAAGTAGTGACATGAAACATTTCTTGTTCAGATACCGTTTAAGTCTCCGAATATAATATAAACTTAGAGAGAAAAAAAACAATGCAATTGTGTTGGCAATGCCGAAAATTTGAAATACTGCCAACTTCACGTGGAATTATGAAGTGAAGTTGACAATATTTCAAATTTTCGGCATTGCCAACACAATTGCATTGGTTATTTTTTTTCCTTTAAATTTATATTATATTCGGCGACTTTAACGGCACCTGAACAACAGGTGCTACTAGTATTATATTAAATTCGAAATTTACTATTGGAAACTATGTAGCTAAGTTTTTTGTACTTCAGGGTTAACCGGAAGGGTATACAAATTTTTTTTTAAAAGGCACCATATTGTTGTTTACATTTTCCCAATACCCATTTTTTCACCTACGTATAAAATTTTCATAAGGTTACATAAGAAAAAATTAAAACAAACGTTATCGATTTATATGTTATCAGTTAAGCAAACAGTAATTAATATCTTCACATAATTTATGGAATGCTATGGAAAACAAAACAATACTTAATTATAACAACAGATATTTTCTGGTAAATTGTGCAAAGTTACCACTGTTTGTGCAAGGTTACCACTGTTTGTGCAAGACATGCCTCAACTCGTTGCAGAATTCTCTTTTTTTAAATTTGATTTTGTGATAATTAATTGCAAGCTTGCACATTTAAACGACCCCATAGGGGAAGTTTAACGGTGTGAGATCTGGCGATTTCAGAAACCAAGCGAATCGTGCTTCATATCCATCGCCTGTTAAATGTTTCGTCTAGATAATTTTGAACTGTGCTTATTAGCATTATGGGCTGTTGCACATCCTCATGGAAGTTTAACCTTTGCCGAAGTGATAGTGGAAGATCTTCTATGCTTTGTATAGAAACGCATTATTTTTTTTTTTTTTTTTAAATCTTATGAACTGATCCAACTAATACACAGACTTTTCGAGTTACATGACAAATATAAAAGGCACAGATTAACTCTAAAATACCCAAAACCCTAAAATTTTCTTGAAGCATTCAAAACAATTTCCCGTTGCTCCCTGTTTGGAAGATTTAGCTCAGGAAATGATCCTCGATTTTTGCTAGTCCACAATTGGTAAAAAAATTATTATGAGAGCTGGTTGGTATGTTTTGGGATACCGTCGCGCGAACAGTTCAGCAGCTAATATTACATTCATCAAAAATTATGAACATATTAACTTTATCAGTATTGTCCATGTTGATAAATCAATTGAATAAATTGTATTGTTTAATTTGGCACACCCTGAATGAATAATTATTATTTTATTTTCCATGGTATTCTACATATTACATGAAGATATTACTTAATTACTGGTTGCTTAACTGATAACTTATAAATCGATAACATTTTTCTCGAATTGTATCTTATGTAACCTTATGAAAATTTTAGATGTACTATTTACAGATTAAAAAATGGAGATTGGGGAAATGTTAAAAATTTAAAAAGTAATAAAAAAAATAGATACTAAATTTCAAGTTTAATATAAAGCTATTCAAACTTTTTTAGTATCTAGTGCAACAAAAAAAATTATTCACTGTTGCCGCTTTCGGTGAACACACTGTAGAGTATGATACATACAATTCGGTAATTAATATTAACGAAAAGTTAAAATTAATTTGAAATATCAACATCACTTTTGTTGAAATAACCTTTTTGTCCGTTATTTTACAAAAAAAGTTGCACTTTATTACATTCCATACAATCAAATTGTTCTTTATTATTATACTTTTATATTACTGCTTTATTTGGCTAATATAAAATTTATTTTTAATGTGTTTTAGATTAGAATGGAATATAAAGAAAACATTAAAAAACATGAAAAACGTAGGACGTTGGTCTGTTTATCTATGGTGGAAAAGTTCGGTTATGTTTACAATTTGTTTCAATTATATTTCAAATTTAATAGAACTATGCGGTACATTGTGTGTAAAATTTATAATAATCGTTGGAAAAGTTGGTTTTCATAGACTCGGAGTTTTATATTCACTTAGTAGTTACGTAGTTAGTAAAGCATTTGTCTAATTCCCGCTGGTCGTCTAAAGATATTGTTTTGGTTACAATCCAAACTAAATTCAAGAACACAAAAGGAAACAGGAACAAGATTATGTCAATTTTAATATACAGGGTGTATTATAACGTAGAGAAACTATTACATCGTGCGAATTTTGATTGACCACCGAACAAAGGCTCTGGTATACTATGTCAGTGATAATGGTAATGTGAGTCGACTAATTAATAACTTGTAATTCAACAAGAAAAATAAATCATTAAAAAGAAGTCGTTCGAGTGGCACATTGTTATTGTCAAATTTAAAAACTTTAAATTGCTAAAAATTTGTTTCTTAATATACGGATTATAAGTCACCCTGTATACGAATTATCAAAACTTTAGTAATAAATTTGCCAAACTAGTTTTAGTACAAGGTAAATCTAATCTAATACTATTTGATTTACAACGGTACGTATAAATGTAGATAATAGAGGAAATGGAAAAAGTATAAATTAAAAACGAAAATATTTTATGACAATTTTATATGCATTTTAACATAACGTTTAATGCGTTATAAATTTTTTATTGACTTCTTATCTATAATTAACTGTTAAAACAGGTTTCTCTTGTATAATTGAAAAAAGTGATTCTTGAAAATTGTTTATTTTTTGATGAATGTTTTATCAAATTAAAAAAATTGTTAACGTTGTCTTAAAATCGATACAAAGCTCAATTTTTGAATTTGAATGTTAAGATAATTTAAGAAGAGTATTTTTAAAATTGATTCAGTGCTAAAAACAGTCACTAATTGGCATTGCCCATTTGATGGCTTCCTTACAAAAATTAATTGAAAGTTAAATTTTTAATTTGGAAGTTGTAAGTAGCTTGATCTAATGAAGAATGTGGTAGTAAAGCTCATAAAACCATACTATCATTGATTGATATCTTCATCAGACCAATAACATCTCAATTGACAACGTATGGTACCAACATAAGTCAAATCTTTGTATCTATAAAATTTAGTAAATAACTACTCCTATTATTTGTTTTTTTGTAATTAGGCTACACCATAAGCACATAAATGCAAACAAAAAAAACAGTTGTTGAAATTAAAATACCAGTTCACTAAATCATAAACATTGTGGATAGAATTGAATTAAGAATATTTTTGAAATTTTTAATTTGTAAGTTTTGTGTTTCAATCATCGCGGTTGAATAAATTTTCTGAAAAGCAATTGATATGTTGTAAGAAAAACTCCTTTACTTTGCCATGTGCAGTTTTTATTATTACGAGATTTATTATTCAGTTACCGAGCGCCAATAAGTGACCTGGCATCGTTACGGCTGATTTTCTTTGATACCCGCATACCGTTCGACATCACTCGCGTCCGCATACTGATCTATTGTTATTATAATAGCCGGCAATTAGCATTTTTCTATTGGACTTACCGGAACAGGTGTAAGCGCGCTCGATTTTTTCACCGCCAATTTCGAATCTCGAAAACAACAACCGAAATAAAGAAAAAAAATTTGGAATTCGAGAGATCAGATCTGTTGATAAAAAGAAACAATTAGTAAAAAGGTAGCCAGTGAAGTTTGTTATTTAAACCGAGTGTCTGGCAGATAAGGCTTATTATTTCGGGATAACATGCAAATCAACGGTCCCGAGAACTAAGAATCTTTAATGATCTATAAAATTTAGACACACACACACAGATCCAGCAATGACAAAGGAGCGGACTTTAAAATTTTAATGATGTCTGATCTGAATAGCTGATAACGAACGATTGCTTGTTTTAAAGACTTATTAAGTGTTTAAGGATTTTCTTTCTTTGTTTCACGATTTTCTTTTTTATTGCCGCGGTTTTACTTTCTCGTTCCGATTAAACTTGAAATAACATTAATTTGTCGAAATTTTCCGTGTTGAGATTTCAACTGAATTTAATTTAAAATTAAAATTGACAATTAGTCGCTTGGAAACTTGATATAAGTACAGGTTGTTTCGTAATTGCAAAAAATAAGAAAAAATCGGATACCTAATCAAATACTACATATTCTAAAATCATTCGTTTCAATTAAAGAATTCAAAATAGCAACTTTATTTAAAACGTGTATGATTTAGTAGGCTGGTATTTTGATTTCAACAAATTTTTATTTGTATTTATGTGCTTAGGCGCCTCCTATAAATGATGTCCCAGGTTTAAGCGGGGGGGGGGGGGGTATCGGAATTGTGACAGTCCATGACAGGGGGTTGAGTTTTTTTTTTTAAAACGTGACATTACAAAGGGTATTTTTGAAAAAGCAAACTTTTAGCAACTGTCTGTTAAATGGCCAATATAAATTCGGCAACTGATATAGCGAACCTTACATTAATTGAAAGCTTCCCTCGAAGAAGGGTTTGTATTGATTGATAAAATTTTAGGAATTGACCAAAAGGTTTACTTGTTACATTTGAAAAATAACTTTGCAGTTTTATTGCAGTTGGAGACACTCATACATAGTTTTCAAGTTCGCACAGATTTGTATCAAGCCATATATCCTTTTTTCCTTAAAATTGTCACATGTCAAAAAACATAAAAGAATAATAAAAAAATAACATCAACCTTTTTTTTGAGGGAACGCTTTAATTGTATTTTCTTTCTGTGACATGGCTCAGGTGGAGGGGGGAGGCACAGTGTGACACTTTAACACTTTAACACTTTAACAAAAAACCTGTGACATCAATTAGATCTTTTTTCTTTTTTTTCCTGTAGAATATTTTGTTCCCTACAATTACGAAACACCCTATATAACGATGATAAACTCTTAAAAAAACGTAATTACAGTTGTCAAAAATTATAGTCTACTTAACGTGCAAGACAACTGCTAATTTTATTGCACAAAATAATAATGAAAATTATTGATAATGGCAATATGTAATACAGTCGAACTCTGTTATAACGTACATTTATTGTGGTCCCGTCACATTCCTATACACACATTCCTATGTTATTACGTACTTTTTGTAACGTGCACCCCATTAACAACGTACATTTTTTTAAAGAATTCATGGTCGTTTGAACTAAAGTGGTGTCGATGCTATTTGATTTGTTATTATGACAAGTAACAGTGTTGCCATTGTCCGTACATCCGGTCCCGGCATTTCTGTATGATTTCGTGAGTGACTTGGAGAGTGTAACTATGTCTCCGAAAAACAAACGCAGGTTTCAGCAAAATGGATCTCTCGAAACAAAATATGCCAGTTAGGTAATGCGAAATCTATCAGTTTAAAATTTCAGAAGCCCGTACAAGCAAATACTATGAAAGTTGACAAATCGATCTGCTTCGAGCGAATTGTGAGGGGCGGAAGGGGAAGAAGAATCGGTCATTCTCGTAACTCCGAATTCATGTAAGTCGAGGTATTACTGTACATGAAACCGAGAAAGAGAGAAAGAGACAAAAAATAATTTTAGTCTTCTAAAGCCTAAATGTTTTCGATCATACGGTAGTTAAGGCGCCTTCCATGTCTCAGGTTTTGGGAGGGAAGGGGATTAGAAGGTCTTTTTAGAAACGTGACATCACAAAGGGTATTTTCGACAAAGTAAAATTTTAGCAACTATTGGTAAATGACCAATATAAATTCGTCAATTGATATGGCGAACCTCTCATGAAGGCTTCCCTCGAAGAAGGATTTATGTATTGACAAGTTTTCAGAAATTGAAAAAACGTTTTATTTGTTATAATTGAAAAACAATTTTACTATTTTATTGTAGTTAGATACATTCAGAAATAATTTTCAAGTACGCACAGATTTATGTCAAGATTCATTAAAATCGTCAGATGTCAAAAAATAATATAAGAATAATAAAAAATAACATAAACCCTTCTTCGAGGGAAGGCTTCAATTATATTTTCCTTTATAAATGAAAATAATTTTGCTTCTGTGACGTGACTCACGTTGGGTAGGAGGGTGTTTGACACCTTGTGACATGAGGATGAGATGGGGTCAAATTTGACGAAACGCCTGTGACATCATTTATGGAAGCCGCCTAAGGCGAAAAATGAAATAATGAAAAATCTAAAGGCAGTGCCGACTAAGACAAAACTTGTACTAAATGTTTTTACTGCTTAATCATTTCGGAGAAATTATTTTCACATGTTAACCGTTGGTTGCTATTGGCTATAGGTTAAAAATATATTGAGATGCAAAAAATGATAACAAGAAGAAATGTTTACGCAGTGTTTCCCTACATGCACTGAACATCAAGCGCCAAAACTTTTATTTTGAACAAGAAAATATTACTTTGTTTTATAAAAGTGGTTGCAATTTTTAAACAAATTCCAAAATGTTAATAAATCAATCCTTATTCTGATTTAATTCATTTAAAAAATATATCTATCCGTTGGAAGAGGTGGAACTAAAATGGAAAATTATTGATTCAACAAGATGGACGTTCTGCACATTTCAAAATAACGGTACGGATTTTTGAAATAATTTTTTTCCAAACAAATGGATTTATTGTAAAAACAAACTGTCAGCTAATCTGACCACCTCGATGATCAGATTAAATCTGTTTGTGTGGGGTTATTTAAAACAGTTTTTTTGCCCCAATATTTGAAAAATGAAGGCAAAGTTAATTCTATCACATAAAATGTTATTAATAGATAACATTTACTCGGAATTTATGAAGAAAAACAATATCGTGATTGTTTAGAATATTATTATTGGAACAAGTAAAATCATTAAGGATACCCTTTTTATGTAGGTAGGCAGTTGGAAATCGTTTTTCCTGTTTATCAGTCCTTTTGGAACACACTGTACTATAATCGTAACCAAGTGGCGTTCTAGAATACCTACCAAGGTAGTAATTATAGATATAAAAGAAATTTTTAAAACAGATCACATATTTTTATGTGACATTAAAATCAAAGAGTTTGTTATGGTATTACTGCCACAAATAAATATTCTAACTGGTGATGCACCAAAAAAACGTTTAAAAACGGTTATAAATCATTGAATTAGAGAAAATGTTAACATTCGCTTAAATAGGGAAAACATTGTAGCCCCAACATTTATTATTTCGTTAACTTGAAATAAATGTGATTTTCTTCAATGGAAATCGGTAATTTTGTTAATACCTTTTTATAAATCAGAAAATTTTCATTGATGATTAGAAAAAAAATCGTATCCTTCGTCATAGAAAGTACTAACGTTAGCCAAGTTGATGTATTAAAACAATCAATAACATTGTCACTCCAAATAAAATTAAATTCACAATCACTATACGTCACATCGATCCAATTAGTTTAGCATTTTATTTTACCTCTAAATTTAAATATAAATCAGTGAATTTATTGTAGGCGATTTTAATTAAAACAACCCCAAACCCCAACAACTGAAAAAACAGGTTCCATTGATTAAATTTAGTATTTAGCCTTAAAAACTTTTTTAAATCTGTAATTAATTTTCAAAAGTATCGATTTTCGTTTTTTTGTCATTTTTTTTTGTTTTAAAATAAACCTTTAACTTTATCCTAACGAACCCTTTTGAGGGCCTTTTATTTCCCTGCCCCAACACAATCCAGAAAAAGGTTTCAGGTGTTTATTTAGTAGGACTCAAAAGTAAATATTTTTTTTCTAAAGCACCAAATTATATGACATTAAGAAACCAATATGAAAAAATATATTGCCGACTCTTCGTAGAACTGTCTCAAAAATATGTGAAAAATCCGCTAATTAGACATGAGCCGTACATAAATTTGTAGATTCGTTTTTTTCCAACCGTTTGATTGATTCACCGATGGTCTAAGCCAGGAGACCGATCAGAGAAGAAGTGTGATGTTGTACATCCGAGACCGGTACCACAGGGACCGGTACCGTACGATCGCGGTCATCGCGTCACAGGTAACACGTTACAGCGGCGCCTTTGATCTCATTAACACACCTCGGCCTCCCCTCCCTCGCCCGGCGACTTGTAATTAAATTAATCTTCGCATTGTGCAATATCGATCTCACCTGAGTCGTTTTTTCTCTTAACAGCGGTCGTTCGCCATTAAAAGAACTGTTTGTTTTATTAACCGGCGGTTTGCGATTTTAATAATTAACAATTGTGTATGCAAATGTGTCGCATAAATGATGCGAAGCTGGTTAGTTGCGCGGTAAGGCGAGCTCGCCGAGATAAACTCAGCTCGTAATTATACTGATTAACAAGCCGATAGCCAAATGAAGGCGACGGCGTGTTCGCGCTGCAATAAAGCAGCCGCGCGGAGAATTCTGATTTTCTTCTCGAAAGGTTGCTTTTGAAAGAGCACGATTTTTCTGGCGCGTCCTTGTGTTGGAATCACAGCTCTTTCGGCGAAAGGGCAATAATTTTCAAGGCGAAAAATGCTGATTGCTGATTTCGAACAACCCATTTCGGGGACGAAAATAAAAAAGCCGCGCTTCAGTCATCGCCCGGCGTGAATTTCGTTCGGTCAAAAGCGCCGGTCCATCGCAATAATTTACGTGCCGATCGAACGAAAAATGCAATTTGTTAACACTTTTGACCTTATGTAATAATCGTAAAATTTTTATGAGCGGTGGAATAAAATAAACAAACTTTTTCAACGAAAACCAGTCGGCTTCCTAAAATGTAATTAATTCCAGTCGATCAGATGATCGAATCCAGTTTTTTGTTGTGTTGGAAATGAAAATTTTAAATTGTATCAATTGTCGTTAAATTTAAGCTTCACAATTTTTGTATTTGAAGATTAGAAGATTTGCTCAACAAACGTGTAAATTTTTTTTATTTGTAATGTTATTTTCGAATAAAAAAGTTGTGCTGTTTGCTGAGCGAAAGGCAGTTAAAAAATCTCATAAATTTGCGGATCTGGATAGGGTCTACAAATTTCGCTTTCGTCACGTTCTTAACATTTAAAAATATTTAGATCCTTATGTGTAATTCTTATTTTAATCTTGTATGCTCCGATGATTCAAAAAGTTATCCGGTAGCATTAATTAACGAAAGGTAAATTTAGAGAGAGAAATGTTGGTTTACTCAGGTTTAATTTTAGATTCTTGTTAGTTTATTGAAATAATGCCTCTTCTTCTGTCATTGAAAACGGCTTTTTAGATCTTATAAAAAAACACAACAAATCAAGAATATTTAACTTTAACTTTAGGGACAAGATTTAGTGAAAGAAATCTGTAATTTTCGTTTGTTTATGATAATGAAGTAACTTAATTTTATCAATTGCACTTTCTAAGTTTGCTAAGTTATTAAAAAAAGCATCGTGGCAGTGTTTTCGTCGAAGTTGAGGTATGCGTTATCTTCACTATCGCTGACTTCGTCTGTTTGCATATTAATCCATTCCTTCATCCGTAATCCGTCATAGAAATCATCTTACCGCCATTTGGTATGTTGAAAACAGTTCTCAATTGTTTTTGTATCCACAAGTGACCACGCTTTGTGTATATAGTTTACAGTTCCCAGAAGACTAAAATGTACTTAGTTTTCTTCCTGTAAGTCCTGTACTAATCGTTTCACCAGAAGTTTTCTATAGTGCGATTTTAAAGATCTTATAATGCCTTGTTCCATTGGCTGTAAAACTGAAGTAGCATTATGTGGCAAAAATTCCAGTTGAATATTTTGTAATATTTTTATTTGTGGGTGGAGTGTGCACTCAGTTGTCTGTGAGCAATAGAATTTTCCGATTTAATTTTCTATCCCATCCTCGTAACACTTCTTCAAAAATAGCACTTCTCAGCCAAGCCCTTTTGTTTGATTGGTATCATCCACCGGCAAGTTTTTTATTCCTTTAAAGCATTTAGGCCTGGCTGTCTTTCCAATCACCAACAATTTACATCTGTCAGAACCCGTCATATTTGCACCAACAAGTTCAGTAATTCATTCTTTGGAAAGTTTGCCCCCTTTGCAAATCTCGTTTTTAAATTTGATGCTATGTCTACTTTTGAAACGATTCAGTCATCCATTTGACCGTTTTAATTTCCATTTTTTTCTGAAAACTGTTCAGCTTTTTCTTTTAACATGACCCCACTTATGGGCACATTGAATTCGAGCTTCACTCTAAAGCAAGTAAGGGCGGCTTTATCTAGTTTATCATTTTTTGTACAACGTAATTTCTTCACTTTCGACGAGAATTCACTAGCTGCACTCATAATCTTGTCCCTGTTTTTCAAAATTGTTGTCAATGTGGAACTTGCAGATTACAGCTTGCCTTTTACCACTTTCAAACCCTTTCATTATTGATATTTTTTCTTTGATAGAAAATGATTTTCTCGTTTTAGAGGACGACATAATGTCTTTATTTCTTCCAGGAAATCTCATAATATCCGATGTACATTCGACATTTCTCAGCATTTCTCGCTATTACCGATTTGGGACGACAGAAGATTTTCGTTGTATCCACCTCAATACTAGAAACGTACTCGCTATAAAGGGGGAAATTTACAAGCAGTAGTATACAAAACGGCAAGGAACCAGACGATTTACTCGTTATAGCTGATTTTTCGTTATAGCCGGGACTCGTTATGGAGGAGTTGTATTGTAATTAAAATTTCAGATTATTATTTAATTTATAGTAAAAATCAACTCAGCAAATTACAAATTTCTTATGTCATTAAATGTTATAAAAATCATCAGGTTGATTTTAGGATTTAACCGAATCGTTAACAATTAATATCTCAGGTGGCATGTAGCCTTGTTACCCCAAGCTCTTCAAATATGTATTAGCAAAAACAACTAGATTCCTGTAAATTTTGAAAGAAGAAATTACTTTGGATCTTGTTTTCTTACATCATCTTAAATGTGAGCAGCCTGCAAACACAACTACGTTCCTGTAAAATGTGAAGGAAAAATGATTTGATTGTATTTACTTTTCAAAGTTGTGCCCATTTTCAAATTTAAAAATGTTAGTCGAAAACCAGATTCCTACAAAATTTTAAAGAACAAATTACTTTTGATCTAACGTTCATCTAAAAAAAATTAACAGATACCGACTAATTTAGCGACTTTTTTAGTAAAATTAAAGTATTCAAAATATGAACACTTAGCAAGGATACTAGGTTTTGGTAAAATATAGACCGAAAAATGATTTTAATCTTGTCTTCTTCTCAAAGTATTGCCCATTTACAAAATTGAAAAACTTAGATGTCAAATTTGGGTTCAAAACTCTATGTTAACAAAATTAAGGCATTCAATATTAGCACTTATCAAGACGAAACTAATTCCTGTAAACTTTGGAAGAAATAACTTTAGATCTTGTTCTCTTATTAAATTTTTGTCCATTTTTAAAATTAAAATAACAAGTTGGATTCAAATTTCGCTGTGATAAAAATGAACATTAAATATTAGCACTCGGTAAAAAACTGGATTTATGTAAAATTTCGAATAAAAAAGTATTTCATTTAGTCGTCTATTCCAAATTTTAATCATTTTCAAATTTAAAAAGGGTTAAATTAACTCTGTAGTAAAATTAACACGTTAAACATTAGCACAAAAAGGTATCAATCATGAAACTGTAAAAAAAAAATAAGAACGAATTGTAGATCATAAATAATTCCTCAACTTGTATCGTCATCACTTATGTATTTCATATTTTGAATGAAAATAGGTAGGTACATCAACTTATAAAAATTCAAAACGGATTTATAATATTGTAACGAACAATTTAGTGCAAAATACATGAAATTTTTAAAAGTCCTCTACAAATGTTTACCATTCTGTCATAAATTTAAAATATATCTACCTACTGCCAGGCTAATTGAAAAACTTCACGGCCAGTATAATAACGCCAATTTTAAACTAATTGGTTACGCCACTGGGTGACAAGGATTCTTTCGAGATTACGGTCCCCAAGTTGGTTAATTTATACTGTACAGTACACACACACAGCGAAGGGTTCTGCAAGGTGTATTTTCTGTCTGCAGACCGACTGGTAAAATGATAAGAACGGCGCCGAGTCGGCCTGCTTCGGAATGCCGGATTACAGACCGGTGTTGATCCCGTCGAAGACCGGATTATGTTCGGTGTCACATCTATAAGCCTCAAAACCAACTACCGTTGGATATTCAAAACGAAATTTCGGAAAAAAAAACTAGAACCGTGGCAATTGTCAAATTTAACGAATGAAAAATTTTTAGGGCCTGTCTGTGTAATCCTAGGCTCGTCTGCCGCTAAGCCGTAAACGCCGGCGCCTCTTCGAGAACATTGTCGCCTACCATTGACAGCAGCGCCAACGTACAACCCTAATAAATCACTTCACGGATGCCGATTCTTTCTGATATTACCTTTCTTTCAATGAATCTCACTACGCCGAAAATCGAATCGTAGCCTTGCTTTTACTTTTGAGCAGCTTTAATTTGCTATATCGTATGTAAATTAATACCTACCAGGATTATCTAATATTTGTCGAAACCAGACCTTGGATCTAGTTTTTCCACTTTCAATAGAGCAAGTTCACGACATTGGACCGGCACAAAAGAAATTTTCGAAATTTGGTTTATGGCCCAACTACCGGTTTTCGTTTTTACACACTTTATTAATAAGTCGTTAACGGATTTTTGATGGACAGCTCACGGCCCACCTTTGGGAATGTAGAATTTAAAAAAATAACATTGCCACGTCATTATCGCTTTTTTGAGTCCTAGTCCACAAATGTATTATCTACCGGCGATGTGTTCCCATAAGGTTACTTTTTTTTATTGGGAGTGAAAAAACTGGTGAATTCGTGTTTGTCGAAATTTCTGGGTTTATTCTATTCCAAAATGCTTTTAAGATAATGTGAACATTTTTAATAAATTTGGTCTTCTGTGAAGTAATGGAAAATGGAAAACAAATGGAAAACAAATGGAAAACAAATGGAAAACAAAGTGCAGTTTTAGTGGTTTTGAGAATTTTTCATTTATTCAATATGCAGGGCCCTTTAACGTTAATGGTAACCCTTCAAAAAACCACAATTTTAAAAATTTTACTATGTATTGAGTTATTAATAAGCTACCATTTGATGTTAACCCTTACGCATACTGGGCCATATATGGCACATGTATTAAATTGGAAATTTTCCGTTTTCAGTTTATACCATTTGGCGTTACGGAGCTCATTTATATCATTTTTCATGGATTTTTTTGAGTTTTTCGTTTCATAAATCTCTTATCTTTAATTATCTTATCGATTTCTTATTGCAAATTCTCTGTTATGTCGATTAAAAATCCTGTGATGTCAGTAGGAAATGTTATTTATAACTTTCAAGCCATAACCAATAAATCAGGCAATTGTTGTAAAATTACAAAGCTTTTTGAAGAAACTGGATGTCCCGGAGATGCTAGGTAGTAACGGCATTCCTTCAATATCAGGAACGTAATGTGAAAGCACAGGTATATAAAATGTTTAACTAAACCCTCACTAAGAAAATGAAATACTAAGAAATCGTTTATTTTTAGTCCCAACCTGCTAATCCAAGGTTACATGGTACGAATTACTGGCACTACGGCCGCCTACCCAAGGTTACAGTGCTGTTTAGCAATAATGAGTTAATCCACAATTTATAAAAAAATGATTTAACAAACATTACGAATCGTTCTTAACCTGTTTTAAACTGCATATTGCAAAAAATATTGTACCTTTTGTTTTATAATAACTTAAGTATGGAAATTAACAAGTTGGACAAAAGGGATTGGTCATATTATTTTTGTTTGGAAAAGTTGCACCAATCACTTCTGCCGAAGTTGTTAATTTCCGTACATTAATTGGATGTAAATGTCCCTTTAGTGTCACTTTTTGTTACACCATTTTTGTTGTTTCCAATAAAGTATAAGAGTGCAATAACCAAACGACAATCCTAAAAACACCAGATTTGTATTCAATTTTTTTGCCTCCATCGGCTTAGGAGGCCTCACATGAGTCAATCCATTTCTTTAATTTCCTGTACCTTTATAAAATAAATAAAACCTGAAAAATCATCTCAGGCTACTGAATTTGTAAGGCACCTATGTAAATACCTGATCGTAAAAGCAAAAACATAAAAAATCGATTTTCTGTGACCTAATGAACTGCAACAGCTAAACAAAATCCTTGTATCAGTCAGTCACCATTTGCAGTCGGGTAAATCTACCACTCAAAGCTATTTCAAATCATAAATTCTAGTTGGAAGTTTTAGTGATTTTATTGTTAATCGATTTTTAAGTAAAACGCGTTTAAAAAATTAAACAAAAACATTTTTGTAATTTGCAACATGAAATGCTGTAGGTAGGTGAATTCTACAAAGATTTTTGGTCTTGATTTTTCAAAAATTATGCTTTTTTGCTGTCTTACTAAGTCTGATTTATCATAGAAAAAAACAAAACCACCAGTTGGTGGTCGTACATACACTCCATGAAATTAGCAAAATTTGAAGATAGTAATTTCATATTTGTCACCAATTTTGGTCATTACTCGAAAACAAATCTTGGCTGGAAATTGGATTTGGCATAAAAATGTGTATTTTTATAAATTAAAATCAACTGGTTCGAGGTTTTTTTTTAAATAAACTTATTCGATACTTTAATCGCTCTGTATAAGTTACTTCAAAGATACACTAACTATGAATGGTAAAAATACTTTTTTAGGAAACAATTTTTTAATTATTAGTTTTGATCACTTTAATAAAATTTGTGGCGAAAATTAAACTCAGTCGAAGAAAAATTTAACAAAAACTAATTTCACAAATGGCAGTGCTCGTCTACTTTGATATGACACAAAAGACCGACAAACTACGGGAATAGCGAGCACGTGCATGTTTGTGAACGGTCTTCGGTGACCAAAGCATGAGCAATTCATTCGTACTGCTACGAATTGACCGGCTTTACACACTGTGCCAAACAAGTGTCATAAAACGGTCAAGCCCAAACCAACAAAACTTGTCAAAAAGGTAATAATTGTGATTGGCCAACGCCATCTTTATTTTACAAGCCGTGAACTAAGAAATTTGGCAGCAGTGTTGCTAGGCGGACATTTTGCATTCTTCAGTTCAGCATTGCATCATTGAGTTGTTGTTGATATTGTTATAAAGTGCAGTTAACGTTAGATAGTTGTGGTATTTCCAAACCTGTGTGTATTTATCAGAATATTTAACTCAATAATTTGATATTCGACAATATAGAAAGTAAGTACATTTAACCTTTGGTTCATGCTTTTCACATGAAAACTTTTTAGATGACTAGAAAATGTTGTGTCCCAAGCTGCAAATCGAATTACGAAAGTGTTTCCGTAAAGGGGCAAGCTGCAGTTACTACGTTTTCATTTCCAAAAGATGAAGAAACGAAAAAGAAATGGCTTCGAGCTATCCCGAGGAAAAATTGGCAGCCTACGAAGTATTCATCTGTTTGTATAAAACATTTTAACGAAAATGATGTTATATTAGATCAGATATACAAAAACGGGTCAACTGTTACTACGTTGCTATTAGCACACCCAAAATTAAAGGAAGACGCTGTACCCACAATTTTTCAAAATCTTCCAGTTTATCTGTCTTCAACTTCAACAGTAGTTAGACGAAAAGACCCTGAAGTAAGAAGGAAAGCGTTGCAATCAAAAGAAGCTGGAAAAATTGAAGAATTTGTAAAATCTGATATTATAAATGACTTTACAAATTTTCTTGACACTTTTCAAACAAAACTAAATGGTATAAACAGTGAAACAAAGGGGAACTTTAAAATTAAGAGCAACTTTGGTGTTTGGCTGTATTTATTAAATATTGAGTGTTCTAATAGTTCTTCTGAAAGTGAAACTGAGTTAAGTGCCGCCGAAATTTTATGTAGTGTTCTTGTGAAAAGTGATTTAACATTAAAACTCTTTATTGGAAAAGAAGAAATTTCTGCTCACGATTTGAACTGGATTCTCCCTTGTGATTTAAAATTATCTCGATGGTCGCAACTTGAAAATATATTAGTTAGGTATGCCAACGTAAGTCAACACAATTTAAGGACTCGATCTTTTGAATTTTTCTTGCAAAAGTCGTATGAAAATTTAGTTACGTGTAACGAAAAAGCTGAAGAAATGGAAGACTATCAACATAAAAAACAATTGGAACTTTTAATTGATCAGTTAAACATGATATTGTTAAAAAGACGAAAATATTCCCCAGCAACTATTTTGTTTGCATTTATGGCTTATTCATATTCATCGTCTTGTTACATGCTCTTACAAGATCATTTGCTGCTGCCTAGTAAACGATATTTACAACAAATATCTTCTAGATTTAATGTAAAACCAGACAAAAATCTTTCAAATACAAGTCACTATTTGAAACAAATTTCCAAAAACTTGACTGTTCGAGAAAAATATACAATATTACAAATTGATGAAATTTATGTGAAATCTAAGTTAGATTTTAAAGCCAATGGAATTGTTGGCAGTTCAGAAAATAATGCTAAGGATCTGGCAAAAACTATTCAAACTTTTATGATCTCTTCTGCTTTTGGTAATTTTAGTGAAGTTATTCGACTAGTTCCTGTGAATAACACAACAGGAGATCAGTTAAAGATACTCGTTAATGAGGTAATTGAATTTGTTCAAAAATGTGGTTTTCCTATAGTTGCGATACTAACTGATAACAATAGAATAAATCAGAATATGTTCACTTTAATTTCTCCAAACGAATCTATGCCAAATCCATGCTTCCCTGATATTAATACTTACCTATCGTATGACACTGTTCACATTTTTAAAAATGTTAGGAATAACTGGTTGAACAAAAAAGATACTTTTCACACTTTAATATATCCTGATTTTGAAAATTATACAATAAAACGGTATGCATGTTTCGAACATTTGCGACTATTTTTCAAGGACGAGCAAAATAAGTTAATTAAAAAAGCATATAAGTTGAGTTATAAAACTTTGTATCCCTCGAATTTAGAGAGACAAAACGTTTTGTTAGTGGATAATGTTTTTCATATGTCAACTATTGCTGCTTTACAAACGGAAGAAAAATGTACAGATACTGCAAATTTTTTACAAATTTTCCGCATCTGGTGGGATATTGTAAATTCTAAAAATCCTATCGTAGGAAAAATAAAAAGAAATGAATGGGCAGGACCAGTTTGTAGTATTGAGGATGAAAAGTTATTGTTTTTGAAACGTTTTTTGTCTTGGATAGAAGCATGGCAGTCTTTCAAGGACAAAGCTGGCTTAAGCTCCGACACATTTGAAGCAATAAGAAGAGCATCTCAAGTGTTATGTAAAATTGCTAACGATGCTTTAACAAAATTTAATGTTTCGTATGTACTCTTGGGGAAATTTCAAACAGACAAGTTAGAGAAAAGGTTTGGAATGTACAGACGACTATCTGGATCAAACTATAATGTATCAGTTAGGCAAGTAATTGAATCAGAAAACAAATTACGAATAAGACATATTTTGAAAATGATCAATAAAAAAGAAGCATGCTTTAGCAACTTTGCTAATGAAAGTACTGAATCAAATTTATATAATGTTGACATTGATCAATTTCGCCCCATTATAACTTCAAATTATCTTGAATTATGTGAAATCGAGGAATCAAGCTGCATATATGTTTGTGGCTATGGAGCACGATCTGTTTGCAAAAATCTGGAATGTACTGCCTGTGTTTTTTTATTTGAGGAAGGACGCGGTAGTAATGTTTGCAACGAATATTTTGACTTTTTACAGCGAGGTGGCTTAAGTGTACCAAGTTACCATGTTAAGTGTGTTTTCTTTCATATGTATGCTTTGTTAGAATATATTGTAGCTAATAGCGTGTGGGAAACAAAATTTTTGCAATCTTCCTGTCAAAAAGGCATTTTAATTCAACTGACACAGTTAAGCTTAAATTCCAATAACTTTTTTCAACAATTTGAATTACATTGTCTGTGTGGCAACGATGTTTCTAGATTGTTTAAAACATTGTATTCTGTTTTTGCAAATATTCTGTTGAATAACTACACAAAATATTCAAAAGAAACAAATGGCACTAAAAATTTAGAGAAAAAAAGGAAATTAGCTACGCTAACAAAAGAGAAAAATAAACGTTAAAAATATGTTATTTGTAAATAATGTTATTTAATGTTTAATAAATACCACAAAATAAAATTTCCTGCCCTTACTAACTTTTGTTTTATTTCTTAATACTATCAGAATAATGATGTAGTATGGATCATTTCATGTTAGTTATTTTTTAATAAGTTTCGATTGCAACCGACGTGCAATGATACCCGGCCTACTTCTGTGCATTAATGCGGTGTTGCCAAGCATGGCTTCACGGCTTGTAAATAAAGATGGCGTTGGATTGGCCTATTCAAACGTTACCTGGTCGAACCCGAGTTTAGGGCTCCGTCAGATTACAACGGCACGGCGCGGCGCGGCACGGTTTTTGACATTTTTATTATGATATGTGTGAATATTCGGGAGCAGTTTTCTGAAACAGTGTTCGAGACTTAATTGTTTATATTATTTAAACGATTATAATTGATTTTAATTTCCAATCATAAGATAAGTGTTTGCCGTTTGTTGACAATCTTTATTTTGACAACGTATTAGTAATCAGCTACCTCTAAAATCCCTATAATTATTAAATTTGTGTATTTCGTTACAATTTTGGTTGAAATAAATTGTCATCCTTGTTATTTCATAATTTGATCAGAATTGATATGTTAGTTGCAAAGTGCACAATTCGCTGCTGAAGAATTATTAGATTTTTTATAAAACTTTATATTCAGTTAAACCTTTTCCTATAAAACTCATAACTAGGAGGAAAATTTTTAACTCAATATAGTAAGTATTTTTTAAATAAAATATCTAACAACTTTTTCTTTAGAGGCCAAGAAATTACCTTCAAAAAATTGTTATACTTTCATACACGTGTAGTTAGAAATGACAGAAAGTAGCAAAGGAAAATAAGCAATTATAAATGTGCTTTTTCTTCAACCCTTAACCTGAAACATTAGTCCTTTAGACCTTACGAGAAAGTAAATGTTATTATTAAGTGTTCGCAATAAATCTTTATTTAAAATTAAAAATTTTTTTTTTTACCTTAACTTGCCCGAGAACCACTGCCAATTAATTACCCACAGGGATAGGGAATTATTCGCAAAAGCTCTTTTACACATTTTACAACACTGTTGTTCTACACTTGAACTGTTTTCAAATATTGAATTACATATTCAAAGTAGAATAACAGGATTCACAGCAATTCCCTGACTTTTCAAGGTTTTCCATAGATATATAGTGTGTGCACGGATGGGATAGCGCACTCTTGCAAATTTTCTTAGCACTAATTATTTGTGCTAACTCTTTTTAAATTAATGCTACTAGGCTTACTGTATTTATTATAGCTGCTATCTTGGCCTAAGTGAGCACCATTCCCTCACTTTCCCCTGTATAAGATATCAAAAGTTTTATAGAATCATTTAGACAATTGAAGGGCTTGGCGTAACAAGGCTACATGCCACACTTTTAGCAAATTTAAGTTATCTATCCTACCTAACACATCACTGTAATGTTTTACAGGTATCCTATTTTTGTAATAGCTACTCTTGGAAAAATGATGCCACTGTCGCGTTATTAATTTTGTAAAATATGCAAAAATATTTGTGTAATAACAGCACAAGTCACAAGTAAATTCATTATGGCGGCATCGTGCGCACACATGTTTCTGCCAAGAGAAAATTAAATTTTAATATTGAAAACAGCAATGAACATTGTGATTTCGACTCTGATGATTGTGAGTTAGAGAAGGATTATGTGCAGTCCGAAAGTAGTGAAAAACATTTATCAGATGAGTCTGAACAGGTAATTTAAACTTTTTATGTGGCATGTATCGTTTTTCTCTTAATATTTGCATATCTCTACCATCATTTAATGTGTAAGTAAATAATTCGATTTCACTGAATCCAAAGAAATTAGAAAATCTGGCACATCATAATCAAGAAATAGGGGCTGCTATAGCTGTATCAGGAAATACCACTGAAGAGGTAACAGATAATGAACAATTTTTCGGACAATAGTGAAGATGAAAACTAATTTGTAAAAAAAAAAATTTATTTTTGATCAAAAAGGACACAAGTCACAGTTTTCGTAATAAATAATTAAAATTATAGTTTTTTTATTTCATTTATACTAAAAATCAACTCAACATAGTCAAATATACCCTCATTACAAATTTCTTATGACATTCAATTTTATCAAAATCATCAGGTTTGATTTTGGGATTTAACCAAATCTTTAATAATTAATATCTCAAAACTAACTTCATGTGGCATGTAGCGTTGTTACCCCAAGTCCTACGATTGAGATAGCAATAAAAATTAAGAAGAAAAATATTGGAGTTACCAAAATGTATCCTTGACAAATGATATAATAGTTGGGAATTAAATTTTTTACAAGGAAATCGACCTGTCCGAGAATTTCTTTTGAAAGACAATTGAATAGGCAAGTGGATGAATGTGGTATGTTACACTTAACTTAAGTGTCAGAAAATGCATTTTAACTTATTTACCGTCCATACAAAATGTAACATAGCACATTCATCCACTCCGTAACTATAAGAAACAGTGTTTTTTAACCACAAAATCCCGCGATATGATACAGCAGTCATAACATATTCTTCCACCAAAAGATCTCAATTTTTCAAAAATTGTAACATAGCACAATCATCCACTCACCCACTCAATCATCACCCACACTGTACAGGTAATGGGAAAAAATGCTCCAACCTCATTTACCTACTCCAAACACGAAATTCCTATAACCATGAATTCTATAAATCTATAGCAGTGCCTATTCAAAAACATTACGACCCTCACATTCCTCACAATATCGGAATCGCAATCCGGAACAACCACCAACGAAAATAAATGCGCCACCAGTGGTGAAAAGTCAAGAGACAATTACGTCACGCTTCTACGGATTTAAAGTACCTATCCCCGAAAAAAAGTCCACGAGAACCTACCAGGAAGCCATCCAACACAACTTTAGTGCCTTATTAAAAATAAAATTAAACCAATCGACCGTAAAACCGTCAGCATTCCGAGCGCGGACTTGTTTACAGTTACAAAAGAGCAGCGTTTAGGCCTAAACAGTCGTCAATTTCGTAATTAAATGAAAATCGGCCGAAAGTTTACTTTCTGAGCGATGTCACGTTAAATGCCGCCAACAAATCTTTGCACATAAAAAATTAGACAACATTTAAAAATCAATGTGACTCGAACGTGCGATATCAAAGTTCCGACGCCCGCTTGAAAAATCGACGACGATTAAAATCAACGATCAAAAACAAGCAGTGTGCCGTGGAATTTGTTTGAGAGAGATGTTAGCATATCACAGAAAATCGCGTCTCGCCCGCAATTCCGTGGATCCCGTTTCTTTCCAATTTTCGAATTCGAGTTTGTTCACCGTCAATTATATAGGTTTTTTTCGCCGCACACGCGCGCGCTGGCACAATAAAACACGAGATACCTAGAAGCGATAGTGTAATAAAATTTGTAAAGATTTTAATCGCACAATATAAATTGTAAATCGGCTCGCACGGCAAAACTACCATTTTAAAACGGAATAATTTAAATCCGGCTGTAAAGTTAAACGGCGAATTAAAATCGGAATATTGTGCCTAACGCAAAAAGCGATGAGGTGTGAAGCGATTATTGAAACGGATCTACCGGTCAAACGGACTAAAAAAACACAACGAGCTACGATTTAAACGAACTAAAAGTCGGAAAAAGTGCTCGTTTTTTGCAGATTTCGAGGAATTTTGTGGTTTAGGTCGCGATTATAAGTTGTACAAACCGGTATGAGGTCATTGAAAAATTTCGGGCCGTGATTGAATCTGTGGAATTTCGATTTTTTAATGTTTTTGACTATTTCTTCTTAAATCGTCCAGTGGCAGGTAAAATTTTATTCAATTTCTATTTCAGGGGTTAAAGTAATTAAACAAGAACTTTTAGGTAGTAGAAAATTTGTACAAAAATTTCATGAGCAAAGTTGTTCAAAATATTGGTTTCTGTCCTGGCATATGACCTACTGTTTTTGATGTTAGCATGACTTCATTCCTAAACGCTTTTTCGTGACGTTTCATTTCAGAAATTGGTCAACATACACTACCTATGTTTATATAATGTTCCTCAACGCTAATGGTCAGGCGGCTGCCATAAATGATGTCACAAGTTTTTCGTCAAATTTGATCTCCATCCCACCCCCATGTCACAATGTGTCACACTTTCCCCCCCGTGAGTCACGTCACAGAAGCAAAATATTTTCATATTTTATAAAGAAAAATAAAATTGAAACGTTCCCTCGAAAAAGGGTTTGTTATTGTTTTTACTATTCTTATATTATTTTTTGACGTGACAATTTTAAGCAAAAACTATTTCTGAGTGTCGCCAACTACAATAAAACAGTAAAATCGTTTTTCAAGAGTAACAAATAAAACGTTTGATCAATTCCTGAAATCTTGTCAATTAATGCATAAACACTTCTTCGAGGGAAGTCTTTAAATAATGAAAGGTTTGCTAGAGTTTGACTAAAAATATTCTGCGTTTATGACTTTAAACCGCAATCAACTTTTAGTGATGATAATGAGGGTTCACTGCAGGGTGCGACACATCTGGTTGCTTTGAAAAATATTTTTGTAGATACTTCAGAACCGTACTTAAATATTTCAACTTTAGTTAAGTTCAGAACAAATGATCAAATACAAGTCATAGAATTCATCAAGTATTTAAGTTAATCAATAACCCCACATACCTACCTAATTATTAGAAGAGGTTTAATGTTTACTCATATTTATATCTAAGCATCAAGAAATTTATAAAAATTTACCAAATACAGCCCTGGCCACTTCTGCCCATGCTGATTATTACGGCTTACCTACTTTTATGGCCGGATCACTTATAGTATTGTAAAATGCACAGTCATAAACGCAGAATAAGTTTAGACAAACTCTACATCAGTTGCAGAATTGATATTGGTCATTTACCTAATAGTTGCTAAAACATTCCTTTTCTGGAAATACCTTTTGTGATGTTACGTTTTTAAAAGCCCCAACCCCTTGCCATGAACTGCCACAATTCCACTAACCCCCTCCCCCGCCTAAACCTGTGACATGATTTATGGAAGGAACGTCACTCAAAAAAACTCTCAAATTTGAAAATATTACTATGAAGATTTGGCTTTCATTTATTAATAAGCTACGATCTGATATTAATTCCGTTTTCAGTTTTTATCATCTGGCGTCGCGACGCTCATTTATGCCGTGTTTTATGGGTTTTTTAAGTTTTTCTTTTCATAAATCTGTTATTTATAATTTTTTTAACAACAAAACTTTATCAGCTTTTATTGAAATTTGACGTTATTTCGATTAGAAATCCTGTGATGTCAGCAAGAAATTTTGGTTATAACTTTAAAGTCATAATCAAATTACAAAGCTTTTTAAAAACAAGATATCCCGGAGATGCTAGGTACTAACGGCACATGTTCAGTGTCAGGGGTGTATTTAGGCTTTGAAATTTTGGATTTAAAAAAGTCGGGAAACCCAATTCGCTTGAAATAACTGAACAACTATAGTTCTACGGCAAGTAGGAGCACTATTTTAAAAGATAATTTGTACTTTTTCTAGTGTAATTAGTTGCACGGTTCGCGTTTGTGAAAAGTCGAATAAGTTATAGGTGTACCTATATACCTTTGTCAATACAAATTAAAGAAACATGTGGATCATAAAACTTGCCCGGTGTTTACTCTGCAGGGCACTTTATTGCATCTTTGTGTTTCCAATATAACTGCACTTTGCAGTTATGAGAATAACTTGAGAAGAAACGTGGGAATACAGCAATTATTTTTTAGTTCGACACTTGTCATCTTACTAAACAATATTTAGTTATTTTCCAGCCATAAATATAAATTTGTTAGATATGTAACTGATGAGTTGTGTTCTTCTCGTGGGATTACTGTAAGGGAGGAGGGGGCACAGGGGACCGTCGGGCCACATAGGTCCACTCGATTTTTACAGGGTTTGCTACATTTTGGTTTACCTATCTCAAAAATAGCAAGCTAAGTGCACTTCATATTGTGTTTTAGTTACAGCAATGACGTTGTAGTGAGATCAGTGTGAAAAAAAAATTTAAAATTAATTATTTAACACATGGTCCACTGTGACCCAGCACTAGGGGCACATAGGACCAGTGAAGTTAACCCTATAGAGAAAGCGTGGGCTCAAATTAAAGGTGAATTATCTCGACAGAACAACGAATATAAGTCATGTCAATGCAGAAAAGTGAAGAAAGTGTATTGAACCCTTAATTAAAGAAGAAGAAGAAATGTGGAAACTAGATGGAATTAAGGAATCATTATAACTTGAGGATAAGCTGACATCTCTTCAGAATCGTCTAAAGACCAGAACTAATTTACAAATTTGTATAATTTTGTAATTACAGACATACATAATACCCATACTAAGTTATTTTAATGCTGTTACAAACGTTTGATTATTGCAAAATTATATTCCAACAAAAATATAGAAAACCCCAAGCGCACGCCTATGAGTCGTTTCTTTTTCGGAGTATTGGCGACTGCTATTGCAGAATATATTGTCTAGAACCCTAGTGACTGTCTGTATTACCTTAAATATTTTCGATTTATAATAGACTACAAAATTGAAAAAAATGCTACACTAAAGCTACAACACTTAGAGACATGAGACTGGTTGTTGAAGGGAGACGCCAATGTTCTTCAGTGCCGCCCACTGTTTGAAATTACACTCACAAGTTTTATGAACAGACCGATGGCCCAGTTATCCCCTGGACTCAGATACCCCAACTGACCTTATTAACTTTGAATTAAAATCAGCATTAAATGGAATAAATATTCGAAAAATTTTCAAATTGCATTCCGCTGTACTTAAAAGTTTTTGTCGATTGCCAAATATAAACTGCCGTAGCAAATCTAACTATTTTAGTAAGCCAAGTAGAGAAAATAACATAAAAATATTCTAGGAGGCCATTGAAACACTCGTCCGTTGGGACCACTCGCCGGTGCCTGGCTCGTGTTCTAATTTCGAACTGAAGAATAGGTTGATCTCTGTAATTTCATTTCTGAATGAATAAAAGAGTAGCGTTTTAAAATTTGTTGATTTTTATGGTCTTTGATGTTAATTGATTGTTTACGAAGGTTGACTTTTGAAAAAAAAAAGAAAGTGGTATAATAAATACCTACATATTATTTTGGGAAAAAAATTAATATTAGCGAAAAAAGGTTTCATCAAAAAGTGAAAATGAAAGCAAATAAAAAATTGAATTTTCTCAGTTTGTTGTTGTCGAATTCCTAAAAAGAAAACATAAGTTTGTTTTGACGTTTTATTTAAAAGTAATTAATCATGATCTCGGACAGCCTTATTTGTACCCTGCAATTTTGTGTGTAAATTTGGCAGTTTTCTAGAAAATTTTTCCATTTTTTTTTGGTTTCATTCAACCCTTGCCTAATTACGAATTTATACATTTTAATCTAGCGGTGCAATCACTTGCTGTCGTGAAATGAAACTACTAATTTATGCTGCCTGCTCAATTTTTGAAAAATTATTGTTGGTAATTTGACTACATTTGCATAATTTAATTAATAAAATGTTGAGAAATGGCACGATAAGGCTACTACATGCGACTATTAATTTTTTTATGTGAGAAGTTATGTGACAAACTAAAATTGTTGTCCAGAACCGGATTTTTCATAAATTGTGCACATTTCTGTATTTTGGGTGCAATTTAACTTTTAATCAGTTTTCCTACAAAATGAGTTATTTAGAAGTTAAATATAACAGTTTCTTTCATTGATTAATATGGCTAATTTAATTTTAAGCAACTATACGTACAGGTTGATTTATATTAACTGTTGAGAACTTTATTAGTATTGGATTTACAAAGACGGTTAAATTACCAAAGAGTTGTTTTTTCCAATGATTACCATGGCGGAAGCAAAAAAAAAACGGAACGCGAATTATTGCCATAAATTATCTGAGCCAAATAAAGTCTACGCTAAAATGACGCCTGAGACAAAAAAACTCCATCAAAATTTTTGTAGATGGCCATCTCAAATACTTATATTCCAATTTCGCCATATAAAATAGTGAAAATTCCACTCATCGACGTTATTCCAAACGGCTACAGGAAATTAAGTTTTTTTCTGGATTTATTTTCTGGAATATTCTCTTCCATTGCGCTTATTTATTTCATTCTGCTTTTCACTTCTTTTTGATTTAATCAGGTCTTAATAAAGCCCGACAAAGAGATTCGAATAAGGCCCAGCTTAAATTTCTAAAAATCATTAACAGACTGAAACGGTAATCGAGAACTGCCCCCAATGCCGAAGCAGAAAAAGTTGGGGAGGTGAATCGAATTGAAAACAATAGACAATATTTTTTGTTGGGGGAATAACTTTTTTGTGATTTTTTGTTTGTTTGTTTATAATTCTATGCGGTTGTGTTAAGAAATTTTATTTGTTTTCACTGAGAAAATTAACAGCAAAAATTATTCACGAAAATACCATCTTCTTCAGTGGAATGCCCTATATATTTTTACATGTCTTACAAGTCTGAATGCACTATAGTTGATTTTTAAATTAGGACGAGCGTTAGAAAGCTCTGGAATAATAATTTTTTAAGTTTATGTTGGCAGTAATGTCTTAATTATTAAGGTCATATTTAGTAATACTGCTTCAAAATTACAAAACAACGAAAGGTGAATAATACTTATTTCTGTGCCTGGGCACCGAAGTTTTCAACTGTTGCATTGGCTAATTATTTTTTGAAGTAATAAAAACTTACATTGCTTGCAACTTTTAGATAATTGATTTAATTTTTTAGTGTAATGAGACTTTTTAATTCAGTTATAAACATTACTTCAAAATGTATAAAAAAATATTATTTTCGGGAATATCTCAAATAGTTGACGGTCACTACGGTACCTAATCAGTGAAAAAAAAAAACAAATCTCTACTACATTAACCGGGTTTGTAGTTCCGATCGCATGTTAATTATAAATCAACCTGTATAATATGTTGAACAAAATTTTTAAATTTTTTTAAAATTACATTTTAAACTGTTGTCCTATTACTATAAATTTTAACATTATGAATAAATTTGTATTTGGTCTTTAAAAATGAATTGAGGAATGTTATAGGTTTAGTATTTTGAGTTTTAACAAAAATATTTGTTCAGCCTTTCCCTAATTAAAAATTTACCCTTACGTACAATTTATGCAAGTGCAATTTTAAATCAACTTAAAAATTTAGCTGCCAATTTACATGCACTCGATCAATTTTTAAATTCAAAAATTAATATTCCATGCAAATGAAACCAACATCGTTTTCAGACTGGAAAATACAGAACCACAAACGCATTCAAAACCAATTTCACTACATTATTTATGAATTGCACTTTGATTTTTACAGTTTCAAAAAACATTTTGCTGAAGCTGGAAGACTTCAAATTTCATGAACCGATTTCAACCAAAATCTAATAAGCAATTCCATAACAATTCACAAAACGGAATTTGTAAATTCCTCTAAGTTAGTTGTAGTTATAGTTATTATTACAAATATTTTTGGGAGAACATTTTTAACCGGGTTTGTTGCTCCATTAGTAAGATGGTGCATGCTTATTATAAATCAACCTGTATAACATTGGATCCAACTTTTAAATTTAAAAAAAATACATTTGAAACTGTTGCCTTATTACTATTAAAAATTTTAAATTTACAAACCAATTTGTAGCACTATCTGGTCTTTAAAAATTAATTGAGGAATGTTAAATGAGTAGGTTATTCATTGTAGGTAAGTAGTTCATGTTCAAAATCAATTATTTTTGAGTTTTAACAAAATTGTTTATTCCGCCTTTTCCCCAATTCAAAATTTACACTTGCAATTCATGCAGAAGTTTAATTTGAAATCAACTTAGCTACCAATTTACATGCACTCGCTCAATTTTTTAATTCCAAAAATCAATATTCCATACAAATGAAAACAACACCGTTTTCAGACTGGGGAAAGTACACTGTGGAACCACCGACGAATTCAAAAACAATTTCAGGTTGCCATCTGCAAGACTACATTATTTATGCACTTTGGTATATTTCGTTGAAGCTTCAAAACTTCAAACTTAATGAACCGATTTCAACCAAAATCTAACAAACAGTTCCACAACGATTCATAAAACGGAATTTGTAAATTCCTCTAAGTTGGTTGTGGCGGACACAAGATATTAGCACAAACATTTTTTAGAAAACATTTTGGATTGAGGGATCTCAAAACGTTGTTTATTTGTGGACCACAAAGTAAAAATGAAGTTTCTAACAATCACTGAAATTACCCACTAAACAATTTTAATGAAACGCAATTTGTAAATTTATTATCCACTAGTAAACTTTTTTTGGAGCAGAAGTCATAAATCAACAGTTAAGAAATGCCTGTGTAATTGAGCCTAGGAATGCGACGGAGGAAACTAGTCTCATGTTAACTAACGCCGGTTTCGTCAAAGAAAATCACGGTTACAAGAAATTTCATTCAAAGCCGAATCTACAGAGACGAATCTCACCAGAGACGTTGGGGAATATTAGTGTAATGGTTAACTAATTTTGCAAATTTTCTATGGTTGGAAGAAGGAATGAAAACCCCGCACGCGTTTTACTGCACATTTACTACAATTACAATTTTAATGCCCGGCAAAAAAGCAAGTGAGTTCGCTCCCCAATTACGCGGCCGGTTTATTTTACGACCCGCAATCAAGTGGCAATAAACGGCCGCCGTCGCCTTGGTCAAAATCGGAAAGTGAAAAAGTCGACTTACTCGTCTGGGAATCGAGCGAGCAGGAATCATTCAGCGGGTGAGGATTCATGACGAGACTGGGTTGCACCAACCCACGGTGGTGCACGGGAATTTGGTGCATGGCAATGCCACCACCTTGCTCTGACATCACCATACGAACAACACCTATTTTAACCGTCCGCACTTAAATCGGTCTCACAGCCCTTTAACGATCGGGACGGCACGATTTCAACACCGTTTGCGCACCATTCCACGGCCACTTGCGAATCTCCGGAATCAACACACCCACCGCCGTCAACAAACAGAAATCAACTGATTCTGATGTCAGCAGCGTTCGTGCAGATTCGGTGCGTACGATAATTTTTGTTTTGTCCCCCTCTACGGGGCACGCCTACTCTTCAGCCGAGCCTCGCCGGCGATTGGCGGATTCAGGGGACGGAAGAGAACCGGGGGACACAAAATGGTCGGCAGGTAATCAATAACGAAATCCCCCTGAAGGGGGACGGTGTCAAAATTTGCCTTCTTCGGATGTAAATTTAACCTTGTAAACTTGGACACGATCGCGCTACCGGTTCTGAACGCAGCTAATCGCAAATAGCGCAATCAACCGATCGGCTATCTTATCAGGCGGCGCTTTTTTCATCTGATCGATCGAAAAATTGATTTTCCAGGTCCGTATTTGTGGGGCACTGATTTTGTTCAATACGCCCGATAAGAAAGTTTGTGATCGTGCAGAATAAACAGATAGAGATTTTTTTACAAAGGACTGATTACGACAGTTTTTGAGCAAATATGTGCCTTTAGATATGCGATTAGAATCGCGATCAATAGGTTTGTGTAAATATAGAATTGCGGAAAATGCTTGGGCGTAATTAGGAACCGCTTTGTGTGCTCGGGGATGAATTTCCAGCGCCAAGATTGTGCAGGATGTCGGAAAAAGATTGGATGGATGTGGTTGTTAGAAATTGGTGATTCATGAATCGATTGAGATTAAATCATAATCCGCTTTTTTCGAGGAGTCGTTTGACGTGGCGGATGGCTGAAGTAAGTCTTTGATCTTGTAAATTTGAGCAAAAAATTTTAAAAAATCTGTTGTACCTTATCGGCTTGTCGGGCAACTCGGTACCTCTCACCCTTGTACCTAATACCTTTTTTGTTTTGCTAGAAAGCTAACTATTTGAAAAATATTTAACAATTGATTTTTACCTGTAACAACCAGTAGTCATAAATCTGCATTGATTGCTTGTAACTTTCCATAATAGTTTACTTATTTTTTGGCAGATCTTTGTTAATCCGACCCCGGAACAAATTCAAATCTGTTTCGTGTCACCAGCACTCTTTTATCCTCATTCTTTGTATTGTTTCTTCCATTTCTTTTGTAAATACAAATAAAAGTTGGGATTTGAAAATTGAGTGATTATACATTTTTTTCAACACTAACATAGGTACAATAGAATATCTAACCTCAACTCGCCGGTTCTTGAATAAGTTCTCAGCTTTAATTGATTTGAAATACAGTCGAACTTCCATATAACGAAGCGTCACGGTGACATTAAAAAATTCTTTATAGAGAAACTTCGTTATATAGAAATTGATGTTGGAAAAAAAATTCAGTTTAACCCTTTCAGGTCCACAAATTTTTTTGAAGTAATACGATTTTAGGCATGAAAATGACTAGGTATCTATTTAACATAAAAGAACGTACTTTCAAAATTTATATGGGGACACATTATGTCGCAAGGTAGGAAAAGGATTAATATGCAGTTACTTAGTTAATTAATTGAATAAATAAGACCAACCCTAGTTATGAAACAATTTTTAAAAGACAAGGGAAAGTATGGTAATAAAGTAAAAAAAAATTGACGCAGTAAACCTTTTAATATTGCAAAATTTTTGCATGCTTAAATTAGTCCCACTTACTTCGTCGGCCAATCGCTCATAAAATGTTGAACCCTGGATACATCTAGGAATATTACTACAACCGAGTTTTTTTCGAAGTTAGAGTGAAACAAATCGTTTTAAATCTTGAAAATTTGTAAAGTTGGGGAAAAAAATTTGTTATACGGAAATTTTTACTTTGTTATAAGGGGTATAAAATGCATTAAAAACGTCTCCAGGGTGAAGGTTTCTCAAAAAAATTTGCTATACTTAGGTATAGAGAAATTCGTTAAATAGAAGTTCGTTATAGGGAAGCTTGACTGTAATTATTTGTATCATTAGGCCAGAAACTTTATTTTTGCAAGTGTGAGTGAGGCCGCAGGCCGAGGCCCTCAACTGCGAGTATTCGCAAAACAGTTTCTGCATGTATCATACACAACATTTTTTAGTACGACAAAAATATTTAAATAAAAAAATATAAATTTGTTGTTCGAATATCTCGGCTAGAGAATTTATTTTTTCTTTTATTTATTTATTTTTTCTACCTAGGAAAAAATAGGTAATTTATATACTTAGTGGAACATGTTCAACAGTGGCACACAAAAAGCACTGATACCGTTCTAATGAATTTGCTAAATCACAGACCCACTGATGTAAACGATTTAACGCCCGCGCCCAAATCTGTTATCTGATAATTAACATTATAACGTTGTCTTGTAAAGTGACAATTGAAAAGTTTATAGGTACCTATATTACAATCAAATTTCTACATTACGAAGTTTTACGGTGAGTCTAAATCTTCGCCTTCCAACACAAAAAGGCGACTAAAAAAAATTCGTTATAAGTAATTTACGTAGGTGAAAGTCGCCAAGAGTGACACACTAGAAACAGTGACACAGTTGCTATAACTTTGAAATACCAGTTAATCAACAAAATCAAAATTTACCGATATTATCAGTTTGGTTATAGATCGGAAAAAAATGAGAATGCAGGAAGTACTTCATATATTATAAAGTCATTTAATTCCTTTTGATTTTGATTTTGAATCTTTTAACAAAACCAATTTTTTGTTTCACTGTGCCCCCCCGCTGCCTTAAGCGTTTTTGTGTTTTTCGGAACGGTACAACTTTGTTTCAAGAACTGATTGAGTAGGTAAAAGATAATCTACTGCTGAAAAACAATTGAATTGTCTTTGTGGGGCAATGACCAGATATCTATGTTTAGTTAAAAAGTATTTCCTATAGTATCGCTAAATAATTTAAGCAAAATTAACCTCATACGCATTTCTGAATTTGCTAGAAAGCGTTCATTGCGGAAAATTTCCGTTGTTTATTTCGTGTTTTTAAGTTTTTTAAATGCTCGAGGCTTTTCTTTACACTGCTATATTGTTTTTTCTGATTTAAAACAATCAAAGCACATAATATTGTTATTGAACATCAATTTATATTATTTTTTAATTACAAAATAATGTGTGTCACAGTAAACCAGGTTCTGTGTTGCCCCACAACGGGCTGGTGAAGAGTGACACAGTTGGCAGTACCTAATATTAATATCATAGTGGTAGGTGAATTTAAGTAAAATACGAATGGGTAAGTAAGTATTATCACCATACCATTGTTTTAGAAAAAGTTACAACTGTTTTAAAAAACCGTGTGTCACTCTTGACCAGGTTCCCCTACCTGTGCCACTGCGAATAGTGTAGACATTACAAATAATTTAATTCGAGAATAATCTGGCCGACTTAAATAAATTTGTGTGGTTTTCAAAATTTCTTTATTGGAAAATTAGTTAGATTGCCTTTACAATGTCTTCCCTTTGCATATACATATAGTTTCAGATAAAAAATAACAGGAACAAATTGCACTAGAACATTCTTTATAACATACTGGATGCTGTTCTTCCAATGATCACACGTAATGTTATTTATAGCTTGCAAGAGGAGTGGTTTAACTTGAACTAACTTAAAAGTTTTCTTTTTCGTAGCTACCGCATTTTTTATTTTTTATCTCGAATTAAAAAATGAATTACAGTAGGTACTTTGTTTCTTAAGGTAAATAAATTGGATTTCAAAATATCTGGAAGTCCGTCAGTCCATTCATCAGTCCATCAGTATTGACCTTACAGGATCAATCAGAATACCAATAATCGGTTTGAATGTCATTCCAACTGACCGTGTAACGATCGCATTAGAGTAAATACACTGTCAGTCAGTTTCAAACGGAATCAACGCGCGATATTTTTTTGCTGTATTTTGTTTAGCTATGTAAGACTTCGTGTTTATTTATTTATACTAATTTTGTAGTTTAATTAGACCACTAAAATAGTTTCACATCCTAGAATCGAAAACGCAATTCCTTTTATAATAATTTTGTTAAAAACTAACTCGCCAAGTTCTTTTAAATTGATTGTTAAGGGGCGTTTACTTCCAATTAAATTAAATTAACGTACGGAAATTAACAAGTTTTAAAAAAAGTGATTGGACATAAGTATTACTATTGTTTGAAAAAATTGCACCAATCACCTTTGCCAAGCTTCTTAATTTGCGTACATTAATTGAATGTAAACGACCCTTTAGTGTATCTATCTATGGATAATTTTTTAAAATTAAGTACATCAAAAAACTGTTGTGCAAATATTATTACTTTAATGTTTTTTTTGTGCAAATGGGATTGTCTGCAGTTTTTGTGAAAAATGTAATATTGTTTGAAAACTATAGGCAATGCAAAATAAACTAATGAATAATACAATTTTTTAAGAGGTTTCGTGTTGCTCCTGAAACACCCTGCATTAAAAAAAGCAAAAATACAAGAGAAACAATGGAAACTCAAAAATCAATTTAAGTCAGAACAAAGAAATTTATCGCTAATGCACTTCAATGCAAAGTTGTAACGGAAATTCCGGGAGGTAACATTTTCACGGTTTGAAGCGTACATTATCGCAATTTACTTAATGATGACTTTCTGTAGTACAATTACAGGGTTAATTATATAAACTTGTCCGAAGAGGAAGTGCGTACTACTGATTCTTTCGTTACAACAATGTCCAAGTCGTATCTGAATTTTAGAAATATTGCAGTACTTTGTTTCATTTGAAACACCCACGTAACACAACCGACCGTGTTAATGGGAACCGTACGTAAGTCTACTTTGGATATTATAGTAGATCTTAAATTTTTTACTGTCGCTTAAAACTTGTCGCCGTAAAAACAGAACATAAAGTGCTGCCGGAAGTGTTTCACCACTTCAAATCTGTGTCTCTGTAACATATAGGCACTCGTCGACTTTTATACCCACCAAATTTTCTTCTATGAAATGCTACAATTTTTTGAAATTTTAACCAAATTAATTTTATTATTATTTCTCATCGGTAATTAGTTTAATTGATGCATATAAATTTATGTAAAGAGGTTAACCCGTCATTCGTCTCTTATCGGTGCAGTCCATAATTTCTCTATATTCAATGAAAAAAATTATTATCGTTCAGATCACAAATAATGAGATATAAGTAAGTAAGGGAAATTGTACATATCAACAGTCCCTATATTTATTATTATTACCTCGTTTTAATATTCGGAACAGTTTTTAAATTATACATTTAAAGGAACTATTTTGAAATTCCGTTTGCCGATAAAAAAAATTGAGCTCAAGAATTGGATAACCACACAAATTGAAGCAAAATAATACAGGTAATCGCGGGGTTCATAATTTAATCCGGTGTCAACATAGATTGTGCACATTGTCCGAAATCAAATTAGCAATTACTAAATTTGAATATGATTTATATTCATAAGTGAAACTTGGTGCATAAATAAACACAGTCGACAATTCTATTCCCATGTAACACAACTGTCGTTTATTCCAATTGTTAATATTTCAAGTCACAATGTTTTTTAGACGCACTGTAATATGACCATTTTTATGACTTACTTGTTATTAATTAAAAATTAATTAATTGTGACAATTACAAGAGTAAAAGAATTTGCTGCAATTAATTAATTGTGTGTATTCGAAGAACAACTAATAAGATTCAATGTGAGCAAGTAATTCCAAGTAAACTGAAAAGCGCACGTTCAAATTATTCTAAATTTGCTGGGTTTTAACTGTGCTCTCAGACATACGTTTCTTGCTGTAATTTATTCATTCGTGCAGTTGTGTGCTTATTGGAATTTCTGCAACATCATTATTTTTCTGTGACCTTTAATCATTGGGTAGGAAACATTATTGACAGCCTGTTTATGAATTTTCGATCACTTTTTTTTAATTGAGTTGTGCATTCATTAAAAACTTGAAAGTTCACGTGTGAACCTTCCCCAAGTAGGTGTAAGGCGGCTGCCTTTAGAAATCTTCAAGTGGATGCGAGTATGGGATCTGGCGTTTTTTCTGTGGAAATATTTAGAAGAATATTTTGTACGTTGAAAAAAGAAGATAGCAGATCATTCATGCATTTTTAACAAAAATATTACAGTGCGACCTCGATAATCCGTAACTTCATTATACCGGATTCTTCAATAATCCGGTAAAGCATTTTAATTGAATCGTTCATTTCAAAAACAACAGAAATTTAAAAAAATGCAAAATGACTTTTTTTTGAATCGCTTAGGTATATGGAGGTCGTTACACGTTCGGTGTTACAACCACTGATTTCACCGAAAACAACTGGAGTAGTTTATTTTATTTAGTTTTTCCGCCTTCTGAAAAATTTGGTGTTCTTGACTTAAGTTGTTTTTGAAATTAACGATTCAGTTGCATTGTATACTTTATAATCCGGATTTGATACTACTCGGTAATCCGGACCCCGAGGCATGGAACTATAGAAGAGCTCACTAGTGAAGATGGACACTTTACAATATTATTTGTTCTACCAAATTGTACAGTATTTTTGCAACCCATGGATCAAAATGCCATCAAACTAACGAAATTATTTTATGGGAAAAGTTTATTAATTCATATTTCATCTATTAACGAAGAGAACGTTGTGAAGTTATTAAAAACCATTAACTTGAAAGACGCTATATTACTATGCAATGCTTGGGAAAAAGTCTCCTTCGAAGTCTTGCGGCTGGCACAAAATTATGGCTCTTGTGGCATAACGACCCAGACACTGAAGATCTAATTCCTCTGAGTCAATTGCGGTTTAATCTGCTTTCTTTGGTTGAAAAGATGAAAGGTAAATAACGAAATTTTCGTTTAGTATTTTTGTTTGTTAATCCTTAAATATTTAACAGGTGTTTCAGACATGCTCAATATTCTCATTTAGCAAAATGTCACGAACGTGGAAATACGTCATAATGATGAAGAATTGTTACCACTGGAAGAAGTAGATTCTACAAACGAACATCATGATAATGACAATGAAAGTCCAGAGTTAGCTAATAGAAACCAGACTGTTAAGAATGAAGAAGAAACTAATATTCTACACATGATTTTCTTGTAGGTACCGAAGATTTAAAAAAAACGGCGATTACAATGAACCAGTAAAGGACCAAGTACACAACAATTGAATCGTTTACTGCTGAAACATATTAACCAACATTTTGATAATTTCAAGATAATCAAGAAAAACTGTGTATCTTCATTATTATTTAAAATTAAATTTCTTAAACCTACAAGTTTAGTAGCGGCAATTTAGTGATGTATATAGCCTTTTTTGGTTTAAAGGAAAATAGTTATGTAATAAATAAAATTTTGTAGTTGATCACTTTCAGCAATAAACGCAAACTTTACGAAAGTTACTAGAATAGAGAAACTGTAAAATTAGTTTACACACTTACAAACAAAATTTTTATTCATTTTCCTCAGTTTCAACTTCTCTAGTGGAAGACAGTAATTTTTATAAAAATTACGATAATCTTCTTCAATGTAAGACATTATTTTTTCAATAATTAATTTTGTACATCGCGTAATCCTATATATACGGATGCTTGCGTACCACTCTCCGCGCTGTACCTCGAGAACGGTTGATCAAGCGAAAAAATGCTTGAAATGAAAATTGTAGATAATTTTATGATCTACAAGTTATATTGACACCTTAAATGACATATGATGCATAAAAAATGAGATTTTCGTGATCTTTGATCTTCAATATTTTGTGACGTGGACACGAGATTATATGAGACTTTTCAGCCAGTCTTCAGAATGTCAAAATAAAAGTTGATGTAATAATACAGCTTTCTTATCGGTTTATTGCAAAAAGATATCAACTACACTGTAGTTATTACGGTGGTTGATATCTTTCTGCGCCAAACGTCTGTCGCATATATAAGTCTGAATTGTCTACCTGAAAATGTCAAAAAGTGTTGGTTGATTCGTTTTAGCAGTAAACTATTCAATTACAAAATACTTCACAAAATAATATAGCATTTAATCAGTATGTTTCTGTTTTAAATCATTAAGCAAGAAATACAAATACACAAAAATACCAAATGAAAACATCTAAAGATAGGTCAACATTATTATATCAGTGTAGAGATAAATACTGTAATCTCCCACTTCAAACTTCAAAAAAAGAATCAGAAAAATAAATATTTGAACAAAGAAAATTATTGGAAACGAATAAAAAATACCCACAATTTAAAAAGTACTGTTAACACTTTAAAATGTGAGGAAAAGATTTTATGTAATAAAACATATATTTTTGCACAGGACTACCTGTAGTCTACCTTTTTTCCAAGGTTTTCTTTCGACAGGTGTTCCATCGTACTTCTGAGTCACGAAACTTGTTCTGCAGTTATTTCAATTGTTTCAGCGACCTCGACAATTTTAACCATAGGTATAGATATTTGCAGGTGCTAAATCTGATATGGTGTACATATGTATGTTTTAGCTTAATGATTATACCTTTTGTAGACATGGAACTGTTATAATTTTTCAGATTTGTTTCAATTTTGAAGTGTGTAATGCAACGAATTTATTGTGAAATTGAAAATTTGCGACTTAGAACAGTGTAATTCTAAACGAATGACTACACTCATAATTTTATAAACGGGATCCAACTTTGTAGTTAACGCCACCCCAATTTATTGATGAAAGCCAAAAGGATCATAGAACAGTATTTATAGAATTCCAAGGTTCAATTCATTATAAAAGTTGTACATAATTCAATAACTACTTCCTGTGTTTGCAAATTTTCAAAAGCTATAGTTGATTTTTAAATAAGAGACGGTTAGTAGCTTGTGAAAAAAACATTATTTTTTACTTTCTGTTGATAGTACCCTAGTAGCACACAATATTTACTTAATATTTATAAAATATTTAAAAAATATTCCAATGTTTTCGAATTTTTGTAATATTTTTCAAATATTTTTAAAATATGTTTAAAAAATATTTACTTTTGCATATTTAAAAATATTAGATTTACATAAAGAAAAAAATTTTTTTTTTGTATGTACATTCAAGAAATATTAGATTTAGATCAAGAAAAAAAAATTATTTTTCCATATTCAAAAAATATTTATTTTTGTACATTCGAGAAATATTATATTTATATCAAGAAAGAAATATTTACTTTTGCATATTCAAAAAATATTAGATTTACATAATGAAAAAAATATTTATTTTTGTACATTCAAGAAATATTAGATTTGCGTAAAGAAAAAAATATTTATTCTTGTACATTCAAGAAATATTAGATTAATATCAAAAAAAAAAAATTGTCTCTAAAATATATTTATTAAATATTTTTAAGAGGTATTTTTTAAATGTTTTGAAGAAATACTTTTTAAATGTTTTTCAGAAATGTTTCTAAAATATTAACAAAAATGTCATAAAAATATTTTTTAAATATTCAAGGAAAATATTTAAAAAATATTTCTTTGCTACTAGGATAATGGCATTTTACGTCTGTCAGTTTAAGATTAGGTATATTAGTAATGTCGCTTCAAAATTAAAAAAGGCTTTTGTCGAAAGAAACTTCCGATGAGACAAGCTTTATCTTCAACATTCTGATTGTGTTATTAAGCACTCATCATTACTACCAACATAAAATAAAATAAAATATTTTTTCACAGCCTTGTAACCGTCTCTCTCAGTTAAAAATCAACTATAGTCGTTCTCAAGCAACAGTCATAGTTGTCTTATTATCGTTCAATTAAATTACCGTTTTCAAAATGAGTCGCATAATAGGTTTTAGTGTACCATTTAGTAAATAGATAGCTAATTTAGTTTGAACATAAAAGTGGAAGTTAGCAAAATAGGAGAAAAAAGATGAAGAGAAGGTGAGGACTTTCAAAATTTTCAAGATACAATAAAAGCTCTTAAAACAATGAAGCAACTTATATGCAGTGTAAAAAATGAAGCTTTATTTATAAAATTAGAAAAATGTTCAAAACAATTAATAACAATAATTTGTTTTTAATTTCGAAGTACTATTGCGGCCAGCGAAATGTGCACGATACCTGACACAAATTTCCCTATTTTTCCATAGATTAAAGCGGGCTTTATCCAGTAACTTTCGTGAAATAATATTTGTCATAAACAAAATAATATTGACATTTGGGTGATTTTTTTAGGACGCCTATGATATGAAGCAAAAATCATGTTGCTAAAAAAAATCGTGTACATTTCGGTGGCCGTAATAGTACTTAGGTATAGCAGCTAAGTTTGTTCATTTTTAACTTTTCTTTATCTTAACTAATTTATTGTTAATGTTTGCATAAAACTGTATTGAAGACAGCAAATAGAGGATCCGCCACGGCAGAATTTAATTTCAAAATGTCATTCTCCTGGCATGTACCCCTCAAGTACTACATTGTAACTGGAACGTTAAGCGGACACTGGCTGTAATTAATTGAACCGTTTTAAAAAGTTCCGTTTTAAAAAATTAAGAAAAGGGTTCTAAAAATAAAGCACTTATCTGCTATCCAGAAACCAAGTTATATTTAAAACAAAATTCGTCTTAAAATCGAAAGAAACGTTTATTCAGACTCAAAACAAGTTCCTTTCTTCAAAAAGGAGCCTAAAATTTGCACAATGTTTAATTCATGACGGCCGGATTTCTAAAAGGGGAACCGAAAAAGATTGTTAACAGCATCTAGTGGGTAATGGACCGCAAAATCCTCCAACCCGGCCGTAAAGGTGCAATATGTTTATAATGGGCCGACCGCTATGCTCGTTCGAATAAAAAACTTCACGCCTACTTGCTCTAAATACCGTATTGTGACTGAAAACTCATTCTTAATCCCATTGTCCTCGCATCGAAAAGGCCAATCTCGGTAGTCCCTAATGCGATAATGATAGCTTACCGATTTTCACAAAATTGCCAACCGAGCGGACTTTAATTCTCGTGACGTCCGATCGTCCTGACGTCACCGGTGCGATAAAAGAAACGCGATAACTGTCAGAAACTACTTAACTTTCCGCATTAGAATTTTTTAACGCGCACTCGAATGGCATTTCGCGCATCTGGTTTTCGAGGGAGACGTATTGTCAAAGATGCCGCTGTACAAGGGCCCTATCTTATCTCGGCGGCTTCGGCGATCACATCAAAGATTTTGAAGCAGGCCGCGCGCTTTTATCGTCCTTATCAGGCCTCTTTTCGAGTCGTGTCGAAAAAAATGTTTTCAACTCGCCTCGTCTAATCATTTTTTTCAAACAGATAATTATTGCAGTTACAACGACCTGAGCGGTTATCGACAAATCAAAGCTATTTTTTGCGTTGTTTACAAAGTGTGATTAGCAAGTGTTTGTTTTTTACAAGTGGAAGGAATTAAATGTCTGACGTTTGATTCTAGGTAGACGATGACACCGATAAATCGCCTTTTTTGCAGTTTTTTGCGGGTCGAGTTGTGAGCGAAATAAGGGTTGTAGACTACGTGTTTTCTGAAAGTGCCGCGTGAATTTTAATTTGCAGGAAACTCGATTTTATCTGGGAATTTTTTTGCGTATTAGAGAAGTAGTGGAATTTTTGCGTTCGATGAAAACGTTCATTATAACGAGTACGTTAACCATTATTTGTTTCCTGTTATTTTTGTTAATTCGTGTGTAAATTTGTAAATTGTGGTAATTTGGTTCAAATTATAATTATTGAGATTTTTAAAACCGATTCCGGCTATTTTCTGTGAGTAATCAAAGTTAACCCTTTTTTCTCATAGTGTTCTCATGTCATGTTCCTCCACAACGTCCTCCCAAGCGATTTCAATAGTGGCCTGAAGTTCTAGGCCTAAAATCCGCAGAATATAATTTCTTTTCCTCAGATGTTTTCAATAGAATTTAGATCCGGACTTTTGGAAAGTCAAGGTAGCAAATTTATTTCATTTTCATCCACCCACTGTCTTACAATACTTGCAGTGTGAACTGAGCAATTGTCCTGCGAGGGAAAAAGTGTTTTGTAAACGAATTTTTAAGCTCAAAATTAAATCATTCTTCTTAACTGTTAAAAAACGAAATTGTTGGGAAAACTAGTTCTCACGGATGGTAACATAACATTTTCCAATACAGTGGAACCCGGTTTTTACGTCCCCGCATTTCACGTTTTCCCGTTATTTACGTCTAATTTTTGCAGTCCCGTTTCATTTTAATGTGGATAATACCCGGTTTTACGTTTATTTTTCCCGCAATTTACGTTGGAAATATTTAAAATGCAGTTATTAAATTTATTAAAATTAAAAATTCCATTTATTTTAGCACATTCGATTAAATCTATGGAAAGCATTGAAATGAATATGTTTTTAGACATGTCTGCACTTGGCAAAGTTTCGTGATCGTGATTAGGTGGACAATTTTTTATTTCATTCGGTATTGATTTTCGAAAAAGTGAAAGAACACGTGAGCTCACGCGTTTCGCTCGCGCGTAATTTTGATATACCACTTTGGCTACAATAATAAAAAATTGTGAATCAATTAAAACAAATGCCATACAATGTCGTCCCATGGCAAAAAATACGCATGCACAAAAGAATTTCAAAGTACAAAGAAATAAATTTACACCAAACTAATCTGTATGATTTTTTGAAGAAAATTTTTCATTGCCCTTAATTTACGTTTTCCCTCCATTTACGTTTTTTTTTTGTCGGTCCTTTCAAAAACGTAAAAACGGGGTTTCACTGTATTTCTCTATAGTGTTTCTCCGTTAAACGTCTATCTATTTTCCAGCATACTCCAGATCAATGAACACTTATCCCTCCCCAAAAATTAACCGAAACGCGACCAGAATTTGCCGTCAAATGTGTGTCATTTTCATAAAATTTACAATTTTTTGGTCTATAAACGCGTAATTTTCCATTATTACAAGATTGAAAACATTTTTCATCTGAAAAAGTACAGATCCCCAAAATTCTTCATAGGCATTTAAAAACTGCTTAACAAATTGTAGTCGGTTTGCTTTGTTTTCATCAGTCAAATTTGTTTTTTTTTTGCAGCCGCATAATTCTTTACACCGCTCTGTTTAATTAGACGCCTTGACGTTCCAATAGAACCCGGAAAATGAGTTTCCTCGCAAACTTTTTACTGCTATAGAAAATGAATTCTGTCTGATAAAATATATCAAATCTTATCTTCACGAGGTTCAGAAACTCTTCCAATTCCTATCCTAACTGGTCGTTGCAGTCTATTTTCCTGTCAACGCTTTTTCAATTGAAAAATTCAACTTTTGGTTACGTTTAAATCTGCAGCTACAGTGCTGTTCTCCTCTAATTTGGCAACGACTCTACTTGTTTGCTCTCGCGCAATGTATTTTGGCATTTTTACAAAATACAGTTTGTTTTTCAAATAATTTTTATCACATTAAACAAATACTATTGATATTGATGTTTTTTAGGACGCCTATGATTTAAAGCACAAATCAAATTGTTTAAAAAAAATCGTGCACATTTCGGTGCCCGCAAGTGTACATATCTATGAATTTAGCTAAAATAAAAATGTAAGAAATCAAGAAACCTTCATTTCTCATTGTCAGTGGTGATAGCCATTCTCAATTTCCACATTGTTGCCATCGTAGTCAAATTGTACACAAAAATAGAGAATCGTCAAGGCTAAACAAAATGGGTAGCCAAATAAAACCAAACATAACTAAATGACATGGAAATTGAAACTCCAAGAAGGAGTGCGATTTTTTTTACCAAACTTGGCAGAAACGTATACTATTTAAAAGTAACGATTTATTAAAATTTCAAAGAAAAAGAACAAAAGATTAACACAATTTAATTTAATTAATATTAATAATGTCTTGGGTGACTACCAGTGGCGGCTCGTGGTAGTGACGAGTGAGGAGGCTAATATTTATGAAGAATAGGTACTCTACTTAGTCAACAAATTATGATGTTTTATTTTTGTACCACAAATTACCGTCCAGCAAGAACCATCAAGAAGGTGTAAAGTTATTTCTTGCCAGGACTAGATTAGGAGTTGAAGGGAATGCATAGGGTGGGATGATGAGATACGGCCTTACAAATTGTATTTTCTCTTACTTAATAATGAAAATAACTAACTTTGATATTAAATTCCTCCATCTCGCGAGTTCGAGCAGTATCCAAAATCCTCGATATATTTTGATTTCCTTTACCAAATAACGTAAATTTACATGTTGATGAATTTAGGGGTACCAATCCCGCATCAAAACTTCAGTCCCGCAAGCTTGCGGGACTGACATCATCAATCCGCAGGATTTGAGGGAATACAAACTATCACAATGTTTTTTTTAGTTGCTAAGAAAATTAAGTACCAGAAGTTAGTTATGCAATAAAAAACAACTAAGTTCAAAATAAAAGTAGCATTTATTAGTAAAAAAAAAAATTCAGAAAAATTATTGAAATTTCTTTTGGAAATACTTTCAGAGAAATGATAAAGTATTCAAAGTTTGATCTTGTAAATTTGACCTGATTTTATTGCTGGGCGACAGAAAAAGCGCGCTCGGCATACATATTTTTTCAAATTCGGATATTTTTATTCAGTCCCGGAAGTCCCGCGGATCCCGCATTACTGATCTCGCAAAAATCATGCGCGATCCCGCATTTGCGGGATCCAGCGTTTGCGGGATTGGTATCCCTATAAATGATGATATGTGACCTTTCAATGGAACGCGATAAATTTTTCAAATCGAGATATCCCGTTGTTTTCCACTGACAATGAGTATATTCGGTTTGTGACACCGATGAAAAAAGTAAGCATGGCCAACAAAATACATTTTTTAGTTCTACTTTTATATAAAACAATAAAACCCGCAAATTCAAAATATTATACCTGAATTCAATGATTTCAGTAGACCTGTCGCACCCAGTGCTAAGGAATAAATGGGATCTTTGTCCGACAAAACGCACTGGCCAGGGCGCGTGTTTGGGTGGGGGATGGAGCCGTAGCCTCTGCTACAATAGTTTTATTCTTTCTAACTCAAGTATTGCATCTCATTTCTTTTTAACGTTTAAGGTCAAAATCGCTTCATTCTATAGTATTAAAGCAGATGCTTGGAGTCAAATGTAGCAAATTGTCTCCGGTCCGGTCTCGACCATATTTCTGGCGCTTACATTCAACCTTCAAGTCCCATATTGTAAATAGAAGATCCCCTTTAATAAGGCCGTTCTGCTATGGTGAAAGAAAATTATCTACCAAATAACTATTACTATTTATTTAATTGAGTACCTAATAATTGATGATTTCATACTGAAATTTTAATGAAAATCAAATTTGATTATGTAATTATTTATTTATTTCAATTTTATCATGAGGAGGCTTAGCCTCCCTTCCCTCCTCTGACGAGCCGCCACTGGTGACTACCACGGAGGATTCAGGAAGGGAAGATCCCGTGCTGAACAGATATTAAACCTGAAACTCATAATAAGGTACAGGAGACTGAGGGCCAAGGACATGCATGACACATTTGTGGACTTCAAATAGGCATACAATTCTATACTAGATAGAGAGACAATATTCAATGCGTTGAAGGAATTCGGAGTTAATGACAAATCAATTGAAATCACAAAAACAACTCTTACGACCACGAGGTCAAAAGTAAAATTTATGGTGGACATCTCGGAAAGAGCGTTGGGTGTGATATACAGGTTGTATTATATTAATTGTCCACCATTGGTAACTTTGTTATTATTGGAGATACAAAGTCGGTTAAATTAGCAAAGAATTGGTGCACGAGATATTCACGAAAATAGTATTTTTTTAAATGGAATGCCCTATACTTTTTTCCCTATTTCGGAGAAATGTTTAATTTTGAGTAAAAAGGTTTTAATTCACTAGTACTATTAAATTAACTATCAAGAAGTTACAAGCAATTGAAGTTTTTATTTCAATGAACTACAAAAATCACGTAGGCACTGAAACAATTGAAAATGGTAATTATTAAAACGTCAAAAACAATTGAATAAATGTGACAGTTAATATTTTCATCGAACATTAAGGTGGTATATTCACTTTTCATTACTTTTGATGTGTTCAATTTTGAAATGAAATTAATTTAAGTTCAAGGCAACACATCCATTTCCAACAGGATGGAGCACTGGCCCATATTATCAAGGAACAACCAATTTGTTAAACAGATTATTCATTCGCCAAATTTCAGCCCGATGGATTTTTATCTGTGGGGCTACGTAAAAATTGAGTTTTTAAGAAGAGATATGCAACAATAATTAATACATTGGATGGTAGAAAAATTTTGAAAGCAGCGCGCAATGTTCAAAAAGAGCCCAAAAATGTGTAGACCAAGAGGGTGACATTTTCGAACATCTATTGTAATGTCTTGGTCATAAAATTTGTTTTTCTAAACTTTCATTCTCTTTGCCGTGGAAGAAATGTTTCAATAAATACCATTTTCAACTGTTTAATTGTCTATGTGATTTTTGTAGTTAATTGAAATAAAAACTTCAATTGCTTGTAACTTCACAGTAATTAATTTAATAGTACCAGTGCATTAAGACTTTTTTACTCAGAATTAAACATCCCTTTGAAATATGCAAAAAAAAGATGGGGCATTCCATTAAAAAAAAAACTTTCGTAAATATCCCGAACAGTTGACATTCGATTGTTTTTTTGCTTTCATTCTGGTAATCACCGGAAAAAAACACTAATTCTTTGCTAATTTAACCGACTTTGTAGCTGCAATAATAACAATGTTACCAATGGTGGACACTTAATATAATACAACCTGTATACTTGTAAAAATTTATGACTTGACGATGTGCGTATACGTTACATCCTTGTGCGTTCGGAGGCTAATGAAACCGAATAACAACTGCAATATTTGAACGCACGATACATTAGTTCCTACTAATTTTGCTTATTCATTAACGTTTTAAAAATATTGAGTCACTGTTTTTGGCGTGTCATTATTGAACGTGTTCCTCTTTGGCGTTGAGAGCCACTCATATGAAACTGATTAGATTTTAAATCGAGTTAAGTTCAATACACTTTTAACTGGGGTTGATATTTTTTTTAAATATAATTTCCTGAATTAACATTAATTCTCAATTGAAAATTTGTTCTTCGTTTAAAATTTATTATACAGTAGAATCCCGTTATAGCGAACCTGAAGGGACCGTCAAAATCGGTTCGTTATATCCGAAGTTCGTTATAAACGCTATTGAAAGAATAAATGCAAGAGTGTTTTATGAGACCGTTATTGTCTAATATAAATATGCATATGTATAAAACCATTATAAATATAAGGACTAAACTTAAGTAAAACAAAGCAAAATGCAATAAGTAATTTTATTTGAAAAAAAATGTTATTGTAGACTGATCTGTTGCATTTTTAAATTATAAATTGTCCACACATTTTCAATAATCGGCGCACTATAATTCTGTAAAAAATTACGAATATTGTTAATGCTGGATTATTGGCTTCTTCGTGGTCACTTTTGTCTACCACAAATACCTAAATATTCTAGTTATAAGTTTTCGAAAAAATTTGAATTTTCCAATTGCTGAAATTCACGTTCCCTTTGTTTCTCTTTTTGTAACCACTCATTTAATGACAAGTCATCATCAGATTCAAAGGTTATTACGTTATTACGTGTTATATACAATGCAAAGTTCGTTATAGCCGATTAAAATTTTATTAACTTCGGCTTTTCAGGTTTGCTATATCCGATAGTTCGTTATATCCGAGTTCGTTATAACCGATTAATTTTTACATTTTAACATAGGGGAAAATGTCGGGACTTGAAATAAAGTTCGTTATAATCGGTGGTTCGCTATAACCGGAGCCGTTATAACCTGATTCTACTGTATTATTACATTAGTAATTCGAAGAAATCTCTAATTATCGAGGTTGCACTGTACCAAGTTGACGGCGCCATCTAATTTGTGTTTTTTATTTTATCAATTTTTTTAAATTACAAAACACGAATAATTTTAGTAGGTATTTTCTGTAATTTTCAATATGAATTCATAAAAATTAAAGCTTAAAATTTTTTATTTATAACATCTTTAAAAAAAAGGGGACATAAATAGTTTTCAATTTTATTGCGTTGCACATAATTCAGAATATTTTGAAAGCCTTCCGCCTTTTCTCAAGACTCTTTAACTCTTATCTGAAACTTTTTGGATGCGCTCATCCGAACTGGCAGAATTTAAATTTCAAATTTACAACCAGACTTTTTCTTCAAGAACTGCCCAATTTGCAAACAATAACCCACAAGAACCTGATTTACGATCCCAGAAATGGCTTAATACAAGTGACAAGTGGCTCAAGAGCGACATAAACCAGACGAGCGCTGTTTGACTTTGCAGAGACAGTCGGTTTAGGTGTCGGGGATGACCGGATGCCGTCTTTTAAGTACAGACAACAGGCGCCGGAATTGTGAGGCGCCCCCTTATCCACCCACGGTTTTTTTCCCGGTCAAAAGAGTATCTTTGATCTGTGAAAGTCATCTTGATCAAGATCAGGGGTTGATGCAAGTGCATTAGTGGCCATCTAATCAGCGATGGATGGGGCGGTGCTCGAAAGTGCTACGATGAACGTGCACGTTTTCCTGGAGGTGCGTTTGGGAAAGGGGTTGGCCTTGAAGTCAAAGACCCCGCTCGTTAATTTAATTATTCGCCGGTACGTGCTAATTAAACCGAGCGAGCGCACACACGTTCGCTGTTATTATTTTCCCCGAAAAAACGCCCGACCAATAAGAAAAGAAGTCGCGTCGAAATAACATAATTACTATTTTCAGTAGGAGAGATCACACTAAGAGGTTTTAAACTCAAACAATAGCCTCGTTCCATTTCACAAATTGCTGCCTTGTGAATGGATCCACACCTGGTCCTATCCTCACTTTCGATCCGATCCCTATCCATCCCCACGTCCTTCCAGCCGTCCTTATCGCACCCGTTTTTGTCGCGCCTCGAAGCCGGTGCGTCCTGGAGGACGGCTCGAAATCAAGATAGCTTATTTAGTGTGACTTGCACTAGGCCACTCAGTATCTAATTAGCTATTAATGTTCTTACTTTTAGTGCTGGAAGTGCTTTTACGCCATAAAAACACATTATCATGGTCGGGAAAAAAGCGACGCCGCCAGAAAAAGCGATTTCGCCCGAAAACGCCTAATTGCGAGGACGCCCACGAGGACGTGGGAATAGCCCTCGGTCCGGCCGTACACGCTTCTTTTTGTCGTCGCAGGTGTTATCGATTCGGAGTGATGCTGCAGTATTTTTTTGGCGGACGCTTTATTTCACCCCATGGTGAAGACCGGAAATGCTTAGACGGACGTTCACGTGACCGGGCGACGTCGCTGGCGCACGCAACATATCACTTAGTTGTGTTGTGGCTTTTTTCCAGCCGTTCTGAGTGCGAAGTTTTAATGCGACTTCCATAAAACTGTAATGTTTGGGTAATTATACACCTTGTTTGACGCCACGCCGCGGTTCAGTTTATTGGGAAAAGGGTGGGAAGTTTACGTGGACGCCCAGTTGACTTACTACAAGTCGTGTTGTTTACCAGGTTCGATTTCAATAAAAAACTGGTCAGGAAAAATGAAATGGAAATTAATATTAAACAAGCAAAAAGTTCACAACAAAAAATTTTTGTACTCAATTTTTTAACCGGAATTATTGTTAAAATTGATAAGAGTATAATTGTTTATTTTTCAATTTACAATTTTATGGATGATTATTAATTTTATAGGCAATACGTTACTTACGTTACATTTTAAAATTACTTATTAATCAAAACAAGTGGTTCAGTAGAATGAAATAGTATTTAAAAAATTTATTTGTTTGGTTCTCCTCATTTTTCTTTTATATTTTACTAAATATTTTCGCTGGTATTTATTGACCAATTTACCACGAACAAATTCCTATGTACACAAAATTCAAATGCACGAAGAGGTCTATCTATAATAATTATGTCTCAGCTGTTCAAAAATACATATAGGTCAAACAGGAAGAGTGTTTTGCATAACAGACCGAGAACATATTAAAGGAAATCCTCAAAGGTCTAATATTATGCAAAACATGTTACAAATAGTAAACGTCAAATTGCATATAAACAACAGATGACCCCGGCAAACAGTTCAACATCACAATGTTCTTAAATATTTGGGGTAATGTAATTATTTTTTTTTATAATGAGTGACAAGTTTAATCCCGAGTAATGTAATCCTCACACGAGGAGATAAATGGCACTTTGGTTCCTTGGTACACAGGGTGTTTAACGAAAGTGACGACAGTGAATCCTTTTATCTGACTAGATACAAAAAAGAATTTTATATTAAGCTCAAAATTTACTATTGGAAACTGCTTAGATATGATTTTTTGTACTTCAGACTTAACCGGAAGTGTAAAAAATTTTTGTTAAAGGGCACTAAAGGTACCAACCAGTTCATAACTATTTTTTATGAGTTGTGAAATCGCTAAGAAATCAAGGATTAAGGTAGGTGCGACAAATAGGGCCCGGCAGGTAATAAGGCCCGGGGGTTGGAATTGATATAATTCATAATTGTAGAAGGCTGCATTTATGCTTATTGTCGTCTGTTTATATGCAATATCAATTGATAGATAGAACTGGCCGTAAAATTTCTCAGTTCTCGCACGAAACTTGTTCATCTGCTGCAGAGCGCAACCATCTTACGTGTTTGCTAAGTTTGAGCTGCATAATTGTTTTTGCTTTGTGATTCGAAACTGCTGGCGAAATGGCATTTTCTGTATAGGGTAAGCAGACCATTCAGGTACTATTGGCTACAAAATCAAATCAAAATTCAAAACTGGGTATCTGTAACTAGCAACGTAATCAAAAACTATGCATGTCAGAAATAAGGCCCACACCTGTTTCTTCGCGGATCGTTTTTGTTGGGACGCAGGATGAAAAAGAAGAACCCGAGGAAGAACCTGTTAATTTACCAGCTGTTCTCTCCGCAGCAGTTAAAAAGTTTATGTCATCGAAGAACTTTATCTTCGAAGACAACTACAAACGACTTGTGATATTGCTTGTTGTGATAGGACGTTCTAGATTTTTTTTTGAGCATATGCTCATTACATGTGAGCAAATGGTTGTGAGTAAAAGCATAATATCATTATTCATACAAATAGGAGAAAAACTTTTACTCCAACCTTTTACTATGATCAAATGCTTTAAGGTTTTGCAAATACGCATGTAGGATTTTCTCTCTTTTCATAAGCAATTAAATTCTTAAATTTACTGGAACTTTTATAAAAAACATTTCTTTATACAATTCTTGTCGTTTGTTGATATTTTCCTTCTATCGACAGTAATATGTACTTAAAAAATATGTATTGTTCTTTACACAACAAACTGTTGTAAATATGGAAATACCACGTATGGAGAAAGTCGAATGTAGGTCACCCTAATTATTTTTAGATGAATTCATTTTTGTACTTTTCATTTTCATGTGTTCTTTATTGGTAAATGGGAGGACAATTTTGCATGTTTGTGATCACGTTTGTAGTTATATACTTAATACATTTCTAGCAATTCATAGAAACAGAATTCCAAATTTCCATCGATATGAAACAAATTAAATATTAGTTGATTATTCGGATGAATCGAATATCTTGCCATATTTAGCGTAAGAAAAATGTTAATATTTGCTATAATAATGATGAAAGAATTTTTTCGTTTTTGGTCGTTTTTTTATTGTTAATTTTTGAGTTGTTTTTCAAATTTTGGGACACCCAGTATAAACATAAAAGATAATATGTAATCCAATTTACAAAAGTTGCCTTCATTTATCTATTTAATCGGGCAATTATTCCGATTGGGTAATAAAAAATAATTAAATAGTGCCCTAAATCGATTGCAAGGTACAGTGGGGTAGAACTATCGGCCGGGTGAAAGTTGCAGGCTTAGGAAATATTAAGTTGTAAATTATATGCAATATTACACATATGCCACAGTAAATTGTAATAGCACACATTTCATTTTGTAATTTATAATTCAATTTGTAATTGTAATTGTAATCTGGTGCTGGAAACGCCTAAGTGACATTACCCAATCTTGAAATAAAGACATTTCAATTAACAATTTTGCACTCGAATGCAAAGATTTTCATGACGGTACACGACAATTTTTGATACTACAGCTCTTAACCAAAAGTTTCGCGAACATGTCCGTGGGCACAAGGACATTAACTAGAAAAGTAAAAATTAAATAAATAAACTGAAAATAATTAATAGTTTAAAACGGCGGTAGATTAAAAATTCATATCCTTCATTGTTCCATTCCATAATTACCAGAGTTATGTTTTTTAATTGTTTCTTGTTTTCAAAATAATTGTTCTTATTGCAAATTGTTTTCTAGCAAATACATTTATTTCATCTTAAAATGCATAATATGTAATTATGTTGTTGCTATTTAGATTAATAGGCAGAAAGTGCGAATTCCTTGAATGATAAAATTACTTTAAATAAGTGTTGAGTAAAATTACTTAATACATTACTTAATAATTGTACGTTATAACCGAGTTTGACAGTAGTTAGGATAATTGTGACGATGAGGACCATTCATCATCTTTTTACAAGATACGATTTTACTCAAAATAGATCTGTATTTTGTTATCCTAATTTTCTAAATATTTCTTGAATATTTTTTGAATATTTAGGTTAATTGCCAAATTGTTTCATCGCAACGAATTCTTTGTTTTTTACAGGTTATTAAAGTATAGTTAATTTCGTTACAGGTTGAGAAAGTAATACTTATTGTGCGAGGAGTGGATTTTGAGAAATGGGGCGAAGCCTAGCAATGACGAGTAAGCAAAATTTACAACAATATTAGAGGAAAGAGAAAATCCGCTGCAAGAATATATGAACATTCTCAATGAAGGGTTGAAATCACTAAATCTACATAAAAGAAAAGCCTGGACTCTGTGTATCACACTATCGTCATTGGTTTACTCTGTGTATAACGCTATCGTCATTGTCTGACATAGTAACGCTATCATCATGGGCTGATTGGCTGACACATTAATTCTACAAACGTCAAAAAGCGCCGTCAAAAATCGAATTACAGATTAAGACGGGTAACAACCCTATAAGATAAGAAATGCAGAAAGAAAAGTTTGATGTTTAAGGTCTATTTAAGGTAGAATCATTTGTTTTAGGATTTGCAAAAATAATTGGATTTGAGCTGTGCGTCTCACAGAGTCGTACATCAGTTAAATACCCGGCGAAGACAGGCTGAGCTGTTAGTGTATGAATAATTGAGAATTCCGACATTGTATAACGGGAAATAAACTTTATAAATAAATAAACACATATTCAGATATGTCTCCACCTCAACAGTCAATTGTAGTCAAAATATAAGAATAAGATGTAACTAAATTTCTCAGTAAGAAAGGTGTCATTGCATTTGAAATCTTTACCAGGTGTCAGATGTCAGGGTTCAGGTATTAGAGTAAGGGTGAACAAGATTATTTAAAGAAAAACAATATCAAGAACTTTAACACTTCACATACTAAATACTAATGACATTTTAATTATCAAACATAACCTTTTCATCGCCGAAACATTAGTTATATTGCCTTCAATGTAACTGCTTTTTTGTAGTGTTGATTTTAAAAAAATTATATTTTTTTGCTTTTTTATACATCTAGTCCATAATAAAAAGACACTAATTTTGCAGTCGTCCATGAAATAGAAGATAATAACTTAAAATTTGAGACCACTTTTGGGGATGACCATTAACATTGTAGGACCCTGTACATATGTCATTTGTACGACAGAAAATTGACATAAAAATGGTGCATACCAACTACATTTATCTTGTTCATTTACCACCAAACGCTAGAAAATAATCAATCAAACGTCAACAAAAATTTTGCACATCAGCTTAATGCTTTTTTATTGTTTTATTTCATTTTCTGTTATGTGCATATATTATTATTTTACTTGTATAATCATTGATTTTCATTGACTAAATTAGTATTTAATGTAAAATACTTCTGTGACACACAAAATATGGTTTTGTAACCCAGTATAAAATTCGAAATTGATATTTCTGTCGTTCTATTGTTTTTTTTGTTATATAAATTTTTGTTTCTTGTTTCCAAATTGTCTCAATAAAAATTTTAATTTTTTTTCCTCAAGTTCAAAATTACTCGGTTCCATAATGTTGGTTATAACCGGGTTTCATTGTAATAAAATAATAAAGTGTTGTCTTGTTTTTGCTGTTATAGTTCGTTTCTAAACTAAGAAGAGGGTTAGAAGGCTGTGAAATAAGTATTTGTTTTTTAGTTTGTATTGGTAATAATGCACTGATATTGGCATTTTAAATTTGACAGTTTAAGATTGCATTAGTAATGTCACTTCAAAATTTAAAAAATCATCACGAAACGCGTGGAAGGAAGCAATATGACCATTTCCAAAGAACATTTCGATGAGGGAAGCTTTGTCTTCAATATTAAATATTCTGTAACATTTAAGTGATTCTGTCAAAATTGTATAGGTTATACTATTAAGCACTCATTACTACCAACATAAATTAATTAGAACAATAATTCCATGCAGCTCTTCGTAGTTTCAAAGTGGCCTCTAGGCAGTTAAAAATTCACAAAAATAAATGGTAAAAATGCAATCATAATTTACATTTTACGTTGGACTTTTTTGTTATAATTAAAAACAAAATAGAATTTAAATTTGATAATTTTCGAAATTTGATTACAATAAGTTGCTGTAACCAATCTGTTTGAGAACAATCTGATACGGCACTAAAAATGGCATCCACAACGACATTTTAAACCGACACAAAAGAATCTTCTAAAAGTTGTAAAGTTGTAACCGTAGTTATTGTATATTTAATAGGGTGGTAGCAGATATGGCTTAATGTACAAAATAGAATTACCCTTTCATTTCGGTAATGTCATTAAACTTGCTCCAAACTTTCATACGCTATTAGATTAATTTCAATGCGAAACTTTGTTATTTCCACACTCGCCGTAATTCGATTCGGTTCGAATTTAATAACGAAAGAAAAATCGTGACTTAAAAGAATCTCCTCATACGTGGATGTGTCCTTAAAAAGAACAACTAAAGATAGAATTTATCAAATGGTTTCTCCGAAATTCGTGCCTCACAAAACTTGTTATCTCCGGCACGATAGACACTTTTAAATAAATCATTTCGATAAACAAAACTCGCTTACATTAATAACAGGATTTGAAAACCAACAAAAATTATTTTTTCTCGATTCATCACGGCCCTGGCTAAAAGCGCAACACGAGAAAATAAACAGTCCGGGTCGCCCCGGGTCGCCCCGGGTCGCCCCGGGTCGACCCTGGACGCGGTCCGTTTTGTAAATAAGGAGAAAAAATGGTCCGGCTTGATTTGTAGGTGACAGGCGAGTGGACACGCTTTCTGCTGCTTCTGTCTTGTTGCGGAGTGCAAATTGACTTTATATGTTCCGGAAATTGTTGACACTAAGTGATTCGTGACAATCTGCAGATAATAGCGCCACGAATTTTCTCCCGCACAAATCGCGCAGATGTTTTAGGGACCATCTGGTGGTTTATGATTCAGTAGCAGGTAACAATCGCCACCTCATATTCTGTCATCTGTTGATTGAAATAAATGACGCGGCCGCCGACGGATCCGCGATCGGAAAAGAGCATCAATCTCGCGCGCGAAATCAATCAGCGGCCCTTTTCGGGACGATTTGGTTTTCGGTTCGCCGTGACGGGCGAGTTTTTTCGGGAAAATAAATTAATTTATTACTGATGAGAGATAAGAGTAAATTACGTAATGAATGGAAAAGGTAGTTGCGGGATATGGTCATTAGGGGCGTGAAGTCACTAGGAGTCATCGCTGGTGATACACGCGATGCACGGCACGCCAACCGCGCATCTGCCTGCCCGCACTAAATATATGGGTTTGCGAAGGCAGTTATTTCGTCTATTTACCATAAATAATTCATCTGGCTGTAATCCATCATTTCGACGATGAAGCCCGAGTTACCAAGGATAAACCGGAGTTTTAATCGCAATTTCTTAAACCGAAATTATGTATTTGGGGTGCATTTATTTGTCATCAATAACATCCATTTCAAATTGATGTTTTGGCTTCTTGTTCCTTCCTTTTTTTCCGGATTTTAAAATATGAGTTTTCCGGTAATTCAAACATACCATAATTGTTTCCGGTAGTAATTGCGGAGGGTTCATGGAAAAGCAAACATGTCCATTTTACACCTAAATTAACTTTTTGTCACTTTTGCATCACTTGATATCGTTACTATGACTTGCATTACTCAGAATCTCTCAAAATTACACAGATCTCACAGTATATTGCATCTAAAAATATAAAGTTCAGTCAAAACTTGACATATCCCAAGTAAAACTGAAATTGAAATAAAGATTTTTGCTGTTCTTTCGAAACTTGTAAGTATGGACATGTCTGCTTTTGCATGAACCCTCCTCAATTATAACTAATTTTTTTCAACGATCATACATTCAAGATACTCATATTCGAACAGTTTACTAGTTAAGAAAGAACGACTTATAGTCCGCTCGGTTTCATCCCTCCCACTCGAAATTGGCCGTTTACATAATTTCTATAAACTAAACATTTGTGCTACAAGAAATTAACTTTCCATGAGAAAAAGAAAAAGCGACTTCCATAAATGATGTCATAGGTTTTTCGACAAATTTGACGACTCCATTTACCCCTATGTCACAAGTTGTCACACTGTGTCAGACACCCCCCAAGTGTGTCACGTCACAAAAGCAAAATTATTTTCATTTATAAAGGTTCCTTAGACAGGGTGGTCCATCTTGTTTCCGGTAATCAAAAAATTCTGAAAATTACAAGCAATATTCTTCAATTGTCCCATTGTTCTTGTCTTTTCTTCTAACCTTTTTAACTACATTTTTTAGCTCCTTTTTACTTCTCGTTATAATCACTAGATCATCCAAGCATTAGTGCCCTTTATGATATATAGGTCCGCTTCTATGGACCTCCGCTTCCCTTGTTGCCTGTTCCAATACTATCTTAAAAGGAGCAGATGACAGAGGATCACTCTATCTAACTCCTTATTTTACTTCAAATCTTTTTGACATTCTGTTGTTTAATCTACAGTTTCTGTTCCTTTTAATGTTATCTCCACCATTCCTATTAAATTTTTATTGATTTTTATTTGTCTCATTGTTTTAAAAAAGTTATTTCCTTTTCACTTTATGCTTGTTTGAAGTCCACAAAGAGAACCATCGTTGGTTTTCCGTATTCGTAGTTTTTGGCTTGCATTTCTCGTAATGCGAAAATTCCATCGATTGTACTCCTCCATCTCCTAAAAGCGCTTTGGTAATATCCTATCTTCTTTTCTGTTTCCTCGATTAATTCATTCTTTATGTGCATAGCCATTATTTTGTAGACTACGTTCAGCAGCGATATACCTTTATAATTCTGACATTCGCTTTTGTCTCCTTTTTATATAGCGGACATATTATTACTTGTACCTATTCTCTTGGCATCACTTCCTTCTTCCATATTTCTTCTAACAATCTGCACACCTGTTTTATTAACTTATGCCCTCCATACTTGAATAGCTCAGCTGTTATTTTGTCACTGCCCGGACTCTTTTCTTATAATTTCTAAGATCTGCTCCTCTGTTGGTGGTGGCAGCTCTTCTTCATTTTGCTTTTTTGAAATACTAATTTCTACTTCCTCGAAGAAAAGACTAAATATATGGATCGAATGGAGGAGGAGTTTTAGAAGAATAATTATTTGAAACTGGAGACTGTTGGAGGTAGGGAATATAAGGACTAATGGCGGGAAATCGTTTCTTAGCAGCTTTTAACAGAGTATTGAGGCGCAAGATCATTTCTAAAGAGTACACAGCGGTAATAAGGCCTATAGTTACGTATGAGTGCGAGACGGGGATACTAGCTACAGCTGAACAGGCAAGACTAGAGGTATGAGAAAGAAAAGTACTTCGGAAGATATATGGAGGTAAAAGGGGTCATCATAGATGGGAGAGAAGAAGCTACAAGGAATTACAAGAATTGTATAAGATGCCAAATCTGGTTGGAGTGGCGAAAGGACAAACATTGGGATGGCTGGGACATGTGATGAGGATGCATAGTAGTAGAGTACCAAAAAAGCTATTGGAAAGTAAACTATTGAAGAAACAAGATGTCCCGGAAATCCCAGGTAGTAACGACACTCGTTCAGTATCAGGGGCGTATTTAGGCTTTGCAATTTTTGATTTACAAAAAGTCACTAAAGCACTGGCTGGTGTTCGCTTCAAACAACTGAACAGAACTGATATGAAAACAGCGTAATGTGAAAACATAGATAGAAAGTTTAACCGAACTAAGAAGTCATTATGGGTAGAAAGCGTTTGTTTATAATCCGGTCCTTATAACCCCAGGTTACGGTGAGATCTAATTTGCAATCCCCCCACATATATGATTCGGTTATCATTTGCGGTCGGATAAATTTACCATTCTAAGCTATTTAAATCTTTGTTGGAAGCTTTGATGATCTTATTATTAATCACTTTTTAGGCTAAAAAGTTTTATACATCACTCAATTTAATATTTGTGATCAATTTTGGGGGTGATCATTAACACTAGAGGACCCTGTACAATGCAAGCTGCAAGGTATCTACTTGTATGATTATTTAATTTTGTGGGAAACTTTTTTATTTCAAGCGCTTTTAGTAAATAGAAAAATCAAAAATTAACTTATTCCCAATAATAGGTATAGTGTGTAGTTAAAATTCTGGACGTTCTTTCTGTCCTAAATGATTTAATTATGTTGTTGCTTCTGTACTATGCAGTTTTTAATTTGGTGCATTTGCAAATAAAAATAACATTTCAACAGAAATGAAGGATGATCAGTTTTATATTAATATTTTCTGGAATATTGTGGGTTTCATGGTTCCATTCATTTAATGGTCTATTCGCTTGAAAGCTTGATGATGCCACTGCGTTATTGCACTTGTGGATTGCCACTTATCTGTTCACTGAAGATTGAATAATTTGTTGTCTTTATTAGAAAACAATTTTGGAAACGTTTTTATAATTTATGTTAAATTGTTCGGTGATTTTTATTTAAATTACCATGGTTTAAATTTTTAGTGGCGAAACCAACTTTCAACTATGGCACGTTCGCCATTCGACAGTGGCTCGAAACAAGGGTTGTAAAAAATTCCAAAATAAAACTGCAGTGACATACGTGTTGGATATACGGAGTATAGGTAGAGTAAGTGTATTCGTCATAGGGGTGTTTCCCCCTTGTAAATAATACTATAGACCCGAGCGCAGCTAAAAGCATATCTGTGTATGGAGTAAGTGAATTTGGCCGGGAAAATACTTTTAGGAAACGGCTACCCCCCCGAATCGCGAACAAGAAAAATCATAAATATCAAAACTCGCTTCCTGAACTCACGGATGCGTTATCGCGACCCAAATTCGAAAAAAATTCAAAATCCGACAAATCAGTGTGTGATGTGATTACGCCCGAACTCTTGACTTGGCAATTATCTAATGAGGGGGCATTATTAAATTTGCAGAAGGGTTCGGTTCGCTATTGTTACTGATACATCAATCGAAAAAGTACCCACCTGTAAGTCCCTCCGAAAAAATTGAATGAAGTAATAATACGTGCGTTTATCCGGATTGAACCCATCTGGCCTCGTGAATAATAAAACAGTCGGCTAAATGCACTTCTTCGGCGTTCATAAAGTCGGCAGCTTTTAAAATGGTCCGGCGTTGATTATTTAAGAAATTTTCTCGTTGTATTTATCTTGTGTATGTTAGAACAAATTTGTGATGTCGTTTTAACCGTTTCGAGTGTTGTTGTACACCTGCGGTTCAAATTCATAATTGATGTTCACACGTATTAAAGCAATTTTCTCGTTATGAATGGGCCTTCTTATTTTATTAATGCTGAGGCTTGAGTTATTACCGTACAAATAATTACTGTGCAAATTAATTATATTATAGTTCGGTTCATGTCATGTTATTTGATATTGCGTTTTGTTCTTGAATTGTTATGTGAGAATTGTTAAAAATTTATGCGGAATTGTTTCTGTACTTATTAGTTTAAAAAATAATTTAAAAAAAACTTCTAAATAATTTTGTTCAAAATCAAACAAAAACTTCAAGCTAACTCGGAATAATTACCATCATTTTTATGTCCATTTTGAAAAAAATTAATATTGTTTTGTCACTGTTGCTCTTAAAGCAATGCTTTGGTTACAATTGGCGAGGTTGCTCCTGAAGACTGCCTTGGTGTCATTTAAGTTGGGTAGGTAAACACGGATAATCACTATTGCTAACTCATCTCCAATAGTGGCAACTTTACCATTAACATCTAATTGATAATTTTCCTATTATTAAAATCTTCACTGTAACATAGGTGAGATTGAGAAAACAAATTCCTGATAATAAAGTCAATTTTCACCTTTATTTAATTTAAAAAGAAAATGATTTGGTCATTTTGTAGTTTGGCAATTGAAGAATATTACTTGCAATTTTCAGAAATTTTCGACTGCTGAGAAAAGGCTTTAGGATGGACCACCCTGCACTTCTGCAGCATTTTCTAATAACTGTGAGGGCGTATTGTATTTTTGTAACAGCAATAAATATTTTTTTGAACAGTTTGATGAAGTTGTTCAATTTGTAATTAGTTAAGGTTGTAAACACCTTATCTGATTCACATTTTGCTTCTGCCGTTGCTTTCTTCAAATAATTACTTGTGTGTACACAACAGCTGAAACTGCTAGGATCCCATTATTATGTTGTATGGTTTTTACAGAATAATACTCAAGTATTTTTCAGGTAAAAACATAAAGGATTTGAAAGAACTATTGTCTAATAGTCCTCGTAAATTATGTGCATAAGGTATTCAAAAGGGAACTATCTTTCAAAATTGAAAAACGACTCTGTCCGCAAAAGACACGGAATTTTACAAGAAATATTTTTATACCGTAACAAATTATTAATAGGATTTAAAATTAAGTAGACAGAATGTTGAATTGCCTGAAAAGTTCTTTTTTTCGGAAATTTGATTTTGATTACTTATTTTCTGATAGGATTGAATTAACCGGTTCCACAATTGTCAATAATTTTTGTCTTCAACAATCTCACCGAATCTCACCGAAAGTTGTGTGGTGCCAGTTGCAATTTTGAAAAAAAAACCTTGCTTTTCATATCGTTACTTTCACTCTGGCAGCAGCCAGACAACAATGTCAAATTATTATCGATCATATGATACATGCACTTAGAAGCAGAAATAAAACTTTTTAGGAAAGAAAGCAAGGTGTATTTTTGGCGTGGTACTTGTTGTTGTGGATTATACATTAGTACTGTCTGCACAATTTGAAAGCGCTGCTCCTTTCATTGCACCCCTTGAATTCTTCGACCCCGACGTATTTTCCGTCGATTCTGCCATTCACTATTTAAGAGATCGTATATCTAGAATGACACATATCAGTTTCTTTATTCAAACGTCGAAGCACTGTTAATTTTGTCCGCCCATGAGCTCTTCATGATACTATAAATCCACTTTTCTGTGGGCGTGAAACAAAGTGAATGTAATCGTTTAAAAAAAATATTCAGCTAACTATATGTATCTAAATAATGAAAATTTGTCTTACATTAGCTTGTTTTATAAAATTGAATTGAAAGGTAACAACTTATAAAAAGGCGCAAAGGCTTGAATAGCAATTATAAATGTATAATGATTTCGGTACACTTATCTTTAACAGGGCCCTCGATAAACCATAGCCTGGAGCTCTAAAAATCCATTACCTACCCCTTGATGCACATAATCAAAAAGAGAAGTGACGAATATTGAATTGGAAATTGCATTGAAAGAATTAAGAAATTAAATCAGTAATAAAATGTGATTTGTATCACTTTGAATCTATTAAAGTAATCGGTAAGTTGTTTAAAAACATAAAATGAATTCTCTGATTCTTTAAAAAAGATCTATTTTCTGCAGTCGCCTTAAAATACCTCATTTTTAATAAGTATTATTTTTGGAACATAAACTGGTTGTTTTTGTAATTTGGAAAAAAGTGTTAAGTCACTAAGGCAACATTCCCTTTTAATCCTAGGCTTAAAAGTTTTTTTAATCCTAGGCTTAAAAGTTTTTTTAATCCTAGACTTAAAATAGTATACAGTGAGGACGCGTGGGTTGGAATAAATTCATTTAAAATTCATGGGTTTGGTTTTTGGAAAAACGCTCGGACATGTCGATTTTTGTTTTTAAAGCTGCATCTTTTTTGATATTTATAATTTTACGATCGTCTTTTGTTTTCGCACTATGGCGTCATCAATAATTTTTTTAAATTGCACCCCATATTTTTGTTCACGAATTTGGATGCAGCACATTTTTCTGAGTACAGAAATGTCAAATTCGTATGACCTTGAAGAGGAAAGTTTTCGAAATAATAAGTCCTAAAGTATAAAAAATTTATGAAAAAATCATTAGAGTAGACCACTAATAATATCATCAAGAAAGCGCTGGAAATCGAGCAAAACATTCAATTGCGTGCTTATTTTTCCGGTTTATTGAAGTAGACTTTAGATTTCAGATAACCCCATAGATAAAAATCTAATGGGGTTAAATCTGAAGACCTAGCTGGCCATTCGATAAAACCTATCCTTCCGATCCATCTGTTTGGGAAAATATTATGAAGGTATTCTCGTATTGTTCTCGAATAGTGTGGGGGAGCTCCATCCTGTTGGAATCATATTGAATCTGCCGGTATATTTGAGTTTTCATTATTCAGATAGAGTGCACTTACACTAGGTATTATGTCATTTTGTAGTAAGTCTAAATATTTTTCAGAATTAAGTGTTCCCTCAATAAAAAAGGGACCCACAATTGAGTTACCCACAATTCCGGCCCAAACGTTTACTTTCTGAGGGAATTGTGTATGACTTTCTATTCTCCAATGTGGGTTTTCTTGTGCCCAATATCGAAAATTTTGCCCGTTTACCGAACCATTCAAACAAAATGTTGACTCGTCGGAAAAAACTATCTTACGTAAAAATTCCGGGTTGGCATTGCATCTATCCATTATTATTTCGCAAAATTTTAATCTGCCGTCGAGATCGTGTTCAATAAGTTCCCCAACAAAATGTACTTTGTATGGGTGCTATTTGTTTTTGTGTAAATATTTTAGAACAGAAGATTTACTTATTGTTAGTGACTGTTCTGCAGCTACTTGTCGACTTGATTTGTGACGATTTTCTTGTAAATCGAGCGATACATTCAATTGTGTGCTTTCTTGAAATGTACCATGGTTGGTTTTGTAATTGTCTCTTACGTGGCCAAAGTCTCTAAACTTTTTCTCCATCTTACTAACTACTGATTGTGTAATAGGCTTCTTCGGGTACTTATCATTGAAAAATTCACAAACTTCAGCTTGTGTTCGAGTATTATCGTCATATCCTACCATCATCAACATTTCTATTCGTTGTTTCTCAGTTAAACGCGCCATTCTTCAAGCTTTGAAACTGTACTTGACAAGTGCCAACAATCAAAAAAACAAAATAAACACACAATTGAATGTTTTGCTCGATTTCCAGCGCTTCCTTGATGATATTATTAGTGGTCTACTCTAACAATTTTATCATAAATTTTTGAAACTTTAAGACTGATTATGTCAAAAACTTTCCTCTTCAAGGTCATACGAATTTGACATTTTTGTACTTAGAAAAATGCGCTGCATCCAAATTCGTGAACAAAAATATAGAGTGCAATTTAAAAAAAATATTGATGACGTCATAGTGCGAAAACAAAAGACGATCGTAAAAGTATAAATATCAAAAAAGATGCAGTATTAAAAACAAAAATCGACGTGTCCGAGCGTTTTTCCAAAAACCAAACCCATGAATTTTAAATGAATTTATTCCAACCCACGCGTCCTCACTGTATGTGCCTTGGACCTATCGCCCGAAAAAAAAAATTTGCAGTTTGTTTCATTAAAAAGAGTGTACTTTTTTCTATCAGAATCGCCAAAAAGTAAAAATCGATTTTTTCGGACGATAGGTCGCTTTTAACTGTCCAAGGCACATATTATGTTTGAGAGGCGGAGCCGAGTGAATAGAAAATTACGAATTAAAAAAATAACTTTTAACACATTGTTTGCGGGACACGTATTAATACGCGTTTCACAAACTGCGCCTTGAGAGCGGGTCACGTATTAATACGTTTTTACTGGGACTGGTGGTATATCGCGGGAAACATAGGAATACGGGTTAGTATACGTGTTTATATTTGTTATAATGCTGCAATAATTATCCAAACCACAATATATGAGGTATGAAGTAATTTGTACTGAATTCAAATTATTTGATGTATTTTCAACAGAATTTGTAAAAATAGCCCGCCCCAGCTCTAATGCGGAGCTATGGATTATTTCAAATCTGTGGTGATTTGCCAAAAGCTGATATGTCATTAAAAGTAACTTTTTTTCATTTAGGGAAAAGTTTTAATTAAAATCAAACGTCCTCTATGGACTACATATTTTTACAGTATAATAAAAATGTATACAGAAAATACATATTATTTTGAGGGAATTTGTTTGAGAAAATGGATTTGTCAATTTTATAAAAAGAAACTTTTTAAAGTGGCTTGCTGTCAACTTAATAAAATTGACTTATTAACTTTTGGCAAATCACCACAGAAATGAAACATGCTATTTTGAAAAAAAAAAATGAAAAGAAAAGCCCAAGAAATCGATGGCATAAATAAGCGTTGCGACGCCAAATGATAAAAACTGAAAACGGAATTAACATCTGATCGTAGCTTACTCTGAATACATATAGGTAGTCATATGTTCATAGTGATATCTTCAAAATTGAGGACTTATTTAGGGGTGACCATTAACGTTAGAGGACCCTCTACATTTATTACCAGTTACAAATAACGTGCGTCAAAGAATACCGTTTATTATCAATTTTCAAATGTCAGAATTAAACAATTCCGGTCTCGCTGATGTTAAAGAATATGCTAGATGCATTAAAGCTTACGGTGGGCATATTAAGAGGGATGCTCACGTAAATTTCTTATGGAAAACTCAATACATTTGCTTGCCACTATAACTTCGAATAAAAAACAAATCAATTCAATTTTCTACTTAACCGTTTAGCCAAAGTTGCAAATTTCTATTTGATAATAAGAAAAATGGAACAATTAATTTTCCATTGCAATGCCATCATGCATCTTCAATTATAAGATATAACAACAGTTAAATCTCGATTTTTCTTTAAACCGAAATGTAGATATTACATTTTTATTGCTATAACTTAAAAGATATCAAAGAAATTTTAATAAATATAAGAATTATAATGACAGAACTATTTTTTCCTTGAGACGAGAATAGCGATGGAAGATTTACAACAGACTATAATTTTATTATTTGATTTTATTTTAGTATTATTTTATAATAAAACCCTGCTAATTTTTTTAATGATAAATGAAGTTTGTAACAGCTACGAGAGTTTATAAAATTCTCAAGGTCGAGGATCTTGAGGATCCCTCTTAACCATTTACCCTAATAAACAGTTGCCTTGCAAGTATGTATCTTTCATTTAATTCTTCTATATTTTTTCTTGATACTTACAAGTAGGCTTATCTTCATAACTGTATAACAGATGCTCTACGTAGGGCGCTTGAAACGTTTCCACATGTCACTCGATCACAGTATTTTTTGAGCGTACGTTACCTCATTCTAAAACTTGCAGATTGTTAAAACCACGGTCAATTAATTGCAAATTCATAAAAAACTGTAAATGCATTATTTAGATTAAGACAAAATGAACAATTCCATTGTAACAGTAATTGCAGTGACTTGCATTCCTTTTGTGCATTTATTACCATTTAGTTTTAGCATATTTTGGATTGTTAATTTACCGTTTGATTTTTTTTTTGTGGATTGATGCTGGCAAAAATAAACAAACTTTTCAATTCATAAATCATCAACAGATTAAAGGAAAATTCAATTTTGACCAGTTCGCACTGGGAATTTTAAACAGCCGCATTGAAAACCGGCTAAAATCGAAAGCAAACATCAACACTCCGATGAAGCAACAATTTTTTTTGGCACTTTCGTGCCAGATGACAATACCGATAACGCCAAGATTTACAAACTCCTCGTCAAACGGCGAAATTCCATCGGCTCCGCGCTATTAGCGCAACATTTTTTTTTGTGGCAAAGACAAACAGGATTTTAAAAATTAAAACAAACTCTCAATACACAGAGCAAACAAAAAATACTCAGTCCGCTTTTGATATAGAGGTAGCAGCAAAACAAACAGCCCCCTAATTAATTCAAAAATAAACATCGATTCCGGTCGAAAAGACACGATTCAATCAATAAAGCCCGGGTGTAACATATGGACATCAATAAAATAAAATCAAGGCGGCCGTAAGTGATGTAATAAAACATTATCGACGGATTTGCGCGGCCTTAGGTAAAGCGACATGTGGCGAATTCTTCCGATCCGTTGCCTCTTTTATGGCCTTTCATCGTGGATTAAAACGGTCCAACTTGCATAAACTATGCATCGTAAATAAACACGACGGCCATAAAGTTATCAAAACAATTAAAGTACACCTATGCACCGAAGCGGGACGACGTCATGCCCGACATACGTCGCGACACGTGTCCTCCGGATCTGACTGTAACTTCTTTATTCGGGCAATAGACACGTGGCACCGCCCTCAAGCCGCAAATTGCACGTGCGACCTCAGACTGCGCCCCGAACTCGCCCTTTCGGCCTTAAACGGTCACGTTCTAAGCATTGTTATTGATAGTTTCTTTGCTTCATTATCCGGTCGCGTGGCGTCAGCAGTCATGTTTATAGAATATCGCGCGCAATTATGTAAAATTATCAACGGTGTGTTGAGTTTTTTTCAGTTTCGGTTTTAAGCTGTTCTCACTTGGAGATATGGGGCTGTCACATCCAATCACCGGACCCCGGAGTTTCGTTCCGGGTCTGTAATCGTGCTGCCCTAAGTGAAACTCTCCACCGCTGGCTTATGATTATTAAATTATTCCATTAGCGCTGCTTTAGGGGGCCGTAAATAAGTCTAAGACCATTATGAAAATCTGTGCCCGTGTTGTTCCAATTTTTTTTTGTGATCAAGAGGTTAAGACTGAATTTTGACCGACATTTTTATTTAAAATTTTTCATTGTTGACATGGATTTAATTAATTTATGTGGCTTATAACTTTAGGCCAAGCAACAGGGCAAAAAAAAATGTCATAATTTGCCATAAATACTACCCGGAAACCGACTGTGCGATTACATAAAGGACAGTTAGTAGATCAATTTGGCATAACCATCATTTTTAATTTGTTATGAACAATTTAGAAGAACAAATCGTTTTTTTTTTAGTTCTTTGCTTGTAAAATGGAAACTAATGAAGCAATCTTAATGTTGTCAATAGACGAATTATAGAGAATTAAATTACGAAGAGAATGAGAGGTCGAATGTCCCAATCGAATAATTATAACCGGAGAAAACCCGGAAAATCCGGAAATTTCAGTGTTTTTTAAAAAAATTCACAATTCCGACATTTTTTAATTTTAAGAACTGAAACTTTGCACGCAGATAGCTATTTACATGTATTTTATGTGTGAAAAACTCAGTTTCTGTCGGACTAACGGTTATTACACAATCATCATTTCAATTTTCTTCTGCGATATTTTTCAGGAGGGCTTCTTGCTCCTGTGGTTGTTCGATTGGAATTTTAAAAACAGAATTGGAAACTAGACGTACATAGCAACAAAACGTCCATCTTCAATTTTCCATAAAATGCAGCGAAATAGGTGAAAATCGGTCGTGAATATGAGTAAAAACGGCCGACCGAAAGTGGTCGAGTAGTGGGGGAAGACCGGCCGCTGAGGGGAAGTTTATTATATCGGAATAGAACCGGGCTGCACTTCAATGTATAGGTACAATTACTTACAACTAATTTATGATAGCAACCGTCAAACAAACATTATAATTATTATAATAATCTCTACGGTGGTCTATGGTTTCGGAATTTCTTTTTGAACCGATCAGAGTAGGCGACGAAGCTGAGTGTCAACAATTGACTAATTATATCGTTTATATCGTCAATTTACGGAGCTTAAAGGTAAGTAAAGCAAAATACATTATATGTATTGCATGTATGTATTGTATTTGTGTATTTTTGCATTTTTTATTTTTATTGCAATGCAAATGTATATAAATAAAATGGTAGATAAATAATAAATAAAATGCATAAATACACAAATACAACACATACATAAAATAATAATAATAATAATAATAATAATAATAATAATAATAATGCTGAACAAGCGCATTTAAACTTGAAATTGAAACTCATGAGTTTTGCCCATTTTTTATCAAAAGATGATTTTAAGGGCAAAAACTGATACAACGTAGTGCTGTCAGCCCGTTCTTGGGCTGAGGTTTTCTATTAGTAATTTATAATTTTGTAACGTTTATGGTGATTTGGTGAGAAAAACTCGTGTATTTGAAGCGGAAAGTAATAATAATAAAAAATGAGTTCGAAAATAAAAACAAGAACCTTTAATCACAAAAAAAAATTAAGTATATAAAATAATATAAAATTACTACTAGTAGATGTACTGAAGATGGTGGCATAGCCACCGAAACGCGTCTATGTGAGTAATTTTATATTATTTTATATACATTTTTTTTTGTGATTAAAGGTTCTTGTTTTTATTTTCATTATCGACATCACAGGATCCACTATATATATTTTAAAAATGAGTTCCGAAAGCGATGACGATGATCTGCTTTTTGATGTATTAGAAGCGGCACGAAGCGCAATTTCTAGTCTTATCCCGGAAAAGTCCTCTAGACAATATGAATCTGCTTACAACGATTTCATGAAGTGGCGTGGTTCTAAGAAATTGAAAAACGTGTCTGAAAGTGTGATACTGCCTTATTTGGAATATAAAGCTAAGAAATTGCGGCCACCAACCCTATGGTTCATTTATTCTATGTTGAAGAAAACATTGAACGTCAAACAAAATGTAGATATAGCAAAATTTTCAAAATTAATACCATATTTGAAAAATAAAAATTTAGGCTATCGACCAAAAAAATCAAAAGTCTTGGCCAAAACAGAAATTGAAAAATTTATAGAAGACCAAAGCTTTTTATTACTGAAGGCACGTTCTACTTTAATTTAAATTTTTGGCATTTATACAACGTGCCCCGGAAATAATGTCATTCATTTTAACCCGTAGTACAATTCCTCAAAACAAACATTTTTTCTATGTACCATTTTTTCGAAATCGCAATTTTGTTTTGGCATTTTACCCTCTCTGAAATTGACGAGCCGCCTAGGTTTGATAAATCACTGACGGTGGTCGTGAATATTAGTTTTTGCTGACTGCATAAAAAATTATCTTTCATTGAATATTCAAGGTATGTTCGTTTTATAATAAATAATTTTATTACTCACTTATTTAAACCACCCGCCGCACATCTAGTCTTTGTTATTGTGACTTGTAAATGCTTGTAACAATTATTTTGAACATACCATTTTTGGTAGTAAAACTTGCTACGGGTTTCCCGGCCGCGTAGATATATTTGCTTGGCTAAGCTCAAGTTGGCGAGGGGTAGGTTGAAATTTAATCCTCGAGGTTATGTGGGAAGCGTTCTCTCATTTTTCTCCGGAGGTTGTTAGGGCGCCACTGCTTTGGGGTGGTCGAAATATCTCGAGAGGAGACAAAGCAGAATTCTCTCTCGACAATGGGGTTACAGAAACAATCACGAACAAGATAACAAGTGTATTGACTAGTTAAGTGATTAAACAATTTACAATTACTGATAAAGTTAAATTAAAAAGTTAGGGTACCCAAAAGGCTGAAAGCCATCAATTTGCAACAATGCATCACAAATGCTCGAATAACATTAAATACAAGAAATGTTTCAATTACACGAAAGCATCAAATTCGACAAGTATCAATACGGTCAACTTAACTACAACATCGACACGGCTCCATACGCTGGCGGCTTTTCCTCATTTATCCCGTACTGGAGAAGTCATCCGCGTAGATCGCCTGGACTGCTGGTATCCCGGTGGACCGGCAGTTATTTACGGCACCATATTTTTCACTACTTGCACTGAGAATTCCCTTTAGGAAAACATCAACTTGTCGACGCTGAATCCACGCGTGACCATCCTTCAACACACCCAGTCAGGTTCTCCGCTCACTTTCCGATGTTCGCGCACTTTCAATTTTTGACGAACTCCGCGCACTGACCTCAACGACCTTAAGATTCCCTGCTTGTCGAGAGAGAGAAATTGACTTCCGCGCGAATTTGAAAATTAATTAATGATTCGTAGACAGCACCGTAACAAACTTTGACAAGGACTCAAATTATTTCATTTATGTATTATCCTAGCATTTTTCAATTTGCATTCCAGAACTTTACAATAACAGCAACGGTCATATTAATGAGTTGCTGCGTCGACGGAACTAAAAAGCAGGTAATGTTTTCTTGCATTGTTTTTTTGTTCTACGCTTATCGGTGTTTAACTTGTTAATCAAAACGTTTACACCAAAAAGTTATTTAAAAAAGTTCTTGGATTTGACGAGTTCTATCACTGGCTAAAATTAATGACATTATTTCTGGGACAGTTTGTATAATAAAATATTGTTTCCGACTATTTTAATAATGGGAATATATGGTGTATGTAGAAGAATCAAGCTGTTGAATTTAACAATTAATGATATTGAACATAGGGGTTCAATTGTTATTGTAAAAATTGAAGATTCGAAAAGACACAGTCAAAAAACATTTGTCATTTCAAATCCGTCTTATATTGAATTATTTCGAAAATATCATGGCTTACTTGTTATTGTTAATGTAGGAATATATTAAAAAAATATATACATTTGTAGGTCTAATTAATGCAAATTTTGACTACAGGTTCTTCAGTTTCAAGTCTTCGGCTCTCGGGAAACGCTGAAGACAAGTCCAAGAATAACTGCAGTTATTGTAACCCTGTGCTAACACCCTGGTACGCATCATGTATTGCGACATCTTCTTACGACCATTTTTTAAACTTTACAGGTCGTAAATAAGTGCTCACGATGCGTTAAAAGGACGTTTATTGGCACGAAAGGGTTTTCCATCGCTTTTCTGACAAAACGTTCTCCTACCGTTTCTGGTGCACGTAAACCATAATCTCCCTGCACTCTTATCCAGTCAAATTCCGGTTCAGGCTCAGGTTTAGAAGACGACATTCTATATTTGAAATTTTTATGATCACCTAACCAGTTTGATTTGACATCTAAAAATTTGATAATTTTTAGATGTCAAATTCAATCAAATTTGTTAGGTGCTCATAAAAATCGTTTCTCGTACACGTAAACCGTAATCTCTCTGGATTCTTATCCAGTCGAATTCCCGTTCCGGGTCAGGTTTCGAGAACGACTTTTAATATTTGAAATTTTTATGATCACCTAACCAATTTGATTTGGCATCTAAAAATTTGATGATTTTTAGAAGTCAAATTCAATCAAATTTCTTCGGTGCTCATAAAAATTTCTAATATAAAAATGTCGTTTTCTAAACCTGACCGTGAACCGGAATTTGAATGGATAAAAGTGCAGCGAGATTATGGTTCAAGTGCACCAGAGACGGCAGGAGAACGTTTTGTCAGAAAAGCGACAGAAAACCCTTTCGTGCCAAGAGGCGTCCTATTAACATCGGGAGCACTTATTTACGGCCTGTGGAGTTTCAAAAATGGTCGTAAGGAGATGTCGCAATACATGATGCGTACCAGGGTGTTAGCACAGGGTTTTACAATAACTGCAGTTATTCCTGGACTTGTCTTCAGCGATGCCCGAGAGCCGAAGACTTGAAACTGAAGAACCTGTAGTCAAAATTTGAATTAATTAGAACTACGAATGTATATACATATATATATTTTAATATATTCCTTCTTTTATTATTAATTTGTATTTTAAAAATAACAATTTTTAATAAAAACGAAAAGTAAAAGTTAAAAAAAATCATTGTAAATATATTATAGAATATTAACAATTAAGTATTCTTAAAACATTATAAAATTATAACATAAAAATTAAACTACAAAATACAAACTAAAAATTACGTTAAATTAAATAATTCGTCCAGAGAAGAAGAAAGAGGCACAGTTCCCAGAACGCTGGCATCGTTACCCCTCTGAATGGCAATACTAATTCGTTTTTTTAAGTATGTTTTCGCCTGAGCAATACCTGTGACGTCACTAATAAGTCTTCCCAAAGCATCCAACAACGATAGAGCGCTCATACTCCAAGGACCAAAGGTTTCAACAGCAAAACCAACGAAAATGTAGTGATCTGCTAACGAACTATATTTCCTTCTTTTAAGATTTTCTGCTTTGTTTGCAGCAGACCTAACAGATATGGACGACTCAGGTAAATGTGAAGGTGCAAGCGTATCTGTACAGGTGACATCCCAGACAAGGGATTTGCCTTCCTTCCAGGGAATAATGATGATTTCATCCGGACGTTTGCCGTCATCTATCAGAACCCCCGTTGAGTTCAAGTAAACAAGGGATGTGGGCAGATGAGAAAGCACGTTTTAAGATATCGTTAATGCAGTTGTGTCTTGGGATTCTTCCTGCACTTTTTATGCAAGACAGTCCATGATGACTGTACATGTCTACTGAAGAACCACAATTACATATATGAGGATGACAAATACTGATGCCTATTCTTAGAGAAACAGCAATTTGTAAAGTGGTATTTTCTAACAAAGTTACTAATTTAGAAGAAGGTAAAGATTCAAGCCAAGCTCCAGATTCGGATTCAGACACTTCTAATAAAATAGCTTTTTGAGTAACATTTGAGGAAAACAATAGCTCTTGAAAGTTATTTTCAATAATTGGCAAATCCCAATTTCGTTGAATGGAGGGAGATGTCGAGGGTAAAGATGAGGAATTAGATATAATTTTCCATTCTTCAATGGCTTCACTGTATCAAACAACATTTTTTCGAAAACTGCAGCTCCAAATCAATGGAAACTCAAAGAAAAACTGCTGACATTTGGTGCTAAATCTGGTATGCTCTGATTAACTAATTTATGACAGCAACCGTCAAACAAACAATAAAATTTATAATTTTGTAACATTTATGGTGATTTGGTGAGAATAACTCGTGCATTTGAAGCGGAAAGTAATAATAATCAAAAATGAGTTCCGAACGCGATGACGATGATCTGCCTTTTGATGTATTAGAAGCGGCACAAAGCGCAATTTCTAGTCTTATCCCGAAAAAGTCCTCTAGTCAATATGAATCTGCTTACAACGATTACATGAAGTGGTGTAGTTCTAAGAAATTGAAAAACGTGTCTGAAAGTGTGTTACTGCCTTATTTGGAATATAAAGCTAAGAAATTTCGGCCACCAGCCCTTTGGTCCATTTATTCTATGTTAAAGAAAACATTGAACGTCAAACAAAATGTAGATATAGCAAAATTTTCAAAATTAATACCATATTTGAAAAATATAAATGTAGGCTATCGACCAAAAAAATCAAAAGTTTTGACCAAAATAAAAATGGAAAAATTTATAGAAGAGGCCCCAGAACAGTGGCGGCTCGTGGTAGTGACGAGTGAGGAGGCTAATATTTACTTAGTCAACAAATTATGATGTTTTATTTTTGTATCACAAATTACCGTCCAGCAAGAACCCATCGAGGAGGTGTAGAGTTATTTCTTGCCAGGACTGGATTAGGAGTTGAAGGAAATGATGAGATGTGGGCTTACAAAATGTATTTTCTCGTACTTAATAATGAAAATAACTAACTTTGATATTAAATTCCTCAATCTCGCGAGTTCGAGCAGTATCCAAAACCCTAGCTATATTTTGATTTCCTTTACCAAATAACGTAAATTTACATGTTGATATGTGATCTTTTGGTTTTCTATGCCTTTCAATGGAACGCGGTAAATTTTTCAAATCGTGATATCCCGTTGTTTTCCACTGAGCATATTCAGTTTGTGACGCCGATGAAAAAAGTAAGCATGGCCAACAAAACAATTTACATTGCTTTGCACTGCTGGTAAGCCATCCGCATTTGTTATACCACGTTATATTAAAATCGCGATTTTGTGCCGTTCCGGAATGTTTTAAAGAAATTAAATTTGGACGAGGCCTATCATAATTTTTATAAATAAACAATTTTGTATCATAATCCAAAGACCTAAACGATCGTCTTAAAAAAAATCTACAATATCCTCACAAGTTTTAGAAAATACATTTTGTAGTTCTACTATCGTCATTCAAGTTGAAACAAAGAAATCCTCAAATTCAAAATTTTATACCTGAATTCAATGATTGCAGTAGACCTGTCGCACCCAGTGCAAAGGAATAATTGGGATCTTTGCCCGGCAAAACGCACTGACCAGGACACGTGTTCGGGTGGGGGTGAAGCCGGAGCCTCCGATGCAATAGTTTTATTTTTTCTAACTCAAGCATTGCATCTCATTTCTTTTTAACGTTCAAGGTCAAAATCGCCTCATTGTATAGAATTAAAGCAGATGCTTGGAGTCAAATGTAGCAAATTGTCTCCGGCCAGGTCTCGACCATATTTCTGGCACTTACATTCAACCTTCAAGTTCCATATTGTAATTAGAAGATCCCCTTTAATAAGGCCGTTCTGGTATGGCGAAAGAAAATTATCTACCAAATAACTATTACCATTTATTTAATTGAGTACCTAATAATTGATGATTTCATACTGAAACTTTAATGAAAATCAAATTTGATTATGTAATTATTTATTTATTTCAATTTTATCATGAGGAGACTTAGCCTCCCTTGCCTCCTCTGACGAGCCGCCACTGCCCCAGAACAAAGCTTTTTATTACTGAAGGTACGTTCTACTTTAATTTAAATTTTTTATTATTTTTTAAACAACCTGTCCCGGACATAATGTCATTAATTTTAACCCGTAGTAGAACTCCTCAAAACAAACCTTTTTTCTATGTACCATTTTTTCGAAATCGCAATTTTGTTTTGGCATTTTACCCTCCCTGAAATTGGTTTGATAAATCACTGACGGTGATCGTGAATATTAGTTTTTGCTGACTGCATAAAAAATATCTTTCATTGGATATTCAAGGTGTGTGCGTTTTATAATAAATAATTTTGTTATTCACTTATTTAAACCACCCGCCGCACATCTAGTCTTTGTTATTGTAACTTGTAAATGCTTGTACCAATTATTTTGAACATACCATTTTTGGTAGTAAAACTTTGACAAAGACTCACATTATTTCATTTATGCATTACCATAGCATTTTTTAATTTGCATTCCAGAACTTTACAATAACAGCAACGGTCAAATTAATGAGTTGCTGCGTCGACAGAACTAAAAAGCAGGGAATGTTTTCTTGCATTGTTTTTTTGTTCTACGCTTATCGGTGTTTAACATTCAGCATTATTATCCATAGGCGGTTAACGGAATAAGAGTCAAATCTGTCAACAATTTTAACTTGTGAATCAAAACGTTTACACCAAAAAGTTATTTAAAACAATTCTTGGATTTGAGGAGTTTTATCACTGGTTAAAATTAATGACATTATTTCTGGGACACGTTGTAGTATAATAAAATATTGTTTTAGACTATTTTAATAATGGGAATATATGGTGTATGTAGAAGAATCGAGCTGTTGAATTTAACAATTAATGATATTGAACATAGGGGTTCAATTATTATTGTAAAAATTGAAGATTCGAAAAGACACAGTCAAAAAACATTTGTCATTTCAAATCCATCTTATATTGAATTATTTCGAAAATATCATGTTACTGTAGGAATATATTAAAAAAAAATATACATTCGTAGTTATAATTAATGCAAATTTTGACTACAGGTTCTTCGGTTTCAAGTCTTCGGCTCTCGGGAAACGCTGAAGACAAGTTCTACAATAAGTGCAGTTACTGTAAAACCCTGTGCTAACACCCTGGTACAGCTTGACAAACTTAGCTTGACGGATGAGTCATGGATGCGCCGTAGACCGAAAGACCACCCCTTTGCGGAGCTCAGCTCTTTATTGGTGGTCGCTCGCCAATACTAGCTATATCCTTATCTTAAGACACTCTCTCGTTTCGTTTTCTGCGCCGGGTCATCCGCCAAGCTATTTCTGTCAAGCTGTACGCATCATGTACTGCGACATCGCCTTACGACCATTTTTTAAGCTTCACAGGCCGTAAATAAGTGCTCCCAATGTTAAAAGGACGTTTATGGGCACGAAAGGGTTTTCTATCGCTTTTCTGACAAAACGATCTCCTACCGTTTCTGGTGCACGTAAGTCATAATCTCCCTGCACTCTTATCCAGTCAAATTCCGGTTTAGGCTCAGGTTTAGAAGACGACATTCTATATTTGAAATTTTTATGATCACCTAACCAGTTTGATTTGACATCTAAAAATTTGATAATTTTTACAAATCAAATTTAATCAAATTTCTTCGGTGCCTATAAAAATTTTTAATATATAAATGTCGTCTTCTAAACCTGACCCTGAACCGGAATTTGAATTGATAAAAGTGCAGCGAGATTGCGGTTTAAGTGCACCAGAAACGGCAGGAGAACGTTTTGTCAGAAAAGCGACAGAAAACCATTTTTCTGTCGCTTTGCTGACGCATCATGTACTGGGACATCTTCTTACGACCATTTTTTAAACTTCACAGTCCATAAAGAAGTGCTGCCGATGTTAAAAGAGCGTTTATTGGCACGAAAGGGTTTTCTTTCGTTTTTCTGACAAAACGGTTTCCTGCCGTTTATGGTGCACGTAAACCGTAATCTTCCTGGATTCTTATCCAGTCGAATTCCCGTTCCGGGTCAGGTTTCGAGAACGACTTTTAATATTTGAAATTTTTATGATCACCTAACCAATTTGATTTGACATCTAAAAATTTGATAATTTTTAGAAGTCAAATTCAATCAAATTTCTTCGGTGCTCATAAAAATTTCTAATATAAAAATGTCGTCTTCTAAACCTGACCGTGAACCGGAATTTGAATGGATAAAAGTGCAGCGAGATTATGATTTACGTGCACCAGAAACGGCAGGAGAACGTTTTGTCAGAAAAGCGACAGAAAACCCTTTCGTACCAATAGGCGTCCTATTAACATCGGGAGCACTTATTTACGGCCTGTGGAGTTTCAAAAATGGTCATAAGGAGATGTCGCAATACATGATGCGTACCAGGATGTTAGCACAGGGTTTTACAATAACTGCAATTATTCTTGGACTTGTCTTCAGCGTTGCCCGAGAGCCGAAGACTTGAAACTGAAGAACCTGTAGTCAAAATTTGCATTAATTAGACCTACGAATGTATATATATTTTTTAATATATTCCCTCATTTATTATTAATTTGTATGTTAAAAATAACAATTTTTAATAAAAATGAAAAGTAAAAGTAAAAAAAAAATCATTGTAAATTGACTTTGTTTAAAATGTGTTTTAAGATGTTTGTGGATTTGTTAAATTTGTAATATGTATGACGAACTTTTAAAATTTTTAAAATGTTAGTGAAAAGTTAAAAAATATTGTTATGGAAAAAGGAAAAATTGTAAGTAACAATAACAATTAACTACATAACAAGGGAAACTCGATTTAAATTTAAATTAAGGCTTACGTCCAGCGTGCAGTACTAATCCAAGATTTTTTATTAAATACGCCAATGGGAAATGTGCAAACCAAGTTATTGGTATAAATAAAATCAGAAACACCCCAAAGGAAATAGCCATATACTTAAAATTACCGGAGACGGAGTGCTACACAGGCCATTGTTTCCGAAGATCTTCCGCAAACTTGCTGGCAGATTCTGGAGCTGATTTTGTCAGTGGGAAGAGACATGGAGGCTGACGCTCGTCAACAGTTGCGGAGGGATATATTGAAGAATCAATTGAAAGGAAAATCAAAGTTTCAAAAAACATCATAGCTGTTCCGGAATCTGAAGCTTCATCCACAACGGGGACTGACGGTTTTTATCAAGACAAGAGTCTTGTAGTAAATCAGCCAACATCTTCTATGGAAATGAGTCTTCAAGACCAAACTATTTCATTAAACCAGCTGGCGTCTTCAAGCGGTATCACTTTGAATAATTATACTATTACAACTTTACATTTAAATATTGCTCAATAAATAATAAAGATTCCCTCAAATTGTGACTTCTTCTTTAATCAAAAATTGCTGAACGTAAGTCTTTTTTGTTCTAGATTGTAATAGTTATTTACGCATCATGTGCGGAAACAAATGTTTTGGTAATGAGTGCCCGATTTGCAAACACGAGTGGGCGTAGCACACGAGTGAAGTGCAAATGGGCACGAATTCCCTTATATTGTTTACGCACAAGGTGTGTATGCTATTTTTTGCACGAATTTTTACCGCAAAATAAAATAAATAAATAAATTGAACCGGAAACAACTGTCAGCTGTTAAATGTCATTCGAAATTTACAACTTTCAATTTATAATTTCTGCACTATTCCCCAATGTATTGAATTAAAAAGTGGTGTAAATTGCATTGTACACATTAAACAATATAAATGAAGCAATAATTTGCTTGCAAACGGTCTGATTAGCGAGTGATTTTTGGCACATTTTCACGCACGAGTGTTTCAAAGTAGGTGTTTCCGTCGCTCAGTTGCGTGCGCATTTCGCTTGTTTGAAAGCAGGGAGTGCAAAAAAGACTTTTACATCCAGTAACCAAAAAACAGTTACTTTGACAAGTGATTTATGTCATGTAAATGTCAAAATTTGTTATCAGTTTTCGAAAAAGTATAATTTTATTAAAGCCCCGGAAGTTATGGTATGGTGTGCTATAGCATATGGGAATAGGTCTCAGTTGGTGTTCATCCGAGGCACAATGAACGCCCAGTGTTATAGGCGGTTCAGACTATCACAATATATTGGCAATACATATATTGTCATTACCTCCGAAATCAATATTTTCAGTGTCATCAATACCTCAATATTTTAGGTCATACTTTCAATAATATTGAAGAAACTGGAGTATTGTCAATATATCGCTCACCAACGGCAATAGTGGCACAACTCCAAATTCACCAATTTTTTTTTTGCTAATTCTTAAACCCAAATTAGAATGTTTTTTTTTTTTTTTTTTTTTTTTTTTTTCCCGTCAGGCAACGTCACCTTATTTCAACAACCAATAAACTGGCACGCCTCCGCAAAGTATCTGGGTGTCATCCTTGACAACAGACTCTCGTGGAGGCCCCACGTAAACCACGTCCGACAAAAAGCCTACGCGCGTATAGCACAACTTTTCCCTCTGTTCGGTCGTAACAGTGTGTTGTCCATTGACAACAAACTGTTGCTATACAAAACGATTATCCGTCCTACTCTTACATACGCGATTCCTGTCTGGGGATACGCGCCGCGTTCTTACATGGCGTCGGTTTACGCCGTCCAAAACAAAGCCCTTCGTTTGGTTGCGAGCGCACCCTGGTTCGTTCGCTCCGCGACCTAAAAATCGAATCTCTTCGCGAACACACCGTCTCCCTCGCCGAAAAATTCTTCCAGCGAGCCACTGTCCACCCGAATCCGTTGATTCGGGCGTCAGTGGACTACGAGCCAAATCCACGCGATCGCGCTCGTCGTCCAAGGTCCATCCTCCAATAATTACTGTCCCCGCGGCTCTCTCTATCCGTTACTTCCACTCCATAATAAATATTCTTTCAGCCAAAAGTAAAGGGTAATTGCTACTCAACACTTTCTGTTCCAGTCCAAACAACATCCGGGCTAAAGACGATTTTTTAGTTAGCGAATCTGACTCTACCTGTTCGGTGGACCGACAGGTGCTTTGTTTAAAGTTTTTTACGTCTCCCGAATAAATAAATAAAAAAAAAAAGAATGTTTTTTCATAATACTGAAAACTTTAAATTCATTTATCTCAAAATTACTTTTTCTGAGTTGTGCCAGTATTGCCGCCAGTGAGCGATATATTGATAGTCTGATTAGCACATTATATTGATGAGGTGGTGGAACCTCATATTCTTCCATATCTTCAGCAGCTCGAAGGCCAACTGTTCCAGGAGGATAATACCCCTCCTCACTTACCGAGAACTTCTTTAAACCGGTTCAAAAAGGCCCATGTCAATATTTTACCATGGCCAACCAGATCTCCCGACCTATGGAAAAAAAACTGATGAACTTAGCGAATCTTCACAAACACTGGAAGCTCCCCGGCGTGAATTGTAGGTTGCTTAAGACACCATACCCCAATAGGACATCGGTCACCTGCTTGAATCACTGCCACGAAGAATGAGGGAGTGTGAAACTAATTAAATTGTGTTAATATTGTCTTTTCTTTCTTTGAATTTAATCATTGTTACCTTTGAATAGTAATTGTTATAAGTTGCTACCAAGTTTGGTAAAAAAATTCGCACCCCTTCTTGGTGTTGCAATGTTCATGTCATTAGGATTGCTTGAACTAGCAGTTGCAGTTATTTGTATTAATAATACCTACTAACCAGTGTTCTTATAAATTTTCCTTAATAGTTTTTAATGAATTGAAAATTGGATTGGTCCTTAATTCATAACTCCAGCTTGCTATGCTCTTTCAATGGTATTACAGTTGCTGCATTGTGGACAAGAGCCGCAATTAGTTCAAGTGATTTTTAATGCATTAGTCATCGGATTGTTCAATTTATTGCAAAAATCGTTGAAAAATTGATACAAAATGTCTTTGATCGCTTGATATAATTATTTTGTTACTAATTTAATTTCCATAAATGATTTTCCGCGGCGAGATTGTTGCCAATTAAAGCAGGTAATTTATCGACTCAGTGTGAAAGCGAACAATACCGTCAGTAGTTTAGTTGTCCATCGACGCATCAATCATTAACGAACAAGTCCAATATAGTACTCACACCATAGAGGAAACGAAAAGTATAAATCGTGATTATATTAATTTAATTTAAATAATAAAATTTACATTTTATTTAAAGAGTGATGCCCAGTAATAACTTTGGAAATGAGAAACAGGCCAATTACCTTTCGGTATTTTGTTCACAGTTTAATTGTTGGATTGCTAAATCGTAACATCTGTATTTAATTAAAAATTAATTAGGAGATTTAAATTAAATTAATTACAAACGCCCAAAACAAATTATTAATAAGTACACAAATGTTAGCAATGAAATAACCAGTTTATTTATCATGAAACTGGTGTGATAAAATATAAGCAACACATAGGTACTTTGAGCTTTGATAGATCTTTACTTAATTCAGCAATCAATACAAACAACGCTGCACTCGTCTTTGGTATAATCACCACTTAAATTGATAAAATTCAAGTGCCATTACTTCAAACGAACCATTCTGAATACAAAACAGTTTATTGTACAATCAGAAAAAATTTATCGTTAAAAATCAAAAAGTAATGTAACTCATTAAACATTCATAACTTTCGCATTGATATTCACAAACCGGTAGCTTCTTACTCTGAATCGCCTGAAACAAATGGTTTTTTAGTTTTTGTTAAAGCGTGCGCTTATTCGGAGTTTCAGTTTCTACTTCATCGTAAGGCAGTTCGAGCGTCGTCACAAAGCATTGGCACCCTCCGTAAAAGTCGTACGTTGTTTCGAACGCCAACTTTACTATCGAACATATACATTAAGCTCTCGAAGAGTGATTAAAGTCCTCTGTCTCATTGCACAATAGACAATTGCACTTTATTTCACGTATATTGCCCCCCAACGTCTATTATTATTATTAGGGAACAAAAGCGCACACTGAACATAAAAGAAGCGGGAGAAAGAGAATGCGAAGATTTTAAAAGTCGCAAAGTAACCCATATTGATTCACACAAATGACGTAAGTAAGTGAAAATAATCGGATTTGTCAGGATTTCACATATGTGTGTGAGTGCAGCACGATACATCAATGGATTATGGCATACAAACATGGAAACCGACACTAATCCGTTGCATGAATATGTAAGTTTGACCTAAACTCTCCTCATCTGGGGACTTCTGTGTTGAATATGTGCCACTTTGTGTTAACACCCTTTGCACCGGGCAAGCGTAACTGTTTTGCTTAAAAAAGATTACAATTTAATATTTCATATAAGCCGTTAATTTTGAAAGTGGAGCAAGTCCGTTTTGTGAAAAAAATTGATTAAAATATGTCCCATCTACATATTAAAGAAGGAATTATGTTCAAACGTAGAATTTGTGTTGTATTATGATGTATTTCCAAGCAATACTTTATTAATTAATTTGCATTTCCTGAACATTGTAACTTTTGGTCTGCTTCTTTGGTACGGATATAAATTAAACATTGCAAAATCAAAACAAACAAATTAGACGCAATACTACATTCAAATTAGTTAAAGAAAAGTTTATTAAAAAAATTCGAAACCAAGCAATTTTTAAAAGAAAATTTTAAATCCCAAAATCAACAATTTTTTTAAATAATCTATAACAGCGCTGTTAGCTGCAATCACGCCGTCTTCTCATAGATAAAATTAGTGTTCTCATGTCATATTCGTCCATAAGTTTCTCCCAAGCGTTTTCAATACTGGTCTGAAGTTGTAACGCATTTCTAGGCCTAAAATCTGCAGAATATTTTTTTTTTTGTCATATTTTCCCAAATGTTTTCAATCGAATTTAGATCCGGACTTTTGGAAGGCCAAGGTAGTACATTTATTTCATTTTCATCCACCCACTGTCTTACAATCCTTGCACTGTGAACTGGGCAATTTTTCTGCGACAGAAAAAAGTGTTTTGTAAATGTATTTTTAAGCTCAAAATGAAATTATTTTTCTTACCTGTTGAAAAACGAAATTGTTGGGAAAACTAGTTCTCACGGATGGTAACATAACATTTTCTCTATAGTGTTCCTCCATTAAACGTCCATCTGTTTTCTAACATACTCCATGTTCATGAACACGTATCCATCCCCATAAATTAGCCGAAAGGCGACCAGAATTTGCTGTCGAATGTGAGTAATTTTCATGAAATCTAGAATTTTTTGGCTTATAAATGCATACTTTTCCATTATTACAAGATTGAAAACATTTTTCATCTAGAAAACTACAGAACTCCAAAATTCTTCATCGGCATTTAAAAACTGATTAGCAAACTGCAGTCGGTTTGCTTTGTTTTCATTAGTCAAATATGTTTTTTTCGCAGCTGCATAATTCTTTAAACCGCTCTGTTTACGCCTTGACGTTCTTACGAAGTTCGGAAAATGAGTTTCCTCAGGAGCTTTTACTGCTGTAGAAAATGGATTCTGTCTGATAAAATATACCAAATCTTATCTTCATGAGGTTCACAAACTCTTCCAATTTCTATCCTAACTGGTCGTTGCAGTCTATTTTCCTGTCAACGTTTTTTCAATTGAAAAATACAACTAACGACTAGTCTTCTAATTTCGCAACTGCTCCACTTGTTTGCTCTCGCGAAAGGTATTTTGGCATTTTTTACAAAATACAGTTTCTTTTTGAAATAAGTTTTGTCATAATAAACAAATAATAATAATAATTTTGTTGATGCTTTTTAGGACGCCTAAGCAAAAATGAAATTGTTAAAAAAAAATCGTGCACGTTTCGGTGAACCACCCATTCGTCATAAATACTTTAAAAATTTTCACCATTTAAACTAAGAAATATAATTATCTATGCATGCAACTTATTACTGAATATTTTTTCTTATTTCATCTACTTTCTCTTATAAAATTGAATTTATTTTTTGTTTCATTGTAGCATTTCGAAAGAAGTATGAAATACTGAAATAAAATAAATAAGTAAATAAATAAAATATTCCATTTTTTGTTATTATAATTATATTCCAATCAAAAAAAATCAACGTTTTTAACAAAGAATTTTTTTTGAAAGTGAGACAAGAAGATTGGCGCATAACAAAACCATGATTTTTTCACCTAACACGAATAACTATTCTTGTATATTAAATTTACACGAAATAAGACCACACACAAAAAAAATCTTACTGCTAACCAATATTTTACAACCCATTCAAATGCAAACCATTCAATATTTAACAATAACATAAAATGGACTGACCCCAATTTCAAAATGAATGGCCCACAATTGTGTCAATTTTAACGGTTGTAAAGGCAATATTATACACTAGTGAGTTATTGAATACCATAACTTTTCAAGTAAGTTTGGTTTACAGAAATTTGGACACACAATAAATTATTGAAAGCAACGTTACATTATTCCCTGTAATGGCAGTATTTATGTCACAATTAAAAAGAACCCGGCGTTATTCAGTACTGCAAACTCATGGTCCTTTTTATGTTTCCTTGATTTCGGTTGCTATGGCTGTGACTACTGCTGGCATCATGCTTCCTTCATCCATTTCAAATACTTGCATGGATCAGAACAGTCTTTGGAGACTTAGTTAATTATTAATTAAAAAGGCTTTTGTAAAGAAATAGTTACTGGTTTCTTAACTGAACACTTGACTTCACAAATTCCAATTTAAAACTAAATTCAGACTACGGAATTTGTACACCTTTCCATGAGCATTAGATATAAATAACGGTTTTCATTTTCAAAATTTTCACTCCATCAAGCTGTATTAACAAAATTTTCTTAAAAGGAATGGCACTAGGGGGCAAATTCTCATTGTTGGAATCATGTGGTATCGGGAATATCATAAACGTTTACTCAAACTACTTAATAAATTCCAACACGGATACAGCTACAAACCCCGGCAGGGTGGTTCGAAAAGCATACGTCAGCAGACTCAGTCAACACAATTTACGCCTGTACGAGTTGACATGAACAAACTTATTGCTCGACGACACCAGTCCGAGGAAAACCTACCTGAGAGCAATAAAGGTGCACGAGATGTACTTACAGAGAACGGCTGATGAAGGCCGTAAAGTTGCCAAAGAATTAAGACAGCATCTTGTCAACTCTCATTGAAATATAGCGTTCCATAGAATGGGTTTTAAGATTAATGACAAATTTAATGTGTATGCACATTTCAATTCACAGACGACCAGGTAACAAGCGCTAAATAAGATGTTATGCTGATATGATGAGATAATTAATAGAAAAATATCCATTGGGGGTTGTCAGTTAACATCGACAAGACAAGATATATGTATGGGAAAGAGCCCAGTAATTTAAAAGTTGAACATGGAGCACAGTACACTATTATACGGTGATAAAATGTGAAGAATATCAGAAAAGTACCAGGCCAAGGTAGAAATAGTTGAGATGAATGCTATGAGAAGATCTGTATGTATTTCAAGGAAGGACAATATTAGGAAACGGACAATAAAGGAAAGGAAAGGAACACAGAGCATTGAGAATTTGCAAGCAGTCATCATTTCATTGAAACAATTTAGAACGTAAAGTACACTTAGGTCTTTTTTATGGGATAGACCAACGCCATCTTTATTTTACAAGCCGTGAACTAAGAAATTTGGCAGCAGTGTTGCTAGGCGGACATTTTGCGTTCTTCAGTTCAGCATTGCATCATTGAGTTGTTGATATTGTTATAAAGTGCAGTTAACGTTAGATAGTTGTGGTTTTTCCAAACCTGTGTGTATTTATCAGAATATTTAACTCAATAATTTGATATTCGACAATATAGAAAGTAAGTACATTTAACCTTTGGTTCATGCTTTTCACATGAAAACTTTTTAGATGACTAGAAAATGTTGTGTCCCAAGCTGCAAATCGAATTACGAAAGTGTATCCGTAAAGGGGCAACCAGCAGTTACTACGTTTTCATTTCCAAAAGATGAAGAAACGAAAAAGAAATGGCTTCGAGCTATCCCGAGGAGAAATTGGCAGCCTACGAAGTATTCATCTGTTTGTATAAAACATTTTAACGAAAATGATGTTATATTAGATCAGATATACAAAAACGGGTCAACTGTTACTACGTTGCTATTAGCACACCCAAAATTAAAGGAAGACGCTGTACCCACAATTTTTCAAAATCTTCCAGTTTATCTGTCTTCAACTTCAACAGCAGTTAGACGAAAAGACCCTGAAGTAAGAAGGAAAGCGTTGCAATCAAAAGAAGCTGGAAAAATTGAAGAATTTGTAAAATCTGATATTATAAATGACTTTACAAATTTTCTTGACACTTTTCAAACAAAACTAAATGGTATAAACAGTGAAACAAAGTGGAACTTTAAAATTAAGAGCAACTTTGGTGTTTGGCTGTATTTATTAAATATTGAGTGTTCTAATAGTTCTTCTGAAAGTGAAACTGAGTTAAGTGCCGCCGAAATTTTATGTAGTGTTCTTGTGAAAAGTGATTTAACATTAAAACTCTTTATTGGAAAAGAAGAAATTTCTGCTCACGATTTGAACTGGATTCTCCCTTGTGATTTAAAATTATCTCGATGGTCGCAACTTGAAAATATATTAGTTAGGTATGCCAACGTAAGTCAACACAATTTAAGGACTCGATCTTTTGAATTTTTCTTGCAAAAGTCGTATGAAAATTTAGTTACGTGTAACGAAAAAGCTGAAGAAATGGAAGACTATCAACATAAAAAACAATTGGAACTTTTAATTGATCAGTTAAACATGATATTGTTAAAAAGACGAAAATATTCCCCAGCAACTATTTTGTTTGCATTTATGGCTTATTCATATTCATCGTCTTGTTACATGCTCTTACAAGATCATTTGCTGCTGCCTAGTAAACGATATTTACAACAAATATCTTCTAGATTTAATGTAAAACCAGACAAAAATCTTTCAAATACAAGTCACTATTTGAAACAAATTTCCAAAAACTTGACTGTTCGAGAAAAATATACAATATTACAAATTGATGAAATTTATGTGAAATCTAAGTTAGATTTTAAAGCCAATGGAATTGTTGGCAGTTCAGAAAATAATGCTAAGGATCTGGCAAAAACTATTCAAACTTTTATGATCTCTTCTGCTTTTGGTAATTTTAGTGAAGTTATTCGACTAGTTCCTGTGAATAACACAACAGGAGATCAGTTAAAGATACTCGTTAATGAGGTAATTGAATTTGTTAAAAAATGTGGTTTTCCTATAGTTGCGATACTAACGGATAACAATAGAATAAATCAGAATATGTTCACTTTAATTTCTTCAAACGAATCTATGCCAAATCCATGCTTCCCTGATATTAATACTTACCTATCGTATGACACTGTTCACATTTTTAAAAATGTTAGGAATAACTGGTTGAACAAAAAAGATACTTTTCACACTTTAATATATCCTGATTTTGAAAATTATACAATAAAACGGTATGCATGTTTCGAACATTTGCGACTATTTTTCAAGGACGAGCAAAATAAGTTAATTAAAAAAGCATATAAGTTGAGTTATAAAACTTTGTATCCCTCGAATTTAGAGAGACAAAACGTTTTGTTAGTGGATAATGTTTTTCATATGTCAACTATTGCTGCTTTACAAACGGAAGAAAAATGTACAGATACTGCAAATTTTTTACAAATTTTCCGCATCTGGTGGGATATTGTAAATTCTAAAAACCCTATCGTAGGAAAAATAAAAAGAAATGAATGGGCAGGACCAGTTTGTAGTATTGAGGATGAAAAGTTATTGTTTTTGAAACGTTTTTTGTCTTGGATAGAAGCATGGCAGTCTTTCAAGGACAAAGCTGGCTTAAGCTCCGACACATTTGAAGCAATAAGAAGAGCATCTCAAGTGTTATGTAAAATTGCTAACGATGCTTTAACAAAATTTAATGTTTCGTATGTACTCTTGGGGAAATTTCAAACAGACAAGTTAGAGAAAAGGTTTGGAATGTACAGACGACTATCTGGATCAAACTATAATGTATCAGTTAGGCAAGTAATTGAATCAGAAAACAAATTACGAATAAGACATATTTTGAAAATGATCAATAAAAAAGAAGCATGCTTTAGCAACTTTGCTAATGAAAGTACTGAATCAAATTTATATAATGTTGACATTGATCAATTTCGCCCCATTATAACTTCAAATTATCTTGAATTATGTGAAATCGAGGAATCAAGCTGCATATATGTTTGTGGCTATGGAGCACGATCTGTTTGCAAAAATCTGGAATGTACTGCCTGTGTTTTTTTATTTGAGGAAGGACGCGGTAGTAATGTTTGCAACGAATATTTTGACTTTTTACAGCGAGGTGGCTTAAGTGTACCAAGTTACCATGTTAAGTGTGTTTTCTTTCATATGTATGCTTTGTTAGAATATATTGTAGCTAATAGCGTGTGGGAAACAAAATTTTTGCAATCTTCCTGTCAAAAAGGCATTTTAATTCAACTGACACAGTTAAGCTTAAATTCCAATAACTTTTTTCAACAATTTGAATTACATTGTCTGTGTGGCAACGATGTTTCTAGATTGTTTAAAACATTGTATTCTGTTTTTGCAAATATTCTGTTGAATAACTACACAAAATATTCAAAAGAAACAAATGGCACTAAAAATTTAGAGAAAAAAAGGAAATTAGCTACGCTAACAAAAGAGAAAAATAAACGTTAAAAATATGTTATTTGTAAAATAAAATTTCCTGCCCTTACTAACTTTTGTTTTATTTCTTAATACTATCAGAATAATGATGTAGTATGGATCATTTCATGTTAGTTATTTTTTAATAAGTTTCGATTGCAACCGACGTGCAATGATACCCGGCCTACTTCTGTGCATTAATGCGGTGTTGCCAAGCATGGCTTCACGGCTTGTAAATAAAGATGGCGTTGGATAGACACATATAAAACGTATAAAAAAGTTTGCATAAAAAAAACATTGCTTATATGGTAAAAACAGGAATAGATTCTATATGTTCCTAAAACCGCATAAAACCAAAGCAATAAATTAAAATTAAATGAATATCGAATAAAAAAAAAACAGAAAAATAACAATGACCAAAAAACATCAGGTAAATTGTTTCGAAAATCAGAAATCTTTATAATAAAAATTAACAAAGTTAAGATTTACAATAATGAAAAGATAAGGATCATACTTGCATGGAAAATTATACTTCACGGACACCACGGTTTGCACTTGAAAGGCTCTATGCAAGAAGTACTTAAGTCACTTTTTCATATTTCATATTTTCAGATTTGATGTTTCAATGTGATCTGGAAATCACATTGTTTTGATTTTGAATGATGATTTTAGTAAAGTAAGTAATCTTTAGTAAAAAAAACATCAAATCTCAAATATCACAGAATATGAAAAGTGACTTAGGTACTTCTTGCATAGAGCCCTTCACTTATATTTTGTACGTAAAACATTTTTGATAATGAAAAGAAAAAAAACATTAATTTGTTGAACGCTCGCACTGCTTATACGAAAGTTAAAATATACTGTTCATATACAATTTAGTGCAACTTAGCTACTTGTTTATCTACAACGGAGAACCACCGGCTCCGATACTACGGAGAAGCTTCGAATTTTCTTCGAATTAAATCCGCATAAAAAAAGACCCGAATGTATAAGATGATCTGTTTTCAAACGAACGTTGTGATTTCAATCAAGATACGTTAGATTAAATATTGCACTACACTTGAGTGCTACTAGATATTACTCACATGGTTCTAGTGGGATATAGCACAGAACATTGAGAAATTGCAAGCAGTCATCTTTTCATGGAAACATTTAGAACGTAAAGTACAAGATGATCTGTTTTCAAACAAACATTGCAATTTTAAAGATACGTTGGATTAAATGTTGCACTACACTCGAGTGTTACGAGATATTACCCACATGGTTCTGGCGGGATGTTTAAAACCCTGTGAATAATGCTTCGTAGTCAAATAATATAAAGGTATGGAAAATAGGTGGTCTGATTTTGGGTTATGTTGATGTTATAGGAGCAAAGAGTGTGTATTGGCTGTTTTCCAACTTTTGTACACGTAAAGTTATTTGTTTTTGTTAGGATTTTGGATCAACAATTGCGCAATATCTTACAATGTTGTAACTTACAAAAGATCGTTGAATTTAATTCGATTTCCAATCGAGCTAATCTTATTACGTAGCTCTTAGACCTCTTATAATTATGTTATATTGTTTCGACGTTAAATCACTTTTCACTTGTCGGTCATGACATTGAGAGTAAAAGTTTTTTTCTGGCGAAAATGGACAATGTGTTATTTATAATTCATATCTGCATTCACAAAAAGCATTATCTTTCCAATTACAAAAAATGTGTGAATCCAATTAGCGCTCTCATACTACAGTGACGTCAAAAATGAACTGGTTCATAGGAGCCCATGAACGGAATGTCACTTATCAACTTAATTTATAAATTTTGTTTAAATTGCATATTTGGAGTGTTAAAGTCAAAAGAACTAATAATACAGTAAATTGTTGTTCAAATGCACTCAAGAGTGCAGGGAATGACCATATTTAAATCGTTAATTGCCGCACTGAGAGAAATAGATAATTGAAATTAATATAATTATATTTTATATATGGACAGCAATTTGGAATGTTAAAGGTGCAGTATTTATATTTACCTAAAGTATATTTATATTTACCTAAAATATATTTATATTATTTATAACATTCCAAATTGCTGTTCATATATGAAATATAATTATATTAAGTTCAATTAGGTATTTCTTTCAGTGTGAAACAAATCGACCAACATTTTGATAGCTTTGAGATAATCAATAAAAACTATGTATCTTCATTGTTATTAGTTTAGTAGACAGGACAATTACACCTTTAATGATGTATACAGAGCGTTCACGAAAAAACGCCCCAGCTCCTGACACTTTTATGTTACATTCACTACTTCAAAATGTCAAAAAGTGTTGGTTGATTTGTATCAGCAATAAACGATTCATTTGAGAAATTGGACTGGCTTAGCAATCGTAGACCGAAATAGAGAAAAATACAGTGAAGTAACACCTAACATGAACAAATGATGGCACTTGAAGAAGATCTGGAATAATGTAGTCAAATTTTCAGCACTGTCAACACAATTTTTTAGTGTTTTATTTTTTAAATCAGGTTTACTACAGTTCATGCCTCTTTTCGCGATTTTGGGTACCGTTGAGGGCGCCACTGGAAATCAGCTGGAAGTTATACTGTTGTGTTTATCTCGTGAGCTTCTGTGTTATAATTTGGTTTTTGTGATGGCTTTTTAAAGTTACATAAAATTTTAGCGTATTTGGAAACTACATCAGACAGTAGGTGTATTGTAAAGTTGTAAAGTTGACGCTAAAAAATTAATTAATTCAAAACATAACCTAATATTTCAAAACATTTAACTTACAAATGTAGTTTTTCTTCTTAAAATATTTTCCACAGACCCTCATATAGTTGGTTGAAGGTTTCCCCATTAACAACGCATTTTCCCACGCTTTTCTTCTCTCTACCTTGTCTTTAGATTCAAAAACATTTTCAATAAAACATGTTTCACTTTTGCACTATACAACGCGGAAATAAATGAAAAGACAAAACAATTTGTCTTGTCAACCTTCACTTTAGACATATTTTTGAATAAATTTCAAATAACTATCGTTTTAAACACATACGATTCTAATACAACGTGAACGTTGGAATGACTTCCGAACGTGCAAAAAATTACCACCAGATGTCTCATTGTTATGTTGTTAATTCGTGTTGCCAACTTAAAATTAAAATCATAGCTATATTAATAGAGATTTTTATAGAAGACACGGTACTTTCATAATATATTTGGATTCCCTTCTCTCACTTATTATCAAATTATATTTTTTCATTTTATTTAAAATGCGCCGTAAGATGCCTGAACTACCATCGTAATTATCCACTTCGAAACAGTCAGACTTCCAACTTATCGGAAGGGTATCGCGGCGGACGTGAAACCGTCCAAGTGATTTTATGAGCGAAACAAGTTCACAAGTATTAAAACAGAAAAGTTTCCCACTTGAGAACAATATTTAAAAGCTTTCGCTTTGAACTTGCTCCTTTTGTTCTCACAAACTTTTCGCAATGCATCTGTTTACATCTGTATTTGTTATTAAATTTCTCCCGGCGGCAAGTTTCGATAAAATCGATTTTTTTCCTCGTACCCTAAGTGCAGCCAGAGGAAATTATTTCCACTTCCGGCGAGGACCGGAACCAACGCTGCTATTAGCCCGACCGACGTTCATCTGTCCACTAACAATGGTGACGTTGCTATTTCCACTGTTTCATTTATTATTACAAAAGGACTTATTATTTAAAAAAAAAGTGTACGTCTCCGAGCTACTCGAAGAAATGACGGTTTTTTCACTCCGGTTTCAATGGGATGCGGTCCATTTCTGGTGTCTCCTTCCAGGCACGCGTTTCGGATAATAAATGGCACAGGACAAATCATCCCCATTGTGCTCAGACTGATTTATTGCATGATCGGATGTTTTATTTGTTTAATTGTTTGTTTGTGAAAAGGGAGAATTTTTCGATTTTTGCGGTCGGAGGAGAAAAAAATTAATCGGTTTGGCTCATAGTTCGGATTTAATTTATTGCTTTATTTACTCTTTTCATAGTTAATTCGTGTGGTTAACAAGTTTGGTTCTTATCGATTTTTTTTTGTATGTAGGTACCGTATGATCGAAAAGTTTGATTCTATAGATTAGAAGGTTACGAGTTTTTGTTGCGTTTCTTAATTTATGTTGGCAGTGATGAGTAAAAGCAAATATTCTATTGAATTTTGACACAATCGCTTAACTTCATTAATGTTCATTCCTTATCAAAACTTACTTTAGAATTGTTAGGAAAATAGAAAATGGTCTTATTCCATGCATAATATTATTATTAAACGTTGAAGTTACTAATAAAAAAATATTGTAATGGAATTTTTTCAAAGCAAGTTCCAGAAAAAAGTTCAACTTAAAAATAGAAAACGTTGTTAAATTGGTTTCCAACCCACAGTTTAAAATATATAAGTTGGAATTTTATTAAATTTATTTGAGAAGCAGTTACCTTAATAATGATTAATAGTATTATGAAATATAAAAAGATGAATAAGTAGGTATAAGCAAGAAAGAGAGCAAGTTACAGTTTCTAGAAGTTGTGTTTCTCTAACTTGATACCTTTGTCACATTTACATTATGCTTTATTTAATCAAATCTTAAAAAATTATTTCGAAAAATTTAATAATAAAATATTTAAGCAAATTAAAACAACGAAAGAAACGGGGTGATTTATTTTAATAGCCATTTATTTAACAACTAGGACTTTATTGGACGGGCTGATAAATAAGTAGAGCCTATAAAGTTCGATTATGCATATAAAATTTTATGGTCGACTAATAAGATATAAGAAACAATGTGCTTTTTCTGTTGCTTGGTTACCAAGTTTATTCATCATCGTCTGACGGTATTTAAAATAAGGTTACTTTATTTTACTAGTGCTGTAAAATGATACTTTATAGCTACGAAACTATATAACATAAACAATACGTTGCAAGCGCGGTCGTACATAAAATATTTTAAAATACTACTTTTTTTTAATGCAGTAAAACTCAGAAATCTGTTCAAATTAAAGATAGAATGAGCCATTGAACTTGATTCTATTTCAGAACCCATTCAATTAATTGACGTGGTTCATAGTTTGAGTTTTATTTGTAACTTGAATAGAAGTGCAACAGATCATTCTATAACTTAAAGTGGCATCATTTCTTATTAATTTTGTGGGTCGAACAAATAAATGTTTTGATGAAAAATAGCGAAGGGTATTATTGTATTGTGTCTTAACAAATATTGTATAATTTAAGGCTTTATTTTAGTTGTCCTGAAAGTGTTTCTTAGACAGTCACTATTTTACGGTATTTACAATAGTAGTAATCAGCAATCCACTTTTCGTCTTCGATGGTTATGATAGGCCATGCAGCCTGTCTTGAAGGGTAGATCTTGGTACTGCCAAAGGCTACTGGCCTTCCTAATCGAAACCTGGCCAGATCGTATTAAACAAAGTGCCTCTTTCAAGAACTCTTCAGAATAAGTGAATCATTTTTTGTTTGATAGTCTTATTTTTGTTGTAATTCAATTTGAGCAACTATCTGAAAATATTGAAAACAAAGAATACTTTAAGTTATTGTGACTAATAAAAGATTTAAAATAAGCTGGCCGAGGAAACCTGTTTTCGGACATTCTAATCTTCTTTAAATTTATGTGTTTAACAATTTAACTGTATTTGCAGTAATACGACTGTAAACTGGTTTGGACTTTACGCAGTTATTTGTTAGTGATTGACGGCAAGATAAAACTAATATGTAACTTTTAAGATGTTGAATAAGCAACAAATATTATGGTAAGTTCAGATCAATTCGAAGCCACGGTGGCTGCAAAAAGGTCTATGAGAATTTTAGTGTACCAGTTAGCCAGCCACCGCATTTTTTTGTAAGAAGAGGGTTTCTCGAAATTTTAACGATTAAAATATAATATTCAATCTATAATCTCCAAGCTAATGTCATTGAGCACGCATTTGCATGAAAATTTTTCACCAGCCTGTTCAACCAATTAGAAGCCTTTCTTTTGAACCGCTACCAAGGCAACGCAAGTATTTTTTCGGAAATTTTTTCAGATTGGGTAGGACCCTGGAGTGAATTTTAGTGGAAATTTTTTGACGTCATAATTACTGTCAAAAATACTTACATTAAGTACACGTAACCAGAATAAACGATGCCATTTGACATTAAATGCCATTCAACGCTTCCCATAAACTTGCATAGCGTTGAGTGACGTTTATAGATAATATGCCAATACATAAATTAAATTGCAAAAAGGTGCAAAATTTTCTTACCGAATACCACTCGACGTTAAATTAAAATCCGGAAATAATTTAACCTCTAGTGATATTACAAGTGAAAATTAAATAAAATACTTACTGCTATCAAAGGTGTCGTACTCTAAACAAACCAGACATATTGAAACTGCTATTGAAAAACATGTAGTCACTGTTTCGAGATTATTTATATTAGAGAACGATTTACCACTTTGATGTCCTAAATTAAGTGCAAAATATTCTTAATAAAGAATATGCAAATTGAAAACACTGCCAACAGGTTGGAGCTGCGCAATAGGTGGATGTACCTTTTTTTTTTTTGTTAAAATTCCTTAACGGAAGACCGGGGTTTAAGTTAGTTCGAAGATGCCTGGTACTGTAGGGTTCCCCTGAATGGGTCACTACCCACTAAACGCACCCCTTCATAGCTCCACACAGCCTGGAAACCGCCTCTCAGAATTACTTCAGGCTGTGCTGCTCTCGATGCCAAATGCATCCCGCCAACACCGTTGTCATACAACGTTTACCTTTTCCTAGATTAATCTCTAGCAATTAATTAATATTTATGATTTAAAAAGCTCATTTCAATGGTTTTTCTAAAACAGTCGCCTTCAAAACAGCATGCAACGTGATTCAAACAAGCGACATCTACTGTATTTGTTACAATAAATTAAATTATCTTATGTTGCAAGCGTCGTGACTCATTGTCAGCCCGAACAAAGAGCAGATTCTTAGATTTAAAAAATGTACATAAGAAAATCTCTCAATAACAACAGACTCAACAATTTTCGCTATCAGTTTATTCACATCTCGCATCATATTATTTTAAGTTACAGCCAACTGAAACTTCCGAGAGTTCTTTTAGCACCCGGTCCACAATTAACGAACTTAGATCGAGTTTGAAAAGATTAGCCGCGTGAAATCTCATTATGACAGCATTATTTTCGAAAAGGCATTGTCTCGACTGGCACAAAGACGAGCAGCGAGGCAAGACCGAATGGTGGTCAGAAAAATTCAAGCAATTAGCGAAAGGGCCCCATAAACATAACAAAAGACATATTTAGATGTTAATCGGTCGGAGCGATCGGCTGAATTAGTGAACTAATTGCCGCAGGAGGGACTAGTTGGCAGTATCGGCGTGTCCATCGGGTGTCAGCCTATCGCAGGATCTCTCCTAATCCGGCAGGTAGGCTGTCATGTCGAGCGCTGCTGATGACTGCTTTCTGGCTACCCCACGCATATACTTCAAGATCCGACGGTCAAATGTGCATTCATTAAAATAATCTCGCGGCTTTGTTATATTTGTTATTAGCCGATTTCTTTATTTTTTTTATGTATTTAGGTCAGTCGGGTACGCTTGTATGGAGTTTAATCCGGCGGAATACGTGTCAGAATGCGATTAGTTACAGTAGTGAAGTTGTGACAGCTTATTCACTGGACCGTATGATCCGAACGGTCGAAAAAAATTGTATAAAATTTTTTGGTGCGTCGAGAGCATTCCGGGAATGTTCTGTGGCGCCGGGATGTTTTATCAGGTAGATTTGACCAACCGCCAACCTTATGTCCTAATGGACCACTTGACTGATAAAACGTTTTCGTCTATGCTATACTCGCACGCAACGTATGCGTACTCTCTTGACCCATTAGTGGCTCGGAGGTAAAAAAATAAAAACAATACTTTGTTTATCTAGCAGAAAGCGCCTACAATTTTTCTTCTAAACTTGAAGTCGGATTTTACAAAATGTTATTTATGCAAAATATCGCCACAAGAATTTCAAGTTTGCATGTAGCAATATCGGCAATAAAAATTAAGCACAGCTATCTTTGGTATAAGAGAACTTAACTTCATGTAGGTCTGCAGAATATGAATACCTATGAAGAAGTATTACTGTCTTCAACCATGTCGTTTTGTATGATTTATGACAGTAATGAAAGTTACACCGACGAATACGTTTATTAAATTTTTTGCCTTACTTAGTTATATTGATGTGGTTTGGGGGATGTAACCGCCTAAAATTTTGTGGGTCTCAAATGATAAAACTTTTAATGTTATAAACGTTTGATCTAACTTTCACTTCAGTTCCTTCCAAAATAATTAGATCTTACAGAAACAAGACCTCCATCGATATGCAAAGACCAAACAATACTAAAATAAAATTGGATATAACCTACATATTCTTTACATTGTCTGCATCGTCGACTACGAAAGATATGCTTACGGGCCTAGAGAGTTTCATGAATTTCATGAGTGATTTGTTACACTCCGTTGGATCTCCATCAATCAAATGACAAATCATTCCTTGTGGACATTTTGTGAGCATAAAATTACAAGGTGCATGTCCAACTCTTAACTTTAATGCCTCCCGACAAGTTAGAGAGAACAAATATGTTCTAAAATTTATTATTGTTACTTTGACAACATAAGTAAGGTAGTACCTACGATGGAATGTGAGTGTTTTTATATCAGCGTAAATGTATGGTGTATCTAATTATTGTCAACTAATATAAGGTCATTGTGATTTCTACAGCTCATCCAACGTTAATAATCAAATCCAAAATTGGTCTCATACATTAAATTATTATTCTCAAATTTTGTTTATTTCATGTAGTAAGTAGGTGCAACAAACTGTTGGTGTTAGTTTTTATTTAGCAAAAAAAGTTTTGAAAAATCAAGACTAAATTTTATTGTCGAATTTACCTACAGCGTTTAATTTCAACTTGAAAATCACAAAACTGTTTTTGTTTAAATTTTTTAAACGCGTTTTAGTCTAAAAATCGATTAATAATAAAATCACCTCAACTTCCAATGAGGATTTACGATTTTAGATAGCTTGGAGTGGTAAATTTACCCGATCCAAAATGACGACCGAATGATACACAGGGTGGTCCATCGTGTAGCATTTATGAAATAAAACCTTCTTCCAGTAATCGGAAAATTCTGAAAATTGGAAGTGATATATTCTTCAATTGCCAAAATTATAAAATGGTCAAATTATTTTTTTTAAAAATTAAACCGGCGTGCAAATTGACTTTGATAACAATTTATTGTGAAACTATTAAAAATATCAGGAATTTGTTTTCGCAATCTTATCTACGTAGACTTTAATAATCGCCAAGTTGCAATTTAGATTTTAATAATAACTGAATAAATCGTCGTTCAGTGTATTTATGGCAAAAGTCTTAAATTACACCCTCGTAAAGTTGCGGTAAAGCTATAGGTACAGGATAATAGAAACGCGTCTGCAATAAAAACATTTGCAGAAGAATGTCCAGCACAAAGCCAGACCCGTACAGAAGGTATTCTGTTTGTGATTACAGTGAATAACTAGCGGTTGTCACCATTGGTATTTTCCAAAACAAATCAACCTTCCAGTTATAATATTAGACATTTTTTCACAAATACAAAAAAAAAATATTTAAAATGTTCAGGATGTCAGTTTAAAATGTGCTAATTCACAAATCCCCGAAGATCAAGATATCTATATCTATCTAGTGACTGTCAAGGTTTAGAATGCATTTCTAAAAAGTTCAGATTTCCTGCAACATCATAATTCTTATCTTCCATCAATCCATTTCAAAAAATCTACAATTATTTCTTTATCTCTGCACAGCTATTGTTTAAAAATGTATAAAATATTATTATATTTTCTTCTTCTTCTTTCTTAGGTTTATTGAAGCATATTCGATTTCCCGAATTGAACAATTTGCTATCTATTTCTCGCTCGTCCATCATTAATTCTACTTTTTCACACCTATATCCCAACATAGCGTAACGTTCAGTAAAATACAAATAAAATCGAGATTGTGGGTTGCGAATTTCTAGTTAAAAATGTCCATGCATTATTGCGCCACAAATTGCAGATAACTGTACAAATAGTGTCAGCATGGTTGATAAGAGTCCATCAATCTGACACCGTATGGTCCACTCGACAAGTCTATAAACAATTGATTATCAAACATCGACAATATGGGCCGATTCGAGTCAAGTACTGATTGTCATACAAGCATTATTTATTGTTGTTAAGGCCATAATGCCACAGATAACGTATTTTGGAATGTGTGGTCTAGGATTAATTTCAGCGTCGTTATCGCACGGAATTTGAATGGGTGTTGGTAGCGTGTGCCACCCCGAAATACCTTTTAACTTTTAAAAGCATTGTGGTTTCTTCCCGTTTGGACTACGACTAGCTATATAATTGGTGGGTAAGTTAAAAAGGAACTACGGTCAAACTCGGTTATAGCGTACAATTGCTTCGTATACAAAGTAATGCTTTTTTGTTTTGTTACAACACACACCCTGTTCAAGGAATTTATAACGTACTAATGCGACATTTCTCCGCCAGTTGAGTTAGATAGGAAAGCTACAATGGTTTTTATAAAACTCGCAACAACAAAATTGATGGCTATATCATTACTTTCATAAGAAGCATAAATATAAAAAATTAACCTATTTTTTTTTTAAAGTTAACAGTTTACAATTTATTTTTGCGCTCATATTTCAACATTTTTTTTCTCAATTCTTTTTTGATGTAAAGTTATAAAGTTGTTATACGGCCATTGTAAAACAGCTACCAAAATCGTAATGAAAAAATATACGTTGCTACTTCAAAAAAGAAATCTGGTATACAAGAATATTGTTTTAAAAAGGGTAAAATCACAGGAATTTACATGTTTAATCGTACGATATACAATCTGCAAGTATTTAACCTTCGCAGCAAATTTCATTTTAGTTAACCTCACTTTACTTTTAAGTAAATGATCTGTAATTTCTCGAATTTCAGCGTAAATACAATTTATAGCTACCTTTACTCATCATTTTTAGAAAGCAGCTTCAAAAAAAGTAGATTTAAAAATGACATATTTGCCAATAACTGTCGTGCCATGGAAACGAAAAATTATATATTTTTTTATGATTTGTAATGAAAAATATTTAAAATTTGAATATTACTAAGAGCAGAAAATATTGTATTATATACACCACGGTAGAGAAGTATTATTATAATCCTCGGGTTATAAAAATACACTTCAACACCTAAGTGTATAATATACTATTGTGACTTACAAGATGAAATCAAATCCTATAGGTAAATTCTACAAAAAAAAATAATCTTGATTTTTCAAAAATGATATTTTTTAACTTTTTTACTACGTCGGGTTTGTCATTAAAAAAGACTAATACTACTACTAGTGTGTGGTCGTAGGTACTCCATGGGTAAATAAAATTGTAGGACCAATTTTGGAACTGATCATAACGTATGAGAACCCTGTACTTACCCTTTGGATATACTGCTGTTTTCGACTTTTGACAGATAATGTCGATACCTTAAAACACAATAGTGCTATGCCCACTTTTGTCGATTTTGGTATTACAATAATTAGAATAAAATATAAAATAACACTTCTCATTTTTTTGGACTGAACTTTTTGTAGACATACTAACAATAAACGATACCTCAGTTCTGTAAAGAAAATTAATGGTTTCCTTGATGCAGCACATTTTTCTGAGTACGAAAATGTCAAATTCCAATGACCTTGAAGAGGAACAAATGTATGGTAAAATTAGTAGAGTAAACCAATAATAATATCAACAAAGAAGCGCTGAAAACAAAGGAAGGATCGCCAGATTTGACACCCGTTGATAACTTTTTGTGGGGATGTTTAAAAACTAAAGTGTAGGTTAGTAGGTTAAAGAATTTAAAAGATTTAAAGCAAGAATTCGTCACGTGATACGCCGAATCCCTCCTGAAGTTATTAACAATGTTCAATAAGAATTTATTAATCGTAATGGCTGCCGCCAAAAAATCAACAGTGCACAATATTTTAATTTAGTTGTTTTTTGAATTTAATCACTACTTAAATTTAGTATTTTGAGATAGCTAACTGTTTTCTTTATTTTTTATGTAATCATTCAGTTTGTATCAATCCTATTTTAAAAAATACGCTACTAAAAATAAAATTTGACGGATTCGGATTCGGATTCTGTTTATGTCAAAACCGTCTTTTGTTTTCAGCGCTTCCTTGATGATATTATTATTGGTCTACTCTAATAATTTTACCATACATTTTTCAAACTTTAGGGCTGATTATTTCGAAAACTTTCCTCTTCAAGGTCATACGAATTTCACATTTCCATAATCAGAAAGATATGCTGCATCCAAATTCGTGAACAAAAATATAGGGTGCCATTTTAAAAAATTGCTGATGATGGCATAGTGCGAAAACAAAAGACAATCATGAAATTATGAATTTAAAAAAAGATGCAGTTTTAAAAACTAAAATCGACGTGTCCGAGCAGTTTTCTAAGAATCAAAGCCATGAATTTTAAATCAATTTGTTCCAACCCAACGGGTCCTCACTGTATATAAAAGAAACACCATCTTTCAAAATATCAATTAATTTAAAGGAACCCTTGTTGGGTTTTTGAGTCGCCAACATTGTAAAAATGGACATGGCATTATTGTACTTTACAGAAAGGTGAATTATAATTGGCCGTGTCTGTTTGTGAATTTTACATTTCAATAGGTAAATTTTGCAATCGCTTCGTTGACAATGATTTATTTCTAAAAAAAGTTCTTATTCGGTTTAATCTTCTTTTAATCTGCAAATTCCCGATAGAAATTGCGGTGGTGCAGTTAGGGCAGTAATAATCATCGTCGTATACCGGTGAGTGGAGGAGGACAATGGGGGTAGTTGCGACATGTACAGTTTAACCTTTGTTTTCGAATTTTAATCTAGAAATTGGGAGGAGAAAAAGCTCACTGTTGTGATTACTCGTGATTATAGGACACAACGACAAGTGTAATCACAGCATTCTATTGAAACGCGTTCAACAATACACGATTGCCGAGTCTAATCTGTGTCCCCATCCAAGCACAGAAATTAGGGTCGATGCATCGCTAAATTAATTTTTTCGATTTTCGTGCGCCCCGTCACAATATTCGTACCGAATACCTGCTAGATTAAAAAACGGAATAAAATTAATAGTCCTTTTTTATGTTGTGTAATTTGATGACGTATCAGCTGGAGTCATGCGAAGGTGATGTTTTTAATCTCACTAATGCATCCATCGACCTAGCCCCGTGTGCTTTCGATTTCCCCGAACGAACATATTATGCGACTTCCTCTTTTTTACCTACCGGGGCGATTGTCTCACCGATTCACGTCGATTTTTTTTTTGTTTTAAAATTAAATCCCGACCGTGTAAATGCATTTTTATTAAAAGCTGTTCGCTCTTATGTTATGACGGCGGCTAATGTATTTTTATTTACAACGCCCGGATGACGCCGGAGCTCTTTCTTAACGCCGTACGGCGTGATGCATTCGTCCTCAAATAAATTACAAAAAAGGGTGTAAATCAAATCGTCAACAATGTCGACAAAACATGTTCTTTGCAAAGACGATTTTATCATTGCATATTAAAACGATGTTGCGTGAAATGGATAAATGAAAAACAGCTTATATTTGGGCAAATTACAGTGGAAACTAATTTTGGTTGTTTATTGCCAGATGTTAAAAAACTTTCAATTACTGTACTGGTTAATTGGACAAACCGCTTGATTAACTCAGAGGGTAATAACCACACATTTTTTTGCATTGCTGCCGTTGTGTGTAAAATGACATACCAATTTTCATCTAAAAAAAATTAATATTTATTAATTCAACTCGGGTCTAACTTAACTCAACAGAAATATTCATTTAGTAAAAAAATATTAAAGTGCAGTTTGTGTTCAGTGTTAACATAATAGTTTGTGTAAAAGTCCCATCCGTGTTTTGAAGATTAAAAATTTGAAAAAGAATTGAGCTCAATACACGAGTAAATGACACAATATGGGAGAATTGGGGCAGAAATACGATAAGTCATTGGAAGGGCTTGGGGCAACATGCAGTTAGGTTTGAGATATTAATTGTTAAAGATTCCCTTAAATCCCAAAATCAAACCAAATGATTTTTATAACATTTTTTAATCTAAGAATTAATTTGCAGTGAGAGTATATTTAACTATTCTGAGTTGATTTTAGTATAAATGAAATAAAAAACTGTAATTTTAATTAGTTATTACAAAAATTGTGGCTTGTACCCTTTTTAATAAAAAAATTACATTATGTTTTTTTTTACAAATTAGCTGTCATTTTCACTATTGTCTGAAAAATGGTTGTCCAAATTTTCGAGTTCACTATCTGTTACCTCCTCAGTGGTATTTCCTGTTACAGCTTTAATAGTAGTCCCTATTGTTTGATAATAAGTGTGATACACTGAAGGAATGTAGAGGGAATCAGTTGTATGTACCAGATTTTCTAATTTTTTTTCCTTCAGTGAAATCGGATTATTATACTTACATATTCAAAGGTAGTAGAGATATTGTATATAATCGACGAAATTTACAATAAAATATTTTGACAAAAACGATACATGCCACATAAAAAGTTTAAGTTACCTGTTTAGACTCAACTGGTGAATGTTCTTTGCTACTTTCGGATTGCGCATAATCCATGTCTAACACACAATCGTTCGTACGATGCCGCTATGATGAATTTACTTGTAGCTTGTGCTGTTACTACACAAATATTTAATTAATAACGCTATGAGGCGACGGTAGCTTCATTCTTGCGAGAATACCTATCACAAAAAAAGGAGAGCTGTAGAACATAACACAGTGATGTGCAGCATAGATAACTCAAATTTGGTAAAAGTTTGGCATATAGCTTTGTTGCCCCAAGCCCTTCATTGTACACACACATACTTGGTAAAGCTTTGAAATTGTTTTGAAATTATTATAATTTTGAATTTGAATTTTGTTGTTAAATGTAACAGTTTCGAAATAAAAAAATATTTTGGAGAAGTATGTCATTTTACACAACTTTACCATAAATATTTGTATATAGATTTTTCAGAAATATGTATGTATATTAATTAAATATCTTTTCTATTTGGAATCTTTTTAAAAGGCTTAGCAAATGGATTTAAAATTTAGCATGTATAACCTATTAAAACAAGATCATAATATAATATATAATATATAATATAGATGGTAGTATTGCGCAGGTCATAACAACAAACGAGTAGTTTGGTCAATATCATTCCTTTTAAAATGCTAAGAGAAAAGTTGTTTAACTTCGTAATTCTCCCACAAGTTAAAATTAATGCAATTATTTCTAAAACACCCTGTATTTTAAAAATTGGTAATTTTTAAAAAACCCTGTATTTTATAAATTGGTAATTTTCGGTATCACATGTCACAAGTGTCAGTAATAAAAGTCATTAATGGTAAGTTGTTGAATTGTGGTAAATTCTGTACTTCATGAGACAATGCTAACCCATTAACAAAGAATTAATCTTATTAAGTGATACGGGACTGGAGAAGTGCCTTATGTGCCTAAATGTTAATCTCCCCACATAATGTTTGATAGTATGCAAGATTTTAAAAAAGACAAGAAATGCTATAACGGTGAAGAAGATGCTGCTACAATATTGGTTGTAAATTCTCTAGTTGAGAATCCAAAAATGTCGTTGTGATGTAAATTTGCACAGTTAGGAATAAGAAAACGGGAAATAAATAAAATTAAACTTTAAAAATCGACTTTTGCACATAAACTCAAAAATGGACTTTTGTTTGTGAGCAGCCAGAAAATCAAAATTTGTATAAGAATATAATTTATTATGAAAGTGATTTGCCATATTGATCAAAAGAAAATTCAAATTTTTAAATTTCAAGAAGAATCAATATTACAAAAAATATTACAAAAGTTAATGTTTGGTGTTTTGTGTGGCGTTACATAATAAAATTATCGGACTTTATATTTTCAATGAAGAGTATTAAAATAGATATCCCCTCCATTCTTCAATGCTGATGCAGAATTGCATAAATGAATCAAATTTACCTTAGCCCACCCCAGAATTTGATTTTCATATCTTAAACTGTTTTTAAGTTAATTTCTAGTGTCGTTTTGTACCTCTATGTAAATACCCACCGATTTTGGTCGCCTATGAACTTAGATCATTGTTTGGGACTATCTAGCAGTGTGTTGAAAGTCGTTTATCTTTATCCCTTCAAAAGTTATCGTCTGGGTGGACAGACACACACACGCACACAGACAAATTAAAGTTAAGAGCGGCTATTCGTCACTAACAAAAGTTGTTCTGTAGCCAAAGGAGTCCGAAGGAATGCATCGCGTGGCAAGCTTAATTTAAAGTTCTTGCGGAATCGGATTTGTTAGGGGAAACGTAAGTAAAATGCATGCATCATCATTGCAAGTCATATCGCAGTTGATCCGAATAAATTCGATGCTAATATGGCACTTAGTTTATTACATCTGTGTATTCATGAGGCCAATGTCGATATCAATTTCATGTATGGTTTGACCAGCGCGATTGATATGCATTGCTTAGATATTTGTTTGGTAAACACCCCTCGCTCCCAATACACATGAAATGCTGATTGAAATCTAACAGTTCTGATTTATATTTGTCTTCTTCCGCATTCGGGTTTCGTGACTGGCAATTTATAGACGTCCCCCATCGTCGGATTATGCTCGAGCGGATTCTTTATTTAAACCCTAGAACAACGCCGGAATTAATTTCGGAGACTTAAGCATTACGCACAATTCAAATAATAATTTTTAGCACGCGTCAATTTCGGTTCATTGTCGTGATTTTTTACGGGCCGGGGAAAAATTTAAATTCGACTCGATCCCAGCATACGCTTGCGTGCGGCCGCGAACGACCCTCCGGGAAATCTTTCTAAAAGCTACTGATTTAGAGATTTCATTAAGTTACTCTCTGTTCTCTCTGTAGTCGGTTTTCGAATGTGTTTTAAACTGACTGGTCGGTTTAAATCTTTTCTATCAACGCACGAATTTTAATGTGCAACCGTGACATTTCTTCGGTGCATGGGACATAATTTTTTTTCTTGTACAATTTTTTGATTTAGCTGTGGCAGCGTTTCGGTTGAAACGTTCATTTTTCGCTTGTCAAATTTAATTTTGCGTGCTCAGTTTATTCGTCTGTCGGTTCATAAAATCATTTTGAAATGTGTCATGTATGTTCTGTGTGGTTGCCTTTTCCTGTAATAAATGTGGGACGTGTTGCACGATTTTAAAGAAATTTCTACACAAGTTGGTTTTGTCAAACTTTGAATGCATTTTATAAATCAACAGTTTAATCATTCTAAAGTACAGTGTGACCGTAATGTTTCATACTCTACAAATCTGTCGAAACGGATAACAAGTGAAAAAGGGAGAGAGGGTTAGAGACGGATAGAGATAATTTTATTGCCTGAAAGACATACAGTTATAATTAAAATATTTGAATCGTATGGCACTTTTAAAACAATTAATTAATTAATTAATTAGAAGAAATAACAATATACAGTGCGTCCCCAGATGAACCGAACACGAGCAAAATATTTTTATTTTCGACTTTACAAATAAGTTTCATTCTTTATAAACGTTTTTACTGGATCCAAAACTGATAATATTCTAAACAAAATTCAGACATTGATTTTTTAAAGTAAATAAGAAAGCAAAATCTCAAAATTTAAAGTTAACATTTTCCGCTCGTTGGTTCGATAAATTAAAGTAAATATTATGTGTCACCAATGCTGGTAATTAAAGTTAAATCGTTGAATTATGGTAAATTTAATATTTACAGAAGGAATGTTAGAGTAACCTAAGACAAACCCCCTCCCCTCATATCTGGAAGTTCCAATAGCGTAAGCACGTGTTAGTTGTGGTTTATAATGGTAAATGTAATTGGTTGAAATAGTATAATAATTAATATCACTTATATTCTCACAAAATGCAATTTACAGGAGGCTTGTAAAGTCATTACGTACCTAGTTCTGTAAAGTAACACTTTCATTACAAAAAGTTATCATGAAAGTGAGCACTTTATTACCAGTTGGAGAAATATAAATTAATAACAGTATTAATCAGATATATTTTATTTTATAATTCCTGTAGATGGGCCTCCCAAATGTCTTTCATTATCCCCGTGAAAAAATTATGAAAATTTCACTCATCGGTGTTGAATTAACTTCTCTTCTGGATTCACTGCAAATTTATGTTTGAAAATAGCATTATATAATTAAAAAAACGGTCAAGAGGAAGTCAGGCTCGCACAATTAGAGTTCCGTACTAAAACAACAATTTTCCCGCAACTACTATATGGTCGAAAAATACGTAGGTTTCCTGTAATATATGGCTTAATATCTACTAACCCCATTAAAATCAAAATTTTAGCTTCAGAAACCTAGCAGAACAGAGGAGAGGGAAAGGCCATTTTTTGTACATTTTTAACTATATCAATAAGACCACTGAACTTAAAATTGTAAAAAAAATATTTTTAAAATCCGTACAGTTAGCTCTTTCAAATGATATCCCACCTGATATGTTCATTCCTTGCAAAGCGCACTTAAAATTGACTACTATACGTGTTTTTTAATTCCAGAAACGGTTAGAATGCTGTGAAAATATATTTTTTATTTCATGTTGATAGTAATGGTATTTTACATCTGCCAGTTTAAGGTAGTAATGTAGCTTTAAAATTAGAAAATATACCACAATATGTTTCTGCCGAAAGAAGCAATATGACCATTTTCAAAGAAACTTTCGATGAGGAAAACTTTATCTTCAATATTCTGTAAAAATTAAGTGATTCTGTCAAAATTGTATAGGTTGCGGTATTAAGTCCTTATTACTACCAACATAAAGTAAAAAATATTTTTTTACAGCCTCCTAACCGTTTCTAGAATTAAAAAACACACCATAACCAAAAAAGTGCGGTGGGATTAAGTACATTCCAAATTTAAAAACTAAAGTATGTGTCTAGATGAGCCTTCCAACCAATTCAAAATAAATTTTCCTGATTGAAGAATGCATTCCCAATTTACCGTAAAAATCCCATTTCAGAAATCCTTTCAAATCCAATTTTTTCACTGAAATTTATTAGGTTCGTGTTGCTTAAAAGAGAAGATAAAATTCTTTGCTCCCAAACTTAATGTTATTATCTCTTAGATGCCTGTGAAATAAAAACCATCCAAATGTGTAAAAATTTATTAATTCAGATTACTTACTTCTTTATTTCATACGATTGAAAGCTAATTTTTTAATTCATTTTAGAAGAAAATCGGCTTTTCTTAACTTTTTTCTTGAATTTTATGGGTGCGCCTGTACACGGCACAAGGCCCGTAAACAATGTTTTCTTGTTGAGGGAACCTTCTTGTAATTGTTGTTTTGTTTATATATTTTATGCCGTTGTGCCAAGGAAAGAATAAATTTAATTTGATGTTTGCATCTGTAATTGTTATTTGTTTTTACTAAGAGAAATTTAAAAGCAAAGATTAGGTAGGCCTTATTTGGCTCAAGTACCTTATTAAATAATTAATAATTATACATTTTTAGTTCTTCCTTATTACGAAATCCCTAAATTAGAATTTAATATTTAGTAATTATCAAGGAACAAAATATAATTGAAGCAAATAGCATCTTTTATTAAAATATTTGAGTCACCCAAGACCAAAATAGACCTCAGTCAATAGTACAGTCGAACTCCTCTATAATGATTTTTTCTCAGTAGTGATGTTTTTATCAGGAACGTGCATTTTTGAACATTTTATATATAAAAATACCTCTATATTATGATGTTAAGCCTCTATATAGTGATTATTCTTTACGAAAGGTTTACCAAAATTCTCGGGGAACGGAATTTTCGGCAATAGAAAATACAATGTATGTATTGAACATCTGGTTCCTTCCCCAAATTCCGACTACCTGAAAAATTCTTACAAGAATTTCTTGCAAAATTCTTACTAATGGAAATTTTCATTTTTAAAAGTACTGCTATGCAATCAACTTTGGACAGATTTTTTCATCATGTTATGTAAGTATTCAATTACATATGATGAAAATCTGTTTGTACCGTGTGTATTTCTAAATAAACAAATATCTTTTAAAACATAATAAATCTTAATTTTTTTTTTTGAATAGCGATTGGTTTTTAAAGTGACTGCCAAAACTGTAAAATTACACTTGAATTCTATATAGTGAAGTTTCTCTATAGTGATGTTTTTTCATGGCTTTTCGAACATCACTATAGAGGAGGAGGAGAGGAATTCGACTGTATTTACATAATTGTTAAGAAAATATATTTTTTTTATAAATTATGTTATCATTATCGTTCAAGAGATTGCTTTCAATCGTAATTAAATCATTAAGAATAACGATCACTGAAATGAAAATAATACAACGAAAATGATTTCTTTGTAAAGTCTGCCAAGCCTGTGTTTTAATTATGGTGATTATGGTAATTATGGTTTTCTGTGCGTGGTACAAAATTTTGATTAATAATTGTTGATAATTATTACCCTTCAGTGTCAAATTAATTCATTTCCATTTCCAAAGAAATGCCAATGAGTCAGGTGAATACCAAATCGATCGTTAACCTTCAAAGGGAAACGTGAATTTGAATTCAGTCGGTGATAGTCTCAAGTTGTCACTTAATTTAAAAGTCACTTGCAAAAACTGCCATTGTTGTCTGCCGTCGTCCTAAAAAAGCTCCGTCGAGAAAATTACGCGGCCGGAAACGCGAACCGGCAAAGCGACAGGAACTCAGGTGTTCTTACCTCGAGGAACCGTCCCCTATCTATTAAAACCGCGAACCTTCGGTGTCTCGGTCTTAAATGCATAATTAATACACGTGCTACTTAACTCGGTGCAGGTGCTTCTTAGAAGTTGTGAGAAAATTGTTTTGTTAACTTGTAAGGAAATGTTAAAACTTGTGAGGGCTTCGTGGGAATTCTCGAACCCGCAATCAATTAAAAAGTAGACAATTAAAAAATGAACCGTGAGAATATCGGAAATAAACGGTACGAATATAAGTTGCAACGTGTAAAGCACGAGTTTTAGCAGGAAAGGCTGCCGTCGCTGCGGCGCTGTGGTTAATTCAGCTCTTTCTCCACCCCTGTACCGCCCGCTATCCATTACACATATTGCTTGCCGCCCCCAGCACCAAACTAAACATCGACAGGAGCGGACTAGTTAAAAACGCGCGAAACCCACCCCTCCCGCAGCGACATCTCGCGCTGCAAAATCAGATCCATCCCACCGGTGATGTTTAGAAGAGGCTCTAAGTTCGAAATGCGGCGAAAAAAGTCCGGAAGGCGCATTTTGTTTACTGTTTGAGATCGAGTTCGGTTCTGGGCGACCCCAACTGCGCTACCCTTTTACCACGATGAGATATCGATTGCAGTGACGTAACGCAGGTAATGTGTCCCCGGGCATTGTCACTAGGCTGTGCGTGCCTAATTGGCCAACCACAGTTAGAACAAAGGGTTATAATGTTACCTTTGTGCGATGGACGAAGGGGTTACACCGTGTTATATGTCTCCAGGCATTTACTTGATCCCTCTTGATGGGTTAATTAATTATTTAATTTGATATTTGTGCTCTCGACGTTTTCGCTAGTGCATTCAGGACCGGCGTGGACGCTCCGGAGGGAGATTCGCGAGGCTGGAAAATTTGAAGATAAAAGGTTTTGGAGTGGAAAAAAGGGTTCCTGTCGCGCGATTTTGTAATAAACGGCGCGCTTGTGCGACAATTAACTTTTTTTTTTGTTTGCGAAGATCATTTACACACAAAATTGCTGCCAAACGATGTTACTGCAAACGAAGAGCTGAAGGAATACTTGTAGGTTTGTTCAGATAATGCGTTTATGCTTTCAAAGTTTACGATTCTACAATTAAATCGTTAAAAATAAACCACTTTATGAATTTTGTTTGTTGTATATTTCTTACAAAGTTATCACCTATTGGCATAAAAATCGTATTTAAAATTTTTTAAGATTTGTTTCATATGAAATTACCAAATTATCATTTACTATTATTGCTACTTATGATTTATTAAAATTAAATAGTATTATTTAATAATTTATTATCCACATCTGCTGCATTGGCATTACCCATCAAATATGGTTCGTTGTCGTCACGACCAAGAATAATTGAAATTTGCCTATTAGAAGTGTTACTTACTTTACTTACTTACTTACTTACTTGGTTAAGGACTGTGCAGCGAAGACACCTCGACAACTTCACGATTAACAGTAGATGGCACCAACCCATGAAAGAGATAAAAGCTCGCACTTAGTTTGAGCAAGCATGCATATTTTTTAATTAACTCAGTTAATTGATGTACTATTACGGCCACCGAAATGTCCACGATTTTTTTTTAGCAACTAGATTTTTTATTCATATCATAGATAGGCGTTCTAAAAATATCAGCCAAATATATTGACAAATATTATTTCACTGGATAAAGCCAGCTTTAATCTATGAAAAAATAGGGAAATTTGTGTCAGGTATCGTGCACATTTCGGTGGCCGTAATAGTAGGTACACTTGCATTCAAAAGAAAATCAAGCACTTTCTATTTTCTATTAACAATGAGAAAATATTGAGCTTGTTTCTCTGGTTACTTTTTAATGTTGGTTCGAACACAGTCATCAAATGCAATATATTTTTTAATTCAATGTTGTCATGTAACATTTATAAGAAACCTCCAAAATCGTGCCTTTATTTTAAATGAATGTGCAAATTTGCTACAGTATGAACTTTCGTTTGCAAATACAGTAGACTCCCGATTATCCGAAAGGTACAGGACCGGAAATATTTCGGATAACCGAAATTTTGGTTAAAACAGAGATTACAAAAACTCGTAAAAGTTACATAATTTTGTATTCACATTTTATATTCTACGAACTTATTTATTTGAAAAATGAATCTAATTTTAATTGCTTTGTTCTACATTGGTACAGTTTTTTAGCTGCAATGTCCTTCCATCTTTTAATTAAAAGAACGCCAGTTGCAGTAGCTTCTGGTTGCTGCCCAATGTATAGTAAGGTTTTCTGCCTTCCAAAAGCTAATTTAATGATAGCCCCGAGGAGCTTTCGCTATTTATTTTTTAAAACAAAGTGACAAAAGTCAACTGACATTTCAGCCTACTAGAAATGATAGTGGCAAGAAAACGCTTTTACAAAAATATATTTTTTTTAATTTTCTCAACAGTTTAGGATATTGAATTGTAATCTATTCGATAGTTTAAAGAATCTTCCAACTTTGGTCCAAAAATGGTTTAAATATTTTCATCGGAACAAAAGTTAACACAGGGTACAATTTGTACCATGCAATTTCCTATGGCAACAGTTAAAAAAAACGCACGGTATATACATAATTTTGTTGCTCTACTTAAAATAAAAGTTGCTTCTCAAAATATGTAAGTCATCTACACAAGGACCCTGAAAAAGTGAACACTAAATCGCGACTCTACTATACTTTCAATGAAAATGTACACTGTAATAAACAAAAGCATATTTTTTCTTGTTTGTGTCTTATACTATTGTGTCGAGGTGTGTCTCGTAGTCAGTGGTTGTTTATAATTGCACAACTTGTCCCGCACGCAAATCACTGAAAATCTAGCAGTGTTGCGTGAGAGACTTGTTACTTTTGTAAACAATAAACAATTTTAAGGAAAACGTCAGTTTTTGTATTCCCAATGACGAAATGGTGGTGACTGGACCATGAACCAACCTCACAAACTGCGACCGTAGTGTAAGGAATTCAATCTCGGAACTTCCGTTTGATTACCTCATTCTCTACCAGTAATCCACCTATCCACTTTATATATATATATATATATATATATTTACAATACATATATACAATACATTTTTGTTTATTCGGACCCTTACTTGTTCGGATTTCCTAGTAATCCCAGTGCATACTCAGTACACCGGATTTCAAACCAACTGATAATCTGGAACACTAATTTCTGGGTACCACTGATTATTGTATTACCGGTTGTATTACTTTTCTCGTGACTATATTTTCTGAAGGAAAATCATTTGTTTCAGAAGTCTTACTTGTGGTTGATAATAACCTAAATCTCGCATCAGAAGTGTGTATAATTAGTTGTCACAATACACAATGATGTAACAATGTTCTTGCTGCCAAAAAGACTGAAATGCAATTCGGCTTACAAATTATCTTACTAAAAGCCGGTTTATTAATATGCAGTTAGATTTAACCGATAGTCAGTAACAATCGTTGCTATAATTTTAACAATTGTTGCAAAACACCAGCTGGCAGGTCGTATTAAACTGACAGATAAGTGACTTCGCCGGACATTGATATATCGGCCCTTCAAGAGTTTCCTACCTGATATCCTATCATCAGAAGCAAATGCTTTAAAAGCGAAAACTTGAATAACAAACAAAAATAATAATGACAATCTTAACAATTACAATAAAGTTTTTTAATTAGTCCGGATTAGCAAGAATCTACTGTACTGTTAAATAAAGAAAAAATAGAAAATAATATCAATTTATTTATTTTACCCAATTTAAATTTTGTTTAATCAAAATAGGGAGAAAATTAAAAAAATTTTGGCACAAATATTACCTCGAACAGAAAATTAAACTTTTCCTGGTAATTCCAAACTACAAAAACAAAGATTCAAATTAAAATTCCTTTTTACAACTTCCATTTTTTTATTGGTAAAGTAATACTTACCGCAAATAAATCCCTTTTAACAGCCAGCCAATTCGTCAACAAGTGATATTTTTCAGCAACTTTATTTACTTAAAAACGTTTAAAATTGTAAACGTTGGTTCTCATCCTTGCTGTTCAAAAGTATTTTCCAAACATCCCTAAATTTAAATTTCCATTTTAATTATTAATTTGTTAAAAGAAATTGCAAATAAAAATAGCAAATTAACAAAAGAAACCATAAAGTCTAGTGTTGGATAAATTTCAATAAACCACATTACAGCAACAGAAAACTGCATTTATCTCCTTACCTTAACTCAAATTTAGAATCCTGCTATTTACCATTCCTTTTCGGATAAATCATCCAAACGAACCATTTGTCAAAAAATTACCTTTCATTTGATCCAAATCGTTAATCAAAATCCATTCTTAAAATTGATGGCGTTATCCAACTGCATTCGAACGGATGGTAATTTGGCGGAGGCTCAATTTATATTCGTCTTACAATCGAAATATTCGTCAGTTGAAAATCGCCGACGCTAATGACAAATGATTTTCAGTCCTGCCATAAATTTTTTAGCGCGTCTCGCCAGTATGTAGTTATGTACAGCAACACCAAACATTAAAATGTCAGTTTGATATCGACGTACTAAAAGCTTTTTTTTCCAGGAGCCAACCTGAAATAAATTCGGGCCGCACGTAATGTATGTGAAACGAGTTAAGTTAAAAATCAAATAAATAACGTTTATACGAACTCCCGGCTGACATGTGATGTTAAAACAAACTAACAAATATCGTATTTCATAAATACCGGGCGCAAGTTGGGAATAACAAACATTCAGGCCGATGGGACTTTTCGAAACACGGTAAACGCCACCGGAAGCGAACCGATTTCTGAAAGCCCAGAAAAAAGCATCCTGCAAGTTAAAATACCTAGTCGATTCGGATTTTTAAGTGCACTCGACCGAACTAAAAATATACCGGCGGCAGCATTTATCATCGGGTCGTCAATGGGCGAAAATCTTAATTTCCGATTGTCGCGTTTTGAATAGTTTTAAAATTGCGCCGCAAATTTCTTAAATATGTGAAGCCGTCCCGGAATCGGAGGGCGGCCTCCCCCATGCTCTTAGCGCTAAGTGCTCGTGTTAATCTGCTCCCCCGCCGCACAAAACCGACCCCTGTTATTCTACTATTCCGTATCCAGACATCGTTTTGCGTCTTGCATCAATGCCTCCGTTATGCTATTTTTCACCGGAGAGTATATGACTTGAGTAAACACATCGTAAACAGGATATTCTAAGCCACAAAGTACACTGTAAGTGTTGAAACAGCCCGAAAAAAAATATACCGACAAAAGAAGTTAACGCGTCGATATTGGAAAAAAACCGCAGGGCGGGAATGGAAGAAGCGACCATTTAATTTAAGAAATATATATTTGGATAGAAAATTACAATATTAAAAGCGGCTGATTACAAATACATCACATGTGGTTACATGAACTTACAATATTAATCACATGATCGGAAAAAAAATTAAAGCGATCACTAATTAAAAATTAGTCGGCTTTAGTGATTAGTATCAAGCCTCGGCAACGAGTCGTGTGAGATGAAAAAAATTAATTAGTATCAATACTGGTGTGTTTGCTCTAAAACGGAAAATATTAACGGATTTCGACTTAGAAAATTTTTGGTTTCAAAAATTGTACAGCGAGATCTTAAATCACAATTAATGTGCCCTTGCGAATAGAAGTTGACTTCGAAGTTAAGTAAAACGCACAATTAGACGAAATAATGCTCGTCAGCTATGCGAGGTTTTACTGTATTTTTTCGAATTTCCATCGCTGTTTTGTAAACGTGATGAGGATAATTTTTATTTCAGTTTTGGGCGAAAGTTGCCCTGCCCTGTCTATTAAACGCAAAATCTAATTTCAAATTTTGGATGTGGGCAGTTTGAGTTTGATTAGAAATTCGTGTCATTGGCATCAGATTACAGAGATTTACCGATCACGACGAAGGTTTGTCCTTTATGTTTGACTGTTTTTTTTTTTCGAAAGGAGGCGATAAACGTTTCTGTCCGTGACATTTATTAGGCCAATTAGTCCGAGCTATTATAAATTTAAAATTCGGCCAATGGAATTAATTTTTTAATGCTTTTGGAAACGATTGAAATAATCATGGCATGACAAATATCTGAATATATTAAACAAATTAGTCAATAAAAATAATGGCTGTTAGTGACTGGAAAACAAAAATTGTTGTTAAAGTGTTTTGCCAAGTGTGTCGGCAGTTTGTGTGTATTTGGTGTAAACGGGAGTTGTCGCGAAGAAGGTTCCTGAAGGTGACTAAAGCCGCAAATTTAAAATAACCAATAGAAAGTCAAATTGTGATCACCACGCGTTAATCGTGTTTGCTTTACTTCGGTTGTTCGAAAAACGCAAATTAACACTTATCAATCAATAGCTAGTAATTATTACAATTAGGGGTACCAATCCCGCATCAAAACTTCCTGACATCATCAATCCCCCGGATCCGCAGGATTTGCGGGATTACAAACTATCACAATGTTTTTTGTAGTTGCTAAGAAAATTAAGTACCAGAAGTTAGTTATGCAATAAAAGACAACTAAATTCAAAATAAAAGCAGCATTTATTAGTAAAAAAAAATTAAGAAAAATTATTGAGATTTCTTTTAGAAATACTTTCAGAGAAATGATAAAGTATTCAAAGTTTGATCTTGTAAATTTGACCTGATTTTATTGCAGAAATACCCAGCGACAGAAAACGCGCGCTCGGCATACATATTTTTTCAAATTCGGATATTTTTATTCAGTCCCGCAAGTCCCGCGGATCCCGCATGTGTAGTCCCGCATTACTGATCCCGCAAAAATCATGCGGTATCCCGCATTTGCGGGATTGGTATCCCTAATTGCAATGCAATGCTTTAATCAATCAAATACAGTTAATGTTTCCATATAAGTTTCGCCAGTTATTATAATGACGGATCATATTTCTGTACTTAAATTAGTTGTGTCCCCTTAAATTCATTTTTTAAGTGGGGTGGTCAGATACGGAAGAAAAATTACACACTTTTCCCATCTTAGCCACAAACTGGTCATGAAACAACTGCTAGTCCAGTAAAATAATGATTCACCTGCGGAATGAAAGGAAGCAAACGCAAACTGTAGTTTTGCATAAACCTTTGTATTGACGTTCTGAAGACTGACTGAAAAGTCTCATAATCTCGTGTCCGCGCCAGAAGATATTGAAGGTTATTGATTATTTTTGTATAGCGAACCTATATACCTGACTCCGCAATTTACATAGCGTAATTCTATATATTATACAGGATGTTCACGAAAAAACGCCCCAGCTCCTAGTACTTTTACTTGGAGTCCGATTGTAACAAACGGTACGTCAAATTAAATGGCTTAACAATTACTACAAAGTGTAGCGTAAACATAAGGACATAGGTGAACTTCATTTTTTCTAAAATTATCTCCTCTTTCATCTACAAATTGTCTTCACTTATCTGGCCCATCGTTTTAAAACACTTTCATCGTTTTATATGAGGCGTTCCTGTTTTTGTTGTAATTTGGCAATTTTTTCATCCTTTTTCTTTAAACAGTCTTCTAGTTCCGCGAGCCTTTCACGTATATTTAAATTTGTTATAAATCATCGTTATGGTGAATAGTCTTCTTTTCTGAAGGTTCTAACAGCTGGATCTCCTCCAAATACTCAATTTTTACGGATTTGCCCGCATCCAAATGTTTTTTGTAATCGTAAATTTTTTGATTTTTTTTCGTCCAAGATCTGTTGTAGAAGCTTCTTTGGAAACCCTTCGAAACTTTCAAACTGTTGGACTGTTGGAATTTTTAGCACAGATAAATTGCGGAGCCAGGTGTATAGTTTGCTATACAAAAATAATTATTGAATATACAGTGGCTGATCCTCTTGTTCGTCGTCATGATTTTACTTTGGTCGCCCAAATTCAATTTCCGAATCATTATCATCGTCCTCGTTGTCCATCATATTTGTTTCTAAAACCTCAAGAATTTTAGGAATAAAATTAAATTAAATGTTGCTAGAAAATAGCACATTGTTAGCTCTAATTTTAAGTACAAAGTTTCTGCTGAAGATGACAGGACAGCTAACGAATATTGTACTTTTTATAGTGGCGGCGAGGTTTTGTTGTATGTTGTAAATTAGTGTCGATTTTAAAGTTGGAAAATATGATTTTTATTTCTGATAATTCAAAATATTTATAGCAATAATTGAATTATTCATTTTTAACCCTTCACTTATCTATTTTTGATTTTTGAAACGATAATTCTTTTACAAGATATGGAACAGTTGCTTTGCAAAGACATTGCGAAAGAAAAATTATACAAAAATCGCAAACTTTTCAGTGATCTTTTGTAAAAATAAGTAAACAACGATTTTCTGTTGAAGGGGTTGTTTACTTACTTATTCAAGTACTTTTTGACTGAACGAGATGAGTAAGGTAATCAATCTTCGTGGCTCTTTCTTGATACATTTGTTCTTCGGGATTTCTACTTTTTTTAATAAAATCCACCACCCAGGACAGAATACCAAGAATTTGTGGCCATAAATTAGGAAAGTTGGCTGTTTTCATTAATCGTTAATTGGGGTGGGATAACGATATACATATATTTAAAAATCTTGGAATTTTATCAATGTAATGTAATGTAAGGTAATCCCACTGTCCAGTTCTTTTTTTCAGCTGCAGAAATTGATTGTACAAAGCAATACAATGACAGACCAGATTTGATATTCATAGAGTCGACTTCAAAGATACCTCTGTTTTCATCAACAAATTTCCTCACCATAATTAGTTAGTCTCGTTGCCATTTTTTATCTGTAATCAATCTGTTCTCCTTTTAATTGATGATGTTATGACACGTGAGCGGCTAGGACTATTATTCTAATTTAAAGGGGTACAGGTATATCTGACACCAAGAGAATAACTTTTTGATTTGCTAAAATTGGGACAATTCTGCCAGTTTCTGCTTTCTTAAGTTTGAGCATCTCTTCTGAGCACTGTTGGTATTATTCCTTAATTACCAATTAAATCAGTCGGTTAGAAGACACCCCGAGTCCTAAACATCTCGACTTTAGCTCATTCGTTTTGATTTTACAAGAAAACTTGCCTAATTTAGTATAGATCGTTTTGTAGTTTTACTGAAGGTTTCTTAACACTAGAACGCTATCGCTACTGGAGTTAATAGGTTGGTTTCAAGCAATATTCGGCTGTATTCAATATTGATTATATTGCGGTCTACAGATAAGAGTTGTGAATTTCTGCTGATTTTGCATTTATTTATTTATATTATACATCCGAAACAGTGATAGCAAAAATTCTAAACGCTGCATTTAACCCGCCAGAGCTGACGCGAAATACATTTTATTCGCGGCTAGCGCCCTGTTTGATGGGCACTGGTTTATAGCATAACTTAATACGATTCAAAATATATCAACTTATTGTATGCAAGCAAGGTGTAAATTTTACGTATCGATAATTCTCCAGTGTTAATGGCATGTTTGTCCGAATGTTTACGGTTTGAAATAAAAAGTGTTTTATTTATTCTAGTTATTACTTATGTTATGTTGTTTTATGTTATCGTTAAGGAAATGTACCTATTTTACACATTATACTTAAAAATATTCAACTAAAAAAAAAGTGTTTTTGTAAAAATTAGAATTGTTTAATATGTAAATGTTTTTATTTTGTTAATTGAAACCGCAACCGTTTCGTTTTTAACCGGTTTTTAATATCAATCGTTCTAAGCACGTGGACCAATCGTTTCGTTGTGGCACAGCACATAGCAATTGCAAAACGACTTTAAAAAAAAAAAACTCAGTAATAACGCTATTATGAAAATTAGTTCATACGTTGTTGTTAAATAGCAATTAAGTTCCTCATCACGTTTACTGAAATACTCAAAAAATTGCACTGCAACGCCCTGGCGTTTTTTTTTCACCGAAAAATCCTTAATAAATAAAAACAAACATAAAAATTTTAAATCAACAACAAAATTAGTAATATTAGCAAACTTATTCTTATATCACTATTTAATACATATTGAATTCAGCATCTTGACCAACCTGTGCTCGCGCCCGAACTTGGAATCGCGAAAATCCTCCAACAGCTGCAACCAAAACGATTACATCCTGCAAAAGAAATGAAAAAAACTCACCTCGTACGACAGTTCCTGTTTCAGAATCGTCGTCGTGTCCTCGTTGCCGACGCAACAGGCCAAAAGCGTCGGATACAAGACCCTCGAGAGCGCTTCCACCGAAAAATACTGGAACGGTAGCGAACACAGCTGCTGCAGTACGCAAGGAGGCTGCCCGCTCACAAGCAACATCTGAAGGAAAAAAAACGGTGCGTGATCGCGTGCCCACAAAAAAACGATCACGCGACAATCACAGAGGTACTAATAACGGACAGATACAAATCAACGCGGTAATCCTTTTGTCGAAATTGTGGCCGGACCAGTGGCGGCTCGTCAGAGGAGGCAAGGGAGGCTAAGCCTCCTCATGATAAAATTGAAATAAATAAATAATTACATAATCAAATTTGATTTTCATTAAAGTTTCAGTATGAAATCAATTAAATAAATGGTAATAGTTATTTGGTAGATAATTTTCTTTCACCATACCAGAACGGCCTTATTAAAGGGGATCTTCTATTTACAATATGGGACTTGAAGGTTGAATGTAAGCGCCCGAAATATGGTCGAGACCTGGCCGGAGACAATTTGCTACATTTGACTCCAAGCATCTGCTTTAATTCTATAGAATGAAGCGATTTTGACCTTGAACGTTAAAAAGAATTGAGATGCAATACTTGAGTTAGAAAGAATAAAACTATTGCATCGGAGGCTCCTGCTCCGGCTTTACCCCCACCCAAACACGTGTCCTAGTCAGTGCGTTTTGCCGGGCAAAGATCCCAATTATTCCTTAGCACTGGGTGCGACAGGTCTACCGCAATCATTGAATTCAGGTATAAAATTTTGAATTTGCGCGTTCATTGTTTCAACTTGAAGGACGATATAGAAGTAAAATGTATTTTTTAAAACTTGTGAGGATATTGTAGATTTTCTTTTAAGACGATCATTTAGGTCTTTGGATTATGATACAAAATTGTTTATTTATAAAAATTATGATAGGCCTCGTCCAAATTTAATTTCTTTAGAAAATCAAAAGATCACATATCATCAACATGTAAATTTATGTTATTTGGTAAAGGAAATCAAAATATAACGAGGGTTTTGGATACTGCTCGAACTCGCGATATTGATAAATTTAATATCAAAGTTAGTTATTTTCATTATTAAGTAAGAGAAAATACGTTTTGTAAGCCCATATCTCATTATCCCACCCTAAGCATTTCCTTCAACTCCTAATCCAGTCCTGGCAAGAAATAACTCTACACCTCCTCGATGGTTCTTGCTGGACGGTAATTTGTGACACAAAAATAAAACATCATAATTTGTTGACTAACAATAAGTAGAGTACCTATTCTTCATAAATATTAGCCTCCTCACTCGTCACTACCACGAGCCGCCACTGGGCCGGACTATCGCCGAAGTCGATCTGGACATATTTTATTCAGGTAATTACAATCGAGGTGACATCGCGAGTGACAACATGCGTGAGACCGGAAGCGAAATTAAACGTAATGCATTGCAAAACCGATCGTTATCGCACGACTTTACTTACTCCTCGTTTGATTTATGGTCGTTCGTTTTTGTTTTGGGAAATTTGGCCGTTGGCGCGCCCGTTGGTGGCGCCCGCGCTATCTTAATGACGGCGGGCGACCGCAAGAATGTCACCTGAGCAATAACTCACACTGACCTGATTGTCTTGATTACGGACGGCGAAGTAACCTGTGACGTGGATGACTTGGTGAAGGAGCTCCCGGTGGGTCTCCTCGGTGGTCTCGGGTTTGCTGTTCTTGTTCGAACACTTCGGGAGGGTAGGGGAGGCGCAACACCAAATCAGGTGGCTCGCGATGTGACGAAACTGGAGGGAGATTCCTTCAGCGCCTAAAACTTCCTGTAACATTTTTAATTTCAACGAGTTTTCGAAGATGCTTCACTGTCGATTAACATCAAAATATAAGAAGAGTTAAGTAAGTTTGTGGAAATGTGCGATTGTACAGGATGATTTACAATAGGGGTAAAATTAAATCCTATGTTAATGAACAAATTCTAAATAAAATGCAATACATTTTGTTATTCACAATCGGTTAGTAATCTGTCAATTTCTTGTTTTTTATTTCATCGGTAACCTCATTTGTCTATTAGATATCTCCTATAAATTTGAAAATAATTTAGAAAATTGGACTTTAGAAAATTTGAAAATTGTAACTTTTTGGGAAACAAATTATGATTGTAAATAAAATAGTATACACATCTCACTGAAAAATTTAACCAATTTAAACCTCGGGCTAAGTGCCTCGGCAAGATATCACAGATCTCGGCTGTAATGAAACACTTCCCACCTCGATATACTATTGATTTAATTGCGGTTATTTTTAAAACACAATTTCAATAATTATTAGAGAGTTATACTGCCCTCCTAAGAAAGACCCCCGTATCTACAGAAATTTTTTTTTTTTTAAATTTTAGTACTTATCGATTCTGCTCGATTTATATGACATATTTACTTAATAAAAAGACCGTAAATGCAATGCTTTCTTGCATTTACAGTCTTTTTATTAAGTAAATATGTCATATAAATCGAGCAGAATCGAATAAGTACTAAAATTTCAATGTTTTTTTTTTTTTGTAGATACGGGGGTTTTTCTTAGGAGGGCAGTATAGCAAGACGTATTTTTCGTTGACTGGGAAGTTCAAGCGCTTGCGTACGGCATGGAAATGTAAAAATAAAGTATTACGACAATGAAAAACACGTCTTTGCTATAACTCTCTATTATACTTTATAAATGTACACAATTAAAATGTTTTTCAATTTTAAACAATTCTTCTTTTTTTTTTAATGTTGGGTTAATAATTTTGTACAATCATTTTGGCAAATAAAAGACCTATCAAAATCATGACAAAAAAACATTAATACAAAAATACAAACAAAATTGAAAAGGGAAATACTTTAAGAGTAAAAATTATTAGTGTTGCACATACAGTAAAACTCACTTATAATTGACGCTTGTTTGTTACGGACCGATTGCCGAAGCATCGACTAAAGTAATTTAAATCTATGTAAGTGCAAGGCCCTCCAACGTTGCCCCAAAAATTGGTTTCAAATTGAGGGCTTATCCAGAAAAAGGGCCTATCGGTCGATAGGCCCTTTTTGCGGAGTTTGTTTTAAATGAACCGCCATACTTTAAAGTACATGCTCAAGAATTTTCAAGTGAAAATGGCAACATTGCTGAGTTATGGCTGCTTACGTTGTCACCTATTTTGGAAGATTTTGTGATTTTGTGAAGTTTATGTTCTAATCGAGATAATGGCGAATGCCAATAAAAAGCTGATAGAGTTTTGATGTTTTTTTAGTAAAATATTATAAATAAAAGATTTATGAAAAAAAAAGCTCACATGATAAAAACTCAAAACGGAATTAACATCATATATAATAACTGAATACATGCCAAATTTTTCTAGTAATATCTTCAAAATTGAGGTTTTTTGGTGGGTGGCTATTAACATTGGACGACCCCATTATATTATGGATTCGCTTGCAATGGCACCTATAGTGAACTTTCACTTGTAATCAACTAAAACTACGATCCGATCTGAATTTTAGGATTACGTTGATATCAATGAGACAACCTCGTGAGAAGTTCCTTCTTAACTTAGCGATTATTAAGTAAATATACATAAATGCAGACGAAATAGATATTGTTTATAAACCCTGCCAAATAAATAAAATAAAATCCAGCTTAGTCGCGAGACAACGAACCTTCTTTTTCACGAAAGATCTGTTCATAACAAACAACCGATTTTTTTATCCTCTGCTTTCATAACAACACATGTGAAATGTAAAACGTTACTGAGTAATACAAAATGCGAGCGACCGAAACAATGACGAAGTGTGTTTGCACAAATTACGTTAAATTTTACGTTAAAAATTACGTTTGTGTTGCGACATACGTCCGTGTAAGCTCATAAGCGGCGGTGAAGGGTGGTGGAGGAGGGAAAACCACAAATCGCGTAACTTCGAGTTCGTGTAAGTCCGGAACAGAATAAGTCACGGTATTACTGTATACAAAGTGTAATACTTTTGGGACAAATAAGCGGTTGATACAATTAACTAGTGACACCAAATAAGCAACACTGACTAATCAACGGTGCTAGATTTAATTAGTTTAATGCTGTTATTTTAATTTTGGACAAGTTTCATCATGGGGGGACTGTGTTTTTTAATAATTTTTTATAATAAAAGTGCTTTGTAAAAAGTAACCCCAAAATAAAAAATTTAAACAAAAATTCAATATCTAAACCGCAATATTGTCGGTTTAGAATAAAAAATTGAGCAAACCGGATTAATCAACCCACATTCGTGGGCATCCTCAACACAAACAAAAACCGAGTCCACAATTTAGATTTGCTCCCTCAGGAATAACATCCAGAACGCACGCGACCATTCCGCTGGGACCCCGCCGAGCGCCATAAAAATACCAAAAAAATCTCACGCCCATGACGTATTTATTAATCCCAAACCGAAAAAAAAGAAGAAAATAACCATCAAATCGAACAAAGCTTTGTGCCCTCGTTAATGAAAACTAACGTTTTAACTTTTTAATTCGCCAATTACGCCGGCACTGCAAACGATATCAATTCGAGTTAGTTTCCCTTGTTTGCAGATCGACCTCTAACTATATTTACAGCGGCCGTTGCGTTTTAATTGAATCATTTTGCTCCCAATTCCAAATTAGCTTTAACCCCCTTGTTTGTACAGACCTGGAATTTTTTCAGATCTATTTCGGCTATTCTCCTCAGCAACTTAAACGTGGCCGTAGCCAAATTAAGACACTGCACCGGAACCATCGGCGGCTGCTGCCCTTCGCTTCTCGGGGTGGAATCAGGGGGCAAAAGTGACCCGTACAACATTGACACAGCTCCCAACAATTCAGTCCCGTGCAACGTAGCCACCTGGAACAATTAAATTTTGTTGCAAATGAAGTATGTTCATGAAAATATTCAAGAAAAAGATTTGAAAGATATAAACCTTTAATTAAGTAATTGCTACTATAGCCAATGTTTCGATTTTAATTTCATGTCGAACAAGTTACTAAAAAGGAAAGATTACTTAAATAAAAATTGAAGCATTTGCCAAATCAGAAGCCCTAATATCTCAAGATCTATATTTTAAATTAATTCTAAAGGATAACACTTTCATCCTAATTATTTTTTTTTTGTTTCTGTTTTGTAAATTGGTATAGGTAATTTTTCTTTTATTTATTTTTATCCACAATCTTGTTATGTACACATTATATCATTCATTTGACACTACTTACGCTGCATAACAAAGTTCATTATACTACCAGTGGTGTAATGAAATCCATTATACCGCTCATTATACCACTAGTGATGTAAAGGAAGAAAAGAACAAATAAACATAACCGGTTGCCATAGTATTGAAAAAGAATAATAAAATATTTTTGAAAACGATTGTTCTGATACTTTTAAATAGTCTTTTCTCAAAACCAGTTGAAAATAATATAGAACAGAAAATCGTTCTATAATGACCTCTGCTAATGAATGATTTTTTATTAATGAACAGTTTTAGTAATCAACCAATAAATTCGATGTAAGTTTCATCATAAATACAGTTGTTTTTTTCTGAAAGCAAAGTTAAGGAACCACTGTTGAGGACAATAAAATATCGTTGACAAGATATAAACGTTTTCTTTGATTAATGGTATAATAGAATATTAATTTAAAATTGAAATAAATAATTTTTCTAATCCCATAAGATATAAAAAAACGAAGACATATTGCAACTAATTGGTCGTTTCTTGCTTTACTCGCGCGTTAAAATGTCTGGATTACATCTAAACGGCATCGAAAATTTCAGTTTGGATTCTTATTAATAAGGCTGCGTGAAAACCGGCGTCTGATTTAATCTGTTCAGAAATATTAATTATATGGTCGCCGAAACTTCTGTCAGTGTCACTGTCGAAAATTTAACGTTGGCTTTTTTAGTTAATTTCTATTTCCCTTCGCCATATTTCTTGAGATACCAATGTCTTGCACTTATATTCACAAATGCAACAAATAATAACAATATTTGTTTGCAATTCTGACTATTCACAAAAATCTAATTCCCCATTCAGAGAGAATATTATGACAGCCAACACCGCCTTTGCGATGTTGTGTTCTCGGAATCCGTAAAAAATAAACGGTTTATAGCTTCTCGGTAATATGCAAATATTTTGCTGGAATTAGATAGTTTTTCGAACTTTTTTGTTCAACTGAAGAAATAAAACTATGAAGATATAGTGATAAAATTACCACTGCTCTAAATTATAAGACGTTCACTCATTTTACCATACCTATAAGTTAGCGGAATTTTCTATAAACCGTGTCCTCTTTAAGCAACTACATGCCTTACAAAAATTGCGATTTTGCAAATTTGAAAAATCACCACTATAGACAAATACTGTACCTAGGTAATACAGAAAATGTAACTCAGTGCAGTACATCATAAAAAAGTTATTTGAAATCAGAAACGGCAAAATATTCACGTAGTTTTTGTTACTATAACGCAGCCTTAAGTACATAATTTACATTACCAAATGGGTTGGATCGGAATCTTCCGGGCAACGGTCGGCAAGGGCTTCTAGGAACTCCAGAGCGGCAAGAAGGAACCCGCAAGCCGGAGGAATGTCGTGGACGGGTCCTCTGACGGCGACGCAGCATTTGGCCAGCTGCTCCACGACTCCCACACAAACGGCAAAACTGAAAAAAGGGCGAAACACAAACTGGTTAATCAGATTGTATGGGATCTCTCACACATGCTGCTATAATCACATCAGTGATGTGTCATGTGCACAGCTGATTATCGCCACCCTCATGATGAGGATCGGCCGTCCCTCACTCTCAAGAACACACAGGGCGATACCTACAGTTAAAAAGCCGCTTCTTTGTCTAATTACCGACTTTCTTTTACGGTTCGCTCCACATACGGGGGAATGGCACAGCCAATCTACTAATGGCTTCCAACTGTGATCTGTGCTATGAATTCGATTAAGTGGCGACCGGCGCGCTTACGCCGCACCCATTCATCACAATTACGTAGACGCCGACGCCGCTAGTCATCATAAAATGCAACACTTGCCGCGATCGATTCGCTGGGAATCTAAGTACACATGTCATCTCCCAGGTTTGCTGAATATGATGTTAACAATAGGGGTCTAACGGACCCTCTGTACAAACACCGGCTCGGAATCCACTGACGCGGACCAGATTTCGAAAGCCAGTCTCGTTTTAGAACAATACGCGACGTTTCGAATTAAATAAGACCTTTAATGGGGACAATATGAGAATCATGCACTTGTTCTCAAATAGGGTGAAAATGCATTGTAAATCTTATAATATTCAATTCTCTAGAAAAAGATTGAAAGTTGGATCTACAGAAACTAAACTACAGTTTTTTTTTAATACAATTGCGCACCGGTTATTTACGAGAGATTAATGAACCTAATAAGTTTCAAACGCAACCAACTTTACACATATCTATAATATTGTTATTTTAAAAACTAATTATAAATTTGCGGCGTTTAATTTCACATCTTTTAACACAACATGTTTAGGATACAGGGCGTTTCTTGTCAAAGTAATGGCTTCATCGCTGATTTTTTCAAATAACAATGAATATATTTTCGGCGCGATTTTGATACGTGTTATATTAAAATGACAGGATAAAAATTGTAGCCTGTTACAACAACTTTTCTCTTAATTTCTGAATTGTTGCATGCAATTATTGCAGCGTTATTTTGACAGTTAAAAAAACCATCAACATCACGACGACAAAATATAGATTGCTGTTTAAAAAAACCAATAATAACAAGAAACACCCTGTATAGCAAAGGTTATGTCAAACAAATTAATCAGTTTTTGAATTTTTGTCAAAACTCAATAATTTAAGATTTATCGAATAATCGCTTGATTTTTGTCGGTCGCCAATATTTTTGGAGTGTTGTTTTCACAGTTAAAGGGAGCTTCATGACGAAAAAATATTGGTTTCTATTTAAAAACACCCTATATATAAGAATGTTATGTCAAAAAATGTGAAATTAAATTTAAAAATTCATCTGTTTTTGGATTTTCTTCAAAACTTGACAATTTAAGATTTATCGAATTGTTGCGTTACTTTTGCCGCGTATGTAACTCTGGTGCAGATTTAACGAGTCAACTGAGGTTTATTTGTAATTTTCGTTAATAATATCATTATTTTTTGTTATACTTTCAAGAAAACTTTTGATGTTTTCCCAACAAAGACACTATTACATTGTACAAAAATAAAATAGAAGTAGGTACATTTACGGCCATCGAAATGTACACAATACTTGACACAAATTTTCCTATTTTTCCAAAGATTGAAGTTGGCTTTATCCAGTGACTTTCGTTAAATAATATTTGTCAAAAACATTGACATTTGGCTAATGTTTTTTTAGGACGCCTATTATATGAAGCAAAAATCAAGTTGCTAAAAAAAATTATGCACATTTCGGTGGTCGTAAATGTACTTACAAGTTTATAATGAACAACAATGAAACTAAAAGGTAAGGTGCAGTAGAATTATGGCCTAAATAAGTTTCAATACTATTTGGTATTGCCTCCTCTAGCTCACTTATTGCCTGCAGAAGCCGACCTACACCACTTATGAGCCAGGAAAATGCAAAACACAAACGATGCCATTAGCAACAAGAAAAAAAAACAGGTGACCCATTTAATTTGTAATGGAGTTTACTATATTTATAATTTTTTTAACCAAATTATTTGGAGCTTGTTCAAAGTTTTACTACCAAGCATTAATATTTAGTTGATGTTGGGTTGAAAATGGCAATATGACTCTCGTTTTGATATAATCACGACCGAAAAAAGTCGTGTAAAATCTGAAATTTGATTAAAATCTGTCGAGCTTGGCTGACTGGTGCGGGAAACTTCATTTTCCCCGGCTTTTTGTGCTCCGCGACAGTAAAAATACAAAAACCGATGGCAAATTAACATCGGGAATTGAATTTAGTACGGAGCGGAACTAACGGTCGGCAGTCCTTCCTTTCGGTTTTGTTCATTTCGCCGTAACATGCTTAAAAGATCACAGGAAAAACGGGGAATGCTTTTCATCTAATCGAATTTTTTCCTTCGATCGCCAGCACGCCACTCTTATTTTTAGCGTTGCCGATAAGAAAAAGCCGTAACTAACTATAACACATGGCACGGTCGGTACTTGTAAACAAGTCAGCCGAACTCGAGTGGCATTTCCTAGATTGAAATACTGTTTTAGATTGTTTGTGATGCCCTTGGCTCGTCGGTCAATATTATTGGACCGAATGAGTATCTCTAAATGTAAATTGTATTCGTGAATTTAAAATGAATCCATTCGAACCTTATTGAGGTACTTGGCCTTATTCTCCCCCGCCTCGCCCCGTAAACCGTAATTTAATCCCGGAAGAAAAAAATTCGCCCAATAAAACGCGAATTAACGATCGATATCCGCATATGGCAGGTAACTACCCTCGGGCACTTCATAAAGAAGTTTATGCAATCATTGTATGCAAAACGGGGTCCCCTTTAATACATTATCGGGTATTAGCAACAAGCGGTGCAGATTGCTACCGGGCGCCTCGAATCGGATGCTGGGAGGACACCCGATAATATTTAGGGGCGGAATTTTAAAATGTTCGAAAAAAATAGGGGTCACGCGTTAATGCAAATCGACGGAGCGTTTTTAAAAGCGCAATCGGTTCGAGCGTGACCTCGACGAATTTTTTCGCTCGTCGATGAAACGACGCCTCGATTTCAGGGATGCTTCCGCGTACAGGGGTAGCTTTCACTACAAAAGCGGTTTCATTACACACTGTCGAATATTTCTCAGAAAAGCTTCTGGGAAAATAAATTTCGAGGGATCATTGAACTCGGTCCGATCAGATTAATTGCCTAACTTACATGCCAAAAACCAAATTAATTTTGAGTTTATTTAAAAAAATATTTTAGATTGGAAATTAGTGGAAATGGTTTTCTTTAATAAGTTTTTGTTTGTTCTAAAACTAAAAAGTTTTCTAAACATAATCCAGATATTGTTACCGTCAGCAAGTCTGCACCAACTCTGTAACCCGCATGCAGGCCAAGTTGTTCATTTAACGACCAGCACTGGCTGCAACATACACCTCTACATGTAACGGTATCAAGAAGACGAGATTGAAATAAAGGAATTTCAATTTATTCAACGTGATACGTGCAAGTTTCAACACATAAACTTTTATATGAAGGGCTTGGGGCAACAAGGCTACATGTCACACTTTTAGCAAATTTGAGTTATCTATGCTACACATAATTATGTATACTATTTTTGTGATGGCTATTCTCCCAAGAAAGAAGCCACTGTCGCCCCTACAGCGCTATGAATTTTGCAAAATATGTACAAATATTTTTGTAATAACAGCATAAGCCACAAGTAAATTCATCATGGCAGCAACGTGCTCACATGTTTCTGCCAACAAAAAATTAGATTTTAATATTGAAAACAGCAATGAACATTGTGATTTCGACTCTGATGATTGTGATTTCGACTCTGATGATTGTGAGTTAGAGAAGGATTATGTGCAATCCGAAAGTAGTGAAGAACATTCATCAGATGAGTCCAAACAGGTAATTTAAACTTTTTATGTGGCATATATCGTTTTTCTCAAAATATGTTATTGCAAATTTCATCAATTATATAGAATATCTCTACTACCTTTGAATGTGTAAGTATAATAATCCGATTTCACTGAATGCAAAAAAATTAGAAAATCTAGCACTACTGTTTCCCTCCATTCCTTCAGTGTATCACACTTATTATCAAGAAATAGAGGCTGCTGTAGCTGTACCAGGAAATGACACTGAGGAGGTAAACAGAGAATGAACCCGAAAATTTAAACAATAATTTTTCAGACAATAGTGAAGATGAAAGCTAATTTGTAAAAAAACATAATGTTGTTTTTTTATCAAAAAGAGTACAACCCACAATTTTTATAATAAATAATTAAAATTACAGTTTTTTATTAACTAAAAATCAACTCAGCATAGTTAAATATACCCTCATTACAAATTTCTCATGATTAAATTACTCATGATATTAAATGCTACAAAAATCATCAGGTTTGATTTTGGGATTTAACCGAACCTTTAACAATTAATATCTCAAAACTAAGTGCATGTGGGCAAGTCCATTTTGGAAAAAAAATAGTTAAAGCTAATTCTTATAACAAATTAACATAAAAAAAATCATAATAAATATCTTTTAATATCAGTATAAATTTGTCACTAGTAATTTCTTTCAACAACGATATTTATTGCGAGTTAATTTTGAAAGTGGGGCAAGTCCACTCTAAATAATGACAGCGAAGGAGGTCTCTTCATTTATCACCAAAACGAAGTGGGTCAAGTAATTTCGGAAAAATAGAATTACCTTCTTTAAATGCGAAAACTATTAGGAAAGAAAAATGTAAAGGTACCACCTATTCATCACAAATTCTTTAAAAATCTCGACCATCTATACTACAAATAGTATATTGTGTTATTAGGAGAAAAAGTGCCATTTTGTGTGGCGAGAGTGGAGTTTTGAACAACGAGCGAAGCGAGTCACATAATTACATAGGAAGTAAACAAAAACACTTTTATTCCGAATAGCACATGTTATCTTTACTTCGAACGCAAGTGAGAAAATTTTTATATAATTCAAAGCAAGCGACATGGCAGTCGTCGTATCCTAGTTGACACGGGTTGTTTTGTTATACACAAAACAATTACGAATTGTCATTTGGATAAGTATTGTGTTTATTTAAAACCAGTGCTATTATGGCCCAATTAGAATGTGCAAAGCCTGAAATTATTGAAATAGCGCAAACTGCTATCGAAGAATTGTTACCAACAAAGTCAGCGAGAGTCTATGAAGTCGCTTATCGGAGATTCGTTAAGTGGTGCGCAGAGAAAAATGTTAATAATTATTAGGAAAATGTTTTACTAGCTTACTTTTCCGAACTGAAGCAGAAGATGAACGTGAAAAGTTCGACTACGCGAGCCCGTGGTTCATTGAAAAAAATGTGAACAATTATTCAGCGGCAGACAAAGTTCACATTTTCTCCGCTGGATAAAAAGTGACTGTTTAACTTTATGTATCCAAGGACGCAATGTGATGTTTTTTTGACGTTCGAAGAAAAATATAATTACAGAAGGAGCTCGGTTGTATGAACATCCATTATATGAACTATTTATTATAGTGAATAGCATACTACGTTCTAAGGAGTGAACAATATCAATTTCGATTATATGATCAACCTGCTTTGATACAAAAATCTTGTCTTCCGTGAATGTACACATACATAATAGAACAGACAACTGTTCACATTATCAGAAGAAGGCTTAGAACGACTTAGCAAAAATGCAGGAAAAAGCATTCCACAAAAAGAGTGTAAACGCAATCACTCTAATCGTGGAAAAGCGCGAATAAAAGGACTGCTATGTTACTTTCGATTATGTGAACAATTCGATTTTATAAAAACCCCTGGTTTTTATTAGTTCATATAATCGAGCGGCTACTGTATATGCATGCAACTTATTACTGAATATTTTTTAATTTTTATTCACTTTTGTGTACAAAATTAAATTTGTTGTTTGTTTTATTGCAGCTTTTTGCAAAAAGTATGAAATGTTGAAATAAAATAAATAAGTAAATAATTAAAATACAGGGTGTTCACGAAAAAACGCCCCAGCTCCTAGCGCTATTATTAGGAGTCCAATTGTAACAAACGATACGTCAAATTAAATGGTTCAAAAAGTACTACAATGTGTAGCTCAAACATAATTTTTACCTGTTTCTCCATTCAAAGGTCAAAGGTCAACTTCATTTTTTCAAATTACAACCTTATATTTTTCTTTGACAATTTGATAGAGATTTTTTTTCTGAATTCAACGATGTATCACAATCAGTATTTCTGATTTATTTTAGGGTAATAAAGAAATTAGAATAATAACTAATATTATTAGCAGTAGGCTTTGAAAAATAACTGAGACGTAGCGGTGGCTATGGAAACGACGTCTCACAAATAAAAATTACTATTACTAATGTTGCAACAATGGTAATAACCATGGTAACCGGGACATTTAACTGGAGAAATACGTTAACATCGCCGTCAGAAACTGGCTATTAGTTTGTTTACCTATTTTTTGTAATAAAAATGAATAATAGTGAACTAGTGAAATAGTGAACTAAACGATCCACTGGCGTAGAATAAATTTGTGTAATTTCTTTTTAAGCGAGTTAAGGCGAGATCAATCATTTTATACAAAAAATTTGTGGTCTGATGAGTGTCAATTTACAAACAACAGACATTTTAATCGTTTCAATCACCGCTATTGGAGTGTAGAAAACCCACATATTACCATCGAACAAAATCCTCAGATAAAATTTTCGGTGAACGTTTGGTGCGGAATATTAGGCGCCAGGATACCTAATAGGACCAATTTTCATTGATGGAAATCTCAACCAAGAAAAATATCTTCAAATTTTGCCTGAAGACTTAGAAGAAATTTTAGATGACTTGCCGTTGCCATTGAATGGAATGAACTAGTATTTCAACAAGATGGCGCTGCACCACACAAAACGCTCTTATGATTAGGGACTATTTAAATATAGAATAATGAAGACAAATGGATTGGAGCATATGTACCTATACCATGGCCCGCCCGGTCTTGTGACCTCTAGAGTTTTTCTTTTGGGGATACATCCAAGATATTGTTTATGCTACGCGCCCGGAAACAGAGGAAATTTTGAGAGAGAGAATAGTCAACGCTTGTCGGGAGACACCAGCAGAAATTTTAATTAATGCTACACAAAGTGTAGGATCTAGATGTCGACGAAAATGTCTGGAAAGAAACGATGCCCAATTTGAACATTTTTGTTAATTTGCCATTTCTTTATTTAATTGTTTAGTTATTAAATGTTATCTGTTGTTGTTCATAAATTAATTCTTTAAAATACGTTGTTTCCGTACTGACACATCGTTTCCATAGCCACCGCTACGTCTCAGTTATTTTTCAAAGCCTACTGCTAATAATATTAATTATTATTTTAATTTCTTTATTACCCTAAAATAAATCAGAAATATTGATTGTGATACATCGTTGAATTCAGAAAAAAAATCTCTATCAAATTGTCAAAGAAAAATATAAGGTTGTAATTTGAAAAAATGAAGTTGACCTTTGACCTTTGAATGGAGAAACAGGTAAAAATTATGTTTGAGCTACACATTGTAGTACTTTTTGAACCATTTAATTTGACGTATCGTTTGTTACAATTGGACTCCTAATAATAGCGCTAGGAGCTGGGGCGTTTTTTCGTGAACACCCTGTATACAGTTTTGTTATTATAAATATATTCCATTCGAAGAAAATCAACTTTTCAACAAATCGTTGCTTTTGAAAGTGAGGCAAGTCCATTGGCACATGCCAAAATCATGATTTTTTTCATCTAGCACGGATAATCATTAAATTTACAGGAAATAAGACCACAAAAAATATAAAATAAGTCTATTACAGGGTTCACAATAATGCTATATTGCAAATTCCTCCACTTTTCCAGGTTTTCCCTGACCCTTTCAGTATTTTCCTTGACCTTTTTCTAGTAATTTATGCTCTTAACTAAAACGGTCAAAATTTTTTCAATCTTGTCTTAAAAGTTTTTCTACGCACATAAACTAAATTTCCCGATTTTTTGATAAAATGCCTGAATTTCTTGACTTTTTCCCTGATATTTTGATTTATTTCTAAATTCCCTGACATTTCCAGGTTTTCCAGGTTGCTGTGAACCCTGTATTACTGCTTACCAATATTTTTAAACCCATTCAAATGCAAACAATTCAATACCTAGCAAAAACATAAAATGGATTTGCCCCCCTTTCAAAATCTACAGTACATTTAATGAATAGTAAAATAATGTAACGAATCGAAATATACTAAATGACATGGAAATTGCAACACCAAGAATGTGTGCGAATTTTTTGACCAAACATGGTAGCAACGTACAACTATTCAACGGTAAGGTGATTAAAATTTCAAAGAAATGAACAAAAGATTAACACAATTTAGTTTAATTTTTATTAATAATGTGTTGGGCCGTTCCTATTAATTTTAGAAAATTATTAATATTGGAATAAGCAAACACTTTTTCAGTCCAACTCCGGCACAGGGTATACCTTTTGTACATCTTGTAATTACGCTTGAATTTTTCTTTTCAGGTAGATAGGTATTTGATTTCATCCGCCAGAGACACCCATTGAGCAAATCGAGAGTTAGTTAATTAAAATTTTATTTTTATGAACTAAAAATTTCTGGAGTATAAAGCACAATTTTTAATTTACAGAAATGCCAATAAAAAAACAATGGACCCATTAAACCCAGTCGCACTAATTAAAAATTAAGCTAAACTTATAAACAGACCAGTAAAATAAGAATAACTACTTATTATATCGTAATGTCTAGGTTCAAGTGGGATATTGAATGAAGTAAGTGCAAAAGCTTAGGGTCAATGAAATTGCAAGGTATCACTTTTTGGGTAAAACTTAAACCACTTATGGTTGTGAATTGAAATGTAGGAAGATTCCAAGAAACAACATTCATAGATTCGATTACTTTGCAGTGACTTAAATTCAGGGCATACATAAGTGCAACTAAGAAAAAATCGTAATTCGATTCAAAAAGGTGTTAAATTTAAAATGGATTTGGAAATGCAACAGCAGCTCCTTTCAATTTCTTTTAAATGAAAATTAATACAAATACGTTAAAAAAAACACACATATTCATTCAAAATGACCAAGCTTCCTAAATTCCATTTCCAAAATGTTGTAATTTGAATATTTGCATTGATTTTAAGAAGAGGTTTTACTGTAGGATGCGTGACTGCTTTTACCGAAGAAGTTCCCTCATTGAATTTGACTTTATTAATTTCGTTTGAGCTTCTTTGATTTTACTTCATTACTTTTTCATCCTCGCCAATTAAAAGCTGAAAAGTCCGAAGAATCGCCGGAAAAAATTGCCGCTCCGCCGAAGGAAAAGAAGTGTTTGATGTGTTATTAAAATATTTGAAAAGGAAGTTGGAAAAGTAAGTTGCATTTCGCGAACAAATTTAATTAGAAACGCAAAGAGAAAGAGACGCAAAAAAGTCTCTCCGAATGTAAATTAATTATACGGACGGGGGCGGGTCCGCCAATATTTTCGTTACATCTTTTACTTCCCAGTCACGAATTAATTTGAGGAAAAAAATTTCGTGCAACAATAATATTGTTGGGTGTCGGCGTTTCAGTAACACAAGAACCTGTACCGTCTGTTTCAAGTGTTCTGCAAACGTACGTCCCACAACAAACAACAATCTGTGTAAACAGTTGCGTCTCAGATTGCCCGTCTGTATTCCGTGACCCCGCACTTTCAGATCGGGTTACCACACACACACACACACAACCGGAAAAATGTGACGCGAACCATTTGCCGCCGGTATATAGGTCAAAACGGAAAAAATCCGGCCCTCGAAAGGTTAACAACCGATTACGGCAATCATCAATATACTCGAATATATTTCTCAGAATACTTAAGCCGGCCTCAAGAGCCATCAGAAACAACAGCAATGAAGTGTAGAATGCGTTATTAACATTTTTACATATCAAAACGAGCGACCGCTCGAGTGGTATACAGGGTGGCGCGTCCCCGTGCGTTTCTTCCTTCGGAAATTAATTCCGCGGCTTTACAGCGAGTAGAAATTTGTTGTGTAAACACGGACGGAAATTCTTGTTAATATATTTCGTGCTGTAGCGTCTCAAGAACAAATTTCAATTAACGGTGTGATCCCACGTTAAGATTTTCTATTAAAACTTGGTACATGAGATTAGCTGAGTATTTGCTCGCTGTTAAAACATACGCTGTTGACACAGTTAACTTCCAGCCACTGCGTGTAATGAACAGGCATACACTTCAATCATTAAAGGGGCTGCGCATTACATATTTTATCCGCGCAAAAAAAATCGTGCGATTTAAAATGACCCATATGCTGTTGCAGTCCGCCCCTTTAATGACAGGGGAAAGTTATTCATAAAACCCTCTAATCATATTCGCGTCACGTCCGATCGAGGCTTTTATTTGTGATGTGGAAGTGCAAGTAAATGTAAATATCTCTCTGCTTGCTACCTGTAAGAAGTTGCAGCCTATGGGATTGGTGTTAATTTTATTAATATTCTACATGCATGCGAAGTGATGATCGAATTGGCTGGATGCGGATTGCGTCATTTTGCGGTCGAAATTGTGGCGAGAAGCTTTTGCAAATTTAAGCAATATAAATAAACAAAATGTCATTGCATGCTGTCGGAATTTGCTAGTTTGTTGATTTATTTGATTATGTAGTTTAGTTCGCAAGATTTGTTTTTTTAGTACAATTTTAGTAACAAACTTAAATAAACATGGCCACAAAAATGTTTTTGGAACGTTTAAAAAATTATCGTTGGTCTTTCCTGAAAAAATCACATTTTTATTCTGAATTTTCGTTCATATCTCCTATATTTTATAATTTATTTTTATTTTTGTTAATTAGTTGACTAATCTTTAGCAATACAGATTAATACATACTTTTGTTTTCTATTTTAACTAACGATGCATGTTATCAGTGGCTGCAAGTATACTCAGCGACACAAAAATTGCACTACCAACAAGGGGTGGGCATGATTTAACCAAATTTGGCAAAAATGTAATAATTTGTTAGATATAAAAATAAAAACAGTTCATACACTCACTGACTGACCATGGCATTAATTCCAATTTAGGTGGCTTATGTCTTCTTATTTTTTCAAGGTGATTCGGTTCTTAATATTTCATCTTCTTCTTTACGAATCAATATTTCACCATCCTTTGGGGCATAAAGACGAGGTGTAAGCAATACGGTTGTTACTGCTACCCTGTGCAAAGAGGGTGGTTGTACATTCTCATGCATCTTTCCTTAGCCAATAAGAAGACCACATTGAAAAATCACGTGAATATCACGACGTTTCATTGCTCTATTTCTTGGATCTGACAAGTAAAAAACGGATAATCCAATTGCCATATTCTGATGAATGCCGAAAACTTGACATTGTGTTTGAAACAGTGCGTGTCGAAGTGTTTTCAGCATCTGCGCAGGGTTAGGTAGCCATATTCATTTCCTTTCCATCATGTCGTATTTGGTAAAATATTGAACGCTACACACTGAAAGCTTGTCAATACGCTTGTTTTTCTAATTACACTATATGGAGCTGACGCCTTGGACTGTGAAGAATGCAGATAGGTTCAGTATAGACACCTTTGAGATGTAGTCTTAGAGTTTACTGAACCAACGTATCACCTATCTTAAGTCAACAAATTTTCAAATATTTTGAACACGTCACTCGCAAGCAAAATGAGAATCTTAAAACACTTGTTGCCCAGACAAAGGTCAAAGGGCCACTAAGTTTACGAAGGTTTCTCTTCATAAAAGCTTACGGTCAGATTCAGACAGAGAGAAATATTCAACTCAACTCAAACCCTGCAGTTTCGGCTTTCTGTGTTTTAATAATAATTTTTCTTTTCATTGTCATCTGGATTGGTCTTCTTACTTTATTGCTTATTGCCAGTTCTTTTAATACGTTTATTATTTACCTTCTTTTTATGAAGTCGAATGCTCGTTAGATGTCTACAAATAAAAAGTTCTATTTCCATTAGGTATTAGTGGAAAATTTTCCAGTCACTGCAATATACCGCTGAGCTGCAATGAGTTACCACTAACAGTAGAAGTTCACACCATAAACCCCAGAGTTCGGTGCAAACGTCGACGAACAATTCACGTTTTATTTAGATCTGCATGCGAGCGTCGTGTATCCCTAAGCATCGAGAATCATCACCGAATACCATTCTAAGCCATTCAAGGTGCTAATTCAAACTTGCTCTACACAATTCCGGAGGTGGTCGATACGACATCGTGCCTAATACATCATATATGAGGGTAAACCTCTCAGAGTGTGATAGGGCGACTTTCATTAGCAAACCATTAACTAGCAATTAATCTTGCACTGGACAATCAGTTCCGTATTACCATTAACTGAAGACGGCGATTTTGCACTCATTTGTCAGTTTCTTTTGTGTCGTTGTAGGTCTTTCCTACTCCATATCTGATAATATTGCATAAGGGTGGTTTTGTTTCGGTTAAATAAAAACCTTTCTCTTTGTAAGTATGCGAAACAGAAGAACGACAATAGAAACCACGTTAATTAACAATCAACAGTCACAAGAAGTATGAAAAAAGCAACTAAGAAAATTAGAAAGAAATATGGCATTGTCGCGTCATGGTTTGGTCGAATAATTTAATCCGTTATTACCTATTTGTAACCCAATACTTCCAGCTAGTAAGTGTTGCAATTTCCATGTCACCGAGTATATAATTTACTAACAAGATGTCAAGTATTTTCCAATAAAGAAATAATTTTCTACTTCGAATATTTACTTTTTTGACTGAAACAAATATTTTCATTTTTGAAATTTTCAAAATCGTTTAAGAATAAAAAGAAACAATTCGCCAATTCATTATTGAAATAAAATCATAATCCATAAAGACAAAAAAAAATTACAATATTTAATTTGCACAATTCAAACAGAGTTTTCTGTAATCGCCGGTATGAAATTAGCATTCGAGAATAAAATTGAAACTTCACCAGAATCGTGTTCTGATTGTGGTAGCGGTTACGATCGTTTTTCTGTATTTTATGTAGCTTTAATTGAAATGTTCACGAAGCGAAAACTGAAAAAGTATCCGGCTGAAATCCAAATATAATTAAAGTGAAGTCTGAATTTGTAAAACGAATGAGAAGCTCGCGAGCAAATAAACGCTGTTTACATAAATCTACAGCAATTTTAAGTCGTCCCAGTTGTGGGAATCTTCCTCAAGAAAAATTTCATATTCGGAAAAAGGCGACTTGAATTATTAAAAAAGCAATTTCGGGCCGCGCCAATTATAAACAAGAAGGCATTATCGTAATCGAGAGGGAATGTTGGCGTGTAACGCGCATGAAGCGGTCATGCGGAATGGCATTCTTGTTTATGGACGCCACGACCAACTTGGTATCTTTATTACGGCACGACACTTGACATAAATACTGCCACATTTTAATCTCGACGACTTCTGGGAACCTTTTACATTTAATCACAAATCGACGGTTTATTTACACACAAAATCGTCATCCCTGCGCTTCAGGTAACCCCTTCGAGAGGTAGTACGTTAATCCCATGGGCGACTTAAGTGCTTCTCGTACGCGTCTTATTTGTGAAATTTGTGCATCGCATGTTTAAAATGTGTGCCGTACCTCAAGAGGGTTACGAAGGTTGGCAGATGTGCAGATGACCAGATAAGGGCGCGCATAGGGATGGGCTGTCATGTCATCCATTTATCCCGATATGGCTAGTTGCTATTCGATTCGCATTATCATTATTACGACCCTTCCCCGTGTCTAATTGATCAGACATCATAAGCGGCTCATGAATTTTAATTTACGAATAAAACCTTCAATTCATAACGGGTGATCGAGTTCCTATTGATGTTACTCATGGTTTTGGCGTAAAAAAATTATGGGTGGGTGCAACGGGTATCAAATTAAATTAATTAACAACTGTTTACTGAAAGGGGATTATGAACTTTTTCTATTATGTATTAAATTAGATGATCTACATAAAATTGAAATTGATACAAAAAAAGTAAAAATTAGTTATCTATAGTTAATTTTTAAATGAGAGACGGTTCGAAGGCAGTGAAAAAATATCTTTTTTTAACTATATGTTGATAGTAATGGCATTTTACATCTGTCAGTAAGATTATTTAGTAATGCCGTTTCAAAATTAGAAAATATAGCACAGAAGTGTCGAAGGAAGCAATATGAGACAATTTCGAAAGAAATTTTCGTTGAGGAAAGCTTTATCCTCAATATTCTGTAACATTGATTCTGTCAAAAGTGTATAGGTTATGTTATTAATTAAGCATTCATTACTACCAATATAAAGTAAAAAAAATAATTTCAATGCCTTGTAACCGCTTTTCTCATTTAAAAATCAACTATAGCAATTAAACGAGCGAATAATCTAGCCACTATATGCGAGGCAAATACAATAGTCCTATCTACGACTAAACAAAATAAACCATTTACCTCCGATTTTTTAACACTTTCAATTTGGCACTCCGTCATTGAACTGACAACTCGATTTCTGTTTTATAAATTAACCAACAATCAAATCTACAATATTAAACCAAGCAACATGCCAGCGAACACGGAATCTTTTATTATCGCTTGGGTAATACAAGCAAGTGATTCCATTGACAGCTAGATTTTAAATAATTGTAGTCAAACAAATAACATTTCTCTATACGCGGTTAATAAAATAAGCGCAAGTAGGCGCCATAGTAAAACTCATCTTGATTGCATTAAAGATATTGCGGTCAAAATAACTCTTACACTTTGTTCTTGTGTATTTTATCGCCATCATATTTTTTAATGCGACTGTGACATTTCGTATATGGAAGGTTTACTGTATTATTAAATAGTCATAGTTGGAATATATTTTTACAGAAAAGGTTTTAATTTAAAATGAGGATTGAAATTTTGTTATAATGGACTTGAGGAGACCGTCAATATTGGTCAATTAAAACCGAGCGTTCATCATATCTCAATTTGATTTTTAAAAAAATTGAAAGTACAAGTAAATACAAAAAAAATGTAAAATTACTTTATAAAAAATCCGTAATTTTTATTTTGAATTACATTTTTTTAAGACAATTTATATTTTTTGTAATTGATGAGGAATTTCACTTTCACTGTTGAAAGTATTTTTATGAGGTTTTCGGTGTAATATTTACTCAATAATAAGCCAAATTAACAAAAGTCCATTATTTAGTCTAAACCAGTCCATAATAAACAAAAGCCCATTATAAATGAGTCGTACTGTACATAAATATATAAAATAAATAATGTGCGTAATTTGGAATAATTTCCATGTTACTTATATGAATACATTATGATATTTTTGCTTTTTGTTTATTGCAAAAAAATTATTAACAAAATATAATCCTCCCACAGTTTTAGTACGTTTACAATTTTGACGGTTTAAGTATTTTTTTTAAATAAGAAAGGGAATTTTTTTTTCACTCATCAAGAAAAACAAATAACTAGTTGCACAATTTACTAATCATAATGTTATATTGCTTATATTGTTATACAAAACAATGCTTGTAACCCTGCATTTTAAATAAACTACTGAGGCAGAAGGAATTAATTAGTAATAAACAGTTACACAAAATCTGATGGAATGAATAAGGAAACTGCATAATTTTTGTCAAATTTGGATTAAGGAAGCTAATTTTTACAGAAATTATCGGCTTTTGAGCTATTTTTAATTTTGTTGTTAAAAAAAATATGGCTAAGATAAACCTTCCACTAATTTGAATTTTACTTTAAAATTGGGTAGCACTTAACAGAGTTGCTATTTTTAAACGTGGACAAAAATAGATAATAAGTTGAGAAAAAATGTATAGATGGAATTGTTTTAAAAGCTTTAGAAATATTCCTATTTACATAGATAAATGGTTATAAATACAGGGTCGTTATAAACGATTGTAATATGAAATTTACCACTTTAGAGTGAGAACGTAGAGATAATTTTATGAAATTATTGAAAGTCCTCCATGGCTTTCATTCTAAAGTGGTAAATTTTTTGTTTCAAATTGGCAATGTCTCTCTGCTGTTACAATCATTTATAATGACTCTGTACTTACGCGATTAAAAGTTTCACCCAGTAATTATTTAGTTTCGTAATTTAAAAGTTTAATGGGATTCAACAAATCTGTGGAATCGCTTTTAATTATTTAAATCAAACGAGAATTGTACATTTGTAGCAATATGGATTTGGTTGTCTTATTTTGAGTCAACTAAGTGACTGATTCTATTAACCCGTAAAGCAAATAAGGGGCCATCTAATTTTCGTCAACTTAATCCCAACAAAAACTTGAATTAAAATTAGACATCGATATTTATGAATTTAAAAATATTCTGTTAATCGAAATTTTGTCATGAAAAAAGCATTAACCTTTACATGTTTGATAAGATCACGCGTGCTTAAGTTATAATAAATAAAAATTCCAGAAATTCTTAGAAGACACTAATTACAAAAGTAGACCCATAAGTTTTTCTTTATCTTAAATTTGTAAATTCACTAGTTTTAACGACAAAAATGCAAAATGGTACAAATTGACTAAAATTCAGACAAATTTTTAAAAACAGTCAATAGTGAAGGGGCCACTATCAAATTTCATAAACATTACATTACATATTGACTGATTTAGTTTCCCCCGATCTAAAAAAAAACCGAGTACTCAAGTCGTTAACTTGCTCCGCTTTCGCAAAATCCACCCCCAGAGTTCGCAAGATACATATTCATGAACAATTATATCCACATCAAATACATTCATGATACAGACAGCAATATAAACAGAAAATAAATGAATTATAAAATACACACTGATTGAAACATCACGCTGCGCTGTGGGCTATCAAAGTAAAATAATCAGGGATTATCATTGTTTGCAGATGTCAGTAGGACATACGGGGTGCCGTATACAGGGGAACAAGGGCAACTGTTTCTAGACACGACATGTGCATCGCAACGAGGGGCCAGGCTCACGAGGGGATTGCGCTTTTTACGCACAACATACGGTCAAGTTTTCCACTCACCTCACCACGTCCTGGATCCGGCTGGCCGGCACGTTTTCCGGGACGTTTTTCAATACGACTGCGAACAGTTGCATCAGAACGGTCGACAGCGGATCCACCGGGGGGTTGCTCTCGCCCTGCAAAATTCCGATTCATAAAATGCAAAATCGACAAATGGGCCGGCGTTTGCAAATGACCGTCGAATTTCGGTCGATAAAAAAGGACATAAATATCAATCAACTGGAAATAGAACCAGCTATTGTACTGATTGAAGTATAGAATGTCGGACGAACAGCAGCAACATCGTGAAATGTCACGATGAAGGCACGTTTATATAAAATCGGAGATAAAGGGAACAGATATTCGGCATAGAGGAGTACATCAATCCACCGGCGACAAGGCGATGCCGCCCAAACCTACATCCAAACGTAAGCCCCTAAAAGCGAACGCACGTTTCCGCGCCGCCGATTGAAACTTTTTAAAACTGTTGCGATTCGATTTTTAATTGCCCTATAAAACGCTTACACGAAACCCGCCTTGTTAGAAAAACCTGCGAACGAGAAGTGATAAAACGCCGAATAAATGTTTGGGGCAAAACAATATCCATAACGTGTACTCAGTTTTATAGGCGACACGTTTTGCACTCACCACGACTAAAAGCTTGGCGCTAATGCATTTCCCCCTTACGTCTCCGGTTACAGAATAAAAAATGCCGTCTACAATTTCGAGCCTTACGAAGGATCGCTTTAAGGTCCCGATCCGTGTCGACGGTAGTTATGAAACGGGCATATACCCAAATAAATATTTTGTTCTCGGTACATGAAAGACTATTTTTTTGGACGAGTGTACTTTTGAATTTTTCTTCGGCATATTTACACACAAAAATAGCGCCGCTTTTGGAAAGCGACGCGAGGTGCCGCTCGCGTCTTAACCTCTTTAACCTACCTGTAATTTCATATTGAGGAAGTCCAGCCCTGGGGTGAGTCGGTTGGAGAGGATAACGTATTCGCAATTTTTCGAGGCGGCTCCTTTCCCCTTGCAGGAGGTTTGCCACAAATTGCAGGCGATTATCAAGCTCCTGAAAATTATTATTAGTGTCAGTTTGCCCATTTGAGTATACAGAGTTATTTTATAACAATAGCTTTCCCGCTCTATAGTAATTTGTGAAAATCTAGCGTATGGCAATCCTGATTCCCTAATTTTTATCGGGCAAACAATGTCAACAATTCCTAATTATTATTAAAATTATTATTATTTAAATTCAGGATTTTATTTTAATTGTGAAAATAATTTGTAAAAAAATGGTTAAAGTGATGTCTTGTAAGAATTTTTTTTAAGAATTAGTATATGACAAAACCGTACAAAGCTTAAATTGCTATTTAGTACATCTATCCCCCGCTTTACACGGTAGTTTTTAACACGATTTCGCTTTCACACGGTTCTGAAAATACATGATAAATAACCAGGATTAATAAAATCTACGATAATGAAGATAGTAATTGAACCTTAGAACTAACCATTTTATGAATTTTGTATTTCTAGTTTTCATGAAATAAATTAGGTATATATTGCTTTCTGTACAGGGTGCTCCAACGTTAATGCCTATCCTAAAAATTGGTCTCAAATTTTAAAGTATTAACTTCAAATTTTGTTGATAAACCAAACGTCGTGAAAAGGCAAAAAAATATCATTTTTGAAAAATCAAGATTAAATTTTTTTGTGGAATTTACCTACAGCGTTTAATTTCATCGTGCAAGTCACCAAAACTTCTTATTAGGGGCGTTCATTTATTACGTGAGACGTTTTTTCTTAATTTTAGACCCCTTCCCACCCCATAATAAGAAAAAATAAGAAAAAGTTTAATCCCCCCATCCCCCCTCTAATCTTACGTAAGATAAAAATATTTCGGCAGCTATAATAATGTCAAGTGAAATTAATGAAATTTAATACAGTCGAACTCCTCTATAGTGACCTCTATTTTTTCTCAGTAGTGATGTTTTTCTCAGAAACGTGCATTTTTGAACGTTTTCCATATAAAAATACCTCTATATTATGATGTTAAGCTTCTATATAGTGATTATTCTTTACGAAAGGTTTACCAAAATTCTCGGGAAACGGAATTTTTGATAATAGAAAATACAATGGATGTATTGAACATCTGGTTCTTTTCCCAAATTCCGACTACCTAAGAAATTACAAGAATTTCTTGCAAAATCCTTACTTATGAAAATTTCAATTTTTAAAAGCGCAATCAACTTTGAACAGATTATTGTACTGTGTGTATTTGTAAATAAAAAAATATCTTTTCAAACATAATAAATCTTAATTTTTTGTTTTGAATATCGATTGGTTTTTAAAGAGACTGCCAAAACTGTAAAATTATACTTGAATTCTATATGTATAGTGAAGTTTCTCTATAGTGATGTTTTTTGATGGCTTTTCGAACATCACTATAGAGGAGTTTGACTGTATTTATAAAAAGAATTTTTATTTAAACAATAATATTTTATATTGTTTTATTCTTCAATTTTGAATCTTCATATTATAAATTAATCCATAAATTCAAAGCTTTTATTAGCAATTAAAAATCTTCCACCTTTTCGATGTCTTTAAGATTCATTTTATGTCACTTTCTAAAGAGTAAATTTTCAGTGACAATAATTTGTTTAACTATTCTTTTAGCAGAAAATAGAGACACCTGTTTCAATAATTTTATAAAACATATTGACGATGAGCCCACCCTAAAATCTCTTACGTAAGAAATGAATGACCTCTTATTATAAATGGCTTAAAGTGGTAAATTTACCCGACCGCAAATAATGATCGAAAGATATACAGTATTTCAAAAGTAAACGTAAACCTTTCACGTGCATGTTCCCCTGTTAAAAATATCAGAAAAGGTTCGTATAAACACGAGTCCGGAAATACTTCGTTTTCGAGATACGGCCCTTAAATGGTGAATGAAGAAAACGATTTTTAATTTATTGCAGCTACTAGGAAGATGCAATTTGAATGAAATTTTGGAAAAATGATGTAAAAATTAAATTGATATCCGGCTCATGAAGAGTATCTTTGTAAAGGTCGAGGGTGTTTCTTGATGAAATTTTTTTCCTGTACCGTTTTTTTTTAATTTTACGTTATTAATCAGAAGTAATGGGCAATTTTGAGTAATACAATTACCCTTATCTCAAATCGATAGGTTCAACCATTTTCAAGATCGAACCTTTTTACATTCTTGTAGATTTCTAAAATTTTTATAAGTCCTCCAATAAATTACGATTATGAGAACGAACATGATTTAAAGTCTGGATGCTGAATTATTATTTTTAAGTTGAAGAGGACTTATTACTAATGCTCAATTGGGGATTATTATCGGCGAGATTTAAAACTGCAGCTTGATTGACTTCATGCATGACCGTGGGATTCACTGTCATTTTTTCTTTTCCCTTTAAATTTCCGTTATTCAAAATCATTCGTATTCATCTTTGAACTCAAACATTAATTCAAAATGTAATAAGTCCTCTTCGACTTAAAAAAAAATAATTCAACATCCATACATTAAGGGGGGGAAATTTCCAAGTATTCGCACAATTCTTCCGCTCAGAGGGCACCAATTTTGCCCCTTAAAATAAAAAATGTTTAGGCAACCAAAGACGTGTGAAGTAGCTACCGGCATGTAGGAATCTGCTGATACCGTACAGGACAACACAATTCCACCACGGAAAAATGTAAATATTATTCATGCGTGGCAACGTAAAATTGCATGTAACATTATTTTATAGGTACTACATAAAGATAAAAAGTTAAAAAATATTAATACTTTAAATCTACACGAGTAAAAAATGTTTCATTACGAAGTCGTTCAATTTGTATTTTTCCGGAAGCGCGGGATGCTTACTTACAATATGTTTACTTTTTCTTATCAGTTACAGCTCATTTATATAAACAGTATCAGAGATTGCTGACAAGCGTCAATGTTGGTTGGTAAAAAATAATATGTACTCATCAAAACTTTAGAAGAATTTAATCATACACTCTAAATTAACATAAACAATTTAAAAAATTTAATAATAGGAAAATTAACAAAAATTAAGAAAATCAGATAATTATGCGTAAACTGTTTTATTTTTGGTAACTAAAATCCGGTTGGGTCCAATCATTTTATACAAAAAAAAACAATCTTCTAAAAAATTTCAAGTGAAGATTTTCCTTCGGGATTTTCTTTGTCTGTTGCAAAATCGTGTCCGCTAAAAAAATTATCGTAGGTTGAAAATCGCGAAAATCAGTTTCTCTCAAATATCTCGTGAAATATTGGTTTTACGTGAAGTTTGATAATAACAGAATTTGTTTATTATCAAAATCTACACAAAAAAGGTTCTATATAAAATTTACATGGAACCAATAGTTTTCGAGATATGAGACTGAGAAAACTTGGGCGCTACGATGGATTCGTTTCTGCACCACCTGTGAGGTAGAATGCAAGGCGCGTTTTCTTACATTATGAGTCGCTTTCTTCTACTTCTTTGCCTCTGTCTTCTTCTACTTCTACTTCTTCATTTTCGTTACTGTTATCATCTACAATTATTTCAAGGGATAACATAGTAATAGGATACATTTTGTCGTCGTTTATTTCAGATTCCAATTTCGCGTCATAAAACAAAAAATTGTCCACCTAATCACGATCACAAAACTTTGCAAAGTGTAGACATGTCTAAAAACATATTAATTCCAATGTTTTCCATAGATTTAACCGAATGTGCTAAAATAAATGGAATGTTTAAATGTTACTCCTGATCATAGTGGATTTTTTTTCCTTGCTTCGCTTTTGTGCCTCCAAGATATATGGGGGATCAATGCATCTTAAACCTTTCTTCAAATTTCCTGTGACAATTTCTGGTAACATACACTGTGTGTAGAACCTAACGAGCTTCTCCAACATAACGTCATACCAAAAATTGTCATCTCTTGCTATTTCTTCCACAAATAGGTCGTGTTCATCGTTAATGTACACTACGAAATAGCACATTGTCCTGCCGGTTATATGTAATTGCCCCTGGATCTAAATTGAAATAAATTATTTTATTGTGCGATTAGAGTCGAGTTAGAATCATTTTAACGTTACACACCTGAAAGTAATAATCGTGATTTCGTTTCAATTGAATACACCCATCATTAATTTCAAGGCATAAGATCTTATCTTGCCTAATAGCTTCGTTCAGCGAGATACCCAAATTGGCAATTTTGAATAAACACTTTACTTCAACTAGCGTAGAATCACCGATTAAACCTAAATAACAAATAAACAAAATATATTTTATACGTATAAAACAAATAACATACCATCTGGGGAAGCGCCTAGAAACGGATGAACCAAATCTATAAATAACCCACTAGGATGAACAGTGACATTTAATTTGTCTTCTAGCAAGGAAAGTGCGACGGACTCTTTAATTTTCCCATATTCTATAGCTGGAGTTGAAATTTGTTTAGTTGAAAAAATAGTTTTCAACAATCCGTGACATGACGTGACATCACGTCGTTTAATAACTGCACCAAATTTCGATGCTGTTAGACGGTGCCTTCATTATCAAACTGTCCAGTTGTATTCTTAGCAATGTGGTCTCTTTCTTCTCGTGTTATCTAAGATATGACCTTCAATATGACTATTTACATAAAATACTATTTTACCTGCATGGATTCTAAAATTCGCTCACACTCTGCATCTATTTGCTCCTGAGAAAGTTGAGGTTGCAACGCCAATGGACCATAATCTGTTGTGGATTTTGAAGTTACCGGCTTTGAAACTGATTTGGACGGTCGGCGTCTGAAAATTATTTTCCTTCTGCATCTGTTGGCATCTTCCCTCGCAATAAATTTTTTAAAATACGTCCCAGGACTTCTGTTTGTAATTTTTTTCCACGGCAGTGAATGCCAAGATGGTCCTAAAATGCCATTTATAGAAAATGATATACAGAACAAATGATCAGTAATAAACCTTGATTGTACCGTAAAGCGGACAAGTATGCTCTGGTTTGATAAGAGCCTCTTTGAATCAAGTTCGTTCGCTTGCCCATCACGGCTTTTGCGACTAAACTCATAAATAATTCTGCGCGGTTATTTGTTTCACTGTCAATTAAATTATTAGTTTTTCGGATTACTAAGTTAATAGCTCCTGAAACAATATCAACAATGAATATCCCATTGCTTCATTATAATTTCAATATACAAGTACTTACCACTTATATGTCTAAGTAAACCACTAGCCCTCACTTCCGTCATTGTTGAGTTATTGTTCTCCCCTACCGACGAACAAAAATAGTCTTTACAATTTGCATGATTATTAAAAACGTGATGAGGCCCATTCACTAAATCTTCTATTAGTGTTCCAATGTCCCCATGGGCGTTATCATAAATCGCTTTTTGTGCTATTCTTTGCAATTCCACAATTTTCTTTTGGGTCAACAATTTACGAGCAGCAAGAGACAAACCTGTTCTGTCACTTTTAAATGAATAAAGTTTTTTACCATAATTTTTTATAACATGGTTTGTGCATTCAACCTTTAATACCTATAACAAAACAATTCTGTTTAGATATACCCAAGTTTAGATTTTCGACTCTTTACTTGTTTTCCATACGACACTTTCTCTTGAATTTTGGCGAAAACACTGGAATCTCCATCAGCAATGAATTTTTTATATCGCACCCCGTGCATTTCTATGCTCGTAGAAAATCCTTCCACTATAATATCTGCCTCCATTGCTGATGATGATCCAGACCAATTTTTAAAACATGTGTGTTTCCGCACATCAATACTTTTATTTGCTGCTTTAGTGCAAATGATGCAGAATTTATTCCGAACCGCCATGTAAAGTACTTTACCAGTAGCCTTCCCGATTATAACTGCCTAAAATGTTATGAAAACCAAGGTTCCAATGAAAAAGTTTTTATTTACTATAAGCAGATAACTTTACCACTCCAGAAGCTGCATCGTAGTTATGGCCGTAGCTGCGTTTGCTCCAACCTCCATCTAAATACACTGTTATCCAGGGAATTCCATCTTCATCAACGTGTCCTAGTTGTACAGCAATATCTTTCTCTTCTACACCAGCACGTCTCATGTCGTTTATAGACGATTCCATCCATAACTACATTAAAAACATGTAACTAAATGTTATCGTTTACGTATGATATGTCACGTATTACCAAACTTAATTTTTCTTCAGTTTTATAGAATAACGTGTTAGAAAGACTAGGTATATTCTTAGCATTTCTTCAAAATGCTTGTACGAACTCCCAGTTGATAGCGTACCCCAAACTGCAGATATGTTCATACTATTTTCTGGAGCATGTGTTTTCTGTTCGTATGTACGATTACACATATCGCACTTCAAAGTGAATGTACTGGTTAATCCTATTCGTACCTCTTTCTGAATGTTTAATGTTCCAGATGTGCATTTATTCCTATGGCTATGAAACACAGAACCCAAGGATTTGTAGAAATAATGTATGTCTATAACTCTATTACTACTGATAGCAACATCTGGAACTGTCTCTATAGAGAGTTCATGTTGCATAATGCTAAAATTAATAAATATGTCAGTAAATAATTACATACATATGATGTAAAAACCTGTTATATTCATTTTTAGGATCCCAAGGATCTTGCAAAGGGGTTGTGGGTTGTGGTTCAGTAATGCCAGAGGTGCTAGAAATTAAATGAATTGTCATAAAGTCGTTTGAAGTTTTTTACGGCATAAACGTACGTGGCCAGAACCTCGGGAGCATGATTGCTTTTGCTCGGCGACAATTGTAAACTTATAGGTGATGGGCCAGAACTAGTATCCACATTTGTTTGCCCTTCAATGCTTGAGTGTGATTTTAAGTCGCTTTAAATGTACATTACATTATTTATAAACAATCCTCAATTGAATAGGTTACCTAGTGTAAAATCTGTTGCAATATTACTTACCTTTTTCTGTCTGCCCAATTTTTTTTCATAGATTTGGCGCGTTTAGTGTTTTTGCGACGCTGCGAATATGATTTTTCTGATGATTTTCCCATTGCAACAGTCTCACCAAGCCGATAAATCACTTACACTTACAAACAAAAAAATTCACTAACTTCAAGAAAGTATTTTAAACACGCACACCCTCAATTAACAAAAACAATTACAAAATACTAATAACAGTGGAAAGTGACTTTGATAATGGTCTGTACCCACCAAAGCATAAAACACTTTAGCCAATTTATCAAAATCATCGGCATCGAACGTGCAGTCGAATATTATTTGTTTCATAAACATTTTCTTCCTAGAAACACCGATAGCGGGCAACGATGCAGAAAATATGTGGGTTTAATTATGCCATGCTGTTTTATTATCAAATAATAAACATCACAAGCAAATTGAATGTGTTCAATTAACTAAAGATGAAATATCGCCGGCGGTTTTGTATAAATTGTTTTATGCCAAAGAAAGCTTGGTTCAGTAAAACAAAAGAATTTTTAACCACGGAAATGTTTTGTTTATTTAAATTTTATTCTTAATTTGGTATTTCATTATACATATAATAACAATAACAAACAGCAATTGTTGCAGTTTTATTGCAATAAATAAAACTTTACAGAATACTGGCCCGTGATATAATTCGTGTCGTGCCTTATCGCGACGGCAGATAAGAAATAGTTTCTCCCGTGGTGGAAATGGTTGCATCTAATTTCATTGAACCTTGAAAAATTTTTGCGTGGGTCCTCTATTCGATGGTGGCTTAACTACGGTTATAGCAAAATTATCGGAATCATCATAAAATTACCGACAAAACTTGAGCGGCTTATGGATTTTTGACTTATTGTATTTTTCTCATTAATTACAGCATTTTTTTTTTAATTTTTTTTACCACTTTCATTCAATAATGATTATCTACTAGAACAAATGACTTAGATTGCAGAAAACACAATCTCAGGTCTAAAATAAATTAGAACATAATGACGATAATTTCGCAGTCACTATTTATTTTTTTTAATGATGTTTCCATACATATGTCTTTGTTCTTAATACCCTCTTCTACTAAAATATAGTTTAACTGATCTGAACGAAAAGTTTCAAACCATTGTCTCAAGAAATGTGTCAGATAATTATCGAATTCTTCTTATGGAGAATTAACATTGAGCGTCCCCCACCTTAAATCATGTTCGTTCTCATAATCGTAATTTATTGGAGAACTTACAAAAATTTTAAAAATCTACAAGAATGTAAAAAGGTTCGATTTAGGCACGCTACTGATGTCCAGTTCGCCCGGCTTCTACGAGACAGTGACAAATTTTTACAATGCCATAAATTTAAATTGTACTCGAGTTTGCGGAGAGCCTATTGAGGATCGGTATGGCCATAAATCATTACATTTACTGTTAACATTCGAATATAAGCGAATTTTAGGCTAATTACAGCTTTTGGATTTTTTTTTTTACCTTGGACATCTTTGTCTCAATAATACTGATCCTGAAAAGTGAAATTTGACGAAATTGGGAGATAGTATTTTTATAAAAAATCAGCTTTTATTTTTTTTCTCGAAAACTAACGCCGACAATTAACATTTAAAACCGGAAATTTCTAGCCTTATACCAGAGTTATACTTGCACCAAATTTCAAATACATAGCTTTCAATTAAAGCTCAATTTTGGGGGTGGCCACAAGTGATGGGACACCCTGTACATATTTGTTATTTCGTGAATGGATTGATATATTTTATTTTTCATTAGTAGTTTTTTTTAAATTTTTTTTTCAATAAGTTGCTAAAGTTGGATTTCACCATGTATCAGTTGCGTTTTATTTTATTTCAATACTGTCTCACGGGAATTCCTTTTTTTTTGACAAGAGAAAAAAGCATTTGTGATAAAGTGAAACACATTACTGTTACTTGGTGAAAACCAATCGGAAAATCCTATAATTAATTAACCGGCTAAATTATTTTTCGATTTATACGGTTTTTCATACTAAAAGCCACAATTTCGATTACACGGTATTTTAAGGAACCGTTCTAACGTGTAAATCGGGGGATAGGTGTTGTACCAGTGATATATAGCGGCAAAATCATCTTTATTAAGTTGGGAATAGATTTTGCGGCATAAGCGACACAATTTAATCAATTTAGTCCACCCGATTAGACAGTGATTGAATGAAATTAATCACAACTATGTTGTGAGTCACGCAAATAAAACTTTGTAACGAATAAAAGCTTACTTGGTAGCAATTGGTGAATGGACATCTTGAGCCAGTTGTAATAATTTCCCAAGAACCCCGAAACCCCCGACTGTTTGAAAAGCCAACAGATCATCACTTCCCCCTTTAGTTAGGAGTCTCGTTAATTCATTTAAAATCCTATCAAGTTGGCTCGAAGTGGCCGGAGACCATCCCTGCGCCGCTTGATTAGTAATACTTCCAATCGTGTTAATATTCCTATTTAAACTCCTCTTATTCGCGCAATCCGTCACCGTTGGCTTATAAGAGCTCTCAAATTCGGCCCCCCTCAAAGACATCCGTTGCCTGATCTTTTTGCAACGTTTGCGATGGGCTTTGCTTCTTTCTTTCGCCGCCGTATCCGTAGGATCCTCTTTATCGGCGGGCGCGTCCACTATTTTTTTCAAATTGAATTGTTCCAGTTCACTTCCGGTTAAAATAGTGGAACCGGCGTTTGCTTGTTTGACAGCTTCTTGATGTTTACGACCTCGAAGATGGCTCATTAAGTACACCTCGGATTTGATTAGGACATTGCAAGCGGTGCAGAATTGTTGCGTTGAGTAGAGGGTGTTATTGGGGGCTTGACTGTCGTCCGTGTGGCATCTCTGGATGGATAGTTCGAGAGCGCGTTGGCGCTTCTGCTCCATGTTTTCTTCGTGGCGCCTTGCTGATTCTTCCTGTTTTTGCTCGATGCGTTTTTGGAGTTCTTTGGTAGATTCCAGTTGTTGTTTTTGAAGGGCTAACAATTTTCCCTGTAAGATGGATGTATCACTGTATTATTTTTAAGGGCATCAAAATGAATGTTAATAAGAAAGCACCAACACACGAGGTGACTCTAATAACAGGCAAATTGGCACAGAGATTTTAATAGTAGGTGAGATCCTTGTACTTTGGGACAGCTTGTACTTCGGAACATTGAGTTTTTTAATACTTAAACTCAAATGTAACAATTTTCTTTTCAAGAGGTTATCCCACTAACGGATAGATGTCATTTCACCATAAAAGGTGGCCGTGGTGTCGAGGTAGATGAAGTATTATTTAATCACTAGACTTCCAGATCTTTACCAGGTAAATTTTATTTATAATAATTTTGTTGCATATAATATTACTAAATGCACATATATTTTCTACTAGTGTTAAATTTTAACTTTCGTATTTGGACGGTTATATGTAAATAATAATGAGTACTGCTGTTCTTGTACTTTGGTACACTTTCGTGCTTGTACTTTGGGACATAGAGACAAACAATGAAAATTAAAACGACAAAAAGCAGGAAATTTTACGTCGCTGAAATTGTTTTAGAGTGGATTTATTTAAATACCATGTCGAATATATTTTTTTAAATATGTCCCAAAGTACACGCTAAGCTTGTACTATGAGACACTTGCTACAGTTTTAGAAAAAATATGTTCGTTAATTTTGATATGTTACACGGTTTTTATATGATATTACAATGTAGAATACCTCCTATGTTACGTGACCATGTTTGTTATTGTTACATTAAGAATGAATATTTTTTTACACAAATAATAAAAAAACTGCCCCAAAGTACAAAGATCTCCCCTAACTGAATAAATCGGATTCTAATATTATCTAATGTATTATTGCGTTATTGATGGCATCCTCTTAAAGATTACGTTCGACTTGTAAGGTGCCTTAAAGACGTCTGCAATAAAAACATTTACAGAAGAACATCTGGCATACACTGGGTCTCATCGACAACCGAGAATATTCAGAGTCGCATTGCAAGTATTTTATGGAATTTAAAACCAACCAATATTTTTATTTTTTCCGTTAGGCAAGGTTATATTGACCAGAACACGTGCTGCAATTTATTTTTTCATTTCTTCATTTAAAAGAATTTAATTTACTAAACCAAAATTTTTAAGTTCCATTATGAAGTGAAGGGTATCTGCATTGTAGAGTTTTTTTGTTAATTAAGGAGCAAGTTTTAAATATTCATTAATTTGAAATCAACGGGTTATTTTAAAATTTTAAATTTCGGCGACGTGTTCTTTGTAATATTTTGAAAGTAGTCACCTGAAAAACAAAAAACTAAAACGCCTATTTTATAGTGCGATAATTGTAGATTATGGACCGCTGGTTTTCAATTGTTTATTACGATGCTTTTTCGCGAAAATGCTATACGATGGACCACTCTGTATACATATTGGTCGGTATGGCCCGATCGTTCGTGTGTCTCTGACCTTAATTTGTACAACTTTGTCTGCAATTTTAAAAACTTATTTCAGTAAATAAATTCTTAGCTTTTTAATTTTCTTTTTTTTTATAAATCTGTTTTCACGACAAAATTACGAATTCGGCAAATAAAGACAAAAAAAACACACATTTTATAAGACCTACCTCGCGATCCCTTGCCTTTTCGCGCGCCAATTCCTGCCGTTCTCGCTCTCTCTGTTGCTGCTGGTGCTCAATCCGTTCATCCTTCTGTCGCCTTTCATCTTGCAACCGATCCAACCTTTCCAAACGCTCTCGCTCCAGGGCTTTCTTTCTCTCCTCAACCGCAGCCTCCTTAGCTGCCTTTTCCTCCTGTTTCTTTTTTCTGTCCTCCTGCAATCCTTGTATTCTTCCGCTCTGTTCCCGACATTGCTTCATAAAATCATGTCTGCAACCAAATTATTTATTAAGAAACTGATTACAAAGAATTATTTTGCTCCACAAATTATAGTATGAATAGGAAGTTGATAACTGTTTTTTTTTAATGATTTTGAGAATGAATGGCACCGAGTACACCAATTTTATGTTACCGGAAACATTAATAGCTGCATTATTGCACATTTGAACAATAAATAATTGGTCAATGGCATCATAGATTACGACTCTTCTCGAGCGAAGAAAACTAACGACTAAACACACAAGTGGAGGCTGCTTTAATCGGCAGTTCTACATAGACGGAAATTAAATTTTAGAAAAGATAAATTGTCATTGTTGGAACCTTATTCATAGACAGGATATTGATTTTATTGAAAGAGTATAAAATCAGTAATTAATATTATACTGGAAAATAATTCTTAGCTACCAGAAAAATGATGGACACAATTGGAAACAATGCTAATTGTAGGTGTAATTGAGCAGTTTGCTGAAAGAACGACGCAGCTCCTGCAGCAGCGTCGTCTTGCTGCAAATCGTCCCCTTAGAGCAGAACTAGCGTAAGTCACATTGTGCGAATTTTATAGGAGACGGTTCTTTTTAAATAAAATTTTTGCTTACAAAAATTTTGTGACCACATTGAAGTGTTACCCTCTACTACTTTTAAAAACCCTTTTTAAGTAAAAATTTTATTTAAAAAATAGTCTCCTATAAAATTTGCACATTTTGATTTATTCTAGTTCTGCTCTATGGAACAAAATGCTATGTGACGCATCACCATTTCGACACAGTAAAAGCATATCCAGCTGTCTAATCAGCGTCGATCTTGCACCAAACGATGGCCAACATTTCCAATTAAATAATCGTCACATAAACCCGATTCTCATTAAAAGGGGAACTTCATTGTTTTTGCAGCAAACTCCTCAATTTTGGGATGGATGTCAATGGCATTCAAGTTGATAGAAGTGAAGCACGTGCCACAACTACCACAAATGTGATAACAAATGTTTTCAAACCTTGGGTAATAATTTACTGGGTAGTTAAAACTCAGATTGTCAACTAATTAGTGAATAAATAATACTTCAAAATCATTCTAGTTATGGTCTTACATATTAGACCCTATTTGGTTTAGATGTTACTTCTATTATTCAATAAAAGAAAATAATAATAATTCAAATGTCACACACCTCTTATTTTGCGCCTCCAGTTCATTAATAAACGCAATCTCTTTCAGTTTCTCTTCCTCATCATGCGCCTTCATCACGATTCCCCTCAGGTGTTTCTTCCTATTCTGCGTGGCCCTTTGCATGCGCATCTCCATCCTCTTCCTCTTCTCCTCGATCAGCTGATTTTTGGCCGCCTTAACGTCTTCAACCCGCGCCCACAACGCCTGCAACTTTAGCGATTTTTCGTGCTGCAGTTTCTTCCTACGTTCTTGAGCATGTGCTTGCTTTGCTTGATATTTCCGTAGTGTTTCAGACAGGGTGGAGCGACGAGACGGATTGGATAGCTTTTGATGAAGCTCTTGTGCACGACCAGGATGTCTCGCTACCAACGCTTTCAAAGCTTCAAGGGTATCCACCCTTTCGCCCCAAGACATACCTTCGAGCATCGGCTCATACCTAGCCTCAAGCGACAGGTCACTTTCATCGTTTGATTGGAGGCTATCATCTCCCTGAAACTCCCCATCGGTCTCCGTTCCATCCGTTTCGGTATCAACATCGATCTCTAAGCCCTGAAGTTGGGCAATTTGTTGCGTCAGTCGATCTTCTTCGTCTGATAACTGTTGCGCTTTTTTCCTGTGCTGCTCTTCGCTTGCCAAATCTTCCTGGGTTTCCTTCGCCCTCGTTTCCTCGTCAGTCTCTGAATCAGGGTTGTTGGTGTGTCCGTACGCGTGGTCTGAATTCTCAATCAAATTGGTTTTGATATGAACAGACTTCTTCAAACTTAGTTTGCCTAAAATCGTGTGCGATCGTTTCATGGAAAATTTGCTCGAATTATTTTCTGTAAATTTCAGAGACTTTAGGACGTTGAAGCTGTCCTTGGCTGCCTTATCAATTCCTTTCGAATTTTTTGAATCGGATTCCGGTAATAGAGCAAGCGCTGGAAGACTCGCTGTTGCGCTTATCTGATGAAAACGCGTGGCCCAAGATAACGCAGTGTCCGATTTTCTTCCCTTATTGTTGGCATTCTTAAATCGCGAGCGGCCCTTGACAACTAACCAACCGTCTGCATGCGTGTCCTTTTTCAGGTTGACGTTACTAATCGTTTCCGACGAGCTGGCGATGCTGCTAGGAATTACGTTGCCAAGATTTTCGACTGATTTTGCTTGGTTAACGATAGTTTCCGAGGAACTTGTGCACTCGTTTGATTTGCTTAATTTCGAAACGTTAGGTTTCGATTTCAAATTTTTTTGCGGATACTTCTCAGGGGCCGTTTTTTGGTAATAATATCTTGAATTGTGCGTTTCAATTTTACTGTTAGCATTGGCGGTTGGTTTAATATCTCCTACAGTTTTGCTTCTGGACAACCCGATTCGCGCCGAAGCGTTTCTAGGCGTTAATACTGGACGAATAGACCTACTGGGTTGCCTAACAACTCCGGCGCTAAACGGCTTAATCTCAACTTTGGCTGCAGGCTTTCCAGGCGAAACACACTTAGCAGAAGAGCTTCTCGTTAAAGCGGTCGAATAAGCAGCTTTTACTATAGGTTTCGCTGGGATTTTTTGCTTATTAATCGGTGAAATTTTCTTGTCAGAGTCGTCGGTTTGGCATTCTTGGTTGATTTTAACTGCTGTGGATCTTTTAACAGGTAATTTAGGAAAATCATCAGTACTTGTGCTTTTTTCTGCACTTTGCACGCCAATTTTACGAAAAATATCGTAAGTTTTTTGGTCCTCGCTTGGCGAATCAACAGCCTGAACGTCCTTATTTAAGAAGAGTAAATCAGTCGGTTCGTCTTCAGGCGTGGGGTCTACTTGAGCATGCAGTTCAAGTGGCACTTCAATTTGTAGTTCCGGACCTGAACTTTCAGTCTTTTGAGAGGCTAGGTTCTCATTGGGCCCGCTATCAATTGATTTTACCGGCTCAGCTTCAGTTTTCTCTTCAAAAATCGGATTTTCAATCGGTAAAGGACTTGTAGGGGCAGAAGTCGACTTGCTTCTTGTGTGCAAACTCCTTGGACTTACCTTCCCAGAAACAATTGGACTAGTACGCCCCGAGCCCACTACAGGACTTGATTTCCCTGATCGACTTTTGGTTAAATTAGTTTTACAAATCTCCCAGGCTAGAGAAGTTGGCCTCTGAGGTGCAGGGGTATGTTCATAGTGCCATTTCAATTGAAACCATTCAGCCAATGCGTTAAAATCTCTCAGATAATTTTCGAGAACTAAAGTAACCTCTTGACATTCAGTTAAGCTTTCGTGTGTTTCAACAGTGCTGTAAATTTCGGCAATCTAGAAAAATATGATTAGGATGAGAAATTAATTGGAAGAATTCATTTACGGATCTTTGTAAATTTCCAAATAGTAACGCCCAATAACGTGCTCTAAATTCTGAACGTTTGTCGCGTCCGGTTGAAGCTGATCGCACTCTAGCTCCTGTCCGGGCAGCCATGCCGTTTGAGTGTTCTGTGCTGCTCCTGCGGGAGTCAGAAATTCGAGGTGCACTGGGAGGTTTTCGAGAAACTTTCCCTGCAATCAATAAATTAATGTGCGGAAATGTGCAGATTTTTTTATTACCAGTGAAGCCGTCATTGTCGTTGTAAATGTTGAAAGCTAGGAGGTTTCGAGCTTCACGCCCCTGTTCCTGAACCAACAACCGTACTTGTTCCATGTCATAACCTCTCAAACTTTCATGTCTTCAATTTTTTAAGTTTTAATTAAGTCGCCGGAGTATTGACTGGAATTTATTGTTTTTACGATTATTCACAATGCACATGCACAAAAACAGCTGATTACCAATGCAAGTGAACGCATGCGTTGACACTTAAAAAAGTTATGCGCGCAAGTCTGACATTTAAAAAAAGAGTCTGACATTTAAACTTCAATTTTTGGCCAATCAAAATTGATAGTGGTCGCATACTCCTTGAAAATGAGGTTATTTATGAAAAAATTCGAGAGAATTCAGTTAAATCTGATTTAATTTAAAAATGCAATCCTTTGCAAACGTTTTTATGCAAATTGTGAGCGTTGGAGGTAACATAACCTTAAAGTAATATTTTAAAGATAAATTTTTATATAGAATATCAACCAAGGCGATGGAAATTGATGAAAGTATTCCTTCATAGTATCATGAAAAAAATCTGATATTGGCAAATTTTTATCAAACATAATGTGTATACAATGGGGATTGTAGCGATGGGTGCAGAATTTGGAAGATGTTAGCGACTGTAAATATTCTATTTTCAACTCTATAATATGGTTCAAATGTGCCTTGAAAAGAGCATCACAAATTTGTATTAAGAGCACCCATTTGTCCTTGAAACAGGTCTAAACGAAGAGATGGCGCAGCAATCCTAAATTTGCCATGTTAGAATTAAATTTTATCTCAGGTTTATACCACTTGAAAATCAGCCACTTCCTGTTCGATGGCGCACTGACAAGCAAAATTTTTGCATTATTTCTGTTCGGAGGATCACCGTTAGTAGTTACGTCTTATATAAGGACAAGCGCGAAGGGCCATTCTCTTAAATTCTATTTCATTTCTTTATTACGCCACTGTGACTAAATATTAATAAAATAGTGAACTAAGTGAACTAAGTGTTGCTCCTACTTCATCCCTTACATTTCGCAATCTTTTGATTGTAAAGTTACGTGCGTAGTTGTGTGATTTTGCAGACTATCTAAAATGCCACGAAGCACTTGCAAGCGCGCAAAGCGTAATAAACGTTCGAAAAGTTTGAAGAAATTTTACGAGAACAAGCGTAGGTAAGTACCTGCCATAGCCTCACGAAAGCGTAGTTAAGACATGCAAAAAATAAAAATTGAAATTTCACCCTTAGGACAGCAATCCACACGGCGATTCTCTCGACGCGATAGATTAGTAACAACCCCTAACAACAAAAGCAGTATATATCGATAACTAATTCTACGCGGTTAGCATACACTTGATGTTGAAAAAAATTTAAAAAAATGGTTTTTCCTTTAAATTCATAAACTGTAAAAAAACAGTCTGTCTTGTTTCATATAGTAGAGATAAAAATACTAGCTGGTCAAAATACATATATGTACTTTGTTTTTATAGCGCTTTGTCCACTTTTTGCAGATTTTGTAGCATTCATTGCTTTTGTAAATTCATCTCAGAATGAGTTCCACTTTGTTTGCAATTCTTTCCCTAGAAATAAATAACAGATGTCAATAAAGGCCAGTATGTCAAACAGTTGTAGTTTCAGATGTTTAACGACAGAATCTATTTTATTATTATTGCAAGGGTTTTACAGCAGATTTTCTTTGACAATAACTTTTACATGTAAATCACGATTGAAATAAAATCTTGTTGATTTTTGTGACTTGTTTATTATAAGTTACATTTTTGCATACAATTCGTAGCAATAAATTAGATTCTAGTAAACCCTTTCTTGAAGATGCTGCACTTGTACAGTACATTCATGAAGGATCTGACATTGGAAAAATGTTACTTTCATCAAACATAATCTGTGTACAATGAGATTGTAGTGATTGACGTCTTTCGTTGAGTCAGACATTAAATAATATTCCAATGTAAAATTATATATTGAAAATATGTGTACAGGCCTAAAATTTAATAATATATTCATCCTCCGCCACATTTGGATCTATAAACGTCATGATGTGACAAGGACCACCCAAATATTTAATTTGCAGTCCATGTTCACATTGAGCCGTGAGGGCTGCTTGGTTGTATTCTTCAAACGCTTTTACTAAATGTAGGGGTAAATCCACACAAAAGTGGTCTAAACTGCGACAAATTCCTCAAAATCTACAATAAAACCGCCAACCAAAATGTCGATTAAATTAATGACATCAAAGGAGCCAAAACCAGCCTAACTATACTACTCTTTGTCACACTGTTAGCATTTAAAAAACCCTTTATTCTCATGCATTAACATGTGTGTTTTAAGATGTTGATTTTGGTTAAAACCTTTGTCACACTGTTGGCACTGAAAAAGTCTTTTAGTCTCATGAATTAACATGTGTTTTTTGAGATCACCACTTCGTTCATAACCTTTGTCACACCGTTGGCACTTAAAATAATGTGACCAATCGTCCTCCTTTAAGGAGGACAGTCCTTCTTTTGCAAGTTCTGTCCTTCCTCGAAAAGTGTCCTCCTATATGTCCTCCTTTTCAATATTTGAAGACTAGTCTGTAAATCTCCATATTCGAATGATGTCAGGCCGATCCATTGTGTGTGATGTAACGAATTTTTGTATTCTTTATTCTTGTTCAATTTACTGTTGCCCTGGAACTAACACAACAGTTGAGAGTGTTTTCTTTTGCTAATGATTTTTGGACAAGTGAGAAATCGAGATTGAATGTTGATACTCTAGCTGCAGCACTTGCCGTAAATTCCATATGAAGGATATTTCCTTTGTTTAAGGTTTTGTTTCTCTTCAATTTATTTGTCCTTTTCATTTTAAAAAAGCTGGTCACCTTACTTAAAAAGCCTTTTATTCTCATGAATTAATATATGTGATTTGAGACTCTTTCCAGTTAAAACCTGTCGCATTGTAAGCATTTAAAAGATATTTAATTTTCATGAGATTGCATTTCAGAGGAAACTTTTTGTCACATTGTTGGCATTTGTAAAGTGCCTTGTTCACATGAATTAACATGTGCCTTTTGATGTGATTAGCAGTAAAAAAACATTTTGTACATTTGAAACAATTCAATAATTTCTCACTGAAGCGAATTCGTTTGTAAACTTTTAAATTGTTTTTCTCATGTTTACCACGCTTGTCTTTTGAAGCCTTGTGGCATAACATGTGCTACTTAAAGAAACTTAGAGCAACATATAATGCACATACTTTGCATTCAAAATTGTTTTTTTCAAAATCAGAAGTGGATAATTCTTGAATTCTACAATCTTCCACTTCAAATTGTTCTCCTGCAGTGTCTTGTAAGTTGGAATTAACATATCTATCCATTCTTGAAGTGAACACCACCTGCTCAGGAAGCCTGATAATTTGAACGTCTCAAGTACAAATCTACACCAAATCATCAATCCTAGTTACTGAGGGGTTCAACTTTTATCTGAAAATGAACAGAAAATGTTTACATTTCCTTTGAAAATACAAAAATGTACCTCTGTATTTGCTGTATGATCTTGAATACTAAGTGTTGGAAGATTTGCGTCGTACTTGATTTCAAGTGAACCCCATTCTTCTACTTCTTCAGGCTCATCTTTTATTATTAGTTCTTCCTGTTCCAGTTTAATTTTCTCAATTACCTAAAATAAAATAAACAATTAATGTCAATTCTAAAAATTAAAAATTTCTGGTAAAAACCAAGCATAAAAAACTGCAAGTGAATACAGGATCAGATGGGGTTTCAATTGTATTGATACGACCAACATAAACGCATCAATTGAAAACGTTCGTAAACAGTGTTTTTTAGATATCTACCGAAACTGAACTGTTTTCCAAAGTAATTAAACTTAGTTCTTGCATTCTTCTTGTATAACGTGTCATGAGATTTTATTTCCGAGTGAAGCTTTTGTTACATTGTTGGCATTTAAAAGGTTCTTCGCTCTCATGAATCAGTAAAAGTGTGCTGTGAGTTTAAAATTTCAGGTAAAATTTGTGACACTATAGTCAATTGAAAGGTTTCTTGTTATTATAACATGTTTTCTAAATAAAATTTGGATTACATACCTCGCATTTAAATGTGACTTGAGCAGCATCTGAAATAGAGGATTCTTGGACCAAGTGGGCTTCATCTTCTTCTCTTTGTGCTATCACAGAATAAAAATTTATTATTATTTATATTATATACGACGTGAGCCAATTGTGGTCCATTTATGAAATTTTCTTAGATGCAACCAAAAATACTAATTCCACTTACCACTTGATACTGCTTTTGATTTAAATTATAAATTGAATCAAAATTGCTTTATTGGTTACAAACGTCAAAATGACAACGTAAGAAATTTAATCAGCCAAATTACGTAAAAGAACTTAAAAACTAACGTAAAAATTGTTCAAAATGCATTCCATTGTGGAGCAAACAAACTTCAACCCGATTTAAAAACGATCTTTGAACGCGATGTAATGTCGCTGGTGTTACGGCCATATACTCTTCACGAATTCTTCGTCTGAGTTCTTCGACCGGATGAAAAAGAGTTTGATAGACTCTGTTTTAGTATGCCCCACAGGAAAAAATCTAAAGGTGTTAAGTCCAGACTTCTGGGCGGTCAAGGGTTATTGGAAACTCTTCCTATCCAAACGTTTGTAAAATTGTCATCTAAATATTGTCTGACATTTCTATGAAAATGGACTGTCAAAGTCAAATTTGATAATATTCAGAACAATGGAATGCTAGATGTATTTTTTAATTTTTGAAAAATTAGAGATCTAGTGCCTGTTCCAATTAGTATGTTTGGTTGCGTCTAAGAAAAATTCAGAAGTAGACAATAATTGATTCACGTTGTATATATATTATTTATATTGTTTTGCTCACCTGGAATGTTCTGTAATATTTTAATTTCTTTAGCACGTTCCTCATATAATTCTTCTTCAACATTGCATCTCTTCTTGCAACTACTTGTTAAAGCAAGAGGATCTGTGGCTAACATATCTAACCAAATTTTGAGATAAATGCAGTGTAATATAGGCAGTGACATTAATTCTTACTTGTAGTTACAGTTGGACATATTGCATTTTCATATTGTTTTGGTATGCCTTGAGGCAAGAGCCTTTTTTTTTCCGAGTTATAAAACATTTCTGCGTCAAAGTGTATAGAACACAAACGCACATTAAATAATTGTTTATAATCCTTCACAAGTAGATCATCACGACAACTATTCTTAATCCATATCTCACTCCTGGAAAAAAATTCCTTACTTTGGATCATCCTATGTGAGGACGTTATCGGTTCACAGTTAAAGAACTTACACTGCTTTGTTTTGTGGAAATCGAAAAAGGCGTCGTCGATCGCTTCCACTTTCTGAATAAAATTTATATCTGCAGCCCTTATAAGCACATCTGGTGCCCGATTTTGTTCTCTTCGTTGGAATTTTTGTTTCGGCCATTGCACAAAATCACGATCACTTATCACCATATATGCTCAGCTCTAAAAATCTTCGAATTAATTGAACCTAAACTCGTTATTTCAGATAGTTGATTTTTTTTCTCTTGAAACTCTTAATGGGGAACTTACAATTAGATTGATATTTGTTTAAGAGATTACAGAACCAGTAGAATTAATTATTATACTTAATATTTTTTTGAAATATTCCGATGCTCATAAAAATTGCAGTGTCGCACAGGCACAGAATAAAAATAACAATTTAGGTCTTTTCAAGACAGCGTTAATGGAGGAAATGGCCCGTACGTGTTCGAAACCATGCTTCGGGTTGGATAATATTCACAGTCAAATATTGTCATCCTGTACTAACCTAATAAAACGTCATCTTTTTTCGCTCTCATAAGCACTTGTATCCACAAAAATATGCGATTTTTACGAATATTTGCCCTTTACATCGGGTAAACACCTCCATCTCTCTCTCATTTTTAATCTCTTTCTTGAGTGCTGCTTCTGCATCTATTTTTATTCTGTGGTTCTACTGTGATCTGTATTTTGCAATCAAAAGAATCGTTAGTTTTTGAAGTGACCACATCTTTTCTTTCTTTCATTTTCATCTGAAAATTATAAAAATTATGTAACTGTTGCAAATTGTAACCATAAAGACAAACCTGGGTATTGTTGGAAGATTCGTTACTCTTTCGGGTTCATCCCATCTTTTATAATAAATTCGTCAAAAGCACTGAAATTATCACTTTTATCCATCGTTGTCTGAAAGTCAATTCAATTTTCAAACATTACAATTCTATACAATAATAATCAACTTTATGTTTACATTCAAGTCACAAGCAAATTTAACCTCAAATATACTAATTAAAGTTCGTTCACACCAGCGCAAGATCGGTTATCTACGGTAATTAGAAACAGAGCGAAAAACGAGTGCCGAAAATGTTTTGAAGGCTGTTTTAATGTTCTAAAAATGTGTAACTCTTAGTAATAAATTATACAGTTTTTTCAACAACTTCGATTTTATTTTTGAGTGGTATCTACAATAATTTGGAGAATTCATTAGTGCTTATTAGTACAGGCCACACTGAATCAAGACACTGAATTCCCATACTCGTTCAACAAACGGTCCAATTTATATACGTTTTATGTTTTTTTCTTGCTTTTAGATTTAATTAATTATTTCTCTTTTATTCACTTACAATTAGTATAGTGCTTTTATTCGTTTTTTATAATTAGAACGAGCTATATAGGTCTAAAAAATATGGTTTAAGAGTGCTCTCCACAGCGCCTGATCGTAGTTTCGTAATAATTTAGCATTACTTTTAGAAATATTCGCAAAATCGTGGATCCTAGTCAATATGCAGAAAATGTAACTTACAGAAAAAAGTAAGCACAAACAAAAATAATTCTATCATAAACGAAAGCTTCCACCAACGCATATATATTTTCAATGGCAGAACACAAGTTAATTTCTCAGTTACAAAGATTGGTAATTATTTATTACAAAACTTGCCCAGCGACCTAGCGTTCGGAATCAAAATTACTTGCGGTGGAAGTACGAACTTCCGTTAATGTGAGACCGACAACATATGATTAGGTGTTCTCGCTGGTGCAGTTCTACCGAAGTATGTTCGGTAATTGTTATAATTTTTAGTGAATGTGTTATAAAGCTGTTCTTCGAACATTGTGCGATTTAAGTATTAAGATATTAAATATTAATGGGTCATATAAAAGCCAGTGAACAATCCCACGGTCGAAAAAAATTGTATCCTTCGAGCCACAGACGAAATCGACGAAAAGTTGCTTTAAAATGCCGCACGAGGTAAGCAATCAAAAAACAAACAAAAATTATGTTCAACTTTAAGTTTAGAGGAATATGTTGTAGGCCAAGCAATAAAGCATTTTTTCATAACATAAATACTACCTGGAAACCGACTGTGCGATTTTGTCAAAGACAGTTAGTAGATGAATTCTGAATAATTTCCAACTCGAGAATCATAATTTTTAATTTGTTATAAACAATTTTCAACAAAAAATCGCGATTTTTTTTAGTTTCTTTCTTGTAAAATGGAAACTAATGAAGCAATTTTAATGATGTCACTAGACTAATTGTAGAGAATTAAATTACGAAGAGAATAAGAGGTGGAATGGTCCGATCGGATAATTAGAACCGGAGGAAAGCCGGAAAATTCTGTGTTTCCTTAAAAAATTCACAATTCCGTCATTTTCTAATTTTAAAAATTAAAACTTTGGGCAAAAACAGCTATGTACTTTATGTGTGCAAAACCTCAACCCTGTCGGATTATCAGTTTTTACACAATCACCATTTCAATGTTTTTTTGCGATATTTTCGCGGAGGGCTGGATGCTCCCGTCATTATCCCATTTATTAAGAAATTTGGTGAAGTGACTGAAGAGGCTCATACTTACAAATATAATCTTTATGTATTAATTAATTTTTCCGGTGATCGTTTATTTACGGATTGGTTTAATGAATAGGTAATCATGCATTAATGTGAATGAATGTGGCGGAAGCACAATAATTCTCCATAAGAAGAATTTCACGTTTATCCGACACATTTCATGAAACAATGATTTGAAACTTTTTATTCAAATTAGTTGAACAATATTTTAGTATTACGAGGTATCAAGAACAAAAAAGTTTATGGAGACATCATTAAAAGAAATAATATTGTGAACTGCGAAATTATCGTTATGTGTTTTAATTTATATTAGACCTGAGATTGTGTTTTCTGCAATCTAAACGCTTCGTTCTACCAGATAATCATTATTGAATGAAAATGGTAAAACAAAGACATTTAAAAAATGGTGTAATTAATGAGAAAATCGTGAATAATCAAAAACGTTTCATTCTTATGAATTGTTGGTAATTTTAAGTAGATGCCTATAATACAGCAATAAACGTAGTTAAGCCACTATCGAATAGAGGACCCACACAAAGTCTTCCAAGGTTCAATGAAATTAGATCCAATCATTTTCACACGGAGTATAATAAATTTATGTTGGGAGTAACCACTTCTTATCTGTCGTCGTGTTACGGCACCAAACGGAAAAACCATATTAGGGGCAATTATTATTTCATGGGTTAGTCTTATTTATCGCAATAAAACTACATTTGCTGTTTGTTATTGCCATTATAGAGGTACTACACCCCGCCGTCGGCGCTTGTTTTGAAGTTCGATGCCGAGTTGCGAAAGTGGTCAAAGAGTTTTATCCTTCGTTTATTATATTATTATTAGTATTAGTATTTTGTTATTGGTATTTTATAATTGTTTTTGTTAATTGAGGGTGTGCGTGTTTATAATATTTTCTTGAAGTTAGTGAATTTATTTGTTTGTAAGTGTAAGTGATTTATCGATTTGGTGAGACTGTTGCAATGGGAAAATTATCACAAAGATCATTTTCGCAGCGTCGTAAAAACACTAAACGCGCCAAATCTATGAAAAAAAAATGGGCAGACAAAAAAAGGTTAGTAATATTGAATCATATTTTATATTATTCGATTGAGGGTTGTTTATAAATAATGCAATATATACGCAGGTCTTTTTTATGTGGTAGATACGTGCCACAGAAAACCGCACAAGAAAAGACGTTGTTTCTATGGTAAAAATAGAGATTGGTTCCATACTTACTTAAAACCGCATAAAACCAAAGCAACAAATTAAAAAATATATGAAAATCACAGAAAAAATCAGAAAAATAACAATGACTAAAAAGCATCAGATAAATTGGTTCGAAAATCAGAAATCTTTACAATGAAAATGAGCAAAATTTAGATTTACAATAATGAAAATATAGATAAGCATCATACTTGCATGGAAAATTATACTTCACGGACACCACGGATTACATTTATACTTTGTATGTAAAACACTTTGGATAATGAAAAGAAAAAAAAACATTAATGTTTTGAACGCTCCCCCAAAAGCTAATTTTTAAACCACTCTAGTTCCTACAAAAGTTGTTATTAATTGTCGCAAAATATATAATGTTGTAGACAAGAATTTAAATTAAACGACTGTTGTTTCGAAATCACGATTCCGGTCATTTTGCTCAATAGAAAAAAATGATTAAAAACGTTCCACAATTTTCGAAAAATAATTATTCCTTGCAATGTATCAAATATTTTAGTTTTAAAAAAATAGGAGTAAAATGGTTTCATAAGAAAAAAAAACGACTGTTGTTTCACATTTTCATTTTTTCAAATATTTAATGAATAAATAAATAATTAGCGAAATTGCTTAGGATGCTATGGATTGCGCAGAATCTAAAGTGAAATTCCTGTTCCCCCTACCCGAACGTCAGTTGAGCTTTAACAGTCGAAATAGTAGGTATCTGTATCTCTCGATACGTCTTACTACGTATATATTTTGGTGTTATCTTTCTACTTTACAATGGGAAATAAAGCGAATAAGAAGAAGAAAAATCGCAAAAGTGCTGTATATCGGCAAAAAGCTCAACATCTCAATGAATTGACCAGGTATGTAATGTAGGCTCAGCTACACATGGATAACTACCGACTTTCATTGCCTATAATATGCAGTAAAACCTCTCAACAACGGGCAGCTGCGGGGAATTTGAAATTGTCCGTTATGGGGAGGTGCCCGTTAATAGGAGGTCGATATTTAAAAATCTCAATTATTGTGCATATTGAAAAAAAATCCGGAAACACGTCATTTTTAGTCTATCACGTGATATTCTGTAAAGTGAAAATTTCATCCATAACCTCAACCCCTTTCGAGTGACAGTTGCAACCTCCACATTTTTAAATAGGAAGAGGGGGCTTGTGATATCTCATTTGAAAAGTCTCTTCATGCTCTATACAAAAATGATATGGTTTAAAAATTTGTTGTAAAAATGTAGAGTAAAAAAAAATTAATCCGTTTACATCTGATTACATTTACATTTTACCGCGAAGTTTCGACGGGCCTCTCATTCTGGAACGTCATCTCGTTGATAATGGCCACACTTTTGACAACCTTGGGCACCTACCTTTCTAACCTTAAAAGCCAAACGTTGAGTTTTTGCAGTCAGACTTCGTTGTTAAAAGATATAAGATCTTTAAAGGCTCGAATGTAGTTTACAAATAATCTAACCTAAAAATACGCGATTTTTTTTTAAATTAGTGTTTTCTGAAATACATGTTTTATAATAAATCGACATTATTTCTCAACTAAAACTAGACCGACTTACAACCTACTTCTATCTACATTCTATCTAAATTTCGCTGTAATTTTAACAATTAACTGCGATAATCGTTAAACATCGGAACCACTTTTATTGTTCATTTCATGCCACGCCCAAAAATGACCCTCTTAATGTAAAAATATTAAAATTAAGATCATCCTTTCAACGATCTCCAGAGAAGGTCAAATTTGAACCTCCACATGACGTAGTAATGAATATTAGAAATCTATTGCGCTTTAATTCAAACAATATGTTTCAAGATAAGTCTAAAAAATAAACAACAAGTTAACAAAATCTGACAGCTGCGGCCGAAATCTTAGTGTGAAACGTGGAATGGTCGGAAAGCAAGAGGCGGGACTATCTACGGCAATTTTACGATAAAGCTTTGTCGCTTGAGGAGTAACATTCCGATCTCAGGTACAGTTCTATTCCGATTGTCGAGTTGTTAGTGGGATAGTGGTAGTGTGAGTCATCAATTCTGTGTTCCATATTTGCGAATTTGTATTAAATTGGGTGCTTTTCTTCAGTTGCTCAATAACAATTGATAAACCATTTATAATTAGAAAATATTTTTAGTGCATTGTGTGGTGTAAATTTAAATAGGGTACAACTATATTACTATAAGAGACTATCACATTTGCATAATGCCAAAATGCAGGAAAAGTAGGTTTCCTAGTAAACGTCAAGCAGCGATTAGGTAAAACTAAAACATGAAGTGTTTAGACAATCCATATAATTACGCTGCCGCTTAAATTTGCAGAAATTTAAGAAAAGCTAAATGCAAGAAAAATGAGCTTGCACTAAACAGGATGAATGATCAAGTAGCAGGACCATCAATGTCGATAACAGAAAATTGTTTTTTGCCGACTTTATTAGTATCTTCACGTAGTACCACAAGTACTGTGTATGTATTCGAATTCGTAATATTTGGGTTTTTTTTAATACATGTTTTTTACGAAAGCAAAATTGCACTGTTCATATACAATTTAGTGCAACTTGACGACTTGTTGTTGTTGTCGTTGTTGTTGTTGTTGTCGAATGCATTTCTCTGAATTTTACTTGCCATTTTTGAAATTTTAAAATGGGCCCGGTTTTGAGTTGTTAAGGATCCTCCTTTGTGGGATCTGCGAATAATTGAAAACCAGCAGATTTTAGATGCACTATATTTTTGTTCGCCTTAAATTTGAAGAAAGCATCTTCAACTTATGTAGAATTTAATAATCTACCTCGCTCGTAAAATCAAACTTTGAAAAATTGATCTGATTAAAGTATATTAATTAAAATGTCAAAATATCATTTACAAGTTTTCTCAATCATCGGTTACAGCAGAATTTTTTGCTTTAGTTCATGTTAAAAATTGAACAAAAAGCTACCTCGCTGAGGTCTCATTTTTCCTTCAACTATTCTGTACGTTGATTTAAATGAAAAAAATCAATCAAACATTTTGCTAGCAAGTCCTTATTTCGTGACAGAGTCAGGAAAATTTACAACGTCTCTTAGAGTAATGTCGGTTCTTAGAATCTTAAATTTACGACTGATGGCAAGGTTCGACTTTACGTACACTAAATCGGTGATTATTACCTACCATAAATTGTAGATCTGAACTATTCTTAAAAATAGTATTACTGGCCAGAGAAAAATACGTTTGTAAAAACAAACTTTAGATTGTTACTTAAAATGTCTAATGTGAATTAATAGATTTAAATTTACAAAATTGAAATACAGTCGAAATCGCGTTTAGTGATGTTCGAAAAGCCACGATAAAAACACCACTATAGAGAAACTTCATTACTATATAGAATTCACGAATAATTTTATAGTTTTAGCAGTCACTTTAAAAACCAATCGATATTGAATATAATGAAACAAAAAATTAAGATTTAGTACGTTTGAAAAAATATTTGTTCATTTAGATATACACACAGTTATTAAAAAAAAACTTAATTGTTTATAATATGTAATTGAATAGTTACATTGTATGTATTTATTGTTGAAAAAAATTGTCCAAAGTTTATTGCACAGCAGTAGGTACTTTTAAAAATGGAAATTCCCATAAGTAAGGAATTTGCAAGAAATTCTTCTAAGGATTTTTCTGGTAGTTGGAATTTGGGGAAAAACAGATGTTCAAATTTTCTATTACCGAAAATTTCGTTCCCCGAGGATTTTGGTAAACCTCTTTTAAAGAATAATCACTATATAGAGGTTTAACATCATAATAGAGGGGAATTTTTATATGCAAAACGTGCAAAAATGTACGTTCCTGACAAAAACATTACTGTAAAAAAGAAATCATTGATGTTTGATGTTTTAAAATTGTTTGAGTTAGTGGATCGAAATGTTTGTTACGAATGGTTGATGGTCAAGTTTAGAATTGACTTTGAGGATTTTAGGATTTTGAATTGATTCAGTGAGTTCAGTGTTACGTTCGTCGAGTTCTTCAATTGACTGCCCGGATATACAGTAGAACCCCTCTAATCCGTCACCTTTGGGACTGGGGGTATGGTGGGAACGCAAAAAAGGTCGCACTAAAAACTGCATAGTTCAGTACAAAAAACACGCTACGACAGAAAGGATGCAAGAAATGACAGAAAACTTTAAACAATGGCGCGGGGCGCGCGACGGGCGGTGAGTCACCGACGAGTCGGGACAAGTTTCTCGACTCCGATCACGGTCGGATTAACCGGAGTGACGGACTAGCCGAGGGCGGACTAGAGGGGTTCTACTGTACTGTTGGTTCGTTTTTTAAATGTCTGAAAGTCGTGGGAAAGGAATTTGCAAAGAAGGTTGTCATTTGTCAATGTACTATTCAAGTTATTGTCAGCGTTGTAAAACGTTTGTCTGTGTTAGAATATTGTCGTCGATGTAAGTACTTACAATGAAATGGAAGGCGTCAGTCGGGTCTTTTCAAATGGAAAGGTCAATTACAGGCCTTCCTGTGTGCTGCTTTCCAGTTTCGAGAAAAGTCGCGACAATTACGTTTGCACATTCAGAACATTTTGTCGATAAATATTCATTTATCAGCTCGAATGAACGTATTATAAAAATAAAATTTTAATTTTTAACATTTGGCAAAGTAGCGAAAATGCCAACAAAGCGATGCACCCTGTATTCTTTACGAATGGTTCAAGTTCCAGTATACATTGCCACTCCGACTGTGTGCCTTTAAACTTTTCAACAACGAATTTGTAATACATCTGGCAGATTATTGTTCTTCTAGTCAGGGTCAGATTCCAACTACATAGGTATTCTACCTAATTTTCTGTTTTGGGATTGGTTAACATTTCTTAGACGACGTAGATAAAAGATGCAAAATTTGAAAAATTGTTCATTATAAGTTTAACGTTTTCTGAAGTCATTTGACTCTTGGAGTGAAAATAAGTGATTTTGTGGTGTTTGAACATGGGAATTAATGGCAAAAGATCTTTGCCGACTACAGGAAGACGTCGAAGCAAAAAGAATTTATATCGTTTGAGACAGAAAAAAAAAAATCAAAGGTACGTTTTTACTTCTTTTTATTAGAAAATTATATTTAGTCTAGGAGCCCATAGGATTTCGTAGCCATTCAGAGTGCGACGGCTGCAAAAGACTTATTCCTAAGTATTGTTAAGTTGTTTATTCCGTACCGTTTGCTTTAGGGGCTAATAAGAATGATAATACATATTACATACATACATAATACATACATGTTTGACCTGGACAATAATGCGATTTGTCACTTTATTTATTCAACTTTATCAGTGAAAATTTTCGATTAATTCGTAATGTAGGAATATTTTTGTAGACCATTCGCAGGATTAAAATATCTGCTTTAATATTAAAGATAACGCAAATCTAAAAACACAATTTTGAAGAATAAGCATTGTGTGAGGGGGGGACAGGAAGAATTTTTACTTAGAAGTTAAAAAAAGTATGTTAAAAAATACATCAAATACGGTCAAGTATTTTATTTTAGAATGAATCAATCTTGAATATTAATAAATTTTTCGGCCTGTACCCCCCATAGCCACATCTTTTTTAAAGCCAAAATTGTAAAAAATATGTAATTGACTTAAAAATGAATTAATGGCACTCGAGCCAATAACCGATGTTTTAAGAAATATTATGATACAATTGGTTATCTATCAGGCGGAAAATGAATGCGAATAGGCAAGGACACAAATTATTTTGATGAAAGCAGACTACACTGCAAAAACGCATTTTTCAATAAGTACCAAAGGCGTCTTTGTTGTTAATTTTTAATTTATTGCTTCCTCTTCTTTGATACTATAAAGACGTATTGCAGACACCACCTGTCGATTTACTGAATGCAATTTGTGATGAGGTTGTCGCAAATTTAACCGATCGGTCAGTCTTACATCTTGAAAGTGATTTTGAAGTTGTGAAATTGTTCAAAATTAAAATTAGCGTCTCGAACGATCAGTGTTTGTGAAAATGCCTACTAATAAATATTCTGGACATAAAAAAAAACTATGTGCTTATAGAAAAAGTGCGCGAAATCGTATGAAAAAAGTCCGCCAAAAACTCAAGTAAGTAAATCTTGTTTACGTGAAATGAGATACATTTATGATAAAAATAACTCACAATAATAACTGTCTGCTAATGAAATTAATAATATGGAAATATTCTAATCGGTAGTTTCTGAACATTGCATTTTGTGTTACCGACAAGACATCTTTTTATGTTTTAGTTAAGAAAAAATTTGATTACACAATTCTAGGTACGTTCTTGATCGTGATGATTATTATATAACTCTTCCACATACCCAACAGAATGTATCGAAAGGATAACAAATTATAAATTCAAAATTTTTTTTTTTTTTCTGATCTCAAATTGGCGCTTTTTTGACTTTTGCCCAAATACAATTTAGTCCAACTTGACGACTTGTTGTTGTTGTCGTTGTTGTCGAATGAATTTCTTTGACTTTTACTTGCCATTTTTGAAATTTTACAATGGGCCCGGTTGTTTATTCCGTACCGTTTGCTTTAGGGGTAATAAGAATGATAATACATATTTTGACCTGGACAATAATGAGATCTGTCACTTTATTAATTCAACTTTATCAGTGAAATCTTTTTATTAATTCGTATTCGCTTAATTCGAGAGTTTGTCATGTCCTTTCCAGAACGCCGATGGAGAAAACATAAATTATTTTTCTATAGCTTCAGTTTGAGTGTGGTGACCTTTAATGTACAGGCATACTTTTGAGAATGGGCAATAAAGTGTTTGGCGTTTTTCACAGGTGGTAAAAGGACCCTAAGTGACCCGCCAGATATACCGGCGCCGGCACGGTTTGTGACATTTTTATTATGATTTGTGTGAGTATTCGAGGACAGTTTTCTGAAACAGCATTCAAGAGGACAGCCGACCAGCGACAAATCATAATAAAAATGTCACAAACCGTGCCGGCGCCGGTATATGTGGCGGGTCACTAAGAAATTACTTCCCTTTGCAGATAATTGAACCAAACTTTAGTCTCTATTTGAATTTGCCAGTGTTCAGTTGAATTGTTATTCCAGAGATTTCTTAATTATTTTTATTGTTTATTACATTTAACTATACATATTGATTTTAATTTGTGATTTAATATTTATAATTTTTGTGTATTGAATTTTAATCTTTCATTTCGTTTTCGAAAATTTAAAAATGCCGCGAACTTTTTATCGAACCGTAAAAGTCGGTAAACTTGCTAAGATACAGCAAATGCGCAGAAAACGAGAAAAAGTGTTGCGTGCTATCAAAAAATTCGAAAGTATCCCGGGTAACGCTTATGTAGAATATTTTAAGATGTAAGTAGATAATAATAAGTAATTTCTATTATTTTAAACTTGAATTTTGAAAAAAGATAAATCAACCAATGCCTTGAATGATAATACATTTTGGCTTGGACAATAATGAGATCTGTCATTTTATTAATTCAACTTTATCAGTGAATTTTTTTTATTAATTTGCATTGGCTTAATTCAAGAATTCGTCATGTCCTTTCCACAATGCCGATGGAGAAAACATAAATTATTTTTATATAGCTTCAGTTTGAATGTGGTGACTTTCAATGTCCAGGCATGCTTTTGAAAATAGGCAATAAAATGTTTGCCGTTCCTAAGGACGAGTCTTACCCTCAGAACGTTGATATGTTTAAATATAAAGTTTGGTTTTTTTAGCAATAAATGAAGGAAAGAGATGCATGGAATATGTTATAAGAATCTATTTCGCTTAATTGTAGATTAAAAAAAAATTGTTACTAATAGTTTAGAAGTTAGATTTATTTATTTTCTCACATAATGTATACCCTTTTATTCTTAAAAAAATATATTTAGTTTTCAGCATTCTATTAGGAAACATGTTCTCTACGACTTGGCCCAATATTAATGCGTATTTCTTATCAATTAAGAGATATGAATTATTTTGTAATCCCGTGCGTAGTCTGACTACGCACGGGATTACAATTACAATTATTAAATTTTAATCTTTCATTTCGTTTTTTCACTTCATTCCTAAGGAAAAGTTAAAAATGCCCCGAACTTTTTATCGAACCGTAAAACGCGGTAAAAATGCTGCGATACAGCAAATGCGCAGAAAACGAGAAAAAGTGTTGCGTGCTATCAAAGAATCCGAAAGTATCCCGGGTAACGCTTATGTAGAATATTTTAAGATGTAAGTAGATAATAATAAGTAATATTTATTATTATAAACTTGAATTTTGTTAAGATGTTTTATTAACCAATAAGAAAAAAGTTAAATAAACCAATACCTTGAAATCATAACAAATAAATTTATTTAAATATAAATTTGTTGTTGTGATTTCAAGATATTGGTTTAGTTAACTTTTTTCTTGTTAATGGTAATTGGTTAATAAAACATCCTAACAAAATAATAACTTTTTTCTACGACAACATCGAAATATGTTATTTCACGAGCGTAAATTCAATCATAAACAACTACATTTTGTACAGAATTTCATTTCGCATCGGTTGCTAGGCAACAAATGCGAAATGAAATATTTCGTGTTCGGTTCACTGTTTTTGGTCACAAATATTAAGGCGGCCTAGAAAATCGAATGTCATCAGTTTGCTTCTGTCAACATTTTTGTACGTTGCAGATAATAATTTCGTAGTTATTTTCGATAACTCTTACAATTAATATGGAAAGTGATAGTGATAATGACTTGGAATTAACACCTCCAAACATAACTGAAGTTGCAAAGTTCACAACATTAAATTTATTACCGGAAACGTCTAAGAAAATGTATCAACGCGCTTATAACCTCTTTTTGGAGTGGAAAGGAGATCAAAACGCAAAGTATGTTAAACGCGTTAGCAGAGGTTATCGTAGAAAAAGTGCAGTATGCAACGCGCACAAAATGGCAATTTTACACTCGTATGAATTGCTGCAGTACGAGTCTGCGACTCGTACTGCAATTCATACTCGTGCAAAATGAGCATCATTTTGTGCTTGTTGCATAATATACTATTTTCTACTTTGCGTTCGTACTGAGATTATTACGACACGCGTTTGCGTATCGTACTAGCCAAAAGGCGTGCGGTAAAAAGAACACCAAAAACAGTGTAATTTATTTTTTTAATTTTGGCAACTTGTGTCTGCGACACCCTAACATTACTGTCAACACTAAATTAACAGTGTCAATTTTCAAATGCGCCGTATTGTTTTTTTCGTAAATATGACGTGATTTTGTGGGTAGCAAATTACCAATTATATTTTCTGCAAAAAAATCGTATTTCTGGGGGCGTACATTCTAAAACATCTTCAGCGAAGTTGATTTTCAGAATTTATTGAAATAATGACATTTTAAATTCATTTCCTTCCATAGCCGCCTTTAATGTATTTGCCGCATGCCGCGAAATTACCTAGATTTTGAAATTTCATGTTATTGCTTAAAAAATGTGGCAAAGTAGAAAAAATAGTGTATGATGCCTCGTTTATAAGGCATTTTGTCGCACTTTCTCTTTTAGCGACACTCCTCGCAAGCTCGTCGTGCCCTAAACCCGTGCGTGCGACAAAATGCTTTTTATTAAACTCATATCATAATATACTATTTTCATATATGTACTTATTTTAAATGATTATATTTTAAGAATTGAAAAATTGAAATGCGCCGCCCCTTGATCATATATGGTATCAGTAACATTTGGAAAACCGCTTAACCCTGCAGTGGGCGCACCTATCTGAGTTACATGTTAGGGCGCGCCGCGGTACTGAGTATCGCACTTAGGATAGTACTGATTTCTACACATAAAACTCATTTTGTACAAGTATAAGTTAAAAAATGTATAGTGCAGTTAAAAAAAAATATTATTTTTTTTTATTAAAGTAACTTTTACAAGAAAAAGCAAAAACAAAAAATTAAATTTTTAAAATCCATTTTTAATCTAATACCATTAATCATTGTACAATCATACAATTTTCTTGAAATTACAAACCGTATTACTTTAAATCCGCATAAAAAGAGACCATAGTGTAATTTCGTAACTATTTTATTTAGGAATTTCATTTACATATTAGGACGCGCAGCGGTACTCCATACCGCAACCTGGGATCCCTTCAGGGAATGGCCGATTGCTACTAACAGATGAATTCAATAAAAAAAAAGGGTGGAGTGGAGTTTAGTGGGATAGGTCAAAGACACATACACTAGCCAACATTTATGTATGACTAGAACCGCATGTAGAACAAACAAAAAACTTAATTTGCGATACTGAGTACCGCTGCGCGCCCACTGCAGGGTTAATACCGTTTAAGGCGATAATGCTGCAGTAAATTTGTAAACGTTTCGTGTAAGCAATATTGTGCAGTAACCATTGTATATGTGAGCTGCGACCCCCAATTCAGGATAGTCTAAACAAAGTCGCGCCCTGGAATGTACCCTTGATAACTTAGACATAACAATCTCGAGTACTACTTACGTATGGTCCAGCTCGAGGGGGATTATTCGATCTACCTCCGGGCTGTTCGGATGTATTTGACTTGAATAAAACTTCAAATATTTCTATTGTGTGTTTTTAATAAATAATTATCAACGATAATATCACATCAGGAGTGGGATTCTCTCACACCACAAGGATCCTCTTATATCACAAAAAAAAATTGTTTTTTTTTAATATAATAACAATAATTTTGTGAGTTTTGCGAGTGAGTGTTGTGCGATGGAACAGTTGACGCAGGTCCTGGCGGACACTTTGCGCGAAATAAGCGCCCACGCGAAGAAACCCGCAGCACCGACTTCCAACATCGAGATACCAAAATTCGACCCCCTCGTCGAGGATGAAGGAGCGTCGCGATGGTGCGCAGAGATCGAAAAGCTTTCGGAGATTTTTGATTGGAGCGACTACGAGCGGTTGGCCCGAGCAACAAGCGGACTCGTCGGCGAAGCTAGAGTTTGGTATTCCTCATGGCACCCAGGGAATAAGACATGGGATGCTTTCAAGGACGATCTGCTTAACTCCTATCCGCCGAAACAAAATCTAAGCGATAGATTCAGAAAGGCTAGCAACTACACCAGCGATCACGCGACAACATATTGTGAGTATGCCAGAAAAAAAATTGCTTTGTTGAAGGGCTTAAATTTTAATTTATCCGACGAACAATTGTTAGAGCTTGTAATCGGGGATATCAAAAATGCCCAAATAAAAACAGCAGCTTTCAATAGCAAGCTGGGTTCGATTTTCGATTTGTTGACCCTGCTTGGTCACTACAAAAAAGAAAACGGGGCTGAACCGCCGCCCGCAAAGAAATTCAAAACAAACTTTCCAGTCGACAACAGGCGTCAAGCCAAATTATGTTTCAAATGTCAGCAACCGGGTCATTACAGTCGAGATTGTTTTTACGCGAAAGCAAACGGTATCCAATCAGAACAAAATCAAAAAGAATTCCCCTTTTCTCGTCAAGTTCCTACTTGTAGTTTTTGCAAGGGAAAGGGCCACTACGCGACTAAATGTTTCCACAAATTCAGGCTTGAAAAAGGACCAAATACGTCCAATAACAATGTTCGCCATTTTTGCGCGAAGCTGGACGAAAACTTCTGCGTTGAATTTAATGTGCAGGGAATAAAAATTAATTGCCTTATCGACACTGGTGCCGAATGTAGCCTACTCTCAAACGAAATTACAAAAAAAATACATTGTCACCTTGAACCTAATTTTACGATGCTAAAAGGAATTGGTGGAAATTTGGTTCCTACTTTGAATAAAGCCAGGCTTACAATTGAAAGAGAAGGTTCCGCATTCGAAATTTATTTTCATGTTGTTGAGCATTCTGCAATTAATTTAGACGCCATCTTAGGGCGAGATTTGTTGGCTTTTAAAGGTGTCAAACTTTGCGCGGACGCTCGAGGAACCCGTATTTACCTCGACGACGTTACCGAACCCGAAACAAAAGCTCAGCGTCATTTTTCGATTTCCGAAAAATCGGTGCAGACGCCCCTGAAAAACGACGAGTTGAATTCTCTTCTAGAATTATTGACCAAATTTGACAAAAATATCACAACAGGTAATTTTGTGACAGCGATAACAACCGCTGAACTTGAAATTAAATTAAAACAAGATAAAGTAATTTGTTATAATCCGTATCGTATGCCTTTATGCGAACGGGAGAAAGTTAAAATGATAATAACCGATTTATTAGAGAACGAAATAATTCGCGAGAGCACATCCCCTTACGCGAGTCCAGTGCTGTTAGTTCATAAAAAGGACGGCGGAAGTCGACTTTGCGTGGATTTTAGGGCGTTAAACGAAATTACAATTAAAGATAAATTTCCTCTCCCTCGAATTGATGATCAAATCGACCAACTTGGAGGTGCAAAGTATTTTACTACCTTGGATATGGCGGCCGGGTTTCATCAAATTCCGCTGGCGAAAAATTCAATCGAAAAAACAGCCTTCGTCACCCCCGAC